>CM040400.1:7190418-7882918 GCA_022702515.1 Ilyophis sp. 1 JC-2022 | reverse complement strand
TTGGAAAGGCTAGCGGGGCTTGCACGGCCGTCAGGAAGGGATTCTCTGATTCCCGTGGAGCTCCAGAATGAAAATTGGAAAATTGGAAAATAACCTTGCAAGGTTAGTCATCCTCTGATCTTCACATTAGCGTTCAGCTATCGATGTGCTCTGTCATCAAAATGACGCTGAAGTGTGCGTTACGTTTTCCCAGGCCATCGCCCATCTTGGTTCCCTTTCCCTTGGAAACATGACCTTTGCTTTTGGTAGGGGCGTTCCCCCTCCTGGGCAGAGAAAGGGGGTTCCCCTTAACGGGCGCAGTATACTCACAGGGGTCCCTGCTGATGAACTGATGCCCGAGACAGGGCTGGGACAGAGAAGGGTTGGGTGTGCCCACCAACTTGTTCCTCGCCATTTTGGTGTTGGCCTTGGCAAACTCCAACCGCAGCGTCTGTGGGATTTCTGGGTCGAAGCGGACACCCTAGAGAGACAGGAGGCACATTTTTAAGGACTGCAAGAAGAGAAGCGGGTCGGAAAAGGTCCCTCAATCCTAACGTGTGCTTCATCTAGCACCACTTTCTTATTTTTACCACACATTAGGCAGTCTGTGCAAAAAGCAGGAAGATGTATGTGGTCATTTATGAATTATTTTCTAAAAACGGCAGCTTTTAAAAACGGTCCCTCGTCATCAAAGAGATTGCGCTTGTATTCGCGCAACTGAAAATCAATGTTCCGAGATTAAGTAACGGCATTCTGAAAACGAACCAAACTAGGTAATACAGCTCTTGTATTATCATCTGTTTCACATCTGCTGTTGATGCCAGACTCTCTGAAGCTTCTCCTGGGTGATTCTCTCTGCTGTGTTTATGCCAGAATTACTTTTGGGAAGCATTTCTCAAGTGTGTCGGCTAGTTCACAAATGTATGCATGGATGCAACATACCGTGGCTTCTCAAAAAAAAAAAAAATAATAATAATAAATGCAATAATAAACATGTGTGCTTTTATCAATATATATATATATTTTTTAAATAAAAAATTTCAAGCAATGAGAATGAAGTTTAAAAAATGTATTTTTAATAGACTATATTGCAACAAATCAATTTGATAATAGGAATTTGGTAATGTTTTGAATAGCATGTTGAAAGCAGAATTATTGGGCTGTAAAATGGTGTAAAAATGACATTTGGTTTCAGCATGTCTCGCTGTGGCCCTAATATTACCTTTATATCCTTATAATATTACCTTATAATATTATCTTATAATATTACCTTATAATATTACCTTATAATATTACCTTATATCCTTATAATATTACCTTACATACCTTACTTATATCCAAACAGAATTTTCTATGCACGATTCTTTCATTTCATCCTTCTGACAAATATCTCAGTTAAAGAGAGCATATTTAGTTTTTTTCCTCTCTGTGCCCAAAATGTGTCAGAGAGAAGATTCACACAATTTTGAGTGATAGAAATCTGACAGCCCAATCAAAGAATGTAATGACACTTTCAGCAGTGATACTGAATTTGAGGAATACGTTTGAGTGAAACTTTTGACCCGAACACGGCTGCAATCTGTAATGCCGAAGGTGGTTTGACTTTTAATCCTTGCCAATTTGAGACCGCAGTCACGTTTGTTTATCAAACCCGACCCGGACCGGCAAACAGGAAGTGCATCACACACCTCACATTCAGGCACATGAACAATGTGCTCTTCAGCCAGAATAAAAGCCGACTTTGTCTACTGATCTTCACCAGAAATCATCAGAAATACCCGTGGTGACTCAGCCTGTGTAATCTCATCATAAGCTTATTTCTTCACCCGGTTGCATTGCTGGATTGCGTTTCCACCACGGCAGTACAGACACTTCAGGAGGAGGATAATTGTGAACATAGTCTATCTTATAATTGATGGAGGAGATGAGAATAATTCATAGGTACAGACAGGCATACATACACCCTGGAAGGTACAATGGGATGATTATAGATATAGAACCATAGATGTGACGTATGTCATAGTTAGTGGCACAATTTTTGAGAGCATACCCAGGTAAGATGGTGGCCAGTAACTATGGTTTTATATCTATGAGCCAATCATCAGCTATCTGGCTTCTGAGACCCGATTATGACATCACAGTGGGTTAGAAAGTACATGACAATTTGCCATAGGTTCCTATTATAGCTGTACCCAGGTAAGATGGCTGTTCCATTTCAGAATTCCAAATTACTATTACATTACATGTTATGTCACATCTATGGTTCTATATCTATGGGGATGATGTTGTAAGATTATGTACTGATTGCTACCATCGGTTTGGGTGTGACCCGAATTATTTGGTTTATTGTCGAAACCTGTATGTCCGCATTTTGTGCCTAAGTGTGTGCCTAAATCTGAATATAAATGTGACAGCCAACCTGGTTATACTGCAAAAGTACAAATGTATGTTTAAAACTCAGTAATATGTGACCCGAAGAGTAGAATAACTGGATGAGCCTCGCTAGAATGGGACACACAGGTTGTGGCACTCAGTCAGCGAGTGTTCCCAGCTCGCTTCAACTGTCCATCCTGGCATGGATAACACAATTCAATATGTCTGTCCTGATTACAGATCATACAGAGGTCAGCGCCAGCTGTATTTCAGCAGCATGTGAAACCACTGCACTGGAGTAATGCAAGGGGACCCTCAGGATATCACACACACAGATTGGAAGAATTTTCAATTCACAGTTAATAGAAAAAAAAGAAAGTGTTTAATTTTCAACAAATGCCACTGCAACTGGAGGGCGGGTATCTCAGTACACAAACAGTACAATGTTTTTTCACCGTAGACGTCTGTCCTCAACAGCTACGCGCTTATATACATATTGCACCAAATACATAATGTTGGAAGTAAAAGATTATGAAGCACCTATCCATACAGTCATCTGTCTTGCTGTCTATTTTCTGTATAGAAAATATTTCCAAAATAGAAAAACAGGCCAATGGTGTTACATATGTACTCTAATAAACAATCTGGCCAAATTACCAGCAGCAAGCGCACCCAACTGAAAAAGAATAACGCTAAAATGACGTGAAAGATAAACCTCTTAAATTGCAATTAAGCATTTCTTTTAAGCTTGCTCTGAGTATGTCCATCTCAAGCTTATATACTTGTTTCCATAACACAATTAACTACCTAGAATGCCCCACAAAACTAAAGCCTTTATATCCTTTCTTCTTGAAGAATATATTCATCATATTTTATCGGCCTCCAATTTTGATGGAAGGAAGATTAAAATGCAATCCTAGATTAATGGCCTGCATACTGCTGTTGGAAATAAGTGAACACTCTCATAGATTTTGATGGAGATGACCTTGTGAGCTTTAGAACAAAAAGCCTTCAATCGCTATGGGAGAATTATGGGCTGTTTGGTTCGCTGTGCAAGAGGCTTTATGACATCACAATGGTGCACATCCCAGCATTCTTTCACACAAGTACAGGGAATCTCTAACCATCAAGAAATGCCATCCAGCAATGAGGACTACTTGGTAGTTGTGTGTTTTGTATATATGTGAAAATTTTTTAAATTAAATATATTACAACACTGCACAATACTGTATATTTGCAAATATACACATTGTTGGTATTTTAAGATGCTGCAATATATTAGACCACTTTGAAATATAGTATTACATTTCTAAATGCTGGATATTTACCTGTACCTTACCAATGGGTGCAGTGCCCTAGCAGAAAATTTTACCAGCGAATTTTGGGTTACAAAACCCACACAGCCCTACAACCCAGTTCAATCAGACTGAAACTGCACTTCCCCTATTTGAGAGGCCAAAACTGAAATGTAAAGTAGTAACTATAGCTACCCATAGTTTTTGTTACTTTAGGTGAAGTTTTATACCGATTCCATATATTTCCATTCAAATTATGAACAAGTTCATGCCTTCTACAAAGCACAACAAATTCAATTTGTTTCAAATCCTCCTGCACCTGAATAAATATTTTCCGGTTAATCAGGAGTGACATCGTTTCGGCACATTGAGTCGGCAGTTATAGCTCTGTTTCCATGACAAACCTGTGACTCGCACTCCTTGGAGAACGCTCTCTCAAGTCCGTGGGGCCAGCCAAGGCTGTCACCTTCGGCAGCTGCCGCGTTTGTAATTGAAGAGCGGCGGGTGTACTTACGTTCAGGGCGTTCTTCGCAGCCTCCGCCTCAGATCTGCTGTCGAAACTGACAAATCCAACTGGCTGGGGACAGAGAGAGAAAGAATGAGACATGTCTGGTGCAGTGTGAAGTCTGGTTTTACACCAAATTAAAGCAGCGTTATGTTTCCGACTGCCTGCACTGTTCATTTTCCCAAAAAGGGCAGTGTGAGAGACGGAATAGGGAGACCAGACTGGCCTGCTGTCACACAGATGGAACGGAGACGTCGCATTCTGAGGGATTCCAGAACGCCTCGGACGGAGACAAGACCCTGAGCGACAGACCCAGTCGCCAGGGAGACGACGGCACTCCACCTTCCATAACCCACGACTACAGTGGTCCAGAACGCCACTGTTTGGTGACAGGGACATCATTTCAGTGCTAAGTGTAGCTTGGTATCCTTGGTAACATAGAGTCTGAGTATTGAACCTTCTGAGACAAGTGCAGGTATAAAGGAGATAGGAACCCATTGAAGAACGTGGGGGGTATTTTAACCCTACAAGGCCCAATTGAAACACACTGGCAACATGAACAGGATTACAGGGAGAGGAAGATAATAGAACGGTAATGAAAGTCACAGTAAATAACCTCATAAAATTATGATCATCATGTTGAAAGAGGGCAATGTAAAAACATTTTTTTTAAAGTAGAGCTAATAGTAGAGCACATTACCCAAAAGGCAATGTGCAGGGCTCTTTATGTTAACTGTACTTTGAATGGATAAAATGCCAAGTTAAATCTCCGGACGTCACCACAGATATCTACTACTCAAATGTGTGAAAATGGAATAAAATGACATTCACCACCACAGCCATTTGAAATTCCTTTTTTTAATATATATTTTATGATGCACTTAAATAAATCATAGTGGGAGTCCCTCTACTCCATGGTAAAAAATTTTAAATAATTAACCATGCTATTAATTATAAACCCTGAAAGTCCAGCTTCCGCATACTGAAGATGAATGTTTTCCTTCTTTTATTTTTTTTTAAGGAATTACGTTTTTTTGCCAGAGTGAATTCTCAGCGAATCTCATTAGCCTCGGGTTGACCCGGCCAAATTCCCTCCGAACAGCCTTGTAAAATCAGGAAAAACCTTAACATCCATCTCACAGAGCATATCGGCTGCATCATAGCATGTCTGTATGACTTTAAAAAGTCCGCTCGCTTTGGAGAAAACTGCATATAAAAGCATGAAGATGTCCCATTGATGGCGGTGCCCATCCCAGCCTGGGTGGCTAACCGCTTCTCAGCCCATCTCAGATTTCTGTCGCGAGATGCATATTCATGTACACGTGCACCATCCGCACAGAACAACATTATTACAGTCCATGACTGTAGGCTGTTATTCCAATTTTTTTTAAATAAAAATTATTTAAAGCAGAGAGGCAGTAAGTTCCATTTTGAAAGTGTAGAATGGTTGAATGGTTGTGGTCCCACAACTACTCCTGTGGACACCATAACCACATGACCCATGACCACAACGCAATGACCACCTAAAAACGCCTTGAAAAATCTCAAGCTAAGGCTTTCTCTATCAGATACACTCCCGAGTCCTGACCACATATAGGAAGCAATTGAGACGCATTCAAGCTACGATACAAACAAGGTGCAATACGACACCTCTATATAATACGTTTCAATACGACACCTCTATATAATACGTTTCAATACGACACCTCTATATAATACGTTTCAATATGACACCTCTATATAATACGTTTCAATACGACACCTCTATATAATACGTTTCAATACGACACCTCTATATAATACGTTTCAATACGACACCTCTATATAATACGTTTCAATACGACACCTCTATATAATACGTTTCAATACGACACCTCTATATAATACGTTTCAATACGACACCTCTATATAATATGTTTCAATACGACACCTCTATATAATACGTTTCAATACGACACCTCTATATAATACGTTTCAATACGACACCTCTATATAATGTTTCAATACGACACCTCTATATAATACGTTTCAATATGACACCTCTATATAATAAATTTTTTGAGGAACGGCTTGTGAATTATCTTAGAGCATGCCACATGATAAAACATGGTCACCTGCCCCAGCAAGTCATCAGTGAAAATGGAAAGCAACAGGTAAAAAGAAAATAACCTTTGACACTTCACCCTTTTCACACATAAACCCTTTAAACACTTCACCCTTTCACTAATAAACCCTTTAAACACTTCACCCTTTCACTAATAAACCCTTTAAACACTTCACCCTTTCACTAATAAACCCTTTAAACACTTCACTTCCTTCATGGTTGTTCGGATCCCCCCTGAACATCTCAAATGATAAACTGCCGTTTGATTGACAGGTCTGGCATGTACAGACGTACAGCTCCTCACACCGACGGCGATTCTGAGCAGAGAAAACCGGTGCACAGCTAATCACGAGTGAAGCAGCCTTATCCGCAAAACATTAGCAGTTACCTGTTTGGAGGTGAGTTTGATGAGGGAGCCTTCATAACCCTGAAAAAGAAAACGCAACCGTTTAGCAGCCATGTCAAAGAACACCATGAACAGCAGAACGCGTGCCACAAGTTTGTAAAACAATACCTGTACGCGTGCATTAACTCACGCAAATGAAGCCTGAGTTTATTTAGGCAGAACATTCCGTTACGTTTTAAAACCTTCCCTTTACTGAACAAGAAAAAAACAACTTCACTCCAAACAGTTTGTCACGTTTCGCAGAACGCCTTGACATGTCACAAGGGTGAGAATCTTGGCTCCACTAGGTTGGTAGTTGGGTTACGTATTGCACCGAGTCAGTATGCAACTAGCCACAGTGTAAAGACCATAGTACACTGCACACATCGTATCGACCTATCAGAGGCCACGCCCGCAACGTTCCGTAACTGGATGTTCTCATCAGTGTGATTTCACACACAGGTGTAAACCAATCTGTTCATTAAAAAAAATGTTTTTAATTTCCTGCAATGATTGACTTCCCAGAACCTTCCGTTTGTGAAAGAATTCAAGGTCAAGTGTGTTGTGCTCCGTTAGTCTTTCCTCCTTCCTATCTCTTCCTCCCACCTTTCTCCTATTTTATACACATGAGGGGAGGAAAGGTAGAGAACCCGGAAATGAGGAGCACAAATGTGAGCATCGCCCAGGCAACCAAGAAGGCGACATCTGGCTATCCGGATAAACTTAAAACTGCTTCCAGGGACATTAACGAATGAACGCAACAGTTATTTAAATGCATGCAGGATTTATTTTTTTTGTCAGTACCATTGCTGTTACTGTATTCACCACAACCTTGGGACCTCACTACCCTTGAAATCTCAGTGGTTTAAATCCTCCTTAATATGCGGGAGTTATGGAGGATGAGCTGTCAAATTTTAACTTGCATACAAAAGAATAGACCAGGAACCAGACATAAATACTCTGCTGCTGAACAGCTGTCTCTATGGTTCACGGAAGAATTTCTGGTCTTTATTCTGTATTTTTATTTATTCTATTGTATACCGTTTTCACCCCACACACATTTTGTATCTGCAAGGCAGGAACACACTGAATCTGAACGTGTCCATTTTTAAACTGAGATCTCTGCGTAACTTCTTATACACCATCTGTGCTCTTGATGTTTTTAAACTTTCTGTTCCTGGATGATATAATAAATAACTTAAATACAGTGTATCCTAAAGTGAACCAGTCAGTTGTCTGAAGTAGAGAAAAAACAAAAACAACAAAACAACACCTGAACAAGGAAATTTAACTAATTAGACAAAGGATTGATAAGACACACAATGCACAGCGTACCTTAAAAGGTCTGAATAAGAGATATAGTTCTCTGGGTTTGATGTCCAGCGGCAATCCACTGACAAACAGTGTTCGGACCTAAAGAAACGGGGACAGAAAAATTATAATTAATGAAGCCATTTTCTAAAATCAGTGCAGTTGTGACTGAGAGTGAAACAGCGTGAACAGACAGCTGCAGCGATGAAACCTTTTCCACCAGGAAGCCAGAACCGCGTGAGCTGCTTTTGTTCAGGTTTCTACTAGATATTTTTCTGGTGTGGACCCATGTCACGTTAGCTTGCTAGCATCACTGCCTCTGCCTATAATACAAGCACACTGTGGGTGCAGTCTGTCGACTAGCGTCAACAATCATCTTGTATGACTATTGGATTTCACTGGCTTTTTGAACAGAAATAATGACACCAGAGTCTATAAAGACTTTAGATCTTTAGATGATCGTAAACAAACAATTACATAACCGGTACAAAATACCATTTAGGTGATGCAATATGTGGACTATGCCATTCCCAAACTAAACTAAACATTCCGCTGGTTATTAAATAATTTGTTTTATTAATTCATTTGTTAATGAGCTAATTAGTATCAAATCACATTACATGTAGAGTAAAAAACCATGAACTTCAGTTAGTTTCAGAGTATGTGCTACACAATGCATACTTCTCTCTCTGGTAACATGGATCATTTACCATATATGGTACTCTGTAACCCAAGAGCTTGGAGCTGAGCAGTGAGTCTATCACTAGTCAGCCGAACACTTCAAGAACCACATCATGGTTACCAGGCAACAGTTAGCAAACTTTCGGTGCTCTGAGCCTGAACCGTCACAACCTATTAAGGGCAATTTCCCCATGGTTTCCTATGGCTGCATACACTTCTAATCAACAGTGTGATGCAATTGCATATGAATGCAGCCATGTACTCATCAATACACATTCTTACACACTGCCTCACACAGCCTGTTTTTGTCCATCACTGAACAGTAGTGGGTCGCCAAATTGTATCGTTTCATTGAGCTCAAAACAAATCCAAGTTCATGTAGTGTTCACAGGAAATGTTCTCTTATTGCCAATTTGCCATTCCAAAATATTGCCGTTTCCAAATGTTTTTCTCAAGTGATATGTTTCAATTAGCAAATAAATCTGGTGTAACAGTTACAACAGGGTGTGAAATTAATGCCCGCCACGAGCCAAATGCTGGTAAAACTTTGATTGTGGCTGGTAAGATTTTCTAGTCCAGCAGTCCTGTAGGCAGGTAACCAACCAGGTGTGTTATACTGTAAAAGTTAAATGGCTGGTGATTTTTAGAATCCACAAGCCACTCTGGCCAGTTGATGGAAAACTAAATTTCACTCCCTGGGTTACCCCGTCTCAATAAACAGAATCGCAAGTAGGAATACATAAGAAAATGTTTGTTGATAACTACAGTATTACGGAGATGACAAAAGAGCAATCAGTAGAGATTGTAACTAACATACAAACTTGTTATTTCTGGATATCTTTTTGATCAAGTCTCATTTAACCCTGTGTCCATTATCTACCATACAGCGGTAAAACAGCCTGTCCATCAGTTTCTTCTGCCCTTTATAAGTAGTCTTTGCACTGCTACGTCCCTACGCTGCTTCTTGACAGGGTTGCCAAACTGGGGGATTGTCCCCTAAATGTAGGGATTTTTAAAGAAAACATGTATGGTAGTCAATGACAGATGGGGGGTTATAAATGAGGTATGTGGGAAAATTGTGAGAAAATTGTATGGGACTCAATTGAAGATGGAGGATTTTCAGATTATTTTGGGGGGGCAGGTAATGAATTCAGGCATCTAGCAACACTGCTTCGTGACTGCGGCCCTTTAAATCGTTTGTATGATGGTTTGTATGATGGTGAGTTTCCTTCGGCTCACCTGAGTCTTGATTGGAAATTGCAGACACCCGTTGTGGATTTCCAGAGATGATATTTATATGTATGTTCAGCGTTCTTTAGCTCGAGCCGAGGTTCGTTCGCATGTCCTCCGGTAGGGCTCATGAATGTTGCCAGCTTTTGCTGCCGTGCTGAACCGCATTTTAAAGTAGCATTATGGTGTTTGTTTCGGGTTGTATGCAGCGCTTACTATGTGGTGGTTTGTCGTGGCGTAGCCGTGCTGTTGGTGGTGCGCATTTTCTGGTAGTATTTCCGCGTGATTCCCCCGTTTTTCAAAGACGGTTTTCACTTTTCTTTGCGTGAGCATATTCGCAAATTGTATGCCGCTTTGTTTATGCAAAATTGTTGACAAACTACTCGTTTCCAAAAAGGAACATTTCGGTTCTAAGCTGCTTGTTGGTTTTGTGCTACTTTGCTGTGTGTTCCCTTGTGTAATTTAGCTGCTTGTGGTTTTGTGGAGTAATTTTGTTTCTGGTCGTGTGATACCGGAGATTTTAATAAAAGTTGCCTATTTGTGTTTAAAATAGTTTGTGTGGTGGCCCCTTCGAGCCGGGGTCGTAACGGCACAACCTATAGGCCTAAATATTGATAAATCAGCTGTACAAATGTACTTGCCCAGTTTGATGACGGGTGTAGGACTCCAATCGTGAAGGGCTGCAGTTTCCTAATTTTTCATGCGTTTCCGCATTTAAGTGATTAATTTAAGATGTTGACTGGTTAGTCCGCATTGTTTTCCAGACCTAAATTACATGCAGGAAATCCACGAAACCCTCAGACAGGGGCGCCACCAGGGATTTTGGCCCCATGAAAAGATGCATCACATTGGGCCCCACCACTCCAGGCCACGCAAACCCTGCGCCATTTTCAGTTTTCCCAATTTTTAACCATTTTTTATTCACAAACTACCTTAAAATGTGTGTGTATAATAATTCAAACTTGTAAACTAAATGCAGACAAGAAAATAATGGATACGATGCTCTGATCAAGACTTTTCGGGCCAATATCAATTCCTGATTTATTTTATTAGAAATGTATATTATTATTATTGTGCTTTATAAAATGCAAGAAGAAGATTTAAGGATTATAGCCTAATGATTCAATGAGAATAAACACTATAAATGAACAGTCCAACAAGATGCATTTCTGAGCTAGCAGTAACAACAAAGCTCTATAGAACACCTGAACAGTTTTTAATTCAAGAAAATTGACAAAAATGTCTCTGTGGCTGCAGGTTAATAAATATTGAAAAAAATTAACCTAATGTTCTAATAGTTTTTTAGGGCCCCTGTCAGTCAGGGGTCCTTAGAATCATTCTAACCTTTCCCCCCAATACGGCACCCCTGCCCTCAGACATGGCGCCCCTCTTTTTCATGAGCTCGACACCCCTGGGTTCCAATAAAGTTTGGGGAAAGAAAACTAGAAAATTTGGGGTAGCATTCTATTCAGTAAGTCCACAATAAACGAGACCAGACTTACCACAGTAAGAACACACAGGTAGTGTGAATACCTGGCAGGCATTAGCCAATCAATTAGACAACAGCAATCTTATTGATCGGCTAAGCCCCTAACTGCTAATCCAGGACAAGTTCACGACCCAGAATCTTGATCCGACTATTTTGCGCAAGAGACGCTTTCTAGACGTGGATCAGTGCTTGGGGAGCAAACCCCAGTCTACACACACTCAATCTGCAGATCCTACAGGTTATCTCTGTTGCACGCTTGACCGGAGCAGAGGATTCTGGAAGAAGCAGGGGTGAGGGGAAAATGATTGACAGGCAGGCAGTGACTCTTCAGAATGTTTTGTCCCAGAGGAACAGGAGCCCCAGAGGAACAAGAGCCCCAGGGGCTGTGGGGTCTCGGTCTGACCTTTATGGGCTGTCCAGTCCGTTAGCACCACGCCCCTACTTATACAAGTCTGGACAGAGACACTGCGGGCGATCTGACCTACTGTTCACCCTGTAACGAAACAGGAGATGTGAAAAAAGCACTGCACAATATTGGCAACATGATCACTATGGCAACGACATTATTACCAGTGCCGTCAACCCCTGACAAATAGTTATGTATCTTTTAACAGATAAAAAGACATGCAGACTGGACTTTAAGCAAGGAACAATATTTATTGAATAAGTCACTTTGGGTCAAATAATCGTAGCTGAGAATCTGAGCTTAAGTGGACTTAACGTTAATTATGGAGCCAGTAAATGTCATTGGGACCGGAGCTGTGTTGACAGTCAATGTCAACGGTTAAGGGATAAAGACCATGCAAGGGTTTTCTCTAGAACACATTTTCTACTTCTAAGTTCAATAGAAGTTCTCAGTCACATTATCAGACCTGTGGAGACTAGAGACAGCTAAGAAATGATCAATCTGTGAGTCATTCCATCTTCAGTGTGTTCAGAAGGGTGAATAGCGTCTCATACGCAGATATCAAACCAAATGACCTCACTCAGAGTCAGAGCAAATCAGGCCTGATTTCAGGTGAATGCTAACATTTCGCTGCCAAGCTAACTGGAGCCTCCAGGAATATCCACAGGAAATAATTTTATTAAGACGTATTCCACATTGTGTTAATCAGCTGTCCGCCATCTGCAAACTGTCAAGCTCCCCGAAACCATAAAAAATAAGGAAAGTAATTGTTATCATTAAAACAGCCCTGTTGCGAGTCAGTTTTGAGGTTTTAGATGTGCACACACGCACGGATGCGTGGACACGCACACGCACGCACAGATTTACACATGCGCACCACACACACGTGTATGCATATACACTGCACGCGCACACACACAATCACAAACGCACACGAAATGCAGGGCTCAATAAGAACAGGATGGTTGTCTCCACGGTATCGCTAAGAAACAATAATCTACATTCCGCGCCGATGACTGACACAAGAACTGGGTGCTGGATTTCCTCTCTGTAGTCCCACCCCCCCCACCACCGCCTCCGCCCCCGTTACTGATTACCAGCCGAAAATCGTGCTGGACGTCCCAGGTCACCACACAGGCCACTCGAACCTTGTTTGCTCAGTGGTGTAATAAGTGATCGATTAGAGGCCTCTACTGCCCTGGCAGGGGCGGGGCCACTTGAGCGACTCAGCTGACCAGTCAGCAGCCTTTTCATGTCCGCTGCTGCTGTATTTGCTTTCCATGGCCATAAACGGAGCCGTTTTTACTGCTCCTTGGTCACGCTCACATTATACACAATAAGAGCAGCCTCTTCAGGCTCCGGGACAGAGAGAGAGAGAGACAGAGACAGAGACAGAGAGAGAGAGAGAGAGAGACAAAAAAAAATGCAGTGCTAATTTCCAATAGGAGACCATCCAAAAAAACGAGGAAGGCCAAGCGTGCCTGCCAGGCCCAAATTTGGCAAACAAACACTGCGCAACATCAACAGTGAACTATGAGATGTAGTCACACCTCTTTTTACCTTAAGGAGTTAAAAAAATTAAAATAAATAAACGCAGTCCCGACACTACACATTGCACCCAGTGCATTAGCAAAGCGTCTTGGCAGTTAGTGCAGTATAGTAAATGCTGATTACTCAACTTTTTAACATATTTTTTTTACTCGGGACTTGTACACAGGAACTTCACGCCCGTGGCGACGCGGTGCATTAATGGGACGCCACACGCCAAGCTAAAATAAGACATGAGGGGTGCGATCACACGATACGTTACAACAATGTGCTGCTTTCTTTAGGGAGTGGCGAAGAGCGGACCCCGGGACACTGGGCTATCAGCAGAGCACGGCTGGGGGGGTTCAAACAACACCATTTATTTTCAACATCGGAATGCTGTTCGCTCTTTATGCTGTAGCACCCTTTCAAACAACAGATAAATTTAATAAACACCTCGTTCTAAAATTGTCCGCTAAACTATCCTGCCTGACAGCGGTCGCAGTTGGCGCATTTTTTCATGCAAAGCCCTGTTGTCTCTTAAAAGGACCGCGTTTCATATAGCCAGCAAATGGCCAGGATAGAATGACAATTCCCCCAGCGGTTTTATAAATAATCCCAACCATGGAGGAGGGGGGGGGGATGCTTCTGCTCTGTCATGTTTCCACCCCCCCACCCCACACCCCACACCCCACATCCTGCTTTTGCCCTCTCTCTTGGGCAATCTCTCAGATGAGCCGACAGAGGAACACTGCGGGGGGTGTATCTAAGTAAGCCAGCTTACACGACCGGCATGGCCCCCAACATTTGCAGCCATTCTCCATCCTCTGACACTGAGCTTTCTAAAGCTTTGCTTGTTGCTGCATAATCCTGATCCCGCCACATTTTAGCAGGTCAGCTAGACATTTCAGAGAAATATATGGCAAAACTATTATTAAACTAAAAGAGCTGATGGCAACGAAGCTAATTTTATTTTGTTCTGTACTTGGAGAACCCATTGTCCAGGCCATTGTACATACAGTATAATAATGATTTAGCTGGATGTTGATTGAAATAATTTAGTTTAAGTACTTTGATCAAAGGTAAAACTGTTTCTCAACTGGGATTCAAACTTACAACCTTCTCACTACTATTCAAATAAACAATCTGTTATATCTCTCCTTTCTGTTGCTATTGTTGCTGCAGTTTTTTATTTATTTTTATTTATTTCAAAACAAGAGAATAAAGCCCAATTTGATAATGAAGACCCCCAAGCAGGTGTTGTGTGACAATAGTAACACATGGTTCCATATGATACACCAAGAAACCCCATCCCTATTTTTTGGCACAAACAAAACAAAAAATAAATAAATACATACATAAATCTAAAAAGAAATGTTGGACCTGAATGAGCTCCTCTGATGTGATGAGGCATGTAAGAGCGTGCTTGTGTTATGTCATAACATGTATGGCTTACATGCCTTAATGATGTCACGCGTGGCTTACATGTATACCTTAATGATGTCATGCATGGCTTACATGTATACCTTAATGTCATGCATGGCTTACATGTATGCATTAATGATGTCATGTATGGCTTACATGTATACCATAATGATGTCATGTATGGCTTACATGTATACATCAATGATATCATGCATGGATTACATGTATACATTATTGATGTCATGCATGGCTTATATGTATACCTTAATGATGTCATGTATGGCTTACATGTATACATCAATGATATCATGCATGGATTACATGTATACATTATTGATGTCATGCATGGCTTATATGTATACCTTAATGATGTCATGTATGGCTTACATGTATACATTAATGATGTCATGCATGGCTTACATGTATACATTAATGTCATGTATGGCTTACATGTATACATTAATGATGTCATGCATGGCTTACATGCGTTCAATTTATCTCTGCAAAATTTCGCCTTTTAATAAATTTGTTGTATTGTCTGATTTGTGTCATTGTTTACTTTCTATTATAAGCCACTATTAACCAACAATACTAGCTATTCACATTTAGGTTTCTGGCATTTCTCAGATGTTCACCTTGTTGTTTGAATTCTGTAAGTTCTGGAAAACTCAGATGCTTATGAAAACAAGGCGGCATTGCATTGTGGGGCGCGAATACTATCTTCCTTCTAAAAAGGATAGTCCAGAGCATCCTTTGTGAAAGGATGGATAAAAGGGATCGTGAAGCTCCTTTCCTTCTCAATATAAGAAATTTGAACGGTCCTTAGAATGGCTGCCCGGAAACTATTTCCGGTTCATGCGATCTAAAGGATCCTTCCTTGCTCGAATTTGACTATGCGAATGCAGCCTGCATCTGCTTAAGCTGAGCAGACAGGATTCCATTTTAATTTCTGAAATGTATTTTTCACGGTTGTGCGGACATGAGAGTATGTTATCGTCATATCGTACCCCTGGGCCGCACTTCGTACTTCCACGTTTTGTCTGATCGCACATCCACACCTTTGTGTTTTCAGTTCCTCGGACACCCTCGGTCACCACTGCTCTTCCGTGTGATTGGACAGGAGTCTGTGGGATGGAGGTGGAGCTCACGCTGTTGTCCATGGAGCAATGGACTGGTCCACTGGCCGTTGCTGTTTTTGGACCAGAATGGTGATCCGCTATTCACCCGCTAGGTACGAGCATGGCCCCGTTTGCATGATTGTGACATTGTCTGCTCACAATGATGACATAAATCACCTGTGGCTTCAGGTGCGTACGATGAGAGACGAAGCTCCGCCCTGTAGCCGAGAACAGCCTAGAAGTACCCTACACACCTGGTCAGCATACAACAGGTGAGTCCGGCCACCCTCTGTCTACCTTCTAAAACTCCTCCGTGCCCCATAACTCAACAAAGATAATCTAATGCAGACTGAACCAAGCTTGTGCCGACCATAACAAGCTAAGCTATACGCTGGCAGCAATGTGAAATGCAAAACCAGATGACTTTAAAAGTTATCAAGTTCAGATGCATCATAGCTCAATCATTTTTGCCCATTAGTGTGTGAACACGTGTGTGTGTGTGTGTGTGTGTGTTCAGTCTCTGCCGAACTTCAAACACAATCTCAAAAAAAAAAAAAAGCTCCAAAGTTCTTGCACAAACTGGAATATATAACTTTAAATTCAACGCAAAATTTACGAGCGTCTTTCTACAACACTGATTTCCCCCCCCTTAGCCTGGTTAGCCTCATCTCCACAGTGACCATAAACGTCCCTCATCCAGTGCACTCTGGGTAATCCTTTACCCTGCTCCTCTGTAAACAGTGGGTCTAGAAGGCATCAGATAAAGTAAGCACTCTTTCTTCCTCCTCCACCTGAAAACCCTTCCTGTTGAATGTGTAGCATTTAAAATCGTTCCATTGATTAAACACACATCCATATAGATCAACTGACACACATTGCAGAGATGTGCAAGGAAGGCCTAGGGGCCTTCAGCAAGGTTATCACTCTCTTCTTTCAATACTCTTGATGCATCTCAATGCTCTTCTTTGAGCACTAAACTAAGAACAAACAAACATTTTAAAATACTTGTTATGGATTTTTTTTTTTTTCCACACAAGACTTTGATGTTATTTAAAAGAAAAAAGTTAAGCTCTAGAAAAAACTGTATGAAGAATTAATGAAGAATTTATTTGGATAGAAAATATTTTTTATTCTTTATCAGACCATTAAATAATATTTTATTCCAAAATATATCTATTTTTATAATATAATAAGTGAGCACAGTCTGTAGGAGAAATGGGAACAGGTCTGCAATCATCTGCACGGAATGTATCACAAAGAAAAAATTGGGAGTGAGAGGCTAAACAATTGTTCATACAGTTGACTTGAGTCGTTGTTGTAACACCTACACAAAATGGGGTGTGAAAAAAATATATTAAGAAAGAAGTTCATTACAGTTTATTTTTGAATTAATCATTGAGAAAGAAAAAAAATATGCATATGCATTATGATGTTTTTCAATAGCATCCAGTTGAACATCTACGTCCTACAGTAGCCAAATACTGGGGAACAGGCAGTTGTCTCGGGTAATGTACGTTCGTGTCCCATCGTATGTGCGCCTCACTGGTAAAGGTAAGGTCAAGGATTTATGTGCTGGTTGGTTCCATGTCCATACAATAGCCTACCGGTAGACAACTTTTCTTCTCAAGATTGAATCCATCACTTAAGCAATCCGACAAACCTTGGGGGGCAATGACGCATTGTTCTAATACTATGTCTGGTGTGTTAGGGGTTCTACAGCAAGGAAACGAAAAAAAAGTTGTGCGCTAAATGTGGCATATAGGCTATTTGAGAAATTGAGCTAAACTCGTAAAACAGGAAATAGATGTTGCCTATACACAAATCATGAATCCGTCCTGCATTGCAAGTCACGTGAGCACAATACATAACTCGTGGTTGTCTAATTTGTTAAAATAAATCAGACACTCGTGCACAGTTAGGCATTCTTTTGATGATAGGCTATTTCTCAATAGGCTATATAACAGTTGATTTACAAATGCGTTGCTATAGCCTATGACGTTTCATAATCAGATAGTAATGTCACATAGTTTTCCTAAAAGCAAATCATATTTATGAACCATAACATTCCAAAAACACGTAATACTTATGAACGACAAATTAAGTTTTAAAAAACCCACCACGGGTTGAATACACTATTCTATAAGCGTGTTCAGTAGGCTACAATCTTTTTTTATTTATTATGGCAAAAACATAATATCTAGCCTACAGTAATATCATCGAACAGATTTAGGCATTAAAACACCTGGCATAGTAAGGGATGAGGAACAATGTTTGCTTAACTAACTCAGTCTGTAGGCTAGTTCCTAATTCAATTGTCAGTGCGCACAGTCATGGTTACGCGATCACTTAGGCTACATGACTGACTAAGCATCTAAACACAAAGGCGATATAAAATAAGAGCCCATTACCTCTTCTTCGTGGTTAGGAATTTCATTTAATTCGTTCTCCGTTTCCGTCGTGCTGATGTCCATCTTGTAACCGATAACGCGTTTCAAACTTTGTCTTTGCTACAGTTTACAGAGGTCCAGCTGTTTGTGAGGGACGCTTGCAAAGGAGACAAGAATGTCCCCACGCACAATCCCGGGAATGCCACTGTCCTCAATTAGTCAACATTAACCAGCAGCCTACTGTTCCAACAACAATACAACGGCAACAAACGAAATTAAACGTTAAACGATCGAGTCTCCAGTAAAGCGCCTGTCTTCAGCGTGACCAATTCCGAAATGACCGCCCGGAGTGTAACGTGGTGGTTACCTAAAGTCGTGTTTCCTGATCGCCCCGTTTTGAGTAGCCTAGTAAGGGAAGTGCATGTTACAATTTCTCATTAACTGTATGAACAGCGTCAGACACGCTGCGAAAAGTAAGCTTCGCTTTCGGGGGGGGTGTTGCTCGGCAGGGCAGGAGGTGGGCGCGCTGGGCGGAAAGAACTCGCTTTGGGAATGTTATTGCGAGTTTGTTCATTCTGAGACACAACCACGTCGTTTCTGGGATATGCGTGTTTAAAAGGGCCAACATGCAAATGTGTCCAGTCATAATGATTCATCATATGTGATAAAAAAAAAAATACATAAGATGTTCGCAGCGTATGATATGAATCAGCGACAACGTATAGCCTACCACATTCATGCCAAAACAAAAGGTATTTAAATGGTAGATTAAATAGCCTAGTATTTTTAAATCTTTACCCGCGTGTGAATTTGGAATTACCGAAACGACACTACGAGGGAGACTGCCAGTGGCTAGCCCTCAAGAATGAATCAAATAAAAAAACACAACTTTATTGCTCAACAAATTGCCTTACGAAGCCAAGTTAAGAAAAATAATAATAACGTTTCTGAAACCGTAGTGTTCAGCGTTTTTAGCCTAATACTGCATACAGGGAATGGCCCCTGGATTTTTCGTAACAAAAACATCTAACTATTTAATATTTTATAAAGGACTCAAGTCACTCGATAGTTAATGCAGTGTGCTTCACCTGTTCACGTTTTCTGTTACCAGCCATATTGGTTGTCAGATGAACTCTTGGACCATAAACTAATTTTTTGATACAATAAAAGCCACAATGTGCTTCATCAATCCATCTGTAATGTCATCACTTCTGCGGCCGCCCCTTGGCCATGACGTTTGGCCTTTAAGTAGAAAGACAGTAATATGTAGTTACAGACAAAACCATATTCCAAACATCTACAGGATGCGTTGCTTTTGTGCACAGGTTCTTGATTCTCTGATTCACTTCATCAGTGATTCACTTCATCAGCGATTCACTTCAAAGCACAGCTCTTTCTGACAGGCAAAGATAGCAAACTAGTTCACCCTCCACTCCTTTGGTCAAATGAGAGTAGGGGTACGTCCCAATACTCGAAAAATGCACCCTCCTTTCCTCCACTACCACCTCGTCTCCTCCTTGCCCCGGAAACGGATCTTTGTGTTTTAATCTAATGTCGCTGATTACATATTAATTACATATTAATGGTTACATATTAATTAATGTCTCGGCGCAAACCGCAATGTCAGGTACATTGTATACTGTACATGCAAATACTTGTACTCGAAACGTTCAGGCAGTTTTGCCTATTTCCGGGTTTGAGAGGAGGGGTAGTGGGAGAGTGGAGGAAAGGAGGAGAGGAGGGGTAGTGGGAGAGTGGAGGAAAGGAGAGGTGGGGAGTGAAGAGCATTGGGACGCACCCAACGCTAACTGGTATTTTAGCATGGCCTTGTGAACTGTAGGCTGTGAGGTTGAGAATATTATCTGACTAGCTTTAGTAAATGAGAGCTTTTGATTCAAACAAACGACAAAAAATGTCCAATCAATTACCTGAGTGGAAAAGTGCACTTTTGAAAATATTGAAAGAAAACAAGCTATTAGTGATTTTATTGTCAGTTGATATTGATGCCATATGATTTCATAGTGCGGAGCTTGGTCTGGCACTTATGTGAAGCCTCTTAACAGCTTATGGCAGCACAGCAGGGGGAAAAAACACTCGTGTGAAAACAGCACCTTGGCCTAAAACAACTTTAGTCTCTCATTTATATATTTTGGAACAAAATGTCCCCCAAAGCTAATTAACATACAGGAGCTGCAAATTATTATAATTTTTTTCCCCCTCAACTCAGAAACTCACATGAAATTGCTGGGTGGAAGTATTGTTTGAACTTTGGAACATTAATTACTCTGTCAAAATGTGCCTTGTTTACACAAAATTGCACATGACAGAATTATTTGGCAATAGGGCAGTACAATTGTGCGGGTGTGTGTGCGTGTGTTTGTGTGTTTGCGTGCGTGTGTGCGTGCGTGTGTGTGCGTGTGTCTGTGTGTGCGTGTGTTTGTGTGCGTGTGTTTGTGTGTTTGTGTGTGTTTGTGTGTGTGCATATGTGTTTGTTGCTGGAACAGCTGGAAGATGTGGAGTGAGGGTGGGGGGTTCTCATAAATACTTTAGAGGTGTGTACTAAACGTGAAGCTGCATGCAGTGCCCTGAAGTAACCCCCCACACCCCACACCCCACAAACCCGACACAGCTGCATATTTATAAGCCACTTTTAACCCCCGTTTGAACTTTTCTGCAATTTGGAATGTGCAATCATATTTACAGTCCTGTCTAGCGGCTGTGCTACATTCTCCATCAATTCGGAGAGTGCAGGGTAGAGCTTGTGTCCTCTGACACAAGCTATCACAATCACCCCCCCCTCTCCAAATATCTGTGCAGTTATTCTGTCGCAGGGCCTCTCCATGCATTGCAAGTACAGACAGGCAGCCGTCAATCAGGAGAGTGCCAACGGAGAGCCGTGCCAACTGTAACCATCCCCGTCTTTTTGACGATGTGACAAAGTGCGCCTTCTTTCATTAGCCTGAAAACCAGTGAACACAACAGCCCTACTGTAAATAACGCATTTCATTAAGCCGCAAGAGGTGGCAAGATAGATGACAAAAAAAATAAAAAATCTCCTCAGGTAAGCGTCGGCCAATCCGTCCCGGCTGGCATAGTTTGGTTGTTGGAGCTGCCCGTGTTCTGGTAGGACAGTAACACTACATAGCGACCAGATTCCTATATTTAGAAGCAGAACCACGTGCAAGTGATTGTCGCCACGGTCGCTGCCCACGTGGAAAGCTCTGCCATTTCCCCGGCTGGCTCCACGCAGCCTCACCTGGCGTTTTGGGGAGAACGGGGACAGCTGTCGTTCTCATCGATTTTAGTGAAGCCCGCTAAATGAGTGACCTTAACACACACGCGCGCAATTGCGGTTCCAAAACGGAACTGCAGACATCGCCCATTAAACATCAAAAGAAATGTATCGCTGTATATTACGGCAGGTGGACTGCATTGGCTTAGCATTTGGGTTGTTACAGATGTGTGACCAGTGGCGGCTGGTGATCTAAATATAGGTTGGGGCGCTAGCATTTCTAAAAAAAAACAAATACATCTGACTTTGACTTTAAACAGAAAAAACAAGCTACCGTGTGTCTCAGTTGCATAAGACAGTTTGATTGGCAACAGTGGAGGACAGTTTTTCAAGTAAGACATCACTGAACTAGAGTGCGGATCGGGCCGCATATTTCTGTCCGAACCCGACCGAGCCCGAGATAGTAGTAACCGAGCCCGACCCGAACCCGACAGGAATTCTGCTTTTTATGTCCGAACCCGACCCGAGCCCGACGCAGTTAAGGCACTGAAGCGCTGACATTGTGTTTCCCTGTCACGCAGTTGTTGTTACCATGGTTACAGCTTCTCTGTTTAGTGGTCACTGGGCACCTAAATGACCGTCAAAAGGCATTGTTTTATTGGTAGATAACAGACACACACAATATTCGGTATCATTTTTATTTATTTCACACTATATTTTCACCAAAAACAACTTGAAGCACCATGTGAAGTAAGCTAACCCATCCCAATTAGTACAGTAATACCTTGACATACAAGTTTAATTCGTTCCGTGACCGAGCTCGTTACTCGGTTTACTCGTATATCAAATCAATTTTCCCCATTGAAATTAATTTAAATACCATTAATCCGATCCAGCCCCCCAAAAAACACCCTAATTTCTTTGTTACGTTGTTATAAAAATGAGAAATGTATTTATAAATAATAAATAATTAATACAAAATATAATACAAAGATAATAAAATAGAATATAAAGAAATAAACTGGTTCTAAACTTAATTGCTACATTATTATTCTTCACTTACACTTAATCTTCATCAGTGACGTTTGCATCTTTTTCATAGATTTTTGGCTTTTTCGTCACGCTTTTCTGACTGATCTGCAGGGCGTTTCGATAAAAACCTATCCATGGTGGTTTGTTTCTTCCTTCCCTTCAGAATTTTTCGGAAATGCGAATGCAATTTCCGAAATTGCATTCGCATTCGCAATGCTCCGCTTGCTCGGCTCGTAACTCTGGTCTAGGCTCGTAAGGCGAAGCAAGAAATTGCTCGGAATACTCGTAAGTTAGTGCACTCGTATGTCAAGGTTTTACTGTAGTTCAAAAGTAAAATGTTCGCTAGTTGTTCGGCCGCCGTGACCGAGCCCGACCCGTTTCTCCCAATGAACGCCTTGAGAAAGGTTCTTTTTGCAAAGAAATAACCGAATTTTCTTTGCTTTCTGTTCCACTTGAAGAAGCCATTTCGAATTATCTCTCTCGCTTGGTGTAGCTCTACTTGAATGAATGAGTAGCAGCCGACTGAACCTATCCGTAGTACTTGCGCACTCGCAGTGATATCCTGCTAGATGCCGGCTGGGCGTGATAAACATGCCTTAAATCCAATCCAATAATATCATAAACCATGAGGACTAATCAGAAAAGGGTAGGATAGTCCGGGGCGCACAGGCCTGCGCCCGGGGACCTCCTTTTTTGGCCGCGAATCAGGCAGCAGTATAAGGGGGCTCGCCTGAAAATGAATGAGTGCTCTGATTCACCATAACGTTACCGGCGCCCCGCAGTTCCCTGAACATGCATATGTAATGTATTAAACTTTAGACAACGCAAGGCCAACATATAACATGTTTAAGCTACTAAAAAATTAAATAATAATAAAAAATAATAATAAAAAATAATAATTTTAAGCTACTAAAAAAATTAAATAATAATAAAAAATAATAATTTTTTTAAAACTTTTTTTAAAATTTGTATGTGGGGGAGGGGGGGCGGCGCCCCAGCGCCCTCTATAGGCCGGCCGCCACTGTGTGTGACATGGTTTGATGACGTTGCTTATGTTAAATTGTTCGCCGTTCATGCTGTCTGGTTGCAGTGTTTTTACCATTTCAAATCCAATTGTCTATACATGTGAGAGTACTTGCACTCTCTCAATCAAGAAATTAAGCCTGTTAATATAAGATCAAAATAAATGGAAATATTACATTTAAAATTAATATTGCAAGAAAATCTTCACAACTATTTTGACATTTGCTTTGCATTAAGTTCGTTTTCATTAATTGTCTATGATGGTTATGAGATGTTGGTGAAATGCTTCATGGGAATTATATTACAAAGCCAAGTTGGAAGGCCAATTTTGGCAAGTGTGAGAGTTATAAAAAGGTTTGATTTATAACTTATGAAAATTAATCAAGCAATAAACAACTTTGGGACTGATTTCCAACAAGACTTCCAACAAGTGTGGAACATTTCATTGTACTGTATTTTCACAAAACAGTTTTTTTGACATTGGCCAGATGATTTGGGTGTCAATTTGTTATTAAAAAACATATTGTTTGAAATGATGCACTCAAGTGGCTGTTGTATAACGCTAACATCCCATTATTCATCAGAAAGTTGACTGTGGGTAGGTGATGAGGTGATCTAAGTTGGCTGTTCAATGGCAACACTTAAGAAGAGAGCAAGGCCATTGTATTGGTATGTTGGGGGCTGGGCTAGATCAGCCTGCTGTTATCAATGTTTGCAATGTTCACAGGCACTAGCGTCTACCTTGGCAGAACTACAGACAAAAGCAGTTTGCCAATGACAGGTCATGAGTCACTGCCTCTCACTAAGATCGAGACATCACCGTACTCCATCTTCATAATCACTTTCCCACTGCAGTTCAAGTGGCTGGCCGCCATACTGCTGTGTACTTTTCTCATGGCAAGCTGCTGAAGCTAAGCAGGTGTGGGAAAACTAAATAGCTGCTGGAAGAGGTAGCCTTGGTGGGCTGGTAGGGGGGTACTCTCCCATCTGGATCAAAAATAAATCCAGTGTCTAACAGTGATAGGGACACTGTGCTGCAGGAGGTGCTGTCCATCTGATGAGACGTTAAACTGGGGTCCTGGCTGACTGTAGGCAATGAGTGAGGGTGTTAACCCCAGTTTTCTGGCCAAAAAATTAGCTCTCGACATCTGGCCCCCTAATGAATCCCATGCAGGCAGAACTCACTATGATTCTCCAGGTTATCGCCCCAAAAAATAGTTCTCAGCCAAACAGACAAGGTTAAATAAAGATAAAATAACCATGCTGGGCCGTCCGCTCCCATACGACAAAAGACCATCCAATAGGGCGGGGCAGAGTTGCCTGAAAGTCCGTCACTATAGCAACTTGACAAAAAAAAAACCCTGCCGATCCAAGGGTGAGCTGGCTGTTATGAACTGTTATGAACAGGTGAGGAAGGATATAATCACAAGGATGCATAAAAGCTGAGCAAGAAGGGAGTTTGGGCCTTTCAAGTTCTTAGTTCTCAAGGTCAGGTCTAAGAGCGAAACAAAATCTCAGTATTATGACAGCACTCCTACACACTAGGGAGTTCTGTACTGAGACCTCGACAGACTGTGTGTGCGACTGATAGGATAGAAAATAAAAATGTATAATTTATTTATTTGCTTAGCAGATGCCCTTACCTGGGGCAATGTAGATAGATTGCGTTCAAACTTTTAATCCATTTTCAGAAAGCGGTATTTACTGGAGTAACTCAGGAAAATGACCTTGCTCAATGATACAACAGCATCACTCCATATGTTACTCACATCTGCAACTTTCCGTTCACAATTTGAAACATCTACAGCATATGCTTTCTATGAATACTGCATTCTGGAAACATCTAAAGTATAAATATCTTTATGGCCACATTGGCTCTCAGGCTGTCATTTCGAACAAAAAATGCATGAGCATTGAGCATGCTTATGATATTCAGCTAAAAAAGAGGGTCAGTGGCTTCACTTTCACGATCGAATAGCTTACATTGCTGAGGAAGAAGACATATGTGTCTCGTCTCTGAGGCAAGATGGAGTAATTTGGCCACGAGTGTTTCTGATCTGACAAGCCGTCAGCTTTCTCAAAACTCGAGAGGAATGGGTTGTAGGGTGGCTCATTCGGTTAAGGCACCGCACATGGATGGGTCATCAATGAGCCCCGCGGCCTCGGATCGAATCCGGACCGCACCGGTGCTGACTGTGGGCGATAGCTCCACGGGGCAATGCGAAATTTCCAATTTTGTCAACCTGGGTATAGGTATTCAGTCAGTCAGTCTAGCGACCCCTGCTGGTGGATCGGGTGCCTGTAGACTGTATGCGAGCTTCGCTGTGTGAAAAAAAGTTGACTGGTGACACCGCGTGTTTCGGAGGAGAACCACGGTTGTTTATACTCTCCTGGATCAGGCGCTCACTCATGAATGTGGTTACAGTTGGAGACAGTTTAGGTTGAGTATACACCCGAATTAGGGTGTAAATTGGACATGTTCTGCCCCACATTGGGTGCCAAATTTATATTTAAAAATAAATAAATAACAAATAAAAAACGAGCAAATCTTTCCCTGAGATTTTCTTTTAACTTATGTTTTATTGTTATTATTATTTTCTGTCTGTAAGAGAGTGTAATTATGAATTATTGCCCACTGGCCTTTTGGCTTTGTTGGTAGAATGGGAGAAGAACCACCTTAAGCGAAAGTATTTTATGACAGCGAGTTTCCAACTGTTGACATTATGTTCCTTTAATGGATTACAATTCCCTCTCGGAATGCTTTTCAGCAGCGTCCAAATGTCAGGGTTGGAGCCGGGAGGGGAACCTATGCCTGAGAGAGAGGCCCGTGCGTCGAGCTGCGTTACACACTGCAGCGAATAGCACTCTCCAGTTTCACCGGCCGCATCCCACACACACGCACACGTGGGACGAGGCCCGGCCGGCCCTGGAGTCAGAGTACAGAGGACAAAATGGGTAAAAAAACTTAGCAATCACACAGTGAATGAACAAATGTACAGGGTTTACAGCGCGCGTCCATGCAACATGAACGGTCACGGTGTCTCGCTGTCATGGAACGCCAACGCTGGGCTGTTGTCTCTTTTCATCCCTGTTTTTAGGCTGGAAGTCTTTCTTCTCCACACTCAGCCATAATTTTGTGAGCAGCTTTGGGAGTGTGTGTGTGGGGTGCATTTCTTTTTGGGGGGGCAGTAGAGTGGTTTGCCTGCTGTGTGTGTGACAGACGCAGACAGGCAGGCCTATGTTGTCTACACGTTTGATCTGTCATCGTCTCCACTGTTAAACCACCGGATGTCAAATATCTAAAGCCAGATAGTGTGTGATGCGAAAAGCAAACGGTTTGAAACTAAATTTGTCAGATTGACATGTTTTTTAAAGTGACCCAGCAAAGAAGGAATGCAAACCTGCCAAGTAGTGAGAGATGATGGGAGAGGGAGGGGAAAAAGCACGGCTCAGATTTAAGTATTGCTTGGTCCCATTGTCTCAAAATGTCTGTCCTTGTGTAGCCAGTGATGTGCGAGAACGTAACAGTGTGGTACCCCTACAGACCACACAGCAAAAATGCCAGTGTAAATCTAACACTGCTGGTGTACATTTAACACCCTAGGGTGTTTATATGAGACCCGAGGGTTTTAAATGTACGCCACAATATTTGCTGTGCAAAGACACGCTGTTTTTGATGTCAGTGGATTATCTTGCTGTACGTGTACATACTTCACGGGCAAGACTGCTTGATCAATTCAATTGCAAGGGCAGTTTTGATAAACTCTGACACTTAAATCTAGTTCACTGTTTATGGAGATGAGTTAAAAACAGTAACATTGTTTGAACATTTAATTGGTGTTAATGACAGAGCACATTCTATTTTTAAGAGAATAATTTCCCACAAAAAGGCCAATATCCAGCTGGAAAGGGTAAGTGAAAAATGCAACTATTAATATTACACTGTTCAAACCTTTGAGACAAATCCCTTATTTCAAAAGTATTACTATTCATTTTGCCAAATTCACTGGATGAAGTCTCACTCCTGACCAGTAGTAATTGTTGGCCTGGTCGGGTTATCAGTAGATACTGCAATTTCACATGCAGAAACGCAACAGAGAGGCAAACTATAGCACTGGTGAATCATAAAGTCATCAGACAAGCAGCCTGTTTTAAAAAGTAGGGAGTGTTTTTTTGTGGATGTATAGCAGCCTTTTCAATCTGTTCTTTGTGCATTTCTGTCATGAATGTTTGCAGAAATAATGACAACATACACACGCAGTATTTATTTTGTCCAAAGCTGAAAATATTTGATGTACATTTCCCTTTATAAATATTAATTCTCGTCTCCCCTGCAGTTAGTTCTTGACTTTAGCTCGATGTCACGCCGTGCGGAGATTAGATATTCCTGGCCAAATGTAGCCAGTACCACACAATCCTGTAGGTCACCTTTCACATTCCAGCTGGAACGCCAGCATGGACGGAAAGGCCAGCTGTCAGAAATCCTTTGTGTTCTACGAACTATACGATGGCCTTTTTAACGTGACACGTGGACCTTTCCACTTAGTTGCGGCTGTCGTGAAGTTGGGGTGGTCAGCGATAGGTTTTCCTATAAGACGGCCTAGTTTAGGTTTTGCGATTGTGTTCATCATATGTGGTGGATGTCCTTGTTCGTCAAATCAAGCCGCTTGATAAATAAGTTCAACCCCACTGCCAGGAAATAAAGCTGGTTATTGTATAAATATAAAATCTTTTGACAGTACAGACGGACATTCACTGAACAAAATAAATATTGCATTCCGCAGATGCTAATTGAGTCACATATGTTATGGCAGTCCTGCATGACAATAAAAGCACATTATCACATCACTTCACTTTATATCTGACAAAACACTCTTTTACAACTGTAGATTTCTTGTATAGATTTGTAGCACTATTTCGCCTTGGCGTACATAACGAGTTTGATCTTGAAATACATTATGCAATATTGTTCTTGAATAACTTTATACGTACGTAAAAATATTTCCAAAATGCAAAACCAATTAACAGTTGAAGTTGTGGACCCAGTCAAGAGTCCCTTTAACATTGGTGTCTGCTTTACAGACAAAAATAAACTCTGAACTGGAGGGGCAGGGTTTACACCACTCTCCCGTCTGTCAATCACACTGATATCTTGTGCCATAGCAGGGTTTTAAAAGGCACAGTGAGAAAAGAATCGCATTCGCACCCTGTGATGAAACGATGGACCTACCCTCAGCTTTCCTGTCGATTGAGTTCCTTGGGGGATGATGCAGTGACACATAAGATAGATGTCTGCCGTCTTTAGCCAACAGATACATTTCTGAAGAAGTAAGGTGGGATGTGTGTCTGTGTGTGTGTGCGTGTGTACGTACGTGGTCTACCAGGAACACCTTACCTCCCCAGCACAAATGTGGTGTCTATGGTGATTCGCTTTCTTATTTTTAAATGAGGAATACATGAGGAATCCAGGCTCTCTCTCTCTCGCCCTTTAACCCAGGGGAAGGCAAACCCGACTCTGGGGGTGTCCGAGATATTTCTGTCGTCTCTTCTGTTTCCAAGTGTGATTATTTGCAGGTGTGAGGCTGAATGCTCATTCCATCTGAGTCATGTAGCAGCTTATGCATGTGGTCACATGCATTAATTAAGCCTAATAATTAACCCAATTGTGCGGTTCTAGCAGGGCTTTCGATGGAGCGATATCCAGAATCTGGGGTTGCCTGCCCCTGTTTTAGAGCGTAACAGCGGATAAGACCCAGGCACAGCAAGCCCAAGGGAAAAGACGGGACCCCGGTTTTGGCAGGGTGTTGGTCCACTGTGATGCATACATGGGATCGGAAGAGGCACTATATAAAAATAGCTTCTTTTGTGTTAATACACACACACACACGCACTTACATGCATGCACGTGCACACACACACACACTTGCACGCATACACATGCATGCACCACAGGGACACATACACACACATGCAGGTGCACACACGCACGTACGCAAACACACATGTACACACACTACATGCACACACACACACACACACCACGCGCACACACACATGGGACATTTCAGAGAAGACAATTTAAAAAATATATGAACAGACTGGGAGTACGCGCAAACTTCACTCAACTCTGCAGCTGGTTCGGCAGCGCACACGTGGGAATATGAAAAGCTTACGATTATAAATGCAGCTGGGAGAGAGAGAGAGGGAGATGGAGAGAGAGTGAGAGGGGAGAGAGAGAGAGGGAGATGGAGAGAGTGAGAGGGGAGAGAGAGAGATAGAGGGAGATGGAGAGAGAGTGAGAGGGGAGAGAGAGAGAGAGGGAGAGGGAGAGAGACGGCTTATAAAAGGTACATTTAACACTCCACTGTGGAGCTGCCTTAAAAGGAACTCTGTATGTTCTGTCAATGAAACCCAGAGTCCACAGTAGGATGTACCAAGCCAGGACACATTAGCACAGCACTTAGTGTGAAAGCTTTTATTTTTTTAAATTATCCAGAGAAGGAAAATACATTTTAGGCTAAAAGTAGACATACGTACATGTTCAATATGACATTTATGAGGAAAGCTACATGTATGGTTTCATAGGACACCCACAGCAGCCCTGTAAGCTTCTCTGCTTCAGTCATTTCCTGGCCCATCGGTCATTTTGTAGATTTCGATCTCCCAGTGAGACACTGAAGCACAATTCATATCTCTAACTGTCTACGACCCCCCCTTACCCGCCCCCACAGAGCCCTGGAATTTACACCAGTGCTTTCCAATGGGTGTGCTCCATGAGGAAGGTTTGCCTTCCACCAAAAAATGTTTCAGATTTGAACCGTGGGTGAGCGTGAGGTCAGGTGCGCCTTTTTTGGGGGTTCTATTGGAAATATGAGACACAGAATGGGAGTGAGAGAGGGAGAAAGAGATATTTATACAGACCCACAGGGGTAGAGAGAGATAGAGACAGAGGGAGAGATATACAGACCCACAGGGGTAAAAAGATAGAGACAGAAAGAGGGAGAGAGAGTGAGTTATACAGACCCACAGGGGTAAAGAGAGATAGACAGAGGGAGAGAGAGAAAGAGACCCACAGGGGTAAAGAGAGATAGACAGAGGGAGAGAGAGAAAGAGACCCACAGGGGTAAAGAGAGATAGACAGAGGGATAGAGAGAGAGACCCACAGGGGTAAAGAGAGATAGACAGAGGGAGAGAGAGAAAGAGACCCACAGGGGTAAAGAGAGATAGACAGAGGGAGAGAGAGAAAGAGACCCACAGGGGTAAAGAGAGATAGACAGAGGGAGAGAGAGAAAGAGACCCACAGGGGTAAAGAGAGATAGACAGAGGGAGAGAGAGAAAGAGACCCACAGGGGTAAAGAGAGATAGACAGAGGGAGAGAGAGAAAGAGACCCACAGGGGTAAAGAGAGATAGACAGAGGGAGAGAGAGAAAGAGACCCACAGGGGTAAAGAGAGATAGACAGAGGGAGAGAGAGAAAGAGACCCACAGGGGTAAAGAGAGATAGACAGAGGGAGAGAGAGAAAGTGACCCACAGGGGTAAAGAGAGATAGACAGAGGGAGAGAGAGAAAGAGACCCACAGGGGTAAAGAGAGATAGACAGAGGGAGAGAGAGAAAGAGATCCACAGGGGTAAAGAGAGATAGACAGAGGGAGAGAGAGAAAGAGACCCACAGGGGTAAAGAGAGATAGACAGAGGGAGAGAGAGAAAGAGACCCACAGGGGTAAAGAGAGATAGACAGAGGGAGAGAGAGAGAAAGAGACCCACAGGGGTAAAGAGAGATAGACAGAGGGAGAGAGAGAAAGAGACCCACAGGGGTAAAGAGAGATAGACAGAGGGAGAGAGAGAAAGAGACCCACAGGGGTAAAGAGAGATAGACAGAGGGAGAGAGAGAAAGAGACCCACAGGGGTAAAGAGAGATAGACAGAGGGAGAGAGAGACCCACAGGGGTAAAGAGAGATAGACAGAGGGAGAGAGAGAAAGAGACCCACAGGGGTAAAGAGAGATAGACAGAGGGAGAGATAGAAAGAGACCCACAGGGGTAAAGAGAGATAGACAGAGGGAGAGAGAGAAAGATACCCACAGGGGTAAAGAGAGATAGACAGAGGGAGAGATAGAAAGAGACCCACAGGGGTAAAGAGAAATAGACAGAGGGAGAGAGAGACCCACAGGGGTAAAGAGAGAGAGAAAGAGACCCACAGGGGTAAAGAGAGATAGACAGAGGGAGAGAGAGAGAGAGACCCACAGGGGTAAAGAGAGATAGACAGAGGGAGAGAGAGAGAGACCCACAGGGGTAAAGAGAGATAGACAGAGGGAGAGATAGAAAGAGACCCACAGGGGTAAAGAGAGATAGACAGAGGGAGAGAGAGAGAGACCCACAGGGGTAAAGAGAGATAGACAGAGGGAGAGAGAGACCCACAGGGGTAAAGAGAGATAGACAGAGGGAGAGAGAGAAAGAGACCCACAGGGGTAAAGAGAGATGGACAGAGGGAGAGATAGAAAGAGACCCACAGGGGTAAAGAGAGATAGACAGAGGGAGAGAGAGAAAGAGACCCACAGGGGTAAAGAGAGATAGACAGAGGGAGAGAGAGAGACCCACAGGGGTAAAGAGAGATAGACAGAGGGAGAGAGAGTTATACAGACCCACAGGGGTAAAGAGAGATAGACAGAGGGAGAGATAGAAAGAGACCCACAGGGGTAAAGAGAGATAGACAGAGGGAGAGAGAGAGAGACCCACAGGGGTAAAGAGAGATAGACAGAGGGAGAGAGAGAGAGACCCACAGGGGTAAAGAGAGATAGACAGAGGGAGAGAGAGAGAGACCCACAGGGGTAAAGAGAGATAGACAGAGGGAGAGAGAGAGAGACCCACAGGGGTAAAGAGAGATAGACAGAGGGAGAGAAAGAGACCCACAGGGGTAAAGAGCGATAGACAGAGGGAGAAAGAGAAAGAGACCCACAGGGGTAAAGAGAGATAGACAGAGGGAGAGAGAGAAAGAGACCCACAGGGGTAAAGAGAGATAGACAGAGGGAGAGAGAGAAAGAGACCCACAGGGGTAAAGAGAGATAGACAGAGAGAAAGAGACCCACAGGGGTAAAGAGAGATAGAAACAGAGGGAGAAAGAGAAAGAGACCCACAGGGGTAAAGGGCGGAGGAGGGAAGTCCCCCGGTTCCGCCTCTGCTGGGGTGCACAAACACAGCGATGTTGGGAGAGCGGATATTACAGGATGGACTCCCTGCTGGGATCAGTCATCCTACATGCAGCCAGGAACATTAACCCCTGTCCCTACCCCCCAAACACACACACACAGCCATGAGGTGGGGGTCAGGCTGTGAGGCACATGGGAACCTTAGCAGAGAACCGGGGGGCAGGCCTCATTTAGACACACCCCTGGGTAGAGCTCTCTTTCCGGATCCCCACCCAGAGGGGGATTCGTCGTGTGTGGCCATCCACTGGTGAACACTGGCAACCCGGGGGGGGGGAGTAGTGTGGGAGATCATTTTACAGTGTGTAGTGAACGCTTGTCAGAAGAGCTGCTGACAGAGATACGCCAAGCTGTGGGGAGACATACAAAGGCACTGCACGCAGGATCTGAAGACGAGAGAAGTAGCACTGTCTTCAAAGCAGAGTGGGGCAGAAAATCATTCTTCTCCAACATAAAAAAACAGCAAGAATAAATCAATGGTGGGCTGCCAGTCGAATGGCCCTGGTTTATACCGTGTGTAACTCAGCAGCACCACCTAGAGGGTCAGGCTGGTAACAGGCACAAACTCCTGACAGAAAGCTGACGGAAACAGGATGTACGCTTGAGCAGACTCAACCAGAAGAACTACACCAACTTCCCATTAGACAAATTTATCTTCCGTTTTTGGAAAGATGTACATTAAACAGAAAGATGTGTGCTTTCACACTCTCTCACTGGCCAGTGCCTATTCTCTCCTAATAAATGTATTCAAGTCCTTATTTCACATTTTGCTTGACTTTCAGTGTTGTGCTTTCAAAACCACTGGATGGATTAGTTTAGACTTAACAGTAGTTTGGGAAAGTGCCTTACGCAATTTACACAGGTATTGATCTTAATGCACTTCACACCTTTTTATTGGTTTTGGTAAAATGTCATTTCAACATCACTATTTAATTAATCTACAGACAGACACATAAAGAAGGAAAAAGGCTGGAATGACAAAAATTAAAGTGACGTGAAAATACAAACTAGCAAAATTATTTGGCATTTTAATACAGACGCTAAAGATGCCGTAAAGTGACAACAACAAAAAAAAGGAAAAACAAAACACAATTTCTCATGAATAATTACATTTCTCATCTAAAGATGAGAGGAATGATCTTCAAGTGAGAATACTTGTCAAACACTTTTCAAACGTTAGAACTTTTCAGCAGCGGATGGCAGGCGTCGCACGGTTTTTTTACATGAGTGGAGCTGGTTTTGACGGTTTTCTTCAGATGGTGGTAATTGGGCAGGATTTTCATCAGGAAGTCGAGCTGGAGGCTCTGTGGCTGTAAAGGATAAGGGACAGGAAGTGAGACTCCCTCTGCTACAATCTATTAAAAATTACATTTATTTTATATTATTACAAGACAACATGCATGGCATACCCTATTTCCTGGGGCATTCAACCCACAAAACCCTGCTCATGTGATGGGAGAGTCCATCACCGACTTGTACAAAACAATCAAAAGTCTTTGCGCTCCATAAAAGAACACTATGGCTGGATTCAATCCACATTTGTCCTTAACTTTGATGAATGATTAAAAAAATTTAATTATTTTTTCCCCCCCACCTTCAGTCACTAACTCACAGTCACACTTACTGTAACAGCAAAAGTAATTCAGTGTTTTTATGGCAACTGTTTTAAACCTGCAATAATGTTGACTTACTGAGTAACTAAAACCTGCAATAATGTTGACCAACTAACTAACTAACTAAGTTTGAGAAGAAAAAGTGCACTCTTAGACATGCTTTTATGTACTATAGCCACTGCATTACGGCTTGTAGTGGGTGTTGGTAATGTCTATTTATTAAGCATTGCCTATAACCCCAGTCTGACTTGTTAAAATCAGTGAGTCATTGACAGTACATGATAGCTCCGCCCATTTCTGGCCCATTCCCATCAGCGAGCTGGCGTACAGGGTCTAAAAGAGACTTTACCTGCGGCTTCTCAGTCTGGACCCGGCGCATGCAGTCTGACCCGTAGATGACCGTGTTCTCAGGGATGACCTCACAGGTGTTCACCTGGCAACAGGCTCCGACGATACAGCCGTTGGTCAGGATGGCATTCCTGCCCACAACGGCTGGAGAGAGGAGGGCGGTCACTAGAGCACTGATACGACAGCGACACCATGCCCCCTTCGTTACAGTGAGAGTGTGCGGTCAACAGACACAATCCTCTGCAACTGACTCCACTGACCTACCAAGACGACAAGACATTTCAGCACCATATTCACCTTTAATTATACTGGGGTGCGTTTCCCAAAAGCATCATAAGGCTAAGACTTCGTAAAACCCTTCGCACGAAGCTTCTTTAACTTTGGGTGCGTTTCCCAAAAGCATCTTAACTTAAGACGCTCTTAGAAACGCTCGTAGATTAACGATTACTCCAGACCAGTTTTAGACGGTTAAGTACGTTTTAGAAGCCCATAAATCACATACTTTACTTGTTTTTTTGTGTTAGTGTTCATTTAATTTTCTGGTTACCATAACCACTGATTGTTTTTTATAGTGATGTTAGATGCAACAATATTTAAGTTTATTTATTTATTTTTAATTTACTTATTTTATATATATTTGGAAATTACCAATAAAAGCCATTCCTTAAATAGCCCTATAAATAAATAAGTTTGAGACTTATTAAAATCAGTGGGGAAAAGATTTTATTTCAAAAGAAACTTTGACGTGCCTAACCGGCCATGTATTGGGCACGGGGTTCACGTCCCTCAATCTATCGCCCCTCCTCCTCCCATATCAGCAGCACTACAGACCGAAGTACAGAGATGTAAAGTCCAGGGATCAGAAAGGAAAAGCCCTGCTATGCGTTTCTTCCACCCATGAACCCATGAGCCAGCTGATTTCACTAATTAGTTCTACCTCCTGGCTGAGGAATTGTGCAAATTAGCAAATCCAGGTGATTGGAACTAAATACTGGGCCCTACTTTTTACTTTCTGAACCCAGATTTTACACCTCTGGTTAAGTAGCACTTAAGAGGTGACTGCGTGTTCATGCTTTAAGAACTGTTTTTGGAAACTCGCGTTACAAATTAAAGAGCCATCGTAGAATCGGTCGTTGAAATCGCACTTAACTCTATGATTGATCGTTATCAGGAAACGCACCCCCGGTTGTTTACTGAGCAAAAACAGGTTAAGTGGATTACTTGAGGTCCATTGAGGGTTCATTGCAAGCCACTATTACTAAGAGCGTCTGCTAAATGAAGGTAATGCAATGTAATAGCAGAGAATTGATGGCAATAGGGACGTGTATTCAGCAGTGGGTATTTATTTAAGTGCAGAAATGATTCTAGAACCCCACTGATACCTTTGGATTCTATGACGTTGTTGTCTCCAATCTTCAGTGCCTGAGACTCTGTGGACCTTATTTAAGGGACTGTACATTCATCCATGGAGAACACAATACAACCCAATAATAACTGTACAGTTATACTACTGTGAAGCAGTGAAAAGTGCCAACAGTAGGCCTACACATTCCCAACCAATCTACAGCTATGTAACTTCACAGGCAACTTGGCCCATTTCAGTCCATAGACAAAGACCATTGTGCCAGGAGCAGAGGGTAGTGTCAATCAACACAGCCGACATTACCCAAAATGCAATCGGGAGTACAAAAAGGATACCGCATCCAACTTCAAAGACGTTGTTGGTTCCAATCGTCATGGTCTTGGGTTCCATGCCCTCTGCGTCTGGCATTATGTTCTCAGCATATCTGCCAGTACAAATCGGGGTGTTTCAACACGCGTGAAAACTGTCCCAGGAAAGTTAATTGAGCACTAAGACGCATGACATCGGTAGCAGATAATTATCCCTCACCCGTTAAAGATAAGAGCTTGCTCTTCAATGAGATTGCCCTCTCCGATGACGATGGGTCCTGCCTCGGCTATGATGCGAGCTTTAGGGTGGACCACTGTCCTCGGACCTGTCGAGGTAAAGGCTTCTAACTACAAACGTCATGACACATTAGGAGACATGAGAGCGGAGGTTGGAAGGGGGGATGCTGGTTCTTTCATAAGCGGCATACTATGAAATCACAGTTAGCGAAGTCTTACCTATGGTCACATCACCTCTTATCTCGCTTTCAACGCAGACCACTGCTCCAGCTGCGAATTTAGCACTGTTGTAAGAGAATAATCAAGTTTATGAATCGTATTGCACCACTGAAATAACGCAGTTTGAGCAACAATGACGTAATAGAAAGTAGGTAGCTGTAGCTCGCATGCAAACTTGGCTGCGGTGGGTGTTGCCGGTAGAGCATCTTGCTTGGCTCATATAGTCCAAGATTATGTGGCAGAATTATCAAACCAACTATACTAACGCCAGCGTTACCACAAATTCAACATCGCGTAATCATCCATCCGCATTTGTGCTAAGGGAATAATGGAAATATAAACATCGATAGTATCATGTCACTGTTTGTTTGGTTACCTTTTTTGGACCATTTGTTTGGAACTAATATCCGCCATCTTGAAGCATCGATACTCGATTTTACATCCTGGGTAGTGGGGTGGACGCATATGTAGAATAAAACGACGGTCTGCTGCCACCTGCTGTACGCCGGTGGTAGCAAGGAAAGGCACTCATGTGCAACGTTCAAAATGAAAGATCTTCATTATTGTTAGATTGTTTTAATGGTTATTGATTAATTCATGTTTGAAACATGTTTTAAAAAGTATCTGCACGTCCAAAAAATAATGGATTATTGTGGAAAATAGTTTTTCTGCCCTTAAAATATTATACGAACACACACACACACACACACATTATTACAATATCCACACATTTAATAACATATCCTGATTCCTGTCCAATTTATTTTCTGTACACAAATTGTCTATCCTCCTCCTAATTGATTTTGCCAACCCCACTCATGTCACTGACAACCAAAATAAACAGGATAAAATCATCGTGATTAAATCTAAGACATTGGATAAGCATTTCTGACAGTCACTGAACCCCTCAGGTAAAAGTGTGGATGACAGACTGAGACCAAATGCATGGTAAATAAAACTGACAAGTCTCTTCCATTGAGAGCCAACACTTGAGATTAACTTGCAATGCTTGTTTCAGTATATACACGTGTACGCGTTTATTTTTCCTTCCTTGCCTAGAGTCCGCACATTCAGCAGACTCATTTTTGCCATGAGGCAGAGTTGCTGCCTGAGTTACCACATGTTGGCAATCGGCTTCAAATAATGACAAGGCATTTGGATTAAAGTCGTCATTTGGCACATGCTGTACTGCACCTTTATAGACTCTACGATGTCAGCGAGGCTGCTGAACTGAGGGTAGAAGACACTTTCCTTTTCTTGGGATTTCCAAACCTTTCCATTGCAAGGCCCCCTAAACAAATAACCTGTGGTAGAGGACCCCCATCTCAATAATATGCAATGCTTAATAAATATACATTTAACCAGCACCCACTACAAGCTGTAATGCAGTGGCTATTTAACACACTAGTACATAAAAGCATGTCTAAATAAAAAATAAAAATAAAAATATATATATATATATACAGTGCCCTCCACTATTATTGGCACCCCTGGTAAAGATGAGTGAAAATATATTATATAGATTCATTACACATAGAGTGAAATATTTCAAGCCTTTATTACTTGTAATTTTGATGATTATGGCTTACAGCTAATGAAAACCCAAATTCAGTATCTCAGAAAATTAGAATATTGTGAAAAAGTTCAATATTGGAAACTCATGGTGTCACACTCTAATCAGCTAACTAACTCAAAACACCTGCAAAGGTTTCCTGAGCCTTTAAATGGTCTCTCAGTCTGGTTCAGTAGGCTATACAATCATGGGGAAGACTGCTGACTTGATAGATGTCCAGAAGACAGTCATTGACACCCTCCACAAGGAGGGTAAGCCACAAAAGGTCATTGCTAAAGAAGCTGGTTGTTCACAGAGTGCTGTATCCAACCATATTCATAGAAAGTTGAGTGGAAGGAAAAAGTTTGGTGGGAAAAGGTGCACAAGCAACAGGGATAACCGCAGCCTTGAGAGGATTGTCAAGCAAAATCCATTAAAAAATTTGGGGGAGCTTCACAAGGAGTGGACTGAGGCTGGAGTCAGTGCATCAAGAGCCACCACGCACAGACGAATCCAGGACATGGGCTACAAATGTCGCATTCCTCGTGTAAAGCCACTCCTGAACCAGAGACAACGTCAGAAGCGTCTTACCTGGGCTAAGGAGAAAAAGAACTGGACTGTTGCTCAGTGGTCCAAAGTCCTCTTTTCAGATGAAAGTAAATTTTGCATTTCATTTGAAAATCAAGGTCCCAGAGTCTGGAGGAAGAGTGGAGAGGCACAGAATCCACGTTGCTTGAAGTCCAGTGTGAAGTTTCCACAGTCAGTGATGATTTGGGGTGCCATGTCATCTGCTGGTGTTGGTCCACTGTGTTTTCTGAAGTCCACAGTCAACGCAGCCATCTACCAGGAAATTTTAGAGCACTTCATGCTTCCTTCTGCTGACAAGCTTTATGGAGATGCTGATTTCATTTTCCAGCAGGACTTGGCACCTGCCCACACTGCCAAAAAGTACCAAAAGCTGGTTCAATGACCATGGTATTACTGTGCTTGATTGGCTAGCAAACTCGCCTGACCTGAACCCCATAGATAATCTATGGGGTATTGTCAAGAGGAAGATGAGACACCAGACCCAACAATGCAGACGACCTGAAGGCCGCTATCAAAGCAACCTGGGCTTCCATTACACCTCAGCAGTGCCACAGGCTGATCGCCTCCATGCCACGCCGCATTGATGCAGTAATTCATGCAAAAGGATCCCCAACCAAGTATTGAGTGCATAGAAATGAACATACTTTTCAGAAGGCTGACATTTCTGTTTAAAATATCCTTTTTAATTGATCTTATGTAATATTCTAATTTTCTCAGACACTGAATTTGGGTTTTCATTAGCTGTAAGCCATAATCATCAAAATTACAAGAAATAAAGGCTTGAAATATTTCACTCTATGTGTAATGAATCTATATAATATGAGTTTCACTTTCTGACATGAGTGACAAAAAATATTGAACTTTTTCACGATATTCAATTTTTTTGAGCTGTATATATATATATATTACAATGTTGCTATATTTGGTACATTGCACATATTTAATAGCTACTTACAATGACCACAATATCATCATGAAAGTGTAATCCTGATTTTTAGCTGAATCCGGGCTTCATCTAATATTCATCAATATAATTACTGTTTAGTTCTTTCGTATTGCAGCCTATGTAAAATAGACTCAAAATAAACAATTGCATATAGGAATTTTCTAAGCAGACTAATGTAGGCTAAAGTAATTAATTTCCAAGGCTCTGCGTTCAAGCTCCATGTTGGCCAGACACGGCAGAAGTTGGATAAAATTAGCAGGATGTAACGGGATTCTCTTGTTGTGCCTGTATGACATTAGCGGGGGCATCTGGAGCCTAAGTATAACACCTGACCGCAAATAATGGCCGCTGTCGTTATCCCCTCCGCGACGTGCCAAGCTCTAAGCGGAGTTTTTGCCGAGCCAGGAAAACTTATCACGCTCATTTCACGCTGAGTGGTGTGTGCATCTGCTCCGATGTTTGGGAATATTATATCTCGTTTAATTCTGCGTCACGCCTCCTCTGAGCCAGACCGTCTCAAGACCTGTATGCAGCGCGATTGTAAACACCCGTGCAATTGCTCGACGGGAACAACAGCTGGTCTGAATGAGAACCAAGGAGACTGCGGATCGCAAACATTTGCTCAGGAAAAAAATGTCCTTGTTTAAATCAGAGACGTGTATATACACGCTCTGCGGTTGAAATGAAGATGTGCCTGGGTAGCAGCCAACTCTTTATGGGTTTGTGCTGAAATGGACAAGCGGCAGCCTACCCTAGGGAAAAATGGTGCGTTCTATTTTGTTTTCCCCCAGAAATATGGCCTCTATAAAAATATGTACTCACATACACATCATGTACCGAATTTACACACAATCATTCAAAGTTACAATAAACACATGAACCTATATATCACACAGAAAGTAAGCTAAACAAGCAACTTGTTACAATACTTGTTTTTGTTCATCTCAGCTGGCCTCGTTTCTCCATCTTGACGTCCAAGTCTCTGAAGTATTATGTGTCTGATCAACATGTGCAGTTATGTGGTACGACTCGGAGCAGTTTTTGTGTTTATGATACTGGATATGTTGTTCTGTATAAGTGGCTACAATAGAAAATTATAAAAATACAGTACTTCAGTAGGCTACCTGATTCTCCACACAAAGATCATATGAACCGACTTCCCACATGAGGTGGTATTAGTAGCCCACTGTATTGTAAGTGGCTGTCTTTGTTATGTTATGTTAAAATGTGAAGTATTGTGTAACTGGTAAAAAAAATTGTGGTTTGTGGAGTGGGCCATTTTCAAGTGCTGAAGATTAAGTCATAGACACGAGTCTGCATGAGCCCCCTCCAATGTTCTGGAGAAATGACCAGTCCAGTCCAGCCGCTGTTTTCAACAGCCCGCCATAACCCTCTCTTCCCATGAGAGTAATCAAAGGGATGGGTCATTTTCTGGGCTTTTCTGAGATCATTTCAGTTTTAGTGTGTGTTCTCAATGGCCCAAACAGTTCTTGTGTACGATGAAAGATATTTTAGATATTTAAATACATTTTTAATGACTTACAATGTCTGCCTTCAGAAATGCGGTAGTTTGCGGATTTAAAGCAAGAAAACACACGTCAGCGAACTCCGAAGCAGCTTGCATGTTTCCAGGGGCTGTGCATAGGAACACGTTAGTTTTATGGTGTAATTATAAACATACATATTCAGTTTGTAAATCATGCTGTTCTTCCTTTTCTTCAACGCAGCCGTGTCAGGCAGCATGCATCATGCAGCATATGAGTTATTATAATTACTAAACATAGTGAATTGAAGAATAATCCGGTAATATACACACTTGCACAACTTCCGATGCATAACATCACAGCGCAAGGTGCTTTGGAGTTACTTTAAATGTGTTTTTATTTTTTATTTTTTTACTGACAAGAACAGGCTGTTCAGCCCAGAAATGCTCGCCATTTTCCTACCGCTAAAGGGTACCTGGAGCTCCCCTACAAACTAGATAGTATCCAGTACAATATCAAGCCTGGTCTTGAAAACAGCCAGAGTTTCTGCCTGTACTACATGACCTGACTAGATTAAAAGGACAGACTGCAATGACATCATTGACAACAAAATGACATATTTCTTTAGCAGGTGAAGTAAGTGTGAAGCAGTAATGTGCAGCCAGTGTGGAGTTCAAAGCTCTGCTTGCTGTCGCCCAGTTAAAGGAGTCCCTCTGGTCATTATCAACCCGAAATGTGATGATGAAACATTGTGAGCATGCTTACTTAATTGGATATTTACTGAAGGCAATTCAGTCAAATACCTGAAGAATATAACTGAAAAGCCAAAGCTCTGCACTGAAACCTTTGAGCATCGTTTAATGCTAAAAAAACAAAACATGTAATGCGTTCAATTTGTGTTAGCATCCGTGTTTTAACTTTTATATTTGTGTAACACAAAATAGCGTTAGCGCAGGTCGACAGAAGCGCTCGCAGAGATCCTGTTGTCCCCCGTGGCACTGTACGCCTATTTGACAGCTAACAATATGTATGGCTAAATCAGTCCAAAACCCGATTCTACTGCATTTTCATTGACTGTTTTCTCACTAATGTGACGATACGGCCTTCTAAGAGTTATCTGATTCTAAGAGTTATATGGATAACGTGACAATCCTGTTTTGTGGAATACCCCCCAGAACAATTAGCTTCCAAGGATATCGCTGGAGAGGTGAATTATTCCGCTGCTGTACAGTGCCCCCTGCTGTCCGTCGAAGAATTTGCATGGCTCACGCAGTTTCATAACATCACCCCAGCATGGCGGATGCTGAGCAGTATGACGTTACGTTTTGGAACACGAATAGCCCGGGAAAAGTTAATGAACCCACCCGGGAAACCCAGAGCCCAGCCTAATGGTGAAGCCAGAGGACTCAATGAGCCACGAGAGACCCCCGAGCTCATGAATCAGAGCGGCCCGTAACCCTTCCAGGCTTTGGCGGGTGTCCGGATCGATGTGGAACTACACCTATTGAAATTGCAATCAAGTCCGTGTGAGATGCTCCACGGGGGATTCTACACAAAATGGCCACCCGCTGAGAAAGTCTCTCAAAGAGCAGACGCTTATTGAACACGTTTTCCCCTCCTGCCTGACCTAGCTCCCAGAGAGAGTGATCAGGCCTATCAAACGCTGATGAGCAGAGACTCTCTCGCTGCGATGACTCAGAGGAAATATTAGCCTCTGTGAACTTAAGATGAATTGCCAGCCAATTATAAGGGCGAATTATGCAGTTTCTTAAGCTGCAATATATTGAGCTTTGAGGCTTGTGATTGGTTACGTGTTTTTATGCAACACTTTAAATTGCATCTGGTGGAAGAAATGAAGTGGCCTTGCAGAAAGCCCAACAGACTATTCATGCCATTGGGCCCTAGCGACACCTTGAACCCCAGAAAGGCCATTGATTTCTCAGTACCGCCAACCAAGCACTGTCCTTGAATGTACTGTATGTGCAAATACTTTGTTTTTGTTTTTTTTCAAAAACCATACAAATAATATCAAGCTTCCATTTTTATACACACACATACGCACACACCTATGCATGCGTACACACGCACTTTATTATAAATATAATATAATAAAGATTAGATTTAAAACAGCAGCGTTTCTCACTTTGCTCTCTAAAGGAGCTGAAGGAGTGGAAATGTAAGTGTAATATAAAGTCAGGGTATGTAATATGAAGTCAGGGTGTATAATATAAAGTCAGGGTATGTAATATAAAGTCAGGGTATATTATATAAAGTCAGGGTATGTAATATAAAGTCAGGGTATGTAATATGAAGTCAGGGTGTATAATATAAAGTCAGGGTATGTAATATGAAGTCAGGGTGTATAATATAAAGTCAGGGTATGTAATATGAAGTCAGGGTGTATAATATAAAGTCAGGGTATGTAATATAAAGTCAGGGTATATTATATAAAGTCAGGGTATGTAATATAAAGTCAGGGTATGTAATATGAAGTCAGGGTGTATAATATAAAGTCAGGGTATGTAATATGAAGTCAGGGTGTATAATATAAAGTCAGGGTATGTAATATGAAGTCAGGGTGTATAATATAAAGTCAGGGTATGTAATATGAAGTCAGGGTGTATAATATAAAGTCAGGGTATGTAATATGAAGTCAGGGTGTATAATATAAAGTCAGGGTATGTAATATGAAGTCAGGGTGTATAATATAAAGTCAGGGTATGTAATATAAAGTCAGGGTATGTAATATGAAGTCAGGGTGTATAATATAAAGTCAGGGTATATAATATAAAGTCAGGGTATGTAATATGAAGTCAGGGTGTATAATATAAAGTCAGGGTATGTAATATGAAGTCAGGGTATGTGAGTGTGTGTGTGTGGGACGGGACGGGACGGGACTAAAGAACAAAGACAACTGCGGTAACACGCCGTCCCTCTGCGTTTTTCTGACACTTCGCTCCGTTAGAAGGCTAGCCCGATGCCAAGGAGGGAGAGTTATTATAGCTCAGCATCCATAAATCCTGCTCCTCTGGGATGGGACTGCCTGCCCATCTTCCAGCTGATGATCGTCACGTTATCCAATGCCTCCGAATAAACTCGGATCTCTCCCCAAATATGCGCAAGAGTGAAGCAAATCTATTCTGGGGGGCTGTTCACGTGCAAAGGATGCTCAATCTAATTGAAATGAGAAGATCTGGAAAAAAACGGATTAAACAGGTTTCAGCTAATGTCACTCACAAGCATGTGTTGTCTGATAGGTCAGCACAGTACTGATGAAAATATGAAATCTCCATCGGGAGAGAAAATGAATAACGTGGATCTTGGCCGTGGGAGAGAGCAGCTTGTGATGTTTGGCGGAGGGATCTCCCTCGCCCCCTTTACATTTCAAAGATTTTGTGTATTCAAAGCGGGGAAACATAACTGCTCTTCTTTCCTCTTTTTCTCGAATCCTTGCGTGTGCATTTCATCATCGCATTTCGTAATACCCCCTTCTCCAGGACGAGCATGGAGGATTAACCCGGGTCATCTACTGAGCCACGAGAGGAGGGATGTGAAGTCATGTGAGTGGAGGAGAAGGCTCGGATTGGTCGAAGCTGGAGGGGAGCATTTGTATGGAATCTTCTGCACATCCTTCACCCTTCTCAAAGGTCAGTCTCTCACATATGGATGACTGTGTGAAGCTGTGACCCCCCTGTCTGTGTACGCCCGAACTGCTGCTCAAGGTTTGACCTTTAACTCAAAGGTCACACACACATGCGCACACACACACACACACAAACACGCAGAGCTTCCACCAGCATGTCACCACGCTGTGCAATTTTCGGCAATCGATATTAATCTGTGGCGAGGGCAACCCAAACGATCCGTTCAGACGAAGGCGGCTCGGAGGAGACTTGTCAACGTCCGTCCTCCAGGGAGTCTTTGCGCCCCAATTCTATTGTATTTCTTTTCTCCATGTGTGGACAGTCAGTTTTTTCCTCCCTCTTCATAAAATAGTGGGAAAGGGCCTTTGGATTTCAGTTGCAACTTCCCTTTCGGAACGCTGTGAGGCTTGAAGCACGGGAATTGTTCGGGGCGGGAGGGGACGCCACGCGCGATGTCCACAGTCGATATTCCAGGGCTGAAACTCCTCTCTGTTCCCAAGTCATTTATCCTGCTTCGCTGTGCTGCAGATGGTAGTGCCAGGGGTTAACCCTTAAACACAGAGCCATTATATTTGATTAGCTGGTAATCTCCACGGCGACGTGGTTGGCATAGCAATGCTGGTCGAAGCTAGCATTTTGCATACTTATTACGTCTTTGTTCTTGACCCTCTATCTGAATATGGGGGCCAGCAGTCAGTCACCGCCTTTAATTTCTACTTAACTGAAATAAATCATCTTCTGTTGAGGTGGGGGAAATTCTCCAGTATGAGAGGCAGCTCATTAGAAACGTAAGCAATGGAGGAGATAAGGAAGGGAATTGCCCCAAAATTGGAGCTGTCCCGATAATTAATGGTAGCCTGTCTTACTAACAGACTCCTGGGACATTATGATTTATCAAGCACATCACTACAGTTTGTACAAAAGAGGAAAAAAAAACATGAATTTTCAATGTGAAAGCTGGGAGGAGGGAATAACCATCATGCGCTGTGTGCAAAGGCGTGAATAAAACGACACAGGAAGTTAATGGAAGATCTTCATGCAACTTGCAGGCGTTGTTAGTGAAGATCACTGGTGGGCACGGGCAGAAACCGAGAGATGTCGTCTTCCATAGTGTTTTTTGTTTTTGTCTCCACGGAGAGCTTGCCCAGGGATGCGACCCCCCCCCAAACCCCAATCAGCACTGATGACCTGGAATAGAATCTGTAAAACAGAAGAGCAAAAAGCTCTCGGTTTAGAACAGGGACACAGCACAGGAGTATAAGAGTAATGAGAGAGGACGTGCAATGGTAGCACCTGCAATCTAAGTGTCGATGTGTGTCGATGTGTGTAGATGTGTGTAGATGTGTGTAGATGTGTGTAGATGTGTGTAGATGTGTGTAGATGTGTGTAGATGTGTGTAGATGTGTGTAGATGTGTGTAGATGATTGTAGATGAATGCAGATATTTGCTAGTCGGGGACATTGCTGGGTTATGATCTCCATGGGTTCATGGGTATCCAAGATTTCAATGGTTGACGTGCGGTTTTATCTAGCGATCTAGCAATAAAATCCCACCCACTAAACCCATGAACCAATTGCATGAAATTGTCACTTATTTTGTCATCTGTAACTAGCAGTTTTCAACAATAAAATCGATGATTGGGCGACAGATATATTAAGCGTTAAGCCATCGGAAATTAAGTTTTGAAATGGAAATGCTTGTTCTGGAAAGGGCAGGTGTCCCCTGGTGGGCCCCTGATGGAGGATCCAGCCTAGGTCAGGGTCCTGCGAGTCCGGACATCCACCATCTTTCCTTCGCCTCCTGCGCGCGCATAACTGGATACGCTTATTTTCTCTTTCACTGCTAGTCCTTCTAGGTCCGAGTGCTTGGTAAACGGAAGTAATGTATTGCGCTTTCACAGGTCAAGCACATGTCACAGGTCAAATGTACCTTCGCGCTGCTCATGTGAAAATCTGCTGCCCAGTTCAACTTACTTTTTCTTTTTATTCATGAAAGGAGCCATCTTTCAAAGACATAAAATGAGTGTAAACACCAAGTCACAAGAGGTTATTCTTGGAGACTATGTAATGGACAAACTGTTAAAGATGTAGAACACATCTGAATCAGAAACAAATAGACGGCAGAGATTGTGCCACCATCTTCATTAATATAATACCCAACAATAGATCTTAAACCATAAAAAAAAAAAATCGAATCAAATTGAATCTGATATATATATGACATATTTGGTGTGTAACCTGGGCCTCTAACCAGGTGAATACTGGCACGTACCACTGCCTTGTGCCCAGAAGGCATTGCCTGAATGCCGCCCCGTAGGCTTTTCCGTTCACTGCCTGACACCGCATCACTCCTCCACTGGAAGCGTAGCTGCACACCTGGCTTTGCGGAATATTCCGGGGTCAGAGCTTCACGCGCATTTGAGTAGATGCTGCACAAGCTGATTAATGGCTGAGACTGAGGTGACCCTTGCAGAGGTGGAGGCAGGCCATTTTCTTTCAGCGGCCATGTTGGGTTTTTCCTTTGTAGCGTCCTCTTAATGCCCCATTTAACAAGACCACCCTGCAGTGCAGCTCAATCTACGGCCAATCGCCATTCACGTTTATTTTAAGCTTCTAGGCCACTTCATTTCACTTGTCTGGGAAAGCACAGACACGCTCTGTACGTTTAAACCTGTTAGCCTTCAGTCAGACGTTTCGTTTAAAAATGACAGGCGAGCAAACACCAGAAAACCCACTCCCAAGCTGTAGAGTTGCACAGGAATGATATGGGAGTTACTACGTCGTAGATTATAGAAATATACACAGAAAGAACCGTCTCTTGTTATGGGCAGTTATAGAACACAGCTAGCTGCAGAAATGTAATTGACCTTTCGCTGAAAACAAGTCAGCATTTGACATAAATATCAATTTCCTGTCAGTTGGGCTGTAACAGACATTGGCATTCATACTGAGGATATGGCCGCTATAAGTGTCAAAGTTTCTCTACTCAGAGAAATTCTCCACGCCAGTGTGAAGACGATATATGTCATTTGATCAACCACCTGTCCGTTTCAGTAAAGTGGTGGACTATCTCAAGCACGACTGTGGCTCAGGAGGTAGAGCGGGGCGTCCGCTGATCGCAGGGTTGGCGGCACGGAGATCAATGGAACGAAGGGGGGAACTCAGATCTCACAGTGAAATCTAAAGCAGCACAATTGAATTGAATTGTCTTCTCTAACAAGCAGCTATGCATAGCTATGCTAACTAACCTTTAGCAATAATGATGATTGTAAAAATCATTAAAGAAAATTTTCTCAGACTACATTCATGTATTTGTCCTGGTCCTGCTGTATTATGTCTTGTTTCTACAGCACCTACAAATATGTCACCCCAGGAATGAGAATAGCTGGCCGTTTAACAGCACAGCCTTTTAGGGAGCGCTTTAGAGATCTTGGCTGCAGATAGCATGAAGCAGAATACTTGAAAACATGACCTCAACTCACACGTATTGCTTTGGTTGTTTTGGAGAACTGGCCACATTAATTTATGTATGAGTGTAAAACCAAGGGCCAAGTTAACCATTTCCTCTTTATGTTGAATTATTTACTGAAGCGGCAGAGAGATGTTCAAGTTTGCATAAATGATTGAACATGTATTAACCTAATTACAGTGAAAAAGTAAGAATGGAATCGAGTCCAGATACAGTAAGCAGTGCATATGTGCTACATACGAAGCGTAAAGTATTCTAGAAAAGAGGTTCAATTGCAAAATACAATTTAACTTAGTAGGACACACTGAATAATTAACAGTAGAACCCATGTAAACCCCAACTTCAGGCGAGGATCGTCTTCAAGAGAAATTCATATCAGATGCATTGAATATATTCATTGACATTTAATTTTTTCATAAGCAAGGCCCTGAGAAAAATAACCCAACCCTGTACTTTAGTGTGTGCCCTGTGAGTCATATGCTGTGGGTGCCTGTAATAAATCCACACTGTGGAGCTCTGTTTCTGAGTTATCAGAGCGCTCTCAGCAGCAGGGATTTTATTAAAGCCTTTCCTCCCGAGTTCTGAAACTATTATTTGCTCTTCTGTATTTCCAACAGGAAGCGTCTTGAGAATCGCTAAATTCAGCGTGCCGGAAACGCCGAGTTAAACCACTGAACTTTTATAATGCAGCGAGGTGTGGTGAAACACTCGAATTATTTTCTGTCTTCCCGTCCTTTCACCAGCCTTAAAAGTGTGTTAAATAAATTAAACTAAAGTAAAAAAGTGGCTAAATAACTAAATACGACAGAGCTCCCTTCTCCCTTTGTGATATGGTTAGCTTTATGCACCGTATGGTAACTTACAAAGCTGAGCGGTGCGGTAGTCGGTCCTTTCGATATTTGCGTTCGGATGATTGGTTGATCCCTCTGCTTAGTGCACCAATGAGCATTGATCTGTGTGTGTGACCAGGAAGTTATCTTGTCTAATAGTTTAGTCGATGCACAAGTAGCGATGTGATGTGATACTGCAGTTTGGAGAAGCCCAACCTGATCTGCACTATACGTTACAGTCCTTCAGCCGATGAAGGTTATCTATAAAGCAACCAAACTTTTGTAACAAACATTAAGTTACAAACATGCCAATATATTGCTTATCAACAACAACATGCATATGATGTTGTTTCATAGCCAGTGGCAAAAGAATAAAAAGAGACAGATTGTACATGTACTAATAAGCACATTTTTTCAATGTAATCCCAACAATGTGGTTTGTTTTTATAACTTTCATTTTATTTATTATACAGAAAAAAGTTTATATGCCAACAACTGGTTATATTGCAGAGGGTTCCTGTCCTGCAGTGGTAAAGGATGGAAGAAAAACTAGAGATAATAGAAGATAAAAAAACAGAAAGTACACTTCGGGATAGATGAGGAAAATTAGTAGAAAAAAACAATTGACTAAAAAGGGATAATACAGTACACTAGAGAAGAAATACAGAAATGACAATAAGGCAATACAAAGTTATTCTTAAGTGTACCATCTTAATGTTCGCAAATCTCTTAAATATAATAGGAGGCGTACTGTTTTGTGGATGTAATGGAATTGCATTCTAGATTAAAGTATAATACATTTAAGACTGAAGGACCAAAACACAGTCACCATTTATGTCCTTAGTACAATAAGCATAGGGTAACCCCCCCTTTATGAAGATTAGGAACCCTTATGGAAATGTAACATACTGCAGTATATTTTAAATATATTGTGATGATCATTTTAATATATTTACAATATACTGCAATATATAAATTTTTCATAAGGGAAGAATCAGTTGTGCGCTGGCTTACGGGTTCATATGTGTACAGCAACAGTCTCCCACTAGGACACTATTGTCAGTATTAGTTTTGAATGCTCTCCTCCAAACCTAGTTATTATTTGACAGGAGGTACCTGTAAGCAGGTAGCAACTGGAAACCCATAGCGATGTGTGTTTGAACTTTTTTTGTGGGACATAAAGAAGGAAGACCAGAGTATCTCTGGGACCTGTGCGCTGTCACTATCTCCCTGATCAGAGTCCAAGACTGCTTTTTGTCCTTTATGGACCCGTCTTGACAGATGCTAAGAGAATAAAGTCTAGCCTGCGACTTGGGAATCTTACAACTGCCTGTACACGTCACTTGGCACCTCAACAAAGCCTTTAAAAATGGAATACAGGTCAAAGTATCTGTCTGTGGCATTCACTGGATGCACGGAAACAGGATGCATTCCATGCATGGAAGGAGTATGCATTATCTGCCCGAGAAACAGGATGCATTATCTGCATGGAGACAGGATACATTATCTGCATGGAAACAGGATGCATTATCTGCATGGAGACAGGATGCATTATCTGCATGGAGACAGGATGCATTATCTGCATGGAAACAGGATACATTATCTGCATGGAAACAGGATACATTATCTGCATGGAAACAGGATGCATTATCTGCATGGACAGGATGCATTATCTGCATGGAAACAGAATGCATTCCCCGCATGTGTAAGGGCGTTGTAGTGGTACAACGATGAGCCAAACGCGATGAAAGAAAATAAAGAATTAAAAAACCTCCCCGTCGTAGCCGAAACCAAAAACACCCTTGTAAACCGGGATAGCCACGTAAACACGGGCGATACTAATACCGATAGCCAGAAGAACAGCAAAAACAAAGGCACCCTCGGAACGTGACTATAACGCCCGATAACTGGTGAAACAAATGAAAATAAAATAACGTTCACGCCCTCTAACAACAAAGAGAGCGGGAGTAGAAACGGAGAAGTGAAAAGAAGGAAAAACCTAAACTAATTCCCTGAGCTTCTAGTAGTTATCTGGGTATAGCTCCACTACGCGAATAAAGAATAACAATCTTTTAAGTGAGCGAGCAGAGGAAACAAACAACAACCATACATACGTGAAGGACGAAATGATAAAGAAGCGCCAGGAAGCGGAACTCAGGGGTTTAAATACCTCCTGACGCGGGCGACAGGTGAACCAGATAATCACCTGGGCGAAAGGAAAATCCTGCAAGGGAATGCGGAGAAAAAAATCTGATAGACCGAAAAAAGACGAGGCGTGGAATTAGAGGAAGGGAAGGGAAAACCATGACAGCATGGAGACAGGATGCATTATCTGCATGGAAACAGGATGCATTATCTGCATGGAAACAGGATGCAATCCCTGCATGGAGACAGGATGCATTCTCTGCAGCTCATTTCTCTGTTGCAGGGAATAAGCTGATTTTTTTTTTCTGGGGGAGATATAATAGTGGGACTAATACTTTTGCACTGGCACATTATCAGAGGACCAGTATTATTGCACTGTGCAGTGCTTTTTAACTGACCTAAAAAAATACATTCATAAATAAAATCAGTCAAAGTGGCACTGGCTTCTCACAAAGAAACAATGCTGGGAGAACTGAATTGCTCTGCATTCCATTGCTGATAGCGGTCTCCTTTCTACACTCAAATTTTCAACAACAAATGCTGCCATTTCCAAAATAAAGACCTGCAAAAAATGAATAAATAAGAGCAACAGAATTAGAATTATAGAGACGGCACAACGTGGGATGCAAGTTAAGCTCTACCTCTTGCTCGGAGTATTGAAGGTTTATTTTAACATGTTTTTATTGTGAGGCCGACTGATATTTATGCACCTCAACATTAACAAATGTGAATCCTCCACAGACACATTTTTGGCAGCCCTTGGCAGTGGAGATTTCACTTGTTATTTTCATTGCTGTGGACTGTGGTTGAGTTGGCTGCTGGTCTAGGGGCCACTCAAATGTTTTTTATATTAAATCACTGATCCTGGAGATCTACCATCCTTGAGGTTTTCACTCCAACCCTAACAAAGCACGCCTCATTCAACAGCTAGAGATCTCCTTGAGCTGCTAATTAATAGAATCAGCTGTAGTAAATTAGGGTTGGCGTGAAACCCTACAGGACGGTAGATTTCCAGGGACAGGGTTGGGAAACACTGCATTAAATGATGTCACATTGTGCTGAGGTGTGATGTTTATGTGAGACGGTGAAACTTCCCCGAGTGGAGGTCACTGAAGTGGAAGTGAGGAAGCTCAGGATGTGGGAAAATGCACTATGTAAGGAAGAGTCGAATTAACTGCATTAAAAAAGAGTTCACGTAAGCAGTATGCAAATGACAGATGGCAGCTTTATTTTGTCAAAGAAAATTAATGCACATATCTTTTCCCGCAGAGTATATTTTATTTATCTCATTTTTATTAATATCACTGGGCGTCTGCACGCACGCACGCACGCACGCACGCACGCACACACGCACACGCTCACACACAGACTCTCACACACACAAAATAAACACATTTATTCTGTCACACCAGCACTGGCACTGGTCTCTCTAGATGGCACTGTTTCACAAGCAGTAAGTAGAACGAGGTCTGTTTCCATGGGAACCTCAGCATCACAGCTGAATCACTGAGCTTAGTACAGGCAGGAGTTAGTTGTGTTTTGATGAAATCCCTTATGCTATAAATAAAAATAAATAAATAAATAATTTCCATTGTCCTATATATAAAAAAAACACTTCACTGTATTTTCAGGTTTTTTTTTTTGGACCAATGGCAACTAATCAACCCAATGAAAAGTATCTGTGAGCTTGGTAGGCGTTATCTTGTTTTGTTACAGTAGACACCAGCTGTGCATCCAAAAGACTTCGGTCCCACCACTCAAAGTTTTCTAAGCATTATTAGAGCTTTGGGATATCCGTCTTGGTAACTGAGTTACTCTGATAAACACTGGTCTTGGCAACCGATGCAAAGCAGCTTGTAATGACTCTTTTGGGAAGTATTTAAACAATAACTTTTTGTTAGGCCTGGCCTTGTACTTTTGACAGCGAGTTCTCCACAGATACCAGAATAAGGCACAAGTACAGCTAAGGGAGAGATTGTTCTGGGATGCTAGTGTTTTTAACCTTTTTGCAAATATGATTTTATACACACTCCCTCTCTGGGGAAAAAATACCGAATTATTTCAGATGTGTTGGTATGGCAACGGCAGGCCACATTCAAACCGGCGGCACTCAGGCAGATCTGACAGTGGAGAACTTGAGGAACGGGCTGCACCTCATTCTAATATCAAAGACAATTACCCTGTAACACATTCCTGGAGACTTTGCCTCTTCAACAGGAGCTGTGTGAGCTGGCCGAGCGTGCGAGCGTGCGAGCGGACGTTTTCATTCGGGTGGTATGAAAGGAAAGAGAAGGAAAGAGAGCGCTGGCCGGGAGAGTGAGCTCCGATTGTCGGATGTGTCACCGCTGCTGAAATCAGGCCGGCTACAACATCACTTCGTCAGGGCGCAAATTTCTCCTCGGCCCCATTCCGGAACGATCGACGGAGGGGCTCCGCGCCTCCACCGCCAATTGCGCCGAGCGGAATTAGCTTTATTCTTTTCAGCCGCTCGAGTGTCATCATTCAACTGTTCAGAATCACAAAAGCAGGTTCAGCAAAGCAGGCAAATATCATCTATATAAAAAAGTTAATACTAATAATAAAAAACCTGAGTTCAATTTTCTTTTCTGCCCCCAATTGTGTTTATTTAGCTGTCCCTGTCAGAGATTTGAAAGGAAGGAAGTTATCTGAGCCTCAGCATTACGGGAATAAAATGGGGTAATTTGTCAGGTTGTTCCATTTATGCCGGAAATTAGACATTCCGTAGGTATTTTTCAGGGAGCTGCGAGCCTCGGTGGAATTGTTGTTTGAAGCACGTCAGTCCAAGATGCTGTTTGCTAATGATTTCCCGCTTTTATGCTCGGATAGTGAGCCCATTTCAAATGCACCGTTTTTCTCTTTGCGTTTACCGCACATCATGTGACTGAGATTAGCGGCTAAAAGTCCTATTCACACAAAATGTCCTCCACTAAATAGAAGTGAAATTGATAGTATGGGCTCGTCATGCAGAAAAGAAAATGAGATGTTCTCCGGCACGTTTAGACAGCTTCGGCTGAAGCCTATAACATTAATTGGAACCATTTGAGTGAAAGCAGGCCTACGTCATGGAGTTAATTTTCAGAAATGACACGAGCACTAATTCCCCCAGCCCCGACATTATCTTCTTCTTCTGTGAGCTGAATATTAATACTAACCTTTTATACCTTCCTGACTTGGGGTGCAGTGCTGTTATCTGACCCTACAAGAGGACAGTGAAGAGTGATCCACTCACTGAACTACTTTCCACAAACGTCACTGGTCATTACATTATTTTGCTGATACTGGTACCCAATGTAGCTTATACATACAGTAGCCTACACGTTTTTTGAAGTATATGTATGCATGTAAGTCAGAATTTCTGGTGAGATGTCGTGGTCCATGCCCTATCTTTAACTTGCTGCCTTCCTAATAAACTAGTAAAGACCCATTGAAAAGTCTCTATATTCATAAAAGGTTTTTGTGAACCAAAGCACTTTGGAAAACCGACGCAGGGAATACAATTACTGGAAAGAAAGTGCCATTTTTTACAAGATGTAATTTAATAATGAAACAACATAGACACCTTAATTGCCACTGCCAGTGAAATCAAGGTGGCATTCAAACTGATGTTGTTCTACTGTCTCTTGCGTTGAGTGTCAGATTTATTCTTCTATTGTGGCTAATTTCAGTAAATTACCCTTGCGTTCCTGACGACATTGTTTACTCTAGGTTCTATTACCGTCAAGTGGGAATACAAAAGCACGGACGGGGTTCGGTCATTGAGAAAATCCATTCTGTTGATGTGCGAAATCTCCGAATCTGAGTTGAACACGCAAAAGCTCTTCCATTGACCGGCCTTACAAGCGACCGTTCGGCACTCGGAAAAGTCCGGGTTTTAGATGCCGACCGCTGCTCCGGCGCTCTTTGTAAATGTCAAGTGCCTGTCACCTCCCGAGGCGAACTGCGGTGGGCGTCCGACAGAGCCGGCGGCCTTAGGTGAGCCCTAAAATATACGCTTCTCGCTTCCACTGACACCAAGCTGCCCCGAACGCCTGTCCCGCGTCTTCCCTGATAACCACTCGCTGCATTTCAGCATTGTAACATTTAGTTCTCCTGGTGATGCGTATATCAAACAGAGCGATGAGCGATCTTTCATTTTAACCCGTTACAAAAAGAATTTATACAATTCAAAGCCAGTGATCACTACTTGGCAGCAGGAAACTATTGTTGCAGCAGAGGTTGCAGGTTTAGATCTCGAATGGGGTGCTACAGTTTCTCCAGTGGGAAAGACTCTTGTTTGAATTGCAGTCTGTATCGCTTGGGTTAGTGTCCAGATGTACAGATTGAGAATATATTAAGGGCATGTCACCCTACACGAGACAATCAGAAAACCAGATAAATGGTGAATTTAACATGTCCAGCATTGCTTGTTATTCATGATCAGGTAAGACCAGATAAGACCCCACACCTTTTTTAAAAAACTGGAAGTATCTCTTTGCTTTGAGCAGGCAGTGATGGGTATACATTTTCTTCAGGGCTCAGGGAGGAAAACCCACCCTCACCCCCATCACAGATCGCCCCCCCCCATAAATATGATTTAGTGCGGCGTTTAGCGTGGACTTAAAGAATCAGCTCTTTGTCTTTTTTTTTCTCTTCTCCAGTGCACACAGAAGGGCAATAAAAATGCGTGACTCTCTATGAAATGGTTTTATGGTTCCATGAGGGTATTGTAAAAGAATCTCATTGCAATCTGCAGGACCAATCATCTCAGCCCTTCCGTGCGGGGCAACAGGCCGCGGTGTAGCAGATGCGGCGAGAAACGTTCGACGAGGTCGGAGCAGCAGGTGTTTCTGACATCCACCAGGGTCCCGCTAGACATCAGCTGACAGCATCTTCCCATAATCCACATTGCAGGGCCACTCAATGGTCCAAAGAGCACCACAATGACCGGCCTCATGTTTGGAACTGGGTGTACAGGTTTTTGCTTTGGCCGCTTAACTCACCCAGACATTTGGAAATGACATTCAGATGTTCTGCTTCTGAATGTCAGCTGGTATGGACTAGTTCTTCAACGGCACAAAGTTTTCATCTCTGGAAAAAATATATATTAACTCGGGAATATTTTAATGTGAAGTATTTGCCTTTGAGTGAAATGTAAACTACAAAATAAGAATTGGTAGAAGAAAAAAAATTGCTTCCTTTCCCTCTCCAAACTCCCAGGAGACAGGAGGCTGCATGATTGATGTGTGGATTCACTTTTAAAGGGCACGCCAGAAAGTTCTCACAGTTCTTATTCCTTTTATTAGTGTTTCTGCAGGACCTCGTAAAGTTATTGCAGGGTCAACCCTTTTATAATACTACTCTCCAATAATGCCAGCCCCTTCTGGCTGGCCATGTGACTCCATTTCTCTTCTGATAAACAGCAGTGTTCCGTCAGTCACAAAGGTTCCGGAATGCCTTTCCTACACTCTAATGGCATCAATCACTTTCTTACCAGTTTCTCTGTATCTGCAGTTTAATAGCATACCTCAATACTACTGACTTTCTGTCATCATTTTGGAGTTACACAGCCTGCTTGTGATTACAGTATTTAGTGGCCAATTGGGGAGTCAAAGCCCACTTCCCTAATTGATATTCTACCCAAAAGGAACATCTCGCATGGACTACTGTCAGTATCAAGTTCCACTTGCAGGGACTCCAAGAATGACCCAGATAAATATGGCTTAATATGCTTTGAAAAGGAAACATAATTTAAAAAGAATTAAAGTAACTATTATTATTTTTTTAAATGTATTAAATTGGAAAATCTCTGTAATATAGAATATAGAATATATATAATAAAATAATATCTGTATAATAATTTAGAGTATATAATAAGAATATCAAAGAAAGTAATTGCAATACTAAAACTGAATTTTAGCAAAAGATTTGTTTAGTTTATATCCTGAATTCAAAGGCTTAAGCTTACCCATGTTAACTTCATTATTAAGTAGCTATGCGTACTGCAGTTAAAAAATGGTTTTGGATCATTACTGGAATATTAAATAGCAGCTTCGCTCAAGCTTATTTAGTTGAATAATTTAGAAGAACTGTCATTCACAAATGAAACATCAAATGCAACTATATTCGGCCCAAGTTTTGGCTCCAAGGCTCAATTTAATGACGGAGATCTTTAATCATTGAATTATCATTACTGAGATCAGAAAATAATCACAGGTGGAATTCTTCAGTTGATTCTTTGCGCTGGGTATGATATTACATTCCATTTTTTATTTTATGTATTCCTTGTGGTTGGTAGGTGCTTTGTGTCTGTAATCTGCCAAGCAAAAGTCCTTCCAGTATAATTCAAGTGCGTTGAACCATGGCTATGGGGCCAATTCCTCTCAATGGACCAAAACTAATGTCATTCTTATGAGTAATCTTTAGTAGAAAACTCATAGTTAATTCCCAATTAGAAGGATAATGGTTTTATCATCCCATAGACTGTTGGTATCTGGTCTGAATGATTTTATCATGATTCCTAAGCTTCCAAGATGGGCAGTTAAGCTCCGGGGGAAGCTTCAAAACAGGTGTTTGGATACGTGCTACATCTCAGACGGTGAAAATGGGCTCGACACCGCAGTGCCATTTATTGATAACAGCCGTTTGGAAATGCCAACGCATGTACTCATTTTCCACAGAAACAGTGCTGATGAGAGAGCATGAGCGAGATGATTAAGCATTAAGCAGGGGGGCTTTGATGCCTCAGACAGCGTCTGCTAGAATTTCCCTTCCTTCTCTCAGCCCGAAGGACGGAATCCAGGGAGTCCCTAAAATATATGCCATTTAATGATCTGAACTTTCAATATGCCTTGACATTTACTTTTCTATACATTCCCAAAACTAAATTCAGTTTGAATATATAGAATTAGGTAACTCCGTTTGCCGAGGTCTGAGTGTTTGAACTTGTAAATAAAATCGATGTCCGTGCTGTATTTACAGTAGCTATTTGTTATCACAGAGTATGGTCACCCTCTGGCCTCCGGTCACATCTACACTGCTTGCCGAAGCAATTTTGCAGTCCATTACAGATTAAAAATGAACAACATTGATTTTGGCCATTAATATTGCATTTTTTTGCAATGCCGGGCTTTTAGATTCCAGTCATCTGCAAAAAGGCGCCTAGTGATCAATGAGGACAAAGCGCCATTCAGAAAATTCATTTGAATCTCCACTACAACTTCGTACACATTAAATGATAGCTAAATTCATATACCGATTTGTACAGTGCTTAAATTAGCCAACGGAGTCCATGCACTTACTCATTTCCTCAAAGGTACAGGCGTCAACGTACACTCCTGGTCAGCTCCGGACTGTGAAGTACTGAACATTTTATTCAAAGACTTCCTGTGAATTAAAAAAAATAAATAAATAAGATTAAAAGCTTTTTCATAATGACTACTACCTATCTCTCACCCAATGCATGCTGGGATAGGCTCCAGCATCCACCCGCGACCCTGACCAGGAATAAGCGGGTTAGATAATGGATGGATAATGGAAATCAAAATATTACTTATCTTTTTATTGTTAAATATTTTCTGTGACATGTTTAAGTAAGCATAACTTTTTATTTATTTATAGTGCAACAGTATGACAGCCACTCAAAGTGTTTTTAAAAAAATGTTTTGTGGGTTGGGAATTGAGAAGAGAAAGTGTATTATTTTTTTGTTTGTTTAACTCAACGCATGAAGCACATTGCAGTTTGATTGAACCTGGCCTACTGCATCTTTATTCCCAACACTTCCAGACCGTTTCTCCCACCTTGATTGGTCACTAAATGCTTCACAGGCACGTGGCCTGCAGGTCAGCTAAGTACAGTGAGTGGAGGGTCCTTGTAGCTTTAACTGCATAGTATCTGTGTAATTGCTTGTACACGCATGAGAAATCTCACAACTGCACTCGATAAATTCTCATTTCCACAGCGGGAAAGATTTTTAACCACTTTCACAAATTCCCTCATTTAAAAAAAAAAATGAGGGGGCAGAATTGCAGTCTTTCTGGAGAGAGTTATTCAATGCCAAGATATGTGATATATAATTCCCTTTATATCATAATGTCCGACTGATTACAGGTTTGAATTTCTAATGGGACCAGTCACAAAAGCTACATCCGTCAAGTGAATTTATGAATGTAGGTGTTCTTACCCTCTATTCAGTATACCCTGATCTTTCAGTTATTCACATGGGGTTGTTGGGTGGCTCATCCTGTTAAGGCACTCTTCTAGGACTCTTCTAGTCTCCCATAGTGTGGTATCTGTTAAGGCGCTGTTCCAGTGTACGGAGGGGGTCCCATAGTGTGGTATCTGTTAAGGCGCTGTTCCAGTGTACGGAGGGGGTCCCATAGTGTGGTATCTGTTAAGGCGCTGTTCCAGTGTACGGAGGGGGTCCCATAGTGTGGTATCTGTTAAGGCGCTGTTCCAGTGTACGGAGGGGGTCCCACGGTCTGGTATCTGTTAAGGCGCTGTTCTATTCTGTGACTGGGCCCCACGGTGTCGTATCGAATCCAGACGGCGCCGATACCGCCACCAGCATGCCCTCAGGGTGACACGCGGTTGTTTCGCCCAGGGATGGTAAGGTTTTAGTTTGTTGGGACGATAGCATCTTCTTGCACATCAGCAATTCCCGCTGGTCGTTCAGGTGCTATTAAAGATTCCTACACTGGCTTTGTACTACTAATCAACACAATTTTTGTTTATGTGGTTTTAATGCTTCCCAGTAAATAGCTGGCATATGTTAGAGATGGATATATTGATAGAACATTAAAAAAACGGATGTTTGAACTTGAAAACAGCCTTAAAGTGGAGTACGTAGTATAGTATGGCCTGATAATTTCTTCTGCACGGTCTCCATTCTTCTGGCTACTGAACAGACTGTGGCAACCCACACTGAATAGGGCAAAGTGGTCATCTGTGGCCTTTATAAAGTACAGTCGCTCGTTCCTGTCATAAGCCCACTCATTACAACCAGGCAAAGCACACACACAAAAAAAAAAATCAGTCATTTTTATTGAAAACAATGACCCATAATATGTGGTTTTGAAAGGCCAGTTTTGAAGTGCTGAGGCTTTTTCCTGTGCGTAGGGACCCGTTCCATCTATATATCAGCACCTCCGTCATGCTGTTAGCGGTGTAATGGAGGGCCTCAGTGTTGAAGTCTCCCAGCCCGCAGCTCGTCTCTGGAGCTCCGTCTCAGGCCCGCTGGGAGGCGGCCAAGGCTTCTCTGACACAAAGGCACTCTTCTCGGCTGCAGCTGTATCTAATCATCCGGAGAATCAACGGGAACCAAATCATTACGACTCCGGCGCATGGGGCAGGACCACTTATGCCATTCCGCCGCATTACCGTCAAAAAACCTGTCATCTCCCAGGCAACTTTGTTTCAGGATGCGCTTCACATGGCATGCGCCGTGCCGCGCCCTGCGTATGAGCCCTCGTCCGCACAACAGATGCGTTTCAAAGCTCGTAAGAGCTGCTGACATGTCATGCCCCCCCTCCCACAGAGAGGAGGGTGGGGGGGGGGGGGGTGGTTGGAAGCTGCATTTTGTGTTATGCCTACAGTGCAGAAAATAGGGGTTTATGTTTTGTGATGGGAGTGTAAAGTCATTAATCACTCCGAATGCCTGTAGCTTTATTCCGAGCCGCGCCAGGGACAGACGGCGCGCGCGTTCTCCTTCGCCGACGCCTTTGTGTGGAGAGATCGCCCCGATTGAATCGCAGGAAACGCGGACACGCTGGGAGACGGCCCGCTGAATGAAAAGGCTTGCGCTGATGAAAGGCCGACCTCGCCAAGACGAGCTTCCCTCTGTGTCCTGAAAAACGCCCAAAAGGCCACGTTAGCACTTTAAAGCCGAAGAGAAATCATTGGCTTGATTTAAGTACACAGCCACAGAGAAACGCCCTTTCATGCGCTGGTACACAACAGTGCACAACAGCCAGACAAAAGAAATTGAGCAATTTTTTTGGCAGATATTTATAGATTTTTATTCCACTGATGTAACTATTTGAAAAGGAAAGCTGTTACGAGAGAACAAAGGTAAACTCACATATACATTATTGAAGGTTTTACTCAATGTACAGTACAAACATACAATCCATAACCACTAATCAAATTCTAGGAAGAGTTTCAGGTACTCATCTTCGCTCTTGATTTGACGCAATTAGCAATTAGCTTAGTCTCCTAGCTGGCTCGTCAGCAAAAAACAAAAAGATCCAAACCACAAACACACACCTTTGCTTCCATTATTAAAATCATTTGCCGTTTTTGATCTCAGAAAATGGCATATTATTGTTGTACTCTCAGCCGAAAGTCTTTTATATCTGAAAGGTTGAGGGACATATACTGTACCTTCAATACATCCATCTCCTTACTGACTGTTTACCATAGAGCCTGTAGTTCTTTCACCAGAATGCAGCATGACCTCCACAGCCGATACTATTCTCCCATCGTTCACATTCCAAACCATAAATGTATTACATTAAGCGATCGGAGGCTACATGGTGTGTCATTGCACAGGTTTTTTCTAAACAAACCTGTTAAAATACAGATATTCTAACATGCTAGGATTGAAAATGTAAAAGCTTTTGCTTTTTCCAAAAAATAAATAAATAATAATAACAATATCAATTTTTTTTTTTTGTGCAAATATGAAGGTCAGCCATTTTCTGAATGTCATATAAATTTTACACAGTGAAGCAAAATGTAAATGAAGAAGCACAGAGCTTTTTCCGCAGCACTGCTGAAGGAATTTATCTGTGAATGTGCACAATCCTGATATTTCTGTACAGAATCATCTACAGACCTGCAGAGGTTAAAGTAAACAAAGTCTGCATCGCAAAAAAAAACTACAACAAAAACAAAACTGCCCTTCCAGCATATTTTACTTTCAAAAAAAAAATTAACTTCATTTGTAAAAAATAATAATAATAAATTTTAAAAAACCCCTGAATTTTAGGGGAGCAGAAGGATTGAATTGTTTTTGTTATAAAGTTAAGCAGTGTTCTCCTCAAAGCCTTCTGAAGTACCTGGGACACACTGGGCGTCCTTTTGCAGTCCAAAGGAACTCTTCATGAACGCCGCTGTAGCTCAATCAAGTTTACAGATTAGCATGCTGAGGAAGGGTGACCAGTGCTTTACTGCTTAAATGGGCCTTGCAGAGGCTATGGTCACAGCATGCTGAGGAAGGGGGACCAGTGCTTTACTGCTTAAATGGGCCCTGCAGAGGCTATGGTCACAGCATTGCATTGCAATTCCAGCAGCTAAAACCATTGACATTCATTGGACATTCATGCACCAGCCATTCCTGTGACCACATGATGGTTTATCTTTTAACCCTCATGTTCTGTTCTGGGTCAATTTGACCCGATGCAATGTTTGATGTCTCTTAAGCACCAGTTAACCTTCTTTCTTCCATCTTGAGACACTGTGACTTTGTCTAATTTGTTGGAATTAAATAGCAAACATGCAATAAACACAATGTTATGTTTTCAAAAGTCCTGCACCAACTTTGTATACAAAGGTGCTGTGTGGGGTTAATTTGTGGGGTAGCTGTAGAAAATGGAAGCAAATATACAAGGTTTTTTTAGTTTTTATTTCCGATTTCTGTGGGTGATTCTGGTGGCACTTCCTTATGCAGATTTTAAAGTTCACAAACTTTCACTTACCTCAGGCTCTAATCCATCACAGATTTGTAATGTTTAGGGATAAAAGGCTAGTCAATTGGGAAATGCACAAAAGGTGACACAGAAAGTCATTGTAATGTTCTATTATTTGTGTTTAAACTTTTGTCAAACACAAAAGTCATCATAAAATGTCATAATATGAGGGTTAAATAAAATTTTTAGTTTAATTAGCTAAAAGATTATTTTCTCCCTCTCCACCTCAGCTGATGTGTGGCGAGCATTTTGGCACAAAATGGCTGCCGTTGCATCACCCAGGTGGGCGCTACACATTGGTGGTGGTTATTATTATTATTATTATTATTATTATTATTATTATTATTATTAAGTCTTACAGCACAGTGGTCATTATGAATGTGCTTTAGAGTTTGGGTCAAAAAGTTGACCCTATATATTAAAGCATAAATAAAATGAAGAATGGTGCACAATCTTGCACATTTATCAAACCAAATACACACAGACATATTTCAGAGGTAAACGTAGAGCATTGATATAATTCATAGAAGTCAATCCTCAGATGGAGCTTACATGGTGTCCATCTTCAAGGCCAATTCAAACACTGCCATTTTGTTTATATTCAAACGTAATGCATACCCACAAAGGCAGTTATTAAACTCAAGATGCAGTCGAATAGCGTGGAAGAAAAGGATCTCCCGTATTAGATGGGCTGATGCGATTGGTGCAGGTGGCACATGCCGCGATACCTTTCCAGGTGCTTTTGTCACAGCACCTGTTCTCTGCAGGTCCACTTCAGTCTCTGCATCGCCTGGCCGCATCACCTGGCTGCCTCACCGCAGTGAAAGGTCCAAAATGCAATTTGAGCAAAATGGCACTTTGTAGCTATGCAGATAATACACAACTTTATAGCTCAGTGATGCAGCCATTACCTGTATCAGTAACTCTGCCATCAGCCATTTGTTAAAACGTCTAAAGAACAGGCAAATTTGGGTGTCTGACAATTTCCTCCAACTTAAAGATGTGGGAAACCTAGGAATGATCTTAGATCCAGACTTCTGCATTCAGCCCTATTCAATATATATATTTTTTTACATTTCGGGACACGGCTACATTTAGACCTCTTTAATCAGTCTGACGGTGAAACATTAATTCACACATTTATCTCAAGTAGACTAGATTTATGGTGATGCACTTTTTTCTGGCTTTCCAAATCACAGTAAAGAAAGATTAGAGCTGTCTCAGAATGCTGTTGCGTTGCGAGACTATTTGACCAAAGCAAGTGTGAACGCTCATGTTACCCCAGTACTGGCATCTCTGTTCAGACTGCTTGATTTAAAATTGATCTAGAATTATTTGACTTGTTAAACCCTTTGGCACCAGAATTAAGCTGAGGTTTTACTTAACCCAGACAGGCCCACCGGGCTGGAGATTCTCGACTTCTCAGTATCCATGAAATTCAATACAAAAGAGCAGGTGAAGTTTCTCTTTCCTTTTACGGTCTTAGACCAGGGGCCTAGACCAGAGTGTCATAAAACTCTGAGTAAAAGGATGCGTAAAAGAATACTCAGGGAAAAAGTCGGAAATCTGCTTACGCAAAGTTTTGCATTTTCTCCCTCTGCCTTTCGATCACGGTGTCGCCATATCGCACTCCAAACATTGTGTACACATGGTGTCCAGCGTGTGCAGAGGAACGCAGATTCTCACAGCAGATTCTCTGAGTCCCCAGGGGTCTCAAAAACTCCAGTCCTGGGGGGCTGCAGTCTCTGATTTTCTTTCAATCAGCAGCCAATCAGCAGCCTTGGAAGCAAGGTGTGCAGACTACTTAGCCAATCAATGACTTTAATTAAACGCTTAAGTACAGCATCAGAAACCAGCAGACACAGCGGCCCTCCAGGATTTGCGCTTGAGATCCCTGATCCCTGGCCTGCAGTACAGTCCGCTTCTGCAGATCAGAGAGGCACCAGCCGCAACTTTAAATGCCAATATTTAAAAAGTACCTCTTAGTTGATTTGGGTTTCTTTTATCATTGTGTTTAATCTTGCTTTTCATATATTGATTCTGCTTTTATTTATTACCCTTTTAGCATATGATTTTAGTATTTCAAGTATTGCCCATGTGTTTGCATGTCCTGTTTTTATTATAGGATCTTAAATACCTGAAATCATCATGCTTTAGAGGTCAGAGATGAAAAGGTGGGAGGAGCTATGAGCAGGCTCTGGGTAGTCGTGCATTACATAATAACAATAATAATAATAATTATTATTATAATGCCTTGCATTTACATAGCGTCTTTTTCACACTCAAAGCTCTTTACAATGATGAGGGGGAAACTCGCCACAACCACCGCCAATGTGTAGCACCCACCTGGGTGATGCAACGGCAGCCATTTTGCGCCAGCATTCTCAGCACTCATCAGCTGAGGTGGAGAGGGAGAGAACAATTTTGGGCCAATATAACTGGGGGATGATTACCATTACAAACGTGTGTCTCCCTTCGCTGCAAAGGGTACAGAAAAGGGCCAAGCCCTGCAATCTGTCGCACGCTGAAGGGGAGGGAGAGAGGGAAGTAGGCCGTGTTTGTCCCTGAACTGGGCCACTTATTCTGCGGTGCAGTCAAGTCAAACTAAGCCGTCGCAACACAGAGAGAACATCGATCTCAAACCGTATTGCAGATTGGCTTACACGGGGATTGATATTCCTGCGTCTTTGCGGACCACGTCCATCTCCGCAAGGTTGCGACACCGTATCGATGTATGAGATTAACTGATTGATGGGGAATGAATTAGCTGATGACACAGCATATGGCAAACGCACAGCTTTGATTATCCAGCTCTCTATGTTGCTGATGTGTGGTTTAGTACGCGCTTCCTGATTGGCTGAATCCGAGTTGTTGCTGGAAGTGGTGTTGGTGGACCATGGGTAAATACTTCCCTCAGGACTGAACTAGAGTACCAGTGCACTCTTCATTCAACAGATTTTAAAACAGAGGTTCTGACTCTGGCTGTTGTCATTGTAGATCCCGTGGCACATCTCGCAAAGATCAAAGAGAAGGGACTTCCTCTGGTATGTCAGTTATTTTTTTGCCATCTGCACTGGTTCAAATTTGCACAAACCAACTGTTTGATGAGTGAGATCATAGATCAGATTAAATAGATTAAATTAAATGAATCTAAGAATAGGCCTTCAGCCCATGCATGCATGCTCATCACGATTTACTTACATTTATACATTTTGACTGGCGTCACAGATTCTTACAAGTGACTTTCTAGAGGAACAGAGTTATAATCAACTGGCTGATTGCTGGGGGCATACAAGCACTTTAATTAGACTAACATAACATCAATTGTTGAATTGGTTCAAAGCAACAGCATTTTCTGAGCGGAAGGGCATTAGCTCATTCGCTAACAGTCACTGCTGTGCGCAACGCTATCCAGCACCTACATGGAATGTATTTTAGGTGGAATTGTATGTTGGTGTTTAAATGCTTAAGCAGTTTAATAAATGTTGTGCATTTTAACATAGTTCTTTTAAAATGGCTGGCTGATTTCCACTGGTGAAAAGGGACACTCCTCCTGTGTGCATTATGCTATTGTGTTGAGTTCATGTGGCCGTACACCGGAGTAAAACGAGTAAGTAATTTACCTGCATTTAACACACCGAAACACAGGTTTCCGACACAAAATGGCTTCTATGCACCATGCATCATTTGGCTTTTTGTTTGTAAACCAATGGTGTGCAAATAAACATGTCACATGATAAAGACTCACCACTGGTGCTGTGTGACATTTGTTTCACGAGTCTGGGCCAGCCCTGTAGCCTTTCAACAGCCATCCCATAATTATAATTACACTCTACATTGTGTTTGTGCAATCACTGCCATGTAGACTTTTGAGTGTTTTGGCAACCTTTAATTAACAGCTGTTTCCCTGCTGTTCATACGCCATTGCGTCCAAATGATAACCAAATTGGTGTAGTAATAATTTTGTGCAATACCTATTATTGTTTTACGTTTGTGCATATAAAATTAGTAAAATTCATCCTTGAGCTGTATTTAAACACATTGCAAATGCATTCCATAATTATGTGTAGAAATGCCAATAAGCTTGTTTTGTATCGACCTTTTTGTCTGTTGGGTGATTTGCATGTTCATTGAAATGTATCGTGTATCATAATAGTGCTTAATATAAGTATAAATCTGAGGTAATGCTCACGCTCAAGTGGATTATTGTGCTGAGCTTTTATCTTGTGAAATTTTCAGTCCAAGAAAATTCAAAAATTCAACATACGCTATACGCTATTTTTCTTTAAGCGTCCTTATAGTACGTGAATGCTGTGGAAACCCCTAGAATATTGACACAGATATTTAGTGGTTACGCAAGGCATTATTTATCTTCGTGCAATAGGCCATTTTGCTGTTAGCAACAGTGCAGCAGCGCCCACGCTAGTCTCTGTCGGGCTTCAGGGCTGAGTGAGGATGCGTACAAGTAACTTTTTTAAACTAGAACACTGCAAACTTATTTTCCGCTCAGGCATTATGGGAAACATCCACACCTTTTCACACCTGCTGGTAGGACCTGTCCAACAGACTTATGGTCACACACACCGGGCTGACAAGGTATGGCTCTTATCTCTGGAGATAGAAGGTTCAGGGACATGGCTTTTTTTCAGGGGGTGGGGGGGGTGTGGATCTACCTGATTTCAAATACATGATGTGACTGTCCCAACGTTCTCTACCAAGCGAGTGAGCATTAAGCAGGGCTTTGAAATCTCCCGCAGTGTGTGCTGGTCTTTCTGTCTCCCCTTCATCTCTCCTAAGCCTGAGAGACAGAATCGTGGGAGGCCATAAAGATGGGCGATTTAAGGATCTGAACTTTGATAAGCTTTGACATTTTACTTTTCTATGCATTCTAGACAAAAAATTGTGTGTCAGTAAGAGCTGTGATAGGTGGAGAAAAGGCAGGGGAAATTTGTAACTGATTCAGCTGATTCAGAATGCAGCTGCCCGGCTTGTGTTCAACCTCCCGAAATTTTCACATGTCACCCCCCTGTTGAGGTCACTCCACTGGCTGCCAGTTGCAGCAAGGATCAGGTTCAAAGTTCTGACCCTGGCCTACACTGCAGCCAATAGGACAGGCCCTATCTACCTGCAGGACTTGATCCAGAACTATGTTCCTGCTCGACCGCTTCGGTCATCTACTGCAGGGCGACTTGCACTTCCCCCCCTCCGTGTAAATGGTACTCGCTCGTCCCGACTGCGGAGCTTTTCCACCCTAGCTCCCCAGTGGTGGAACGAACTTCCCATTCCCCTACGTTCCATGCCAACCCTGCCTACTTTCCGTCGTGGCCTGAAAACGCACCTTTTCAGACTCCACCTGGACTAATACTTATCTAGGACCTCATGGTTTGTGTTCTTGTTGAACTATGTACTCAAGATAGTCAAGTTTATAATGGTTAGAATATAATTGTATTAGAGCTGATGTACCCAGTTCACTGTGAACTGCATTGTGTTCATTACTAGGGATAGCTGCTACTGTATGTGAAGAATGTGCTTTCTTATCTGTTCTGTAGTTACTTCGATAACCTTCTGTATGCACTTACTGTACGTCGCTTTGGATAAAAGCGTCTGCTAAATGAATGTAATGTAATGTAACGCTACCGAATGATTTTACACACACATATGCACACGCACACACACACATGATCACAGGTCAGTTTCTGAGAATACATGCAAGGTCTCCAGCAGCCTAAATTAATCTATTAATTAAATGAATGAAAGTGCCTACATTATACAGGCCACAATGACTACACAGTAAACAAGCTGAAAATCTACCTCCCATACCTGGAAACAAAGGACCACAGCATCACCTATTCAACGATGGCTCTTTTTTCAGCTTGTTGAGAAAACTGAACTGGTTTAAACAATCAGATTTTTATTCTTCTGTATTTCAGAAACTCAAACCTAAATGCCGAAAACAATTCACAAACATGTTTTCTCTCATCCCTTGAAAACATTTCAGTGCTGATTTTAAATTGGAGTGCATTTGATCCTTATTAGACTCAAACTCTGTTAACATTGATTTAACACTGAACATTTTACTGTACGTAGCATACATTTTACATCAAACAATTCAACATTTCTGCTAGACACCCCAGAGCCCATCCAGCTAAACAAACCATATTTCTTGGGATTGACATATTCATAAAATTGCAGCCATTTCCCTTATAACAGTGACCATGTTCACAATCTTATGGCTTTGTCCATTTAAATGTAACATTTTTGACATTTAGTGGATGCACTTATCCAGAGTGATTTACACAGATATTATTTATTTTATTAATTTATTATAATATTTTTTACATACAATCCATTTATAACAATGGATATTTAACAGAATTTGGGATGAGCTTAAGGGCACAATGGCAGTGTCCCGTCTGTAAATTAAGCCCACAACCGTTCAAGCCAAGTTCTTTTAACGTTGTACTAATGTCACACTGACAGCCCTACTCCCTCAATTGCTAGAAAGTAATATCATTAAACTTGAAACCGGAGGGAAAAACTACAGCTCAGTTGCTACGGTAACTGACAAAAGACACTCACCTGCCTAAATTAAATTTAATTGATTAGATTTTAAATGTTTTTTTTTTTCTCCCTCCAGCCTTGGATGACTCCAATAGGACAAACAATTATAAACCATTATAATTACGACAGAATGAGTCAATATGTGGTTGATTATAGTGGCTCCTGGATACATCTGGTTACTCCCTTTTCCCAAAAGCTCATTCTCATTTACAGCCGAATCATTCATTCACCCATTCATGCATCAGTTATCCTTCAACAAATAATTCAGCTCCACGTGGTGTCACAAGCAGCCCACATCAACGTATAACCTCCCATCACACAGCCACTCGCACAGTTCTATCCGCCAACGTCCCCCTCATACCCTCAAGGTAAAATGTGCTCTAAATTAGTGAAATACAATACCCATTTTCATAGACTGGCTGTCCTTCCTGAAATATCCCTTCTACAGCACTCCAGGGGAGGCCACTGAGACTGTCCTTAGAGAAACCAGAGCAACCACTGTCTTCAAATCCACACAAAATAAAAAAAATAAAAATAAAAATAATCCCCCTACATAAAGAGCTCAAAAAGCAACTGCCACAGTTCTACGTTATATTAAAAACACAGGTAAAGTGTGTGGTTGGAAATACTCAAGATTCGCAACCCAGCCTTATTGGTGTTGGAAATTTTATTCCAAAATGGTCACCATGGAAACATTTTTAAATGCTTGAAGCTTAGATTCAGTTTAGTACAGCCAAAATAGCACACATGTAGATGCAAGGCATATTGCACACCAGAGCACAGCCTTAGGCAACTGGAAATGAGCAGACACTAAAGATCCATAAGAACTGAAGCTGTCGTCCCTGGGTGGTATTTTTAATAAAAAATAAATAAATAAATATGTATGATTTCACACTGAAAATAGAGCGGCTTTTATAATGCCGAAAAGGGAGCACTGAACAGACTAACTAAAAATAAAAAATAAAAAAGACATTGAAGCATTTTGGGAATAATTTAGTAGGCCTAATACAAAAGTTTATAATCTGGTCAATATTTTGAATAGAAAAGCCAACTTAATAGAATAGAATAGAATAGAATAACTTATTTTCCTGTGCGGGAAAATCATTTGTAGTTGCCAGCAATAAAAACGACGATAGACAGTGGGGCAGACCCACAAAACACAAACAAACAGGTTAAATAAAGGCATTACATTGAATCAGATGTTTCACATTAAAGTGAAAATATGACTGGAGTGGAATACATTATGATTATTATTATAATTAAAATTACTATTATTATTAGTGTTATGATCGGAATTATATTACATTTAATTAATTAATCAAAAGCAATAACAGTTCTTTATCTGCCTTTATAAATTTCGAGTACCACCAATGAAACTGTATGTAATTTATTTAGGACACAAGCACAATGATTCTGTAGGTAGGTCTCGGCAACCGATCCTGTACACAATCATGGCTGAAACCAGTTAAGGTTTTCAAAAGGTTTCCGATCCTAGCTGCAAGAGATTTTAAATTTAAATGTTTTCAAAACCCCTGGCAGTGTGGATTTGACGGTTTTAAGGAGCCGAAACGGTTTTCGAAATGGGTTTTAGTGCCAGTGTGTACAAGGCCTCTTCTGATCAGTGTGAGAATTAAAATATAAATGATTCTTCTATTTTACAAACATACTTTACGCAAAAACACTACGAAAGAACGAGGAATTCGCTCCTGTGTCATTTGTTGCAGAGGTCGAAGCAACAGTTTTTTATTTTATAGTTGAACGGTGAACTACAAAAACTAGAAAGCTGTGTTTTCTTTTTTCTTCACGAGCAGCTTGGGGAAGCACTGCACTATTTTCTATTGTGCTGTATGATGTTGTTGGCATGTCGCAGAAAATGACCACTCTCTGTTTTGGACTGTAAGGCTTCCTTATTACATGCAGCACTGAAATATCTCTACACCCAGGAGTTCACAACATCTCTGAGGGTGGAGCAAAAATTACGCTCTTTACGCGGTACTTCTGCATACGTGGAAAAAACACCACGTATGAGTTGAGATAGAAGAAAACAAGACAGTTGAAAGGGCCCTTGCGGTTAGCGCAGTTGGGTACACCACAGATGTTCTGCTTATCAGGAAAAAACTTGTACAAACACGTCTTTTGTCACTGATGTTCTAGCTCAACTACAATAGCAAATCCATATATTAAACTTCCACGCGTGCTATTTCAGCGATCGGGCTCTATCGTGTTTGGGCTTCAGATTTGGCTAGAGCTTGTCGGGCTGGTTCGGGTCGGTACTGTATAGACAGTTGGTTCTCATTTCTAGCCTGATGCAGACCTCTACCACAAATTTAAACTTTCAATTTAGTATTTTCTCAAATGTTTTTTTGAACGCTATGAGGCATCCTGAATGGCTTACAGTCCCATGTTTCTCTCCAGCCTTGATCTTAACATTGTTTCTGAGGCAGCCATTTTTTTTTCAATTGGCTGTCAGACTCGCTTCATTAGTCCATCCATACCAGACCAGATTCTTCAAAGGCTCACATCCCACAGTTAGAGAGTATTTCAACCAATTCATCTTTGAGAGCAATTCAACAGACGTGTGTGGTAATGGCACCACTCTGCAGCTGCCGCCTTTGATAGAGAGCTGGTCCTCTCTTCTTTTGTAAACCTTTGTGAAATTAATTGGGCTAATTTGATTAAAGAAATATAACACCTCCCCTCAAGCTATAGTAATTAATTAATTAACGTCATCACCCTTCAGCATTCGAGGAATGCATAGCATATGCTAATTATTTCAGCATTACTGTCCACATTTGTATTTTTTTTTGGACTCATTCATAGAACGCCAGGGGGAATCCTCTTCTACAAAACTCAATCATATGGAGAACAACATCGCATCATTAATACCACAGTATAGCCACCTATCATCTTCAGTCATTCGTTTCTTCTTCTATGGTATTAGCTGCATACAATCTGCCTGGAGTGAGATCTGGCCGGATGCTGTAGGCACACCTTTCAAGTGTTCCACATCTGGTTACATTGGCTTGAGAATTTGATACTCAGATCGACTTCCAGACTTCAGTTTTTGTTCTTTAAAAAGAGAGATGGACTGGATAACTCAAAGCCAGCAGGGAAGCACACATCAAGTCAAAACGAATATGTGTAACATTTGTCCTCGGCTTCCCCTTGACGCAAACTGAAGTTGCTCTTTCTTCCCGCTCATTTTTGGTCACAGCCATTTATTTTAATATAATGAAGCTGGTGTTTATAAATACAAAGTGAACCGCCTTTTGTTTAACATGGAAATTACAAATAAGGGATTAAGCCACTACTGAAAACGTGGCCTGTAAAACTATGGTTCCTAGAATATTATTTCTGTCAGGACAACTCACGTATTTAAATGACATGCTTAATGACATGACATGCTTAATGAATGTGCTGCGTAATTATTTTAGTTTGGCAGTGAATGGATCTGCTTTAGTACTGCTCTGGAGCACGGGCATCTCCCCCCGCTAAACAGGAGATGACCAGAAACCCCCCCATACTAAAGCAGATCCAAACAACAGGTGGAAGCTGGGGTGGTGGAGGGTGACAGCAAATTTCTTTTAGCACAAACCATAAGCAATAAAGAGCAGCGCATCAGCATTCAAGCAGCACAGAGAGAACTAATTCTTGGCTTAAAAAGGGTACTCCATTAGAGGTGTGTGCATGTGATTGGTTGAGTATATGACGCGTGATTGCTAGCCGACCATGGTTCGGCTACAGCGAGATGTTCTCCGCCAGAATTTACTCTGCGAACTTGTTCGGGACGTTCATTTGGATGCCAAAAATAAATAAATAAACTTACTTTCACCATTCCCCATTTAAAACATAAATGGCAAATATCAGCACACATTTTATGCTATGAATAGACTTATTGTGATGCTTTAAAATGATGTGGATATGTGAATGTAGTCTTATGAACCCTCTACATATGGCAGTTTCTAAGCACTGATAGCATTATTATCATCAGCTGTATGAATAGCTGCTTTTGGCATGTAGTGCGGCCACTACCGCCATAGAAAAAAAAGGGATAGAATTGGGACTTGACATTGATTCAAAAGAATATTCTTGATTACTGCACTTGAAAAAGAGGATTATTATTAGTATTATGTGCTCCATTGTATTATGTGCTAAATTACTGAAATGTATGAAATTCCATGTCAGGAATTAATTGCATTTATGTTGACTGACGGTACCCATATCTTTTCAATATGACAGAACTAAATTGTTATGTTTTTGAATTGAATTAATTTTTTCCCTTCAAAGCTCTAAGTCAGTGTTCTAGAACTCCATTGTTTTCAATTACCAGTAGTGATTGTTACATCGGCATTAGAATGTTCAGTTAAGAACATTATAATCACATTTTGTGATCAGCCCAACGGTATCATCTTCAGCGAGTTTCTGGTAAGCCACTACAGGGCAGTACCAACAATACCAGAAGGCATCACTGCAAACAAATGACCTTTAGCTCATTTAAACCGACTCCTGCTTGTTCCACCGGCTCAGCCTGAAATAGATCCTATAATCCACTTTATTATTCCCTTTTAAAAAATTTAAACACCTTAATCAAGTCCAAAATGAGTCTCATTTTGCCTCACTCCGAGAGATTACGCGAAGATTTAGAAAGCGTTTGCAGGCGCGGAGAATGCATGAAAAACTCAAGCAATTAGATTTATTTTTCAGCAGTATACGGTTATTTGAATACGATAAGGGATTCTCCATTTATCCCAGCATGTCATGTGAAGGACACCAGAGACATTTCCTCTGATATATGAATAAAATAATGGATTTAAGCACAAGCCATCTATTTATCTGTCAAGCATATGTAATAATCGGCGGATAGCAGGACCAGTACATGACTCCACTCACCAAAACAAATTTACAGAATTAATTTACACAAGAATAGCATCAAGACGCAAACACTGAAGATGGCCATTAAAATGTACCTAGTTTGCATGAATAATGACTGGCCTTAATCCTCTCCTTGGTGAAATGAGAAAAATGTCCAGACTGATCATTTCCATGTAGTTACCGTCATCACAATGTCTGTTAAATTCTGCTGTTGTCCTTAAAGCACTCAGTCATTTTGCTGATGGTCTATATTGCAGTGACGTCCCCAAACAGCTTTTAGCCCCTAGAAAGGACATTCTCTCAAATGTTTCTGGAGTAAAATGATATGAAAGTTTCAGAGTCTCAGAGGAGTTTTTAACTACATTGGTATGTAGTACTGAAAAAGGAATCTGCTTTGTCAGAGAGAGAGAGAGAAAGAGGTGGTGGGGGGTTGCAGGTTTTACTATATTTTGTAGGTTCGCAGGTCATGCCCTGCTCATTTTCACAAGTAAATAACTCCAGATGTCCTCAGGTTAGTTCTTGTAATTTCCCACATATTCATCTTCTCTTTTTTAATAGCAGATATAAGCTTTTCTTTTTCCATTTTTTGTTGCTGAACAGTGTTATGCCCGGCCGTTGCGTTTCTCCTCGTTCCCTATATTTAGGCAAGTCTCTTATGATACAAACTGTATCAGACTTGCATAACTGCCCACCGAGCTATTGTATTCATACAATATATACTGTTAACAAAGGTACCTCAACCCAACGGTTAGGAGTGTGCTATTTCGAGCTCTGTCTTTGTTTGCATTTCTCCAAGACCAAAATGAGGTGACCGACAGGCCACACCAATGCTTATGAAAAGTTTTTTCCCCCGTGCGGTTTCTTTCGAACAACTGCAGTATATGCCTCAAGCTGAGGCCTCTCATTTCGTTTCTCTGTGTTCGGATGCTGTGTGGAGTCTGAGAACAGGTCCAGACAAAGAAAATCCTTCCAAGATCCGTGAGACATCCACTGTTCCCCCTCAAAAAGAAATACTTGAATGCGTGAATTCCTTCTGGGAAAATAGGACTCGTCTCTCTTCTAATAATCGCTCTCAGCCATCTCTGCTAGACTCTGTCTTTATCTGAGAGGCAATCAATGCTATTATTAGAGTATCCTTCATACCTGCCCATCAGGGCAGTCCGCCTCCCTTAATACCATTGGAGGACACTGCATCACAAGCGTCCTGTTCAAGGGCAGTCAAATAGGTGCCGCTACAAACTCCAAAGCTAATGAAATGTTTTCTACTTAAAATTAATGAAACTAGTTGACACCAGTTCAGTAGTGAATCTGGAAAATGTATTACCATCTTAAAAAGGACATTTGTTTAAGTACACACACACACACACACACACACACACACACACACACACACACACACACACACACACACACACACACACACACACACACACACACTTCAATTTCATTTTACTTCAGAAGTTTTCCTGGAAGGGAGGGTAAGTGTTTTATATATATAGAACATAATTCCTACACTTGGATATTGATGACTCAAGTATGAATCCTCCAGAGGATAGGCTGTGCTGGTCTGCATTGTCTGGACTACATACCCCAGAGCGTAATGGATTTGCCTGCCGTTTCAAACCATTCCGTGCCTTAACCTGTGTCCCACCATCTTAAATGGATCAGAATGTACCAATCCTCAACTCTGTACATTGTGATGCCATTGCAGAATTGATTCTGTATTTGACTACCAATGTCTGTTGCATTTATTGTTCCCCATTGGTTCATTTGGTAATTCAAGACCATTACAGACCGTTTAAAACATAAAATTACATTGCTATTACAATATCAAAACATTGACAACAGTACACAAGGATGGCTAAATTAAAATAAAAGATATTTATTGGAATGATCTGGCACAAATGCAAGAGGCGGCCATTTTGTTTGGGACCTGGTTTGATTTGATCATACTTTCCTATAATATTTGTGGGGTAGCTCTAGACAATATAAGAACATTTACAACTTTTAAAATTTATTTGGGGGTAATTCTGGTGGCACTTTCCCAGGTTTTAAACTTCACAATCTTTCACTTACCTCAGGCTCTAAAATGAGATGTTTCATCACAGATTTTTAATATTTATAGAAAGTAAATTGGGAGACACACAAATGGTGAAACAGTCAACATGTTTCTATTACAATAGTTTTGTGTCAGTTTACACTTTTGGGGTCAATTTGACCCCAAAAACAAAAGGTATTATAAAACGTCTAGATAATATGATGGTTAAGAATGTTACTTTAGCAGTCTTTAAAGCCATGAGACAAATGATCTTTTCCGACCGTTTCAGCCATATCTTTGTGAGGAACTACACAGGGGTATGGCAGCATAGTTTTTGAGAAGGCAAAAGGGTACTAGCTTGGCCTCAGTTGAACCCCTGGCCAGGGGGAAAGGCTGGGAAGCAATTCATTCATCACAGGGCCGACTACGAACGGGGAAGCTCAGATTTTTGATGCTGCGACTATTTCCCAGTTATTTGAATGTTTTGATCTCAACTTGAAAGAAATGATTGTGCTTTATTCACGCCTTTGAAAATCTAAAGAGCTCTGACAATCCTCTCAGTTCTCTGGGCTTTAATTTCAGTTTTAAAAATAAATAAATAAATCGTCGAACCTTCATGCCACCCCTACCACCCCTACCATGGACATCAGACAGATCTTATTCTTATGAAACCATGGGAGTGATTTATTTCTCTTGACGTTATTACAAATGGCTGCCTGAAGTACTCTCGTCAAATTGCTTGCTATAAACAGGGCATGTGTGTGACTGTTTCCTTTAAGATCACTTGATCTAGAAAAGTAAAGAAATGCTAATGTAGTAGGCATTTAGATCTGGGCCCAGTACAAACTAGAGAGAAGTGGCTCTTTTCATTAAACTCTTATGTGATATTGCTAAAATTGCCAAACTTGAGGAGAAAAAGATAACTTGAAAAACATTGCAATGGCCATAAAGCTGGTTTGGACTTAATTGAATTTGATCAAGATGGCTCAGGCCTTGACATTTCTATAGAAAATCCAAATGGCCATTAAAACCACGAGTTTGTATGATGCCAGTGATACAGTAGTTGGTGCAGTTCTTGTGCTGACGGGTCAGACGAACCAGGCCCTTTGTACCAGTTGGTAGTGGCATGATTAGGTTACATTGCAATCACTGCACACTGCCAACTGCGTCACATGGGAGTCCAGGAAATCAGCATAGCAGAAGGTTTTTATTCCAATGCATTGTTCTGAAATCATTTCCACTGTAGAATTCTGCACGGCCTTATGCGTGTTGCACCCAAAATGCGTCCTTACTCAGAAAGATCACGTAAGCGGAAAGGGCAGACACTCTGTCAATCAGCTATTCTTGGTGACACTTAAACTTTCGCGAAACCAAAATCAGCCAAATTTCAGAGTGGAAAACGAGAGCTTTTGCGCTGAAGTGCAATTTGCACGTTTTCGGGGTTGGTCGGAAATCGGATGCACCTGTGACCGTGGCAAAGTGAGGAGCTTAATTTGTGGGGAAGAGGAAAGATATCACGCACAAGCGCTCATACAGAGATAGAAGTGTAGGACGCAGCTGCTAATACTTAAACTGCCGTTCCTGCACAGCACAGATAAGATCAAATACTGCGGAAGGTTCCAAAATGGAACTCAAAGTCCAATGATATCAAAAGCAAAAATACTTGATAATCGACTATGGCATAAAGCAATATTCCATATGAGCAAGCGCTGTACCGTGGGAATGCCGTGGGACATACACATATTGGGATCACGAATGCCCATTCAGACCCTAATAATCGTTTTTCCTTATAACCCATTTTCAGCGGGTGCCCATTGAAATGTGCCACACTGCAACTGAAAAAGGCTTCCCAACACCGCACATAAAAGACCCGGAAGGGACAAACGAAATGAAAACTAAAATAAAATGGAGTTAGAAAGTAACAAAATAGCATGAAAACTCAGACCTTTGGTCTTTTAAGGAGACCTATAACAGTAGGGTAGGCAACCCTGGTCCTGGAGTGCCGGCGACGTTTCTGACTTCTTTCCATCTGAGCTCATTCACAAGAGTTTGATGGATGATTAAAAGCCTGATACTGATTTATTATGTATGGAGAAATGCTGAAATGCTCAGTATGTGCCTCCAGCACATGGTCACCTGCATTCATTAAACCTGATTAATTCAAATTAATCCCGTTATGTAGTTATACATACATACATGGCACTCCAGGACCAGGATGGAGTAAAAACCAGGACTGTCTCTGGCACTCCAGGACCAGGATGGAGCTAAAACCAGGACTGTCTCTGGCACTCCAGGACCAGGATGGAGCAAAAACCAGGCCTGTCTCTGGCACTCCAGCACCAGGATGGAGTAAAAACCAGGACTGTCTCTGGCACTCCAGGACCAGGATGGAGCAAAAACCAGGACTGTCTCTGGCACTCCAGGACCAGGATGGAGCAAAAACCAGGACTGTCTCTGGCACTCCAGGACCAGGATGGAGCAAAAACCAGGACTGTCTTTGGCACTCCAGGACCAGGATGGAGCAAAAACCAGGACTGTCTTTGGCACTCCAGGACCAGGATGGAGCAAAAACCAGGACTGTCTCTGGCACTCCAGGACCAGGATGGAGCAAAAACCAGGACTGTCTTTGGCACTCCAGGACCAGGATGGAGCAAAAACCAGGACTGTCTCTGGCACTCCAGGACCAGGATGGAGCAAAAACCAGGACTGTCTTTGGCACTCCAGCACCAGGATGGAGCAAAAACCAGGACTGTCTTTGGCACTCCAGGACCAGGATGGAGCAAAAACCAGGACTGCCTCTGGCACTCCAGGACCAGGGTTGCCTACCCCTGCCCTATAACATGAAGCATAACCCTCACACCATTTCACCTCTAACTTAAGCACTGAGTCAGCAGGTCTGAAATCGCAGCTGGGTCAGCACAGGTGGAGCGCATTCTGACTAACGAGGCGTCTCCAATCAAGGAGCCACACACCTAATTGAAATCAACCTTGAAAAGAAAATTAAAGAGGAAAACCAAACCACATGACAATATACATATGCAAAAACCAAGTCCCATTGACACTAAACATCTAAGACATCTTTCAACAAACACAACAAAAAGCAGTTTAATTCTGGTATAAGGCCAATCTATTTGCACGTAAACGTTTGTTTTGACAAATTAAATTTTTTCATTGTCTAATTTGAAATTTCTAGCAAGTAATTGACTTGAGGTTTCTGCAATGTAACCGTAGTTTAAGCACTGTGTGGGTCTCTTATTTCTATACACTGTGTACAGGTCACCTTGTTTGATTGCTGGACTGCCTTGTTGTTGTGGCCATTGTTTGACGTGGTCATTGATGTGTGGGCTGATCAGATGTCCTTTTTCTCTCCCAGACATTTCTTCTTTTAAAGACTGGAAATATCCACCCAGGCTGCTTTTCTAAATTCCTAGCTCATGTTAGCTTATGCTCATTCCATAGGCAGTAGATAAACAAATAGCCTAGTAATATCCTCACAATGCCCGCCCATCCCTGTCCTCTTTTTTTAAATCCAATATGTTATTCAGGATGGCAAAGTGAAAACATTCCTAGAGAAAAAGAAGTATGTATAATGTACGTACTGCATTCAGAGAGACATTAAAAATACCATCTTCCTGAATCACAATGACACATGAAATAATGGAAATTCACAGAATATAACACATGAAGTCATTCTCTATTCTTTCCTTGCTTGCCCAGATATAAATCAAAAACATTCTCTCTGCAGTGCTCCAGTCATTCTCTTTATCTACCCACACAGTCACCACTGTTTTTGAAACCACAATGTAAAAACTCCACTGAACAGAATCATCTTCATCATCATCATCATCATCATCATCATCATCATCATCATCATCATAATCATCATCATTATTATTTTATGTGCATATAATCATCATTCCATAAACATGAATGGCATGTTCATCAAATTCCATATCTGGCCAAGATTATCCCTGATTAGTTACTCCTAACTTGTAAATGTGTTCCTGTGTCTTCGGCCCTCAATATTATTGCGTTCTAACAACCACGTTCCTAAATAACATCTGTATTAAAGCCTTTCTGAGCCACAAAAAAAAAATCCTGGCAGTATTACTGCAGAATTGTGTATTGATTTGGTCCAACAGCATATTCGTTATTTGTTGACACTGAAAAGATTAACATACAGTAGCTGATCTTAATAATAATATGGTATAATGGTTAAGGAACTGAGCTTGTAAACGAAAGGTCACAGGTTCGATTCCCAGGTTGGACCCCATTGAGCAAGGTACTTAACCTACATTGCAGTATATATCCAGCTGTATAAACGGATATGTTAAAAAAAAATGCAAAAGCTGTGTCAGTCTTTCTGGATCAGAGCGTCTGCTAAATGCCTGTAATATAATAATAATAATAATAATAATAATAATAATACCAAAATGGTTACATTAACTAATATGTAACCAAATGAAACCCGTGTAAATTGTGAGTAGCATTTGCATTGATGGAAACACTTTTCATAAAGGACATTCATGAGCACGAATGCCCCACTATTTTCCTGCCAGTAATGAATCATTTAAGACATAAATAAGATGTAAAACTAGCCCCTGAGATTGCATTAATGGACATTTAAATGAGTCAATACCTAGGTGGTGGGGACCCTAAAATTCTTAGAATTTGTTATTCTAAAGTTTTAATAACATGGTTGAATCACCTGTTGATATAATTAGCTCAGGACAGAGAAGTAAAATTTTTGGCACTTAATTCTAAGGCAGCTGGAGATGGAAAATGAATAGACTTGGATGAAAATAATTGAATCAAAATTATTTAATCAAAATTATTTAATCAAAATCATTTCATCAAAATGAACTCAATTAGTCTAATTATATAACTAGATTTTATACTTCATCAGAGAATAAGAGGTAGGTTTAAATACTGATTCAAACTGACTTTAATGGCAGTTAACTTTTAAAACTTAACAGTTATTTTCATTCTCTATGTATATTTTATTACACACCCAATCTTTTCTTCTTCTGAATATAATTATTCATTGCACTTTATATGGCAAATATGACAAGAAAATCCATTTTCAAATTACACTCAATCTGCTGTTCAGACAACTGATCTTTAAATAATCTGATATATCTATTTATTTTTTAGCAAAATCTTATCTACGGAAGCCCTGAAGCGTTAATACGAGATAGTAAGTCGTTCATACGAGTTATTATCTTGTTTATACAAGATACATTTTCTTGTTTATATGAGTTATTATCTTGTTTATACAAGATAATTTTTCTTGCTTATACGAGTTATTATCTCGTTTATTTGAGATTATTTTTCTCGTATATACGAGTTATCTCGTTTGTACGAGATATTAACTCGTTTGTACGAGATATTAACTCGTTTGTACGACTTAGTAAGTTGTTTGTACGAGATATAACTCTGCTCTGTACTTTGATTTCAACGTGCATTTTAAGTGCATTTAAAGCATTTTTGAGTTATTGCTTGTGTAAGCTACTTTGTGTGTCACTTGAACATGGAGAGCAGGGCAAAACACTTTCCAATATCGACTAAAATACACGATTGTCGTCTGCGTTTTTAACTGCGTTGTGCATTGGATGAGTGATGTATATTATAGAGATAATATGCAGAAATGTAGCCCGGCTATAATTACAAAATGAGCTGGAATTATTAGAACAGGTGGCTTTTTGCACATTTACCTTCGCTTTGCTTACCAACTCATCGCCTACGGCTAAACCTCCCTCATTTTAACGGTATATATGGTACATATAGCCTAGGCTACAGTAATATTTGCTGATGTGTTTTTATGGAGATATTGTATTTATGACATAATATTAAGTTAATTTAGGCCTGCTTACTGTATATAATGTAGGCTACTCTCATTCTCAGTTCGTGAAGCAAAAAACCTAGATTTTTATTTAGGTTTTATTTATTTATTATGTGGCTTGGTAGCTATAAACGTAAGAGTGTCGTCAAAATGTTGTCAGGATTACGGTATAAGCTATGGTAAAGGCACCATATCTCTCAGTGGATGTTTAATAATGCTAGATTGCATGGCGTATGATGCATTTCATAGATAACTCTGAGAGGTTATGGCTCCAAACTTTAATAATAATGTTCATTTTTATTGCATTAGGCTATGTGAAAACTGAAGGATTTAGTCTTATATATGCTGGAGGAAGATCCACTCTATGCTGAAGGAGGACGTACAGTGAAATCAAAGTGGGTGTTTTTAACAGGTATTGAATAGATTTACAGAGACATGCAAAGAAGGTGGGAATGTCTCAAATGTCTATTTTACATAATTTCCATTCAAGTAGTGAAGGAACCAAAATCTTGTTCATGATTTGTAAAATCTCCATGGAACATTTACAGGTACGTTTCAAAACCTGAATTTAATTTCATTCCATTTTCTGAATTGATGGAATTGAAATGGAACTGACTCCACCCCTGGTTGTAAGCTTTTGAGCATGATGTCACCCAATAACCTCAATGTAATGGCAATATCCTGTAAGGTGTTGGGCCTGTAAGGTGAATAGAACCCCACTGGTGTCTCAAATGGACATGAGATAATCACCAGAATTAATACAGAACAATTGAAGGAAGTCGTGACTCTAACCCTGATAATCTGTTTTCTTTGTAATCCTTTATCTTTTTTTTCCATGCCACTTTAAGCAATTTAGATTATGCATAATTGCCGGAACGCTCTACTTTTGAATTGATCCTATGTCTGCCTTTGGGAATACCGTACAATTCATGCTCAATGAACTGTGGATATTGAAAATAGTTCAGAAACGCATACCAAATAGTTTCCATTCATTATTCAGTTAAATTCAATGGGATATGGATTAATCTCTGTAAGGGTGATATCTCCCTATGGTATTATGGATCATTAAATGCACACAATAACACCGTTTTCTTAGCGGTCAGTAGCATTCTCCATCTCCAGCTGATGTTGAGTAGTCTACAAAAATAAAACGAGGCACTTTTTTCATGTTATTTTATCGTTAGCTGCCTTTTGACCCTCTGTGTTACACCAAATTAATTCTTAATGATATATTTACTCATGAAAATGTCCTTTGTGGGCTGTAAGTGCCAGATACAAGGAAATGCAGGAGTCATAATAACAATTACACGTTCATCAGATATATTACTGTGCAGGCTCTGCTGAGGTGCCAAAAGGGATTTTAGAAAAATAAGAAATATTGATTCCTCCTTACATTTCAATAATAAATCAAATTGAGTGTTGCTTTGTTTAATTCCTTGCATACCATTATGAGTTAGATGATTGCAATGAGAAATGCTGAACAGAAGCATGCCATTTGCTAAACACATTATTCACAGTTAAGGACAAGGAACTTGCCACATTATAGCTGGGATTAAAGCAATTTCTTTTTAAAAGTGTGCAATGAAATGAATGAAATGTGATGTAATTTGCTCCTTCATACACAACTTTCCCCCATGTAGTTATAGTGACACGATATAGAAACTATAAGTTGCTCTCCTTGAAAACGTCATCATAATTGAGGAAGTGGATTTTTATTCGTAAACGATTTCACACGGTCTGTTTTCTGCAGTTATTCCAGTTTGTATAGCCAGGCCTGTAGTACAATAACTTCTTTGATTGCAAGATTGAGGCTACAGATCAAAGTGACTCTTCTGCCAGATGGTCGAGCTGATGAATCGATGCAAGAAATGCTTTCTCCATAGAGACTTTCTTTCTGGGTGCAGATTGGGCTCTGAAGGCCTTTGAGTGACTCCCACGCACACGTGAATCAGAGAATTCCTCTTGATTACTCGGCAGTGCAGGGGATAGACTGACACACTCGTCGACTGTCCAGTGTGAATGAGTGTACATTTCACCAATTTCAGCCCAAATGGACATTGTTGTTGTAAGTGTAGGCCCTTTTTTTTGTTTTCTTTATGATTGAAGAAAGGGCGCTGGGGGTGAACGGGGCGGTGGTGTACTGGTTCAGTGGCTAGCACTGTCGCCTGACAGCCTGAAGGTACCAAGTTCAAATCCCATCCAAGGGCCTTTCTGTGTAGAGTTTGCATTGTCGGGTAAGTGAGGATTAGGTAAAATGTGTATTTTCTGAATCCAGCGGTTCCAACAGTCAATGCCCTTGTTAAAATGTTCGGCACTCTGAACACTGAACACAAGTGATATTGCGTGCTAGAACCCCTCACTTAACCTACATTCAAAATATGTCTTATGTGATTTTATTTAATAATTATTAATAAAAATGATAATCATCAATGAGTGTCGCGAACAGAGCAAGTTCTGTCAAATAACTCTTGCTGTGACCGACCAATGGTCAGGTCTTAAGATTAAATAATTAAAAACAGTCGGTTAGAATAATGACTTGAAATCATACATTCACTAATGGATGTAGGCTGACTACTTATACGTTACAAAAAGGAAGACATTAAACCAGACATTAATTAGATGATACAAGTAAAGAAAGAGAGACCGATAAGCCAGAAATAGGTTTTTTTCTTTCATTGCTAGTATTTACCCTCCTCCAGCGCAGCAGGAACACAAGGATGCACCAAGGAACCACCACCACAAAAATAAAAGAGGAAAAATGTAAACTCCAATTGACCGGAACGTTTTTATTTGGCTGACCCCTAAGTACCTTCTCCACAGGGAGGGGATCCCTGCCCTGATTGGGTTAAGGTGTGGAGGGGGTCATTTATGACAAGGACTGATTTATCTAAAGGCGGACCATTTTTTATTAATTAAAGTGATCTTATGTTAAGGGCCGGGCTGAGCACCATAAAACTACTATTAAAAGGTTTTAGCCTCTTTTTAAACACATCAAACATGAAGATGAATACACTGAATAGTAATCCCATCCCAAAGAAAGGGACATTTGCTCCTGCTTTTAACAGCATACGGGGATAGTTTTTTTGAGAAATGTTTTCTTCCTGTCATGTGATGCGGTAACAATCCTGCCCACTTGTCTGTTTCTCTGTAGAAAAGAGACACGAAATCCCAAGTCAAGAGTATTTGCTTAATAAGTTATGACAGGCTCTAGCTCTTAAAGGTTACCTGTTAGACCCTGACCCTTCTAGTGTTAAGCTCACTTTTGATATGGTAATTTGGTAGTGATACTGGCCTGTATCCAATCAAAATTTGTCCTTAACTTTGACTTAGTAGTAGATGCAAGCATTGTATCTTATCTTGGCAAACTTAGTTCAATGGGTTAGTTAGTTTAGTGACAGCTGAAATCAACCAAATCTGTTTGTGAAGAAAAAAAAAAGAATGTTAGCAAAAAATATTAAGGACAACATTAATTTTGATAAAATCCCAGCCATTTTTTTGTTGGCGCAGAATTTCACATATTTGCATATTCATATAAAGACAGAAACGGAATGAAAAAAATATATACTGCACATGAAAAAACTAAACATAACTCCAAATGTTACCACACATTTTTATTTTTATAGATGCCACGGGCAATAAAAAGTGAAATAACATTTTCCATGCATCATACAATGTATTGTATCTACCTATCTATCTCCCAATTTACTGGGAAACATTGAAAATGCAACATATGATGTTGGTTAAATTATATGTATATATATATATATATATATATATAACTTTTTTTTTTTACAATGCAGGAACACTGTAACAGAGTTACAGATGTATTGCTTAGACGCAAAATAGTGCATTGTGTATTATGAAGGGGCTGTTTGTGTGACGCATTTTGTCTTGTGTGACATTCCTGCCCGTTTATAGATGAGACGCCAGGGGGTCCCTCCTCAGCAAATGGAGTTCAGAATGTCAAGTGTCTTCCATTAGCTGTTAGCATTGCGTCTGCTCGCCGTGCCGTCGTCATTACCTTTATTTCTTACTCAGAAATCATATTCTGCTCCGCGGGAAGGGCGGATCGTGGGTAGACAGGCATAAGGAGCTGTGTTTGCATGGGGTTCACTGTGGCGCACATTCGAACCTCGAGCAGCTCCAGAGCTTCTGGCCTGAATGGGGTCAGTAACTCCATCGCACACATGTCGCTTCGCGCATGGCTTTCGCTAAATATTCACATCTTCTTCTCTGCACGTTGGTACGTAAGCCAGCCAGATTGTTTTCTTGTGCTACGATGTGTCACAGTGCATCAATGCTGTATTGCCTGTTAGAAAAAAGCAGCTTCGTCGCCATAAAGTCATCAATTCATATCGAGCTCTGCGAGTGGAGCGACACATCGCTTTCGTTGTGAACCATCATCATGAGGCGTGATGCACGATCCCTGTCTGATGTCATATATACTGCATGTTTATCCTGGAGAACGGGGAACAAATAAACTGGGATGGAGTGTGTCAGAGCTCGACAGAATCTATACAACATTCAGCACGAAAAAATATCTATCCAAGATTTTAGGTGTGCATGATTCCTGTCATATGGGGAATTATGAGACCGATGGTTTAGATACCTTTTCTGCAAGGTCGGAATAGAAGCTGTGGAACGGAAACAAGTATATGGACAAGGGGAAGGTGGTTGGGCTTGCATAGTTTGGTTATAACCAGCTCCAGCATTGTCTCTCTATCAAGTTTTTATAACCTCAAATCACGGTTGAAGTGGGGAAACTGGCGTTGATCTTGTTTTTTTTTTCCCCCGAGGCAAGCTCTTCTCTAGGGCTGCTGGTGCAATTTGAAAGTGAACAGAAGTACCTCTGACGGGTGTCTATGCGAGGCCTGTGTGATATGGATTTTTCAGGTAGGAAATTCTAAAGGTCAAACTGCACCACCTATTTGTCTCCTTGGTGGTCTGGCTGGGATTTGGAGGAGGGAGGGGAGGGTGGAGGGGTGAAGGGGGGGGGGGGGGTGCGTAGAGAGAGTGGAATCCTCCACCGGCTCAACCAAAATCTGGCCCGTGCCTCGAGATCAAAACTGCTGCACAAAGCCTGCCGGAGTAGAAAGCTCCGGAAAGCCACAGACAGAGCAATAAGGAGGGGGTCCCAAGCACACTGAAATATTTACCCAGCATGCATCAGCGCCCTGCAGTACCCAGCACGGATCAGCGCCCTGCAGTAGCATTACGCAATTTAATGGGAAAACATATTTTCTACCAAACGCTGAAGGTGTGCTCTCAAATGTGTTTGGCATTATTTTTTAAACCAATCAATATATATAGTTATTTTTTTTTTTTGCCTGTTCTCTACACTCATTTTCAGACAGTGGCTGTATTCTGACATTGATTGATTGATAAGTAGCGCCTGTACAAATTCAGTTGGTTAAACTGACGCACTGGCATCCTGGTGTTTCTCTTGCGATTTTGCTTGTGCAGAAATTGAGCGTCGCCCACTGTCAACAAAGCACATGACTTCAGCGTGACTCCACTGGCGGTAGCTTTCCTTCATGGGTACGCTTCTGAGGATCCCGTTTGCCCGTGCCTTCATATCATTGACTTGGATTCTAAGTAACGTTAAAAAATGCGCATGTGTGCATGCAAAATCCGATCCAGGTGTACAGAAATAATGTGATATAAATCTGAACTTGTGACGTCACTTTCCAGGATAGTTTTGTCTTTTAGATACTAGGGCAGTGTCTTATTTTATTTATTTTAAAATAAATGTAAAAAAATAAAATAAAATCACCATCCTGCATTGCAGTGTTCTCCTTTTATTTTGACTCTCAAACAGATTTACAGGCGTGTGGAAGGGACCCCTCTGCATTGGTCGCAGTCTCCTAACGCACGATCGATCTCATTGGGCGAAATCCCGTATGTTTCATGACAGACTTATGGGCTTTGAGTTTCACTGCCTGCCACTTCATTTCGGTTTACTTAACACCAGGGAGCCGGTCCAGTTCCTGCATAATAAAAAATAAATAAAAACAGACAATATAGAGCGGCTCTGTTTTCTCAGGCCTGATTGATACATTAGAGTGGATAGGTCTGCTCTCTTAAAAACAAAGAAACAATCAGCACTTTAATAATCAACAAATCTCTTAAAGTGTGTCCATGTTCCAGGCTGCATTAGTGAGGGCTCCCAGATGAGCACGTGCTATTTGAGCCTCAGCGAATCCCGTTAACCGGAATGAGCCGGAAACGCTTGTGAGATACAGATAACCGCCATCCTAAAGATGGCAGCATAGACAAACTCTACACCGTTTCCCAGTCCTGGTCTCAGACGCATTAAGCGTGTGTTGCTTTTCAAATAATTTATTTTATGAATCGGCTTTGATTCAGACCTTAATTGAATTCTGATTTGCGTTTAACCTCAGCCATTTAATTGTGCTATTAAAGAAATGTGTAGGAGGCATATTTGTGCTTCTGAAAATATACAAATGAACGTGGTTTAAAAAAAATATTTTGGCCAATATCTAGCTCTTGGACAAGCCCCAGAGCCAGCTTTCTCAATGAAGCTTAATTTCTGGCTCAATTAATTGTTTTATGACCTTTTGCATTGTTTCAAATGAGTTTGAGATTGATGGTACTTGGCAGCTCAACTTTTTTGATTCAAGAAATCTTCCTTCTTCCAATTTGCCTCACTAATTGTTTGAGATTCAGAATACAAGTTAAAGAGGTTGAGTAAAATGATATAGTGCTTTTAGAATGAACACCGTTCCAACCACACGCTTGTTTTGGAAAGGACTAACAGCAGCTGCCAGACATGTGACATCGAACCCAGATCAACTTCAAATGAGCGGTAATTACTGAGCAGTCTTCTGCGCGGCTCATTCGGCGAACGAGTTTTCTTTCACGCGCGGCGATGTGGCCTTTCGCTGCGGTGTCAAACCCAATGCCGCCGCCCACAGTGATGGTGAGAACGGCGCCTCCGGGTTAACTGGGCACCCCGCCTCCAGAGAACCGCGCGGTAAAAGCGCAGCTCCTCCGGTTCAACGGCCGCGCATCTGAGCCGGTGGCCCCCCCCGCGGAGCGGAACGCGGAGGAGGGCCCTTAAGTACCCTGTCTGAATCGAGGAGCGGAACCAAGACGCTTTAACCCCGTGAGCCGACCTCCTGCCTTCGCTCAGATCCTGTGAGCACCCGCGTTACAGATGCTGTTGTTTGTCTTTACATCCTGCGCCGTTGCCGTTGCTTTATGGATTTGATTAGGGGGGTTAATGGCAATGCGGCAGGGCGGGGGGGTGTTAGAAGAGGAAGTCCTTTAACCCCCCCCTCATGAAACATTAATAATGCAAAGAGAAAGCTGCTGATGACACGTTGGATAATCTCCATGTTAGATAATGAAGGGGAGACGTGTATATACATATATATATATATTAAAGCGCACGTGTGCCAAGGCGAGCCGTCAGATGCGATTCACGTTGTCGTAAAAAAGGGCGTGGCTCGAGCGACATGCTGTAAGTTTAGCGCATCGTCTCCGGAGGCCCGCAATTACGTCGGCCGTTGTGTGTGTTCAGGAACCGTTTGAGAAAGGCGTCTCTCCACGTGCTGTATCTCTCTTCAATTATTCAACGCGCATAACTACCCGAGACAAAATGCTGCCGGCACTGTGGATGAGTCTATTAAGGCAACGGCTCCGAGAGACACAGTCGCACATTGCCTGCGTCTAGACTTTGATTTAAGGAGCCAGACGTGGTACGATACCTGGAAAAGGGCATACGGTTAAATGCCCATCACATCTTTGCTCTCTCTTTTGTCACAGAATTTCTGCTCCTCAATGACTGCATCTGCGCTGATGCTGGATGATATTAATAGACTAATAGTCCTGACTGTTTTATTTTAGCCCTGTTTTGGAAGGCCCATTTGATTGGCGTTTTGTGAGTCGAAAAACTGCCATTTAAAGGGGAAAAAACATTCTTAGTCCTGAAAAATAACGTGCCACCAGTTAAAAAAAGATAAATGTAATGACTTGCACAAATATGTGATAACTAATTCTGGAGAAGACATGTTAGTCAGTCTAAATCCCTAGTACCGTGTCTTGGATAAAAAAAAGATACCGTGAGTATGCTTGTAAAAATGTTACATTTGAATAGGGCTTATATGAAGCACTTTTCTTCCAATGCTAGCAGGAGCGTTAGCAGCATAATGAAGTGGGCCTGCTGCCTTTAAGCATCGTAAGCTGCCGGGACTGTCATGACTCACTTATTATTTCATCATGGATATAATGGATGCTTATTTTAAAACGCATGTAGGAAAGGGAGAAAAAAGTTCCATACTCTTATTGACGAAGAAGAAGGCTGGAAACATGTGGATGATGAAAAGATGAGTAAAGTTTGCTTGTTGTTTTTTAAGTGATATTGCTGGTGCTTGCTCTATATATTGATACAGACAGAATGATTTCATGGGTTCAAGCTGCAGAAATAGAAAGTGGTTATTTTATTTAAATGTCTTTTTTAAGTTCGGAAATGCTAATAAGCACTTACGAAAACTACTAACGTCGGGACAATCAAATAGATTACATTACACAATGTTTCCCAGTAATTAGTCTGAAGAGATTGAGTGGGTTGTATGTGAATGGGCTTTAGGATGCCATTGTTCACAATTCACAAATAAAGTCTGCCTCTCTTTATACTTCACTTTCTATCTCTCTTTATACTTTATCCTGAAAAGAATAAACATGTAGCTAGGCTACATGACGGGCTTTTGAGCATTGGCAGTGTTGCAATTGTGAATCACCCCACGTTAAATATTGAATCTCTTTTTTTAATTTTTTACTTCAAACATACTGACAAGCCAAAGAAAATGGAAATTAAACTTGTGAGGAGTTTGTCAAGTTCATCTGAGGAAAGGATTTCAAATCCCTGAAGAGCTATTCATTAAATACATTCAGGTAATTACAAATGGCTCATAACACTGTGACAGGCACTTGTAGTTACTTGAAGAAATTAATTACACAGTACCCACAGAGGGGCAGTTTTTCAATTTAAGATTCAAACTGGAAAGCAAACAAATTGTTTTGGTCAAATAATTTAATAGGTTATGATTAATTTGAAACAAAAGCCTCAGAAACCAAAATATTTATTTAAAATATGTTTTATGAACTCCACGGTGATTTCACATTCTGAACACCAGCAGAGATATATATATTACAGTACTGCTTGTAACCAAGTGGCCAAGACTGGGCTTTCGTTTTGAAGCTCACTTCCTGGTTGGGCTGGGAGCAGCCATTGTGCCGTAGCTCATTAGCGCCACTGGGGTTGGCTCCAGTATAGGTCTTTCACCATGTAAGTCAATGGCAGCAATGTGGTCAAAATACTCAGTCAATAACATTTTCCCACAAAAAAAAAAAAAAAAGTGCATTTCCTTCATCTAATGCCTCTGCATGTGCTGATTTTTTACAATATTGTGTCGTTTGGACAGGGTATTAACATTTGTTCAGGACCAATCAGAGGGACAGGTTGAGTCCTGGGGTCACTGCTAAAAATAGGTTCTATAGGGTTCTCACTGCCCTCACTTGGAAGGGCGGGACCAGAAGGGGGAGACAACAATCATTGGTCTAAAACACGCCCTGGCGTCTTGGGATCTTTATACAGTCTATGCTTGGGACAGGGAGGGAGCCACGCTGTATTTTTGAGTGGAAGTCGATGGAGAACATCCCTTAGTAGCCTACCGGTAACAAGCTGTTGTTTTGTGGACGCAGTTCGTAAAATAATAAATTGACTGCTTTGTTGCTCATGTTTGTCATCACATATTCGTTTTGGAGCGAGCTATGATGTGTCTACTATGAAAAAAAAAACTGTTTCGTGAGACGAGAGACAGCAGACAGTCTATGCTTTTACCCCTTGGTTTTTTGGAATGTTTGTCAAGTCACTGTTCTAGAACACTGTTGCTTTCAATTAAAAGTAATGATTGTTACATGAGCATTAGAATGTTCAGTTAAGAACATTCTAATCAGATACTTTACACTTTACAGGGACATTGGAAGATCTAAGATTTTACCTTAGATCTGGCTTCACCTAACAACATCGTAGTTCAGATTAACATGACATAATTTGATGGATTGGAGGAAATTCATAATGAATTCTATCAAATTAATTATCACTTTAGCAATAGCTAATAATGTTAACAGCGTTATAACATCATTATTTGTTCAAGTAGAATGGCGACTGGTTTTGACTTTATAACAGACTACAGAAACCAGTTGGCAATAGTGGATGACTCCAAACATATAGCAAAACTTGTTAGGCTTGTAAAGCAAACATTTTTAAACAGTAGAATGAGAACAAGCTACCAGAGGTGCTGATTAGATCTGACATGTATTCTCAACAGGACAAATTTAGTTTGAGATACGCTTGCATCACCTGCCCAAAGGAATAACTGCACCTGCCCCTCAGCAAGGGGGGTGATTCTGGGCACAGGGGATTCAATAGTGCATAAACAAATTATCAAGTGTAGTACTACTGTACTCTAAACTGAAGTATTGAACCGTGCAGCATTTGGGTCAGTGGCCTGTTATTAAATGCTGTTAAAATGTCAAGCCTTAAAAAAAAACCTTTGTTTTGCCAGTAGTTTGAACAGGAATTCCCCATCTGTTACTGCTACATATTACAATTACTGTTCACACTCTGCACTGGTTGACAAAATTTGAGGCAGGAAATATTTATGTAATACCTCTTATTGCCTCAACCACTGTCCCAAATGACCCATTTATGTGTCTGCCCACCGACCTAACATTTTGCCCTGGGTTAATTAAGTTATGATTTGTAGTATTTGCATACTTTGTGGTGACAGGAGCTATTAGCACTGATGAATTATCTTGTGGTTTTTATAGGGATTTTAATGGAAAAAAACTTTGGGTATTCTAAAACTGAACATAAAATTCAGATCAATTCACAGTTTACCATTGATTGGAAAACAAATTAATTCCCTTTTGAATGCTTTTACACTAAATAAGGGGATGTCATCAAGTAATACTCTACAGCCCTGCAAAATTCATTAGTACAGTATTGCTTTTATAAGCCAATTTTGTTTCTATCTGGGGGGGGGGGCAGGTGGTCATCCAAATATCAGATCCATATACTGTACATAGAGATGGTGACACAAAGAAAAGAGAGGGAGCTAGGGCGTGTCAAAAACAGATTCTTACTTACTGTATCCTTTACCATAAATTCCCGCGTATACATTCTGTATGTATGAGTGATGAACATCTTTGAGCATCGCGTAGTGTAATTAATTACTTAGAGAACACCCAGTCCTAAATCTATGAGCTCGTCTCTGGAAGTAACCCAGGACTGAACTTAGTCTGTCATGGCAGGCGTATAACTTTTAGGAATGGGTTTCTTTCTTCTTTTTTTATAAATCCAAGGCTGAAGTCCACTCTCGTACAGCCTCAGAATCTTTATGGAAATGGTCCTAAAGTAGGTCTTAATCCACCAGGTAACTGTGTAATTATTATTTTTTTGCTTTAGCCGTCTCGAGACACCTGAACCTGTTTATTTGCTGATATGGCCAATTCATACGAACAAAGTCTCTAGCTCCCTGTACACTCAGAGGGTCAAAGAGAGGGGGGATTACAGAGACACAGCGAGTCCTTGTGAACAGTGTTATTAACTCTCACAAGGGCGCTGTAACAGAGGCTACGTCAAGCACTATGCTCGCGGCTCCTCGCATGCGCCCGCGTCGGACAGCAGGATTCTCGCGCCTTGCCGCGCCTCCTCACCGGCGTGACAGGTGAGGCGTGGAATGAGCGTGTGGCGGGATTGCACCCGATCGGGGGATGGCGGGTCGGTAATCGGTCGCCACAAGAAGCATGACCATTGTAATCTTTCTTTATGTCGCAAAAAGCCGGATATTACAGCATTCATGACCGAAGAGGGCGGAGTTTAACCATAAATGGTGGCTTATGGCAGCCGAGGATTAGATAAAAATATAACCTTGTTGGAAATAAGGATTATTTTACCAGCAAAATATTTGTTTTTTTACAAGAAAGCATTTTATATGGTAGTTTAAGGTTGAAGTTATGTTGTTGCTTTGTGTAAAAAAAAAAAAAAAAAAGTGATTACGTCATTTTTTAAATGTGCATAATATCCTAATATAATAACGAACATGGCTAAAGCATAAATGAGAGCTATTTTGTTTGTTAAATTAAGAACAAAAGGAAGAGTGTTGTATAATTGTCACATTCAACGATAAATGCGCCATCTGCAATATTAATGCAAAATAAGACAGGACCGTGTTCCAAGTGTAAATCACAAATTTTAATGACTTAGCTACCACAGTGGAGACATGGTCAAGGCTTGCACACTGAAAAATTATCTCTGCCACAAGTATACCCCCCCCCCGCAATAATTGTTTAATCCTCAAAAATTGAGAGCAGATCTCTAAATCTAAAGCTAACAGTAACACACAAGAAGAGACAGGGCTGTGGATCACTGCCACCAACGGTCTGACTCCACACATTACAATTTAGCTAATAAATCAAATAATGTAGAATGCAGAATGTAGAATCTCATGCAGAAGGAATTGCAGAGATTATGTTTTTACATAAAAAATGCACATAGGGCTGGATATTTTACTGAAGTCGCTCAGGACTCAGGGGTACGACAGCAGCACCACCAGAGGGGATTTGAACCCACCACCTTTGAGCTGAAAGCGCAGTTCCCTCGCCGTCATGCTACACCATCACCCAGGGGAGCGCAACGGGACGAGATGATTGGCCGCGGGCAACGGCGTAACGAGTCGCGCTTCTGTTACAAAGACTCTTCGCTTGTTGAAATCGCCGGGGCGATTTGTCCTTGTCCATGCTCGCCTCATTCATTTTGAGAGGGCTCTTGTGAAAACGATGCGTTTGGTCTTGGAACAAAGGCGCAAGGCACAGGGGGCCTTGCTGGGAGGTAATAACGGAGCGCTCTGTCCAGGGGTGATTATGGCAGAGCGCACCTCTCTCCTCATCTCTTCCGGTGTCACAAATCCCTTGTCAGGGAACAATGAGCAGAGCCTTGTAGGTGGATTTGCATAACAATGTAATCTGCAGCGCCGTGAGAGCGATGTGAGGGGCCTGGCTGTCCGAGAGTCCACCAGTCTTCCAGCCCAGCGGCCTATCGCTAGTTTTATTTATTTCTTTTAAAGTAGATTAGATTGTATCTTCTGGAGCACTAAATCATTTTCACCCTCATGCACAATCGCTAATATTGGTCTAAGTTCTGTCGTATTACAAAAAGTGTATTGTTTGCTAAACTGTATCGTGACAGACAAGGCGCATGGACCTGCCCCAAAATGGCGTGTTACAGAAACGCGTAATGGCGTGGTGTTGCTGGAACCGATGTTTCTTTTCTGCATGTGAGCATTAATATGCAGCTGGTGGTGTAATTTCTCCCCAGGTTATGCTGTTCTTCTGTCAGAAAGACACAGCCATGATAAGTTACCGTAAACCAGGGCACTAACCAGCATTACCTTTGGGATTACAGACAGACAGTGCCACATATGTACCTGGCAGACACTGGTCTTCAGGCCTACAGGCCTGACCACACCCCCCACTGAACATTGAGCTGCAGTGATCCGTATTATTAGCCAACCGGATGTAATTGTATATCTGACTCGGTTATTGTTCACAATCGCAACCGATTAAAAATACAAAAAAACAAAAAAATAAAAAAATAAAAAAATAAAAAAATAAAAAAATAAAAAAATAATCAAATAAATTAAGACCTGGAAAATCAAATTTAAAAAACAAAACAATGGATGAATATCGTAATGAGTGTAACATTCTACAGGGCTGTCAAAGCTTTATGAAAGCAGAAAAATATGTATTTATTTATCTTCTATTTATCCATTCTCTTTTCATCTCATGATAAAAACGATGCCATTACTCATTACTCTGCAAGGTTTGACACAACAATGTCTTATCCATATTCCTCCAGCCTGCTGATAACATCAATATGTATCTTAACTGAGTCAGGTGGTGTCGCTGGAGAGCGTTCAGCTTACAGTTCAGATCTGCTGGTTTACCTTTATTTAACCAGACGGGTCACCTGAGAACTCAGGTGAATTCTGTTTGGTTCTCTGTGCTGTAGACGTGTGCTCTCCCCGGAGCTGTGAAACTTGCCCCGCTCTGCTGACTGAGGGACAGGGGAAATGAACACACACACACACACACACACACACACACACACACACACACACAGACACTGCTGCATGCCCACGGAGCACCTCCATTATTCATCTTGTGAGCAGCGCCACCTCTTCATATCCCAGCATGAAGGTGCTCAGTAATGCATCAGGTGAGGTGTGCTCCCTGACGCCTGTACACACACACGCACACACGCACACACACACACGCACACACACACACATGCGCACACACACACTAGCGCACACAGACACACACACAGTAATGTATCAGGTGAGGTGTGCTCCCTGATGCCTGTATACACACACACACACACACACGCACACGCTCACGCACACACACACACATGCACACACACATATATGCGCACACACACTCACACACACACACACACACAGTAATGCATCAGGTGAGGTGTGCACCCTGACATCTGTACACACACACACACACGCTCACGCACACACACACACACAGTAATGCATCAGGTGAGGTGTGCACCCTGACGCATGTACATGCACGCACACACAGAGAGAGAGAGAGAGAGATTGAGAGAAAGAGAGCAAGAGCGATGGAGCGATAGAGAAAGATAGGAGACAGAGTGAGGGAGAGAGAGAGAGAGAGAGAGAGAGAAAGAGATTGAGATTGAGAGAAAGAAAGCAAGAGAAATGGAGCAATAGAGAAAGAGAGGAGACCGAGGGAGAGGGAGAGAGAGGGAGAGGGAGACAGCGAGGAGACAGAGGGAGAGGGAGAGAGAGGTTGGGTGCCCAGGCTGGAGAGGAGTGATGAATAATGTAAGACAGGCTTATCGGCCCGCACCGCACCAAGCCCGCCCAGGTAACTCTTCCAGGGCCGGGCTAAGCCTCTCTGGCACGCCGTCAAATAACCGCTAGTGTTTTCTTTTCTTTTTTTATTTTAATAAAATTTGCTTTCTGTGGATCTGTTTTTCCAGGGCATGGATTCCTGTGCCAGGAAAGCGATAATAAACAGCCGTGGGTGCGCGTGAGCTGAGGCAGCAGAATCTCCGTGGTCCTCTGTGGCCGTGAGTTCTGAGAGCTCGCTAATGCTCCGACACGGGGAAAGCTAAACTGCTAAACTGGCTCGATTAATTTATCATTAAATTTGTGTTATTAAGTGTCTGGCTGGAAAGAAAGCTTTAGAGTAGCCCACTGCGGCCTCCGGGACCTAGGCCGAGTTCTCGGCAGGATTGCCCAACTGCTGTTTTTTAAAATAAAAACAGCTCGAGCTGCAAGCAAAGCCTGCCTACCCCTTAATAAATATTTGCATTGTAGAAGGTATCCAGTATCCAATGTGACAGGACAGAGGTGGAGTGAGAATAATTTCAGTGCTACGTACTCCATAGCTGCCCAATTAAAACTGTTAAAATCCTGGTTCATTTACATTTTAGGCCAGTCGTGCCCAACCCTGTTTCTGGAGATCCACCGCCCTGTTGGGTTTCACTCAAATGCTAACAAAGCACACATCTTTCAGCAGCTAGAGATCTCGCTTAGTTGCTAATCAGTCAAATCAGGCGTGCCAAATTGGGGTTGAAATGAAAACCTATGGGATGGTAGATTTCCAGAAACAGGGTTGGGGACCACTGCTTTAGCTGCTGTGCTTATGTTTATTAAAGCAGTTGAGCTTAAGCAGCTTGCAACAGTATCCCACCTGGGAATCGAACCTAAAACCTTGGCATTGCATCATGCTATGCTACCAAGCAGCTCAGTGGACAATGCCATAGAAAAGTGTTCAAACTACAGCATAAGAAAAACACTGTGCACCTTTACAATAGCACCTGGCCAGTAACAACAGTCTGACAAATACAGTTTATTACCATATCTCATTTTCCCACTAGCTTCTAGTCTCAAATATATATATTTTTTAAATGTCAGTGTGTGCCTTTTTTCCGCCTTTTTATCTGGTTTAGTAAAGTATATTTACCCTGCTTGCAAACCCTACTTTGCATAATTGGAAGGAATATTTGTGAGTGTTCTCCGATGACCTTTGTGGAGGGAGTGAGATGTGGATGTGGTGCTGCGGGAGTTGAAGTTGACTTCTTCTTCTTTCCAGAAGATGTTCGCGTAAGCGCACGGCGCCTCGAAGCGGCGTTGGGAAAGGACAGCAAGCTTCCCTCCTACATTCGCTTTCTCTCGTTTACCCGCCCTCTTAATGTTGAGATGAAGCCAGACCCCGCTAAGACATTGTGCACTGTCTCCCAGTAAAAACGCGTTCCGTTTCACGTTGCATCAGATATGAGGTTGACATGAGAAAGCATATTTTGTAAATCATGGTTGACATCGCTTTAATGAGCGATGTGTGGGTGTTTTTTGTTTTTTTTAACCCCCCCCCCCCCTCCTCCTCCACTTTCAGTTTTCAGACCTTGAAAGTCCAACAGATTGCCTTTGATTTCCTGTAGAAAACGCCAATCAAAGTTTTTTAATTGCTGTCATGTTAGACCGTCGGTTATAGCCCTCTCCCTTCGTCAAATGGAAAGTCAATTAACAGCTTACCAAAATGGAAACGAAACAATGACATGACAAAAGGGTGGATTCCATGATGGGAGCATTGTCTCTGCCATAGCCAGGTTTTATTTGATATGTCTGAGATGGACTGAGGAGCTCGACTATTCATTCAGCGACAAATCGTTGATTTTGATTGGTTTTGAAACACGTAATGGGGTTGATTTTTGATATTTTAGAGCACTATGTTTTGTCTGTTTGACTGCTGATATGATCAAAATAGTCAAGAAAAATATCTGTAAAGTGCAATCTATCTTCCATATGTTCTTTTAAAAGCCTTAGATAACGCACCAACAACGTTATATTGCAGTGGGAAGCTCTATGTGAATTTAGAGCGCTGCATAAATCCATTACACTGTCCTGAGAACAGTAATGATAGAAAGTGGGGGAGAATGACTGTGTGTGTGTGTGTGTGTGTGTGTGTGTGTGTGTGTGTGTGTGGTGGAGAAAGGTTAAAGGAGACATTTTAGTATGTGTAAATGAGAGAGATAAAAAATGAGAGACATATTTTGTGTGTGTGTGTGTGGTGGAGAAAGGTTAAAGGAGACATTTTAGTGTGTGTAAATGACAGAGATTAAAAATAAAATACATATTTTGTGTGTGTGTGTGTGTGTGTGTGTGTGTGTGTGTGTGTGGTGGAGAAAGGTCAAAGGAGACATTTTAGTATGTGTAAATGAGAGAGATAAAAAATGAGAGACATATTTTGTGTGTGTGTGTGTGTGTGTGTGTGTGTGTGTGTGTGTGTGTGTGGTGGAGAAAGGGGTAAGGAGACATTTTAGTGTGTGTAAATGAGAGAGATTAAAAATGAGAGACATATTTTGTGTATGTAGTGGAGAAAGGTTAAAGGAGACATTTTCGTGTGTGAATGAGAGAGATTAAAAATGAGACATATTTTGTGTGTGTGTGTGTGGTGGAGAAAGGTTAAAGGAGACATTTTAGTGTGTGCAAATGACAGAGATTAAAAATAAAATACATATTTTGTGTGTGTGTGTGTGTGTGGTGGAGAAAGGTTAAAAGAGACATTTTAGTGTGTGTAAATGACAGAGATTAAAAGTGAAGGACAGATTTTGAGTGTGTGTGTGTGTGTGTGTGTGTGTGAGAGAGTGTAGGATGCAGACTGTTAGTATATATCTGGGGTGGTTAATTATGATGAGTGGGTTTGTGTAGGAAGTGTCGACACCTGTATCTGTTTAGAAACTCCTCTCTGCGGGTGTTGGCAATGCCCTCCATCTGCCTCAAGGTTGTTGTTTATGTGGCTCCAGATAAAGCCTGTTTGACAACAGTCAGGCAAACCTGCAGAATTGAGCCAAATACTGAAATACACGTGGTGAGCAAGTGGCTCGAAAGGATAAAAACAAACAAACAAACAAAAAATATCTATTTTCAGTAATTAATCCCAGTGCAGTAGTCAATTGCTAGAAGAGAGGAGATTGATGAACATTTTTGACCTCAATCTTGAAAGTGATATCAGAGCTGTTTGTTTTATTCTTAGTTTTCATTTTAGGTCTGTTTAAAGACACATGCTTCTGGTCACCCATTCACCTGATTTAAACAAATAAAGGCTTCTTTAGAACAATGTCCCTTGTGCTCGACCCAACAGTCTTTTCATCAAGATAAAGTTGTACACAGTTGTTCATTTTTAGAGCTTAATTATGCTGCATTTTGCTGCTTGTTTTTTTAATCCATTCTGGAGACAAATGAAAGCTTTGTTTTGATGCACACGCATGCATTTTGTGTCTGTTTTGATGCACACTTGCATGCATTTTGTGTCTGTTTTGATGCACACTTGCATGCATTTTGTGTCTGTTTTGATGCACACTTGCATGCATTTTGTGTCTGTTTTGATGCACACTTGCATGCATTTTGTGTCTGTTTTGATGCTCATTTGCATGCGTTTTGTATCTGTTTTGATGCACATTTGCATGCATTTTCTGACTGTTTTGATGCACATTTGCATGCATTTTCTGACTGTTTTGATGCACATTTGCATGCATTTTCTGACTGTTTTGATGCACATTTGCATGCATTTTCTGACTGTTTTGATGCACATTTGCATGCATTTTCTGATCCAACAATGAGAAATCAAGCTCTCTTGGGATCTTAAGTCTGATTACAGTGATTCTCCACTCAATTGACAAAAGTCACAATTTAACAAAGCAAATCATACAAGCTGACAGGGATCTGTCTAGTTCATTTGTACTCGTTTACACCATTGAAATGCAAACAGAAAGGTGATTCCTGAAATCCATTTAAAGGGTTAACTACACCGTAGATCACTTATTTTTTGCTGCTGTAAACATGTTTGTTTGCCTACCTTGTATGCCTACCCTACCCTTAATTTATGCAAATGGCAATGGACACAGCTCCTCCGCCCCCACCCCTCTCCCTCGCTCACCCCACAAAGTATTTTTGAAAATTGTTTCGTGGGCGGAGACAGGCTGAAACAGTGGTGTTGGTTACCATTTACTAGTGTATTAAACAATAAATTTAGAAATTTCTTATGTCAAATTACTTCTACATCTGGGAGTATTCGTGCAGAATAGTGTGTGTATGACCTCAAAAGTTACAAAAAAGAAAAAAGCTATTTTTGTAACAATGCTACACTAGACATCGTATAAATATGTACAAAAATATCAATCCATGATAGTTATAAATATGTACAAAAATATTAATCACCTCTGATAGTTTGATTTTGAAGTATTCCAATCAAATGTATAAACGCATTTTACCCGGTCGACACATTCTCATGGGTCCATGAGCAGCGCTAACGCTAACAGTCCCTCGCCTCTGTATGACGAAACATCCTCCAGGAAAGGCAGGGGACCACATTCTCTTTCCCCACAGGGGGATTTTACCCAATCCTTAAACCGAACGTGTTTAATTTGTGGTTTAACAGACCTGAATCGAAGCTGTCGGGTGTGTTCTTCCTGTCAGCCAGACTGAAGACCCCAGTGGTTTTCTTGTTCACATCTCACACCTCTAATGGTGTCGCCCTCCAGCTGTGATGCACAGCAAAGGCATCGCAAAATCGGAGAACGTTGCTGTTTTTCCAGAGGCACTGAGTTGAACATAAATTGAAATAAAAATGTTGGCATCTTGGAAGGGAGAAAAAAAAACTAAAAAACACCTGCTATAACAATGCATCTTGGGGGCGTGCTTGTCTTCAGGGTCCCGTTGCTGCAGTTTTATTTCTGTGAAACACATTTTACATTCTGCTGTGGGTCAACAATGGATATAAAACAATGTGGGTAAGCATTGAGTGTGAAACTCATTTAAACTTGTTATATGTAGTTTGTTTTATAAGTTGTAAAGATGTGGGCATTTTTTCCACTTATGGTTATGTAATCAGCATGTTCATCGCCGCTAATGACATTGACATATTATAATTTTTTTTAATTCTGCTGAAAAATTAAGTAGGTTATATGGTTCCACCCTCTCCATTTACTCGCATTCATATCAGACTCTCGCCCTGTCGAATAAAGTATATTTCAACCTGGAGGTTGTGCAAGGCCAGCAAAGATGGGTTGAATGAAAATATCTGAGTGAGGAAGTGTGTGATTTTTGTGTGAACTATCACTTTAAACCATCGGATGGGCTGGCTGTTAAAAGAAACATTAAAGCCAGATGCTGTAGCTCTGACCCATTAGCTCAGTGGCATTCACATTATACCCGGGTAAACTGTCAGTCAAGGAAAGTAAAAAATCCTGCCAAAAGACATTTCTGTCCACCGCAACAGGGCATAAATCAAACTGACCCCGGTAACAACCAGCAACTGCGAATGGAATTCCCAGCACGTTCTCCACGGCGCGGTAAATATTTCTGTCAATTTAGTCTATTCTTTTTATTGTGCTGCTCCAAACCCCCCCCTCACCCCAAACACTTACCCCATCAGTATGCAGGGAGGGGCTCATTAGGATGGCTCCCCGCAGGTCGAGGGGGGGGGGGCTCAGCCGGGATCCTCGCTCTTTCTGTGCACCTCCAGAAGGGAACGTGCTGCATTAATCAGAGATGTAGACTTAATCATGTAGAGGTGAAATCAAATCAATGCTAACGGTATACCAACCAGAGTCTTAGCGTGCGGTGGGCACATGCTCTCTCTCTTCCCTAGAGAGTTGGGGTGTAGCAGGGAAGAGAGCACCAGGGATACTTTGTTTCTCATTTGTTTACTAAATGACAATTGATGCTCTAAGACTGGCCAGACCATATTTTAAAAAAATATATAAAAAATTTACAAAACTCATTTTTCCCCATGTAACGTTTCATCTTAATATGTGGCATTATAGAGACTTTACATTGCTTTTTATATAATCCACCATTGAATATAACAGGGACATACTGTACCATGGAGGCCCTGTTACTGTATGGTATGTTATTGTATTGCACTGTGGTACATACTCAGGAAAAAACAAAGCACAGATTCCTTTCATTTTATAGGTTTTAGATTTATTAATTGTTTTAGTTCAGAAACTACCTTTGGCCTCATGCTGGGCGCTCATCCGGTAGCGCTAACGAGATAATTTCCCAAGTTCCATCTGAGGTCCTAAGCAAACCCTCTCGCTGCAATGAATGCTGCAGAATCACTCGTAAGATTTGCATTTCAGTGTCATACAAACAAAGACTTATGGGATTGCTTTTTTTGAACCTTTTTTTCTTGTTGTTGTTGGACAGTGCCCTCAGTAGTGTTGTACAGTGCTTCAAACGGTATCAGATGAAGCAGAAAGCAGTCTCCTTGAGACGACCTTGAACCCGAGGATAAACTATCACCACAGCAGTAGGACGGAACCGTAAACTACATCGGAAACATACAGTTTCAGCCAGAGTAATTGGAACGAATGATGGTGGAGAAATGCAGCCCTTTCATATCAGTGCACACTGAATCCTTCAGAATAAATCAAAGTACTGCAATAATGCGGTGGATTCAAGTGATGACACCGCATATAAGATATGAAAGGCAAATAGAGGGGGGAGATCAAAGTACGTTATTTGGAGGTAGACTAATATTGGGTAGATTCCACTCCTCCCAAAGAAATTCTATGGTTTTTCCATGTTGTGCCCAGCCTACAGTTCTGACCTATGACATAAGCAAAATTATTGAATATTTTAATTTCAGTATTCCTGCTGAATGGGAAAAAAACATAGAAATCACGGTCAAAAGCGAATTACAGAGTCTGCATTGAAAAAACCTTCAGAGAACTCACTGTGCAATACAATTCGTGGTGTGAAAACGTCTAATACGTGCATATTAATATTGAAGGCTAACTATACTTTAACAGGGACCTATAGAAAATAATGTATTAAAAAACATTCCATGTTTACATCTTTTGCTATCTATAAAATGTTCTTCTGCAGTCACAAAATTTGTGGTTAATTTGCTTTATTCCAAAACATGAAATGTTTGATGAAATTGTAGACAGGCACAATAGATCAGGAGAGATACTAAATTTGGTTGCACCATGTGTCCTTAACACAAAACCTAGTTAGTAGACCGTAAGCCCTTCGTGAAGTAATGTGTAGTCGCACGTTTATTGATCCAATGAGCGGCATTAAAAAATGTAAACAGGAAATAGCTTCGCGCTATAAGATATTGTTGGAACGTTACCTTGGTGACACAAATTCGTTATGTATCATTAACCCACCATTATTAGCAAGTTACTTAATACTGCTCTTTTTTGTTGGGACAGCTAATGTTAGTTAGCTACTGTTACAGGAGTAGTTGTTTGAGACTGTCTGCCAACTTCTATTAGCGAATCCAGCTTAGTATTCGCACCAGATGCAGATACCAGATAACAGCCTTTTCAGCATGCAAGCTTGTATTGACGACGGGAGAGTCGAACCACTCCATAAAGTCTTCTCCAGCACATCCCAAAGACTTTCAATGGGGTTGAGGTCAGGACTCAATTCATGTGTGAAAATGATTCCTCATGCTCCCTGAACCACTCTTTCACAATTTGAGCTTGATGAATCTTGGCATTGTCATCCTGGAATATGCCCATTGATGGGATAACCTGGTTATTCAGTACATTCAGGTACTCAGCTGACTTTATTGCTGCATAACGTTTCTGAGCCTAGACCTGACCAATTGAAGCAACCCCAGATCATAACACTGCCTCCAGAGGCTTGTACAGCGGGCACTATGCATGACGGGTGCAACGATGACTTTTTTTTGGCCAGGCAGTGTAGTTCTAGATGTGAATATACAATAATTGAGGTAGGAATAAACTTGAATAAGCTGGCTTGATTAATATGAGCGAACCCTACACACGTGCATTTAGTAGCTTTTTCCTTCTTTAGAATTACATTTATTTATTTCTAGTTTTATTGTAATCTTTTAATAAAAGTTTTTATTAGTTTTATATTCCTTTTCAAATCTGTCATTTGCTACATGATAAGACTTAAGATAAACTTGTTTGAATTCAATTAGTTAAGTAATAAGTAAATTTTATATATTTTACATATTTTCAGCATTGATTTAACTTTACTTTGTACATAATTAAGGATCAAGGGAAAATCCAATTTTATTAAATTACATTTTTTATTCACGTAAATGTTGAACAATGTAGTTTAAAAGTTTAAAAGAAGAGACTGCAGTTACCATGGGAACACAGTGGTGCCTAAAAGTGTTCTGATTGGCTGAACAAAATGTAAAGCTTAGAGTATGAAGTTGAAATAGGCTAACCTCTTTATTTTTTGATGCTATTGATTCTGCAAATTCTATCTATGCTAACATTCATTGTATGTGTGCATTCAGTGTTATGTGCATATTATTTCTAGATAGTTGAAAGTTATCTTCAGTATTTGTGTAGGGGTCCCATCTGTAAGATTCATGCACATTTGATGATCTGAGAGAGAGCTTCTGGCAGAAGCAAAATTGCGCTGAGAGGCGCCACAGCTTTGTGAGCTCTGTCAGGGCAGAGATTAACGACCAGCAGAGAGCAGCTGTTATGCCCCTGGTTGCCTGCCAGCAGGAAGTGACATCACCATCTGAGAAATCTGTGCAAACGCTTCTTTATTTTGACTTCTAGGAAGTACCAGAAAATAACATATCAAGAGTCTTTTGATGTTGTTGGGTCACTGACATCAGGAAGTCATGGCATGCAAAGGATATGCGACCAAATATTTAAAATATTTATTCTATATATAAATGCAGGGGTGCCAATAATTGTGGTTTTGTAAAAAATAAAAAAAGATTTTTTTTCTCATAATAAATTAACTTCAATTAAAGGTTGGAGTTTTAAATTTTTTTCAGTGTGAGATTAAGCTAATTCACCAAATGGTGAATTTTTTTATAACCCTTTTTACTCATCTTTACCAGGGGTGCCAATAATAGTGGAGGGCACTGTATATATATTCAACCTTTTGTAGGAAGACTACCATTCAAAACTCCGAAGAATAAAACAACACAACTAACGACACGACCATAACTTCATCGAATCGTGCCAAGTAAAATCACGCATTCTTGTATGGAAAACGAGTATAACTGGGTTGATGATATGACTGTAAAACTCTTAGTTTTGTAGAAAAAGGCAGGAGTTTCTCCATTATAGCCTAAATGAAAATTGAGAGGTGTGGTGCACTATTGGATGCCATTATTGTTTGCTGCACCTTCGGCAATAGTAACAAACGGTTAGGTCCGTTCCATATCAGAGTTCAGTGCTTTGCCCACTCATTCTAAAGTATAAGCATCTCTCTGGGTGCCATTCCAGTTATGAATTGCTTTGGTAAAAAAATTCATAGAACAAAAGTCAATCGCCATTCTTTTGTAAAAACAAAACTAAATCAAAGCATCGGGTTACATTGGCGCGTCCTTCTGGCACATGGAATTTGACATTCTCACACGAGGATTACCTGACAACGCTCCGGGGATGACGGGAAGATCGATAAGCATACCGCCGCCATCAGGGAGCCGACAGACGCATGATGAAGTTTCTGAGGCCTCCTAACTCAGATCGGGTAGCCCATCAATCTCCCGTCAAGGCCAGACAGCTCGGCGAGGGCAAAATGGAGCGACACAATGCCCAAGCTGTTGCAGTTGACAAGTAGCATCGCTCGCGAGTTTTAAAAAAAACCTCAGCTGGTGGCGCAGGGCAATCAATAGACTTTTCAAAAGGTACGGCATCAAGGAGTGAGGGCGTATCAGCGGGAAACCGCCATCAACAGCCCCCCCCCCCCCCCCATCTCTAATGAGCTGATCCGCAGTAACACCAAATCTCTGTGGTTTTCATCCATCCCGCGTGTCTGAGACACTGTATCTCCGAATGCCTGTTTGCAGTTACATAAGCTTCTAAGCCATAAGTTCCATAAGGTTTTGCTTTACAAAAGTGTAAAAAAAAAAGAACAAAAAAAAAAAGGCGCAAGCCCTTATGGAATTTATGGCTGTTATAAAACATTAGTTATTTTTCTATGATTTTTATGGTTTTCCAGGAATGAAATTTTTTGTGAGACATTTAGAAATTAAATTATTTTAGTGAGTGTTTCTTCTACCATGTTAATTACCAAACGTGACATTAATTGTTTGAGCACACCCGCTGTGTGCACGAAACAGCATGAAATAAGTCCTGACGAAAGCTTAATCTTTTAAAATATAGTCCGTGTTTCCTTCTCTTTTAATTCAGAAATTGTATCACACAATGAAGTTTACTGCTTTCCTTCCTTCTATCTGGTGGGAAATTCTTATATTATTTGCCAGACATTTTTTTTTAAACATTTCGGCCTGTATTTGAAGAATTTAGCAGAGGCTCTTATCCATAGCGACGTATCCGCACAGCTGGGGATGAGGCCTATAACTTCAGTTGCAAGGCCCAGTTCTCTACACCTTATGCTACACTGCCACCCTGGCATGTACACTTTTATTGCTATACAATATAGACTAAATGCCCTACTTAAAGAGAGCGCCAATCAATCAAACGAGGTCTAACTATCGTTCATCGTTTTCACAGTATAATAATCTCTGCACCTTGTGTCAGTCCGGTTCACCCGCCCATCAAGCCAGCGATGTTTGTGCCGCGTCGATGAGGTATGACGCGGGTTCACACACCATTGAAAATGGACCCATCTGAGACAGGACTGGGACAGTCATTACACACTTCATATCCTCCTCAGTCTCGTCTGAACAAAACAAAATAAACAGCAGAGTGTCACGCTTATATTTAATGAGGTAATGCGCTATGAGGACTTAACGTGTACCCATGTCCCCACCATTTATTTTACTTCAGATTATTATTTAGTTTCAGTTTGTCTGATGCTACTGCTTGAGAGACAACTGAGACATTTCAGTGCGCTCAAAATCCTGAGATGACATGAGAGCATTATTTTAAATGTATAAGGGAGCAGAATAAGCCTGCCATGGGTTTGTTTCTGGCCATAACAACTTTCAGAGACAAATCCACAGCGGCTACTTCATAATTCATATGTCTTTAATTCGTACAGTTATCTATATTCCTTGTACCTCATAATCTCAACACATTGAAGTGAAGGGGAGTAAACTCCCTGGCCACAATCAGAGTGCAGCACTGGTCTGGGTGATGCACGGCAGCCATTTTGTTCCAGAATGTTCACCACACATCAGCTAAGTTGGAAAGTCCAATTAAGCCAATTATTAAGCCAATTGAACAATATATGCATATTTGGATAAATAAACACATTTAATATTTGGATTTGTGTAAAACTTGAATAGTATTTTGACCCTGACTTGTCTGTGATGCAACTGTCTAAATAACTGACCGACAAGACAAGTAGTGGCACAAAGACCGATGCAGTATATCTCAAATGAATCATTTATAAGCATTTCAGTGTTATTTTTCGAATTAAGCACTTAAAAGCATTTCAACTGTGTATTTCAGATTAAGTATTCATAAACATTTCAACGGTGTATTTCAAATGAAGCTTTTATAAGCATGTCAACAGTGCATTTCAAACTAATCATATTAAATTAATGTGCTTTGGGTTGCTTTCAATGCTGATTAATGGCATTGAGGAACACAAGCATTGTGAATAATAAAACATAACAATTAGCTACACAAGTGACTAATATTGATGCATTTTTAAAAAGTAATATTCATTCCCTGCTGCCTGTATAAGCACTGCATATTTAATGGGCTACCGGATTGCTATAATATTGGGAACACTGTTAATTCTGCTCATATGTTAATTCATTAGTGCTTGGATTACTGTGTCATTACTGCAATTCCCAGAAATGTTGTGAACTACTTGCTGCAGTGGTTCCTTTCACTGGTAAAGCGTAGGAGACGATGAGTTTTAAGGTGCTTTCAGAACATATCACTCTTAGCCACCCCTTAAACACGTAATCCCCTAATCCTTCAATTCCTCTGGCTCTGGTATGATTGCTTGGTCATATTATGGCCTGGGATAGAAAGGACAGGGCTAAAAGGAGACCACAAAGCCTCAGCATGCGTATACGGGGGTACGAGCGCTGACAACTCCATAAAGGGGGTGAACGTAATTAGTTTAGTCAGAAATATTTCACTTACATCCACTTTTAAACCTGCCTCCGCTAAACCTGTTGTGTAACGTGCTGCAAATCCAAACCCTGGACAAATGCACTCAATCGATCTGTCGGAGGGAGTTCATTAGAACCTTAGAACCCTGGGAACCCCGTCTGGATCCGGCAGCGAGTGGGCAAGGTCTTCACCCTCTGACAAGCCAAGTTGAGTCCTTTCGTTGACCTAAATCACCCACTGAGATCATTGTCGCAGACCTCTTACAGACACAGAAAGTTCTGCCTATTGGGCAATAAAGAATAAACCCGTCATAAAACCTCTTTATTTCCATGACTTGAACCAGGTAATTTTTAAGATCTCCCCTCAGCCTTACTCTGTAATATACGGACAGAGGCAGAGTGAGCAGAGTTCATCTGAATCCACCTCCTTGTAACGCAATATTAAAGTGGCGCTTCTTTCCTGTAAAACCACAATGTTGCTCACATTAAAAATGAAATACACATGATTGTTCACGCACAAACACACAAACACACGCAACGCACATGCATGCACAAACACACACACACACACACACACGCACACGCACACTCCACACACACAAATTGAAGCTGTTTTAATTGGCGGTCATGTTCACGCTTTCTTTTTCCGTCTCATTGTGGCTTTGCAGATGAGTTAATTAATCGCGTGAGAGCGAACGGAGATTCTGCCCGTGACTTCAAGCAGCTTCGTTTTTCGACGACGCTTTCACCGCGGAAAAGAAAAAGGACAATATCGCTCTCGATTCATCTCTTTCAGACTTGCATTATGCGGCGGTTTAATTCCATGAGCACCTTCAGAGCAGAAATCGATGATTTCCTATTCTATTGACCTGAGGCTGAATGTACATCACGTACAGCAGATACATTTCACATTTTGAGATTTTAAAATACTTTCTGACATGATATTATAATAAAGTAATAAAGCTTCATATATGGCCAACATGCTACAATAATACTAATCCTGCCCATGTGAACGTTAATGGTATACGTAAATCTCTTTCTGAGCCACATTCAGACTCCAGATCCCAGCACACCAACATGTCCTCATAAGAGCACCATAAACAAGCCCTCCAGCACAGTCAAATAAGAGAGAGGAGGTGGACGAGGGGGCATTCATTAGCTTAAGCTTCAGTATTAGATTTCTGCAACCTGCATGGATACAAAAAATATATATAATAATAATAATAATAATAAAAACTTCTTGCCCTGCACACTGTACATGGAAGAGGAGCCCGCTCATAAATAATTAAAATGGAGGCCTGTGAAAGCTCACTAGCAGCAGGGAACAATAAAGCTTTATCACCCTCATTTTAACTGTGGGGAACAGTTCTTTAAAAAAATAAAAAAAGGAAGCAGGTAATTAATGGCGCACCCTCTTGTGTTTGAAGGGGATGTAAACGGGCTGGCTCGTGTCACGGAAACCGTGGTCACAGGTCTGCTCATGTGGATTTAGAGGCATTATGGGAATCCGTCCATGCTGAGGTTGGGGCCAGTCAAGTGAGTGAAGCCCCTCGGCACAACATCTCATAAATATATAGTATTAATATAAATATTCCACGAACCGCCTGTTCCCAGATATAAATTGGGATATTCAGCATCCGTGTGCTCATCTGCAGGTTTCCATGGAGTTTTTGGGACCCCGTAGCGTGATGATTTATTTATGTGGACCGGCTACTGCAGCCATGCTCTTCCCATCATGCAACACAAAGATCACTACAACTGAATCACATGTCAGGCAAAATAATAGTGGGATGTGAGATGGAAAGACAGACAGAATAACATGTATAAAGAATAAAATGCAACATTATAAACTAATCTGGGCAGAAAATTTCTACTAATAGAATTGCAACAGTATATTTAGCTGTCATGAGGCATCTTCTGGCAGCTAACTACTGGGTTGAAATAATGCAGTAAACCCCGCCTCCCGCTGGATATAACTGCAAGTGTTCAACCAATGGGAATGGGTGACCTCACAATGACCCAACGGAGTCTTCTTTATTGGTCCGTTCAACTACATGAGGTCAAACATGATGGTAAAAAAAAAAAAAAAAACTATAGAATGTTCTGTACAGAATTATGGGTAGAGTATCTAATGTGTTTGCATCTTTGAACACATCTGATGGTGTGTTTCTTATAAAACTGCATAACATTGCAAATTATCTTAGTGATTTTAGGATCATGAAGCTTCAGCAGAATATGAGTACTATTGATGATTTCAAATCACGTGTTTATTAAAAACAACATTATGAACGCTGAAAGCAAAATCTAATTTGAAGTTAACCAGGTTGATGTTGAGAAGTTATTAAAATCCGTCTTTCGGATGAGACGTTAAACCGAGGTCCTGTGGTCATTAAAGATCCCATGACACGTATCGCAAAGAGTAGGGGTTTCCCCGGTGTCCTGGCTAAACTCCCAACCCAGGCTCTTTCAATCTGCACTGATGATCATCCCCCAGTTTTTTAAAAAAAAAAAAAAAAAAATCTCTTCTCTCTCTCCTCAGCTGATGTGATGTGTGGTGGTGGGGTACTGCACATAGTGTGGGTGGAGGCGAGAGTTTCCCCCTCATCATTGTAAGCGCTTTGAGTATCGAGAAAGGCGCTATATAAATGCCATGTATTATTAAACTCTCTTCCAGGTGACAAGTCTGCAAGCAGAGACCAATTACTGCTAGTCATATTTCAACATCTATTTTTTATATATTTAATAGATGTTTGGAGTTCACCTTCAACGACCCTATCAGTAGGCCTACAAGCATACGTCCTCTCAGTGATGAAAGTGAGCCAGAACGGGCTGGTATGCCGTACCAGGGCTTCTGCCTTTCGCTCATATGAGCACAGGCACTTTTTCTAGCATTCGGCTACTTCTCATAAGCTGCACGTATGCAGTGCTTGTGCCCGTAAATTGATGGACAAGATTGTGTTTGCCCAAATTCAAGATTACATGTCTAGTATAAACACATTCATAACCGGGGCCCGGTGGGCTTACAGAGTAGGCGATTCAACATACACTGCATTAGCCCAAGTGACTGAAGACCAGCTAAAGGGCAGAGACAACTCAATGTTAATACGAGCGGTTATGTGGGATTTCAGTGCAGCTTTTCATTTGATAGATCGCAAAATGTTTACTGAAAAATACTGAAATATCATGGCTTTAGGCCCCCTGCTATCTTTTGGATGGAGAGTTATCTGACCTCAAGGATGCAGAAAGTTTATTTTTAATATGCAGCTTGTCTCTGGAAACTGCCTATGGCCCCTCGTACTTTCTATATTTAACTAAAGTCTTCCTTCTGCTATTGAACAGACTAGCATGGTGACTCCGCTGTATATTATACCTCATCTGCATGTGAGCAGCTCAATTTAGTCTGTTCAAGCGAATTGAATACAGTGTATGACTGGGTAAAGACACTGTCACACGCTGTGACACACCCCTGGGAGAGAGAGAGCGCACCCGCACAGATACGAAAATAAATTAAAACACCTTCACCCTTCTCCCTCACGGGTTCTGGGCAAAAATAATTAACGAGAACAACAAAGACCAAATAACAAACTAAACCAAAGCAAAAACCGTCAGCTTTTCAGCTCGCCCAGCTAGCTTAGATTGTATCTTTCTTCAGTGCTCTCACAAACACACAGACTCACTCGTTCTCTCTTGGGGTTCTCTCCGTACTGCGGAGACAAGCGCACTTTAAGCACCTGGGCTGTTAGTGCGTGTGCTCTCTCCACCAGTGGCCGTGGCCAAGACATATTCATGTCCTCCTTGGGCCGAATGCCACAGTCATAGACTAGCAAGTGATCCGAAACTGGACCAACAGTTAACCGGACTACCCATCACACAAGTAAAGACAGCTAAGCTGCTAGGTGTATTGCATGATGGTACACCTTCATGGTCTGGGCACATTGACAGGATAGCTCTGAAGATGGGTTCGGGGAATTGCAATCATTGGAAAATGTGCTTCCTATCTCACATTTTTGATGCTGAGAAATGTGCTGCAGGTTTTGTGTCACCTTGACTACGACTCAGTTATTTGGGTATCGGCTGCGAAGAAGGAATGCTGGAAATGACAAATAGGGCTGCTAGGCTTATACGCCGTTGTTTTTATAGAACCAACATAGAGCAGATACGTTCTTGTCTTATGTGGCTAAAAGTACTAATTAGGTAATCTTTCAGTTTACTCGTATTTTTCAGCACCACTACTAACCCTCAGAACCCTGAAGGTCTAGTTAATAATGTCATGGATCATGCCTTTCTTTCCTTATCTCCGCGTTTTGTATTCCTTTTTCTTTTACCAGTAATCTATCAGATTTTTTTGTGTTCCGCTACGGATTTTGCTTTCGTCTCGGTAATTAGTGAGTTCACCTGTCCTGCATTTCCGTTCACTACTTATACCCCGCTTTCTCTTTTTCTCGTCGCTTCCATGTTATTTCACATACATTCGAGCCGGTTAAAAGGTATAGGAAGTTGTGCTGCTATGGAACCGCTTTGCTTCTCAACGCGGGACTTGTTAGCAGTACAATTTAGAAAAAGCAAAGTGATCTTTTTCGCTCTTATCTCAGAGCTTAGGGTTTTCGTTTCTTTGTTTTATACTCATACCTACGAGTGTTCTCACCCTAAGTCTTAGGGGTCTTCTGAGTTTTCTCTTTTCTTTCTGTTTGTTCGCTCCACAAACGTGAGTTAGATAAGCGTGACTGCTTATTTCTTTTGTTTTGCTCGGATATCGAGCTCCTCGCCTTTTATCGCAAGGTTATTTGTGTTCTCCTTATTTTCCCCCTCCACTACGGATTATTGTCTGTTTTAGTGGTGTTCATTGAACACTTTACGATTCCTTATCTGTCGCACCTGGACCTCCAATATTTCCTCTGTGTCTCTGGCATAGAGAACCCCTACAAATAAAGGATATTGGATATAGAAGAACAGTAAAGTGCAGTTAATACTACCTCGTCCAAAATCCAATGCTCTGAAAACTATAGCACATTTATATAGCGCAGTATCCTCGTGGAATACACTGCCTCTAAATATTCGCCTTACTCATGGGAAAGTCGTTTTTAATAGAATAGTTATATTATTTATATTACTTACACAAATGTATTGAGAATGTTTGTAAATATGTGCCTTGTACTTATATTTGGTATTATTTTTATTTAGTGTTTGTATTTTTTGGTATTTTTAACATTTGGTGGAATTGTGTATTGAAATGACCAGCCAGTAAGAAAATAAAGAATACTAGATATGACGGTAACATGAAACAAGTTTCAGTTCATGTGATGCAAATGAACAATGTCATTCTTAAAATTTGAAACCCTGAGAGCCAGAATTATATGCGTTTTGAAAGTTTAAAAGTTTTGTGTTGGTAGGACTATATATCAATAATATATATACATCAATATTTGTATAATCAAAAATAAAATAACATAAATAAAATCTGATCATTTAACTTATTTCATGTTGTGGAAAGAAAGTAATTGAAAACACACAATATCTTTACCTCTGTGATGCCTTTTAGGGATTTTAAATTTGTAGAGCATAACCACAACACAAAGTAAAGGGATTGTGCAGCCAATGATTTGCAGAACAGAGCCATTTTAATCGACTGCTTGGGAAAGCGCAGAATTAAATTGTGGAATATTGCTATAAAAATCATGACTCCCTTGACTCTCATTAAATCCTAACAATGAAAAATATGGTAATTACTTTCTTAATAATTAAAATTAAAATGGACTTTCCTAATGACAATTATAACAAATAAGCAGTTAACTTTAAGTTTCCCCCCCATTTTGTGACACACACACACACACACACACACACACACACACAAACACACACACAGTCCTGTATTCATATCTGTGTGGGGACGTCCTAAACCTAACCCTAACCCTAACTTAACCCTAGCCCTAAAACTAACCCGCAACCTAACTCTTGTTATCCTATCATTATTGGGACTTCCTAAACCTAACCCTAACCCTAACCTAACCCTAATCATAAGACTAAATCATAACCCCAGCCCTAACCCTAAATCCTAAACCTAACCCTAAACATAACCTTTGACCCCTAATCCTAACCCTAACCCTAACCCTAACCATAACCATAATTGTAACCCTAGCCCTAAACCCAACCCCTAACCCAAAAATTTACTTTTCCCTCATGGGGACCATGCCCGAGTCCCCACGAGGGAGCATTTGACAACCTTTTCTATCCTAATGGGGATATTTAGTCCCCATGAAGTAGGCTATACATGCACACACACACACACACACACACACACACACACACACACACACACACACACACATGCACACACACACTCACTCACTCACACACTCACACACACACCCACACGCACACACACACACATACTCACACATACAGAAAAAATAATTGGACCAGTTAGTTTCAGCAAAATGGAATACAAGTTTTGTGAGATTTCGAAAAAATCAGTCAATTGAATCTACGAAGCAACAAGCTGTTCATGGCCATTTATGCAGATTGACAGGTGATTAGAACCAGAAGTTATTCATAAAACCTTCACGCAGGTGGGGTATTAAAGAATCCTGGAAGTAATACTTATTAATTTTCTTGCAATCTTTTAAAAATTATACCAATTAACTTTCAAATGTGTTTTTCACCTTTGTGTGCTTCTGCGGGAAACAGCTAAAGCTTGAAATGTGAATTCTTGTATGCTAGGCAATGTTTGAAGAAAATGTTCCATTGTCCAAATGCAAAATAACAGCATAGACACACAACCTTCTTAGATACTAGGCAGCAGGGTAGTATAACGATTAGGGAATTGGGTTTGCCACTGAAAGGTTTGATTCCCAACAAGGACACTGCTGTTGTACTCTTGAGCAAAGTACTACTTAGCCTGCATTGCTTCAGTATATATCCAGGTGTATAAATGCATACCATTTAAAAAATAAAAAAAAGCTAAAGTTGCTAAAGGCCTGTAATGTAATGTAATGTAACATTTATACCAGTTTCCATGGCCGTGGTCTCTGCGCCATATTCCCCTGTGTGTGTGCGTTTGTGTGTGAGTGTGTGAGTGCGTTTGTGTGTGAGTGTGTGAGTGTATGTGTGCATGTGTATGTGTGTGTGTGAGTGTGTGAGTGTGTGTGTGTGTGTGTGTGTGTGTGTGTGAGTGTGTGTGTGCGTGCGTGTGTGCATGTGAGTGTGCGTGTGCGTGCGTGCGTGCGTGTGTGTGTGTGTGTGGTATAAAGTCCGTTGTTTTACACGGTGACTCACAGACATGCCCGAAGCCAAGGTCGAGAAATGAAAGCTCACAACTGTACAGCAAATTTAGGAAAGGTTTAGAAATGCTTTCAATCCTGGGACTGCTTTTGGTTTATTCCTCAATAATGTCTAACCGAAGTACAAAACAAACAATTTCAGCTTTTTCAATCATTTATGTCTATATGGCCCTTATTCTTTCAATACCAGATTTTGAGAAAAACTAGAAATGTTTTTTGTAGTCGGAAATTGTTATAAATCATTGACAAGCTCTGTCGTAAAACAAATCAAGCAAAACATGTCTTTATTTGTAGTACTATGCACCCAGTGGTCTAACTTCACACATTCTAGAAAGAAAAACATTTTTATTTTATTTTTGCAGTTACACTATGAATCTTTAACGATATGCATGATGCGGCATTGATAATAAAAAGGTACATATTAGGTCATTGGAAGAATTTGAGATGTATGCAGCATGCTGAACCCTATTGGCCAATAAAAACAATCATGTGACCCCTGACATAAGTGTGAGATTCAATCTCAATTAGTACAATTATGAACAACCACAATGCATTACATGGAGGAACAGTGAAATATTTAAGGGAGAAGTGAATCACTGTTATTTCTGGAAATGCAAGAATATGTGATTTGTGGCACCAACGTACGGTTTAATACACTGCGTTTATTCAGGACTTTTTCCTCTTAATTCAGAGTCTGCCAAGACCTGTTTCTACAGACACTGACCCTCTCGAGATTAGTGCAACTGTTTGATCTTCAGCTGTCTTGTGAAATATGAAAAGTTCATTCTCAGGCCACAAGATGCTTGTGTGCGGGACTGCGGGCTGGCTTATCCTGCTGAAACAGACTCCTGTCTACAACGGTATTATGTTGTATTATTAAAATTAGAAAGAAAACTAATAATAAAAAAAGACTGTTTCCTGGCTGAGCCATCTCATCTTTGCACATAGGACTGAATCCATCTTCTCAGCTGTCAGCTCAATGTTCCTGTACCCGAGAGTAGTCCATCCAGAGCCTGTCCTCCATCAATGTGCATCTTTCCTTTAATTCTGTTCAGCTTGGAAAACACCCTGCTACCCCCTTCCCCCACAGCTGTTACTTGTTTACACATATATGAAATTAACAATAAAAAAATAATATTAAAAAGATATGAATGGATTGAGACTTTTATGAATATTTATTTTGCTCTCTTTCCTTTTTGTAATAACTACCTGTAAAAAACCTCAAAAATGAAGGAGACATAATTTTGGAGGATAGGTCTTGGTACGGCAATGACCAAATGTTGTATTTTTCTATACACTACGCCCATATGTTGTCCAGGTTTTAATATACAATGGCATTACAGTCAATAGGATTTCTATAAAACTTAATGGGACAGATATTGAATTTCACACAGTGCACGTGTCAAATAAACTTACAAAACATATTTTGGCCCAAGCGATCTCGGGGGATATAAATTGGCTGAATAGAACAAACAAAGAAGCTTCCAAGCACCTGAATAGATAAAGGCCCTGTTGGAGCAGCTTGGAGCCTCAGCCATCTTATTAGCCAGACGTCAGCGGTGACAGGTCCTCGCGCGGGTGTGGGGTGGGTGGCACAACCGTGACTAGGGACACACAAATTGGCGATTCCTAATTGGGGAGGAGAGGAAAGTAGCAGGCGGGGACGAAAACAACTCTTGTCTTTACGTTTTTTTCCCCGCTGTAGGGTCCTGAAGCAGATTATTTCCAATGGTCTTATAGGTGCTTTAAAATGTCAAAAATTAGGGTCAAGGTACAAAATCGAACAGCAAACCATCTTTCTCCCTAGTGATTTATTTATTTTTATTTATTGGTACATTTTTCACCATTAAAACGGTAAGGATGTATGTGTTTGTCTGGAAGGCTTGGCTTCCACTGAAATCCATTCTTTATGCCACCTCAGAGAGATTAGTCCAGCTATAATCCTGAGATACTGTCAGTAATGAGTAATGACGGGTTTCTGCACCTTCTGGCTAAACTAACCTTGTAATGTTTGAAGTCTTTTTGACACAGTTTTTCACCTATGGTACACATAAAAAAAGTTACTATATAATTACTATGAGGTATATATCCAAAACCTAGAAACTCAATACAATTATAATGGCAAACTTAGGTTATTATGCTGTTGCCTAACTTCAGTATAATACCAGCACATCTAACAACTAGAGTTTGAAAAGTATTAACTTTTCTGAAAATGTGTTAGAAAATGAACCGCAGGGAGAGTTTGGTTTGACTTATTTAACCCAGGACCAAATGTGCACTGAGTCATGAGCCCAAAACACATGTCTAACTGCTTATAATAGCAATAAAGTGAAATGAACTTTTCCTTTTGAGCTCAGTTTTCCTGAAAGCAAGTACTTTTTACATATTTTTTTTAATTTGCCAATTTCAGTCATGAGCATTTACAATGTCCAAGCACAATTTGAAATGAATATAATGGCAGTGGAGGAGGAGCGTTCGTTAAAATGAATGTCACCCCCACAGGGTCAGTCACACCAAGTAATTACTCACTTCTTCACTTGTTAAGACACCCACCCAGGTAGCTGCCAGGTAGTTTCAAAATGTGCCTGCAAACCATTAGGCAAGTTGGAAAGGCAAAATCATTTCTCCTCTGTGTGTGTGTGTGTGTGTGTGTGTGTGTGTGTTGTACAGGGAGTGTAGGGACAGTTCAAGAGAAAACAAAGTTTGAGTTTATAACTGAAAAGTTAGAAACTCAAACTCCAAGTGTTAAAAGGCATGAGCGGGATAAGGTAGGGATAATATAAGCCTGGAGGTCCATCGCCATAGAGACAAAACAAATATGTGGTTATGGCAGGTATTGGACATAAAAATGTAAATCATTTAAGGTAATGGCTGGATAGTGCTAATATAAGTTCAATGCCGTATCGAATCAATGAGCAAACAAGTCATCGGCTCCTCACTGACATTAACTTTCCATCAAATGACTCGGCTACCAAAGTTACAACGGCGGCCTTCCTATTCCAATACATGTTTGTGGAAAAACATAGTATATATCCATCCAGCAGTCTGTATTCTCTGCTTGCGTCCATGGGAGGTCTGATCAGTAAGCCCTAGAATCCAGTTCAATCTCCCAATAGAGACTGTATTTCCCGTCCACACGATGCAATTTTAATTTACTTCAAGTGAAATATTCACAAAGTCCCCGGCCCTGGTACAGCTTGAGTTGGGGATGTAATGCGCCTCCTGTGGAGAGAGAAACAGACCCCTCTGATCTCTCTGCAGCGTATGATACAGAATACACACCTCACACTTCAAACGCACGGACTGCACACAGGGACCCGCTGCCGTTTCTGCTACAATATTCTGTCAGCTCTGAGCCGCTGCAGGTCTCATTTAATGAAGTCACTTCCTAGGACTCGCCGGCGTCCAATGTGTCAGAGGTTTAGGACTGTGTGTGTGTGTGTGTGTGTGTGTGAGTGAGTGTGTGAGTGAGTGAGTGAGTGAGTGAGTGAGTGAGTGAGTGAGTGAGTGAGTGAGTGAGTGAGAAGAGTTCCAGTCAGTTATTTATTTGATTATATCTCTCGTCTAGTGTTGCTCAATTGATGCATTTCCCAATTTTGTGTTATTGCTTCGTAGCCCCTGACATGGAGAAGTCTTACAGCCCTGGAGACGTGTTCACTGGGCCCTTTGATCCCATCTTTTTTTTTTTTGTCAAAGTATAACCTTGAAATTCCAGAAGATTATATGGTTCATTCACTGTCTGTATCTAAAGCTTTGACTTCTGCTTGATATAAGTTGTTGGGACTTATCAGTGTAAAGCCAGGCTGGAGGGGATGATTTCAGAGGACTGGACTGTCGTGGATTTCTTTTACTGCCGTCATTGAGGTTTTCGCTGTGGTTTCATTGGTTCATTAGAACAGGCATTTGTTTCTACTCTCCAGGGCATTACCATAAATTCATAATGACAGCATTCAGCACAAAATTGACCATTTTTGTTTATTTTAAATCGGTGGTGTTTTTATTCTTTTTTTTTTGCATGAAAAATCACATTTTTATTAATTTCGAAGAATAATAGTGTGAAAGTAAAACTGTAAATCTAACCATTTATCAGAAATGTGTTTGGGCCTGTTTATCCATGAATAAAATGAGAAGAATGACCCCCTGACACACACACACACACACCATCATGTAAATAACATCGACAGTAAGCCACCAACAGGAACAGGTTCTGCGTTTGTTATTGAACGTTGGATGCAGCAAGAGCTTAAGCACATTAACTCAATGCACACAATGTGCACTCATTTACTCTGGCCGGATTGCCATGGCTAACGCATTTTTAAGCCCTTTCCCACAATGCAAACAGATAATAATACGGTGTAACCCAGCTGTAAATTAGCTTGATTTAAAATGCATGTCCGTATCTTTAATCAGAGCATAAATGCAGCGTAACTAAGAGAGGTTTTGAATTCACGGTTGTTTTGCTAGCTTTGCGGCTATTGATTTGTTGTTGTGCTGTGTGCTTTGGTTGGCAGCCATTTTGATTTGTTGGCAGGTGTATTTCTTGCAAACATGTGCATTGGTTTGGCTCTGGGTGTGTACTGGATTATATTTAATTAACTGGAAATCTACATTTGGGAAACACAAGAGGCTTTACAAGATATTTACTCATCCAATGAAAAACTTCCCTCGGGTTTGTCGCCAGAGAAGATGATGAAAGAAAATTCATAGGTGCTTGCCAAAAAAAGGCTTTTATCTTGGTCTTTCTATATCAAGAAATGAGTCATTCAGGTTTCAGCGAGTGCCATGATTTTTGATTCCATACATTATCAGACTAAATTTCAAAGACTTCCACAGTGATATATTGTCCAAGCAGCTATAACAGTTTAAATGTTGTGTCTAACAGTTACTTTGAAGGTGTAATCACAAGGCACTCGGCAGTTAAATTTAAAAGCATGTTCGGACCTTGGGTCCCACTGGGTTAATGCGACTTTTACAGTGGCAAACATGAAACTCCCCAGAATTAAAGGTGTGATAAAATGACACAGGAATGCTAAGAGGATTGACGAGTACCTGCACCTGCAGATAATTTTTTTGAGTTTTTTTAATATTATTTTTTTCGTTACCCCCCTGACATTAATTTTGTGAGACGGGGGTGTTGCGTGTTAATCCACGGGTCACAGCTAATAAATGGCGCTCGGCTTGTATAACCACATGAGGGAAATGGGCTTAGTTGAAATGGTCCGAAAGTGTGGTACATTAATTATCCTCAGCACCCAGTCCTCCACAGTTCTCCTAATTCCCTGCTGTCCATCTAACGAGATCCCTGCATAACTATCTGAAGAATAACTTCACTCCATTCTCTCCTAGCTATGCCTCATTGGTTATGTGCAGTAGCACATATAATTATTATATTATTCCAGACAGAGGGACCATGGTGTGGTCTTGCATACACACAAAAATACAGAATAAAAAAATTTATAAATAAACACTAGTGTTTTCACGTGTTTCCACAAAATGTGTATTAATTCTTACATGATATTATCTTTACTTCTTGAATGTGTAGCCTTTGATTGCTGGTATATGTTTTAATCTTTACAAATATAATATTGAGCACCACAAACCACTTTCAAAGTCCAAGTCCAAATAAGTTTTTTATTAATCTCTTATTATTTAATTTATGTTATCACTATGATGACGTGTGGGTGCTTCTCTAACATATTTAACCAATTAATATTTTTTCTCTTGCTGTCACCAGTTCTGGGGGAATCAATCACCATTCAATCATTGGCAGTATTGTGCTTGTACTTAAAACAGTCTTTTTAATGGTGGAATGTCAAGACTATTCAAATCCTACAGTCCCATGGTGGTCCACACTTTCAGATGACAAACCAGTCCTTTTACATCCACTCTCTGCAAGCCCCAAACAAACAAGGATGACAATGGAAACAGCGACCTCACCACATAATGCATTTTCTGTTCATGCATGACTCTTATACACTAATTACAATCAAATATCCCAATAACCAATTCAGATTTTACATTATCCAGTTTCTTGCACCATTCAAATGGTGTACCAGTAAATATATGTTGCTTTAGTAACTGTAATGTAACATATAGATGTACATGCACATTATTAAAGTCATTTTTAGCTTAGTTTGGAAATTCCTTTGGAAATCTGAATTATTTTTTTTAGCTCAAACATATTGCAATCAATGTATATATTTTAGCACTGACAAGTGAATTTTATCAAATATGGAAATTTGGATGTGTTATATAAATTTACATGAAGTGCACACTTATAATCTGCAATCAACTGGAATGTATCAGCATGCTTGAATATACAGACGCCTCTTTTTTTAGTGACATCAGAAGTCATAAAATCAAATCTGATAAATATAAGAATTAAGTTGGGATTGCTTGATGAATGCAGCCCATCGTGTTAATCATCTTCCAGGCAACCCCCTGTCATTCCATTGCACCCCTACGAATCAATAATGAGCACACAGGAGAATTCCGTTGTTTATGACATCACAATCAGATATCAAAGCACATAGAGACAGAGCGCAAATAGGCCCCGCCCACCCTGGGGGGGGGAAACACATCCCGCTATCGGCGTCCATTTGACTTGACGTGCCGGTGCCTACTTGTCATTTCGATCTGTTAGCCAACAGCATAAAAATGCCTAAAAGTTGTTGTTTAGTGGGATGCACTACAAACAAGATAAAAAACCCAGAATTGCAGTTTTATACGATTACGAACCGCCAAACGGAGCCCATAAGACGAGAAAAGTGGTTCCGAGCAATAAGATGTGAGGCATCGGTGGACATGCTTATGTGTGCAGCAGGCATTTTTTCACAGGTAGCCTAAGTCGAGTCAAATAAGTTATCCAATTGTCAAATAATTGCTGTAAGCAGGCTAAAATATTTTGACCATATGCAAATTGTTTGTAGTGGAATGTGGATAAATCGGAGCGCTATAACGTTACAGTAGCCTATTATATTTGCAAGTGCTAAATATTATCATCCACTAACAAAAAAGTTGTGGGCATAATCGTTGTATGTGTGTAGATTCCTAACCAACAGAGAAACAAAAAAAAGCAATAAGCTTTCAATGGAAATCTCATGCCAAGTTTTTATGATATATTTTGTAACATTTTGAGAACCTTCATAAAATACAATTTGCTAAAATCATTTATTAAAATACAGTTGGTCAGTTGGTCATTTGGCCAGACAAAAAAAACGTGCAGGTTGTAACTGTTCAAGTAGGCTAAGCCAGTGAAATAGAAGTAACGTTAGCCTATTAGGCTACTAATAACAACAATAATAATTATGATAGTAGTACTAGTACGCTATAGCATTACTGGTAAAGTGTAGTTAGACTTAAGTGTTTTGATCTTAGATTAAACCATTATCTTACCTGCTGACATTTTGATCAATATTTGTAAATATCAAAGTAGCTATGTAACCTCTGGCCATTCCATGGGATCATTTCTCAAAGACGTGCAAGGAAAGGGGAAGGGACATAGACAATATACCTTTTCCTCTCTGGTAAACACAGGGTACCAAAATAGTCCTTTGACATGCTGAAATGGGGTGTTCTTCACACTGACCTGAAATTAAATGTTCTAGATCAGTGGTTCTGAGCGAGCTACCGGCGTTTTCCCGTTGGTGACACTGTTTCGTGCGGATTGTTTTTCCCCACGGTGGGCGTGGTTTTCAGAGTATGATGCGTGGCGCTCTGTCTCTATGCTCTCACCAGTTGGTCAGTCTGGCAGCTTGCCTCATTTCTCACACCCTCTTGACCTTAAAGACCTCAAGCAATGTGTTTCTTAATATGTTGATAACAGCTGAACTCACAAATGAGAATTACATTTTTTTATATTTCATTGAATGTTACATTCAATGTTTAGTATTGGGTACATTTCAGATCAAGGCCTTAGGCTTGCGATGCACTTCAACAAAGTAGAAAACTTGAGTAGAGATAAAGTAGAAATATAACTCGAAATCTGCGTCTGACCTGAAACCACCTCAGTGTCAATTAAATACCTGAAGAAGACCAGGCAGGCATCTGCTTGCGGTTGAAGGCAATGATTTAGTCAGAGTCACCTGACGTAAAACACAGGTTGTAAACCGGCTCGGGCGGGTCCTGACGGCTGTTGCCAGGAGAGATGGGAATAGAACAGATCTATCGTTCTCTTTGATGTTACAGTATAATGTGTCGACCGGTTTTCATGCACAATGAAATTATGGGAAACAATGATAAAAATAAAAAAGCCACTTCTGTGCTGTAGAACATCGCCAAAGAAAATAACTGCTCATTTTTGCCCCTCCGTTTTTGCCCCTCCATTTTTTCCCCCTCATTTTTGCCTCCTCATTTTTGCCCCTCCGTTTTTGCCCCTCCATTTTTCCCCCTCATTTTTGCCTCCCAATTTTTGCCCCTCTATTTTTGCCCCTCCAAAAGGAGTGTAACTGAAAGCCCTCACCTCCCTCTGTATTTTAGGAAAGGTGAAGGGAATCTCCACTGCTGAAACTGACTAATTTGGCCTAACAGGCCTTCTTTCAGCTTGGTATCCACACACATGTAAATGTTTTCCCAGAGTTACACCCTGCACAGATATAGGTTTGGCTAATCGGTATGTATAGGCCTTTATCAATATCAAAATGAATGCAGACCCTTGTTTTATATATTATTTTATGCTATTTATATATTATTTTATATATTTTATTTTTATTAACAAAAGTTAATGAAACTTATATTATAGGCGATGATCTGATTGAAATTAAAAATCTAATGGGGAGAGATAAGCTTTGCGATAGATCAACTAGCCAAGTAGGCCATATACGTTTTAGCTTAATTACTGTAATTGCTTCAGCCATATATTCAAACCAAAAAAAACAAAAAAAAAACAGGGAGAGCAGAGTTAACTTTGTAATGAACTGCTTTAACTGATCAATTAAGTGCTGAGGTATAACGCAAACTTGTAAAACCTACTGCTGTAAGGAGCGGGATTGATGATGCCGTCTCTAAATGGTATCTGTGCGTTTACAAGCTAACACTTAAAAAGAAACCCTGATGCTCGTGGTTTAGTCGTTGCTTTTATAGCAATATTTAATTATTAAATACAGCCTTGGTGCTGTCAGTATTCTGGGGCCAGCTCTAAGTCAGTAATAAAAATGGCCTCACCATTGTATCATTGTTATTGTAAACAATATAACATTGGGCATTGCTATTCATTTTAAACACACGCTGCATGAGGCTTTCTCTCCAGTGACATGTTCTGCTTGAGGGACTGTCCAGATCACCTCTTCACCATGCGCGTGTTGACTGAGGCCGAGAATCACACACGGTGTTGGATAATAGATTCATTCGCATTGCATTATGGGAATTTATCCTGGTGTATACCCTGTGGGGCTTACACAACTTTTGTATCGTGTCCATTTATACAGCTGGATATATACTGAGGCAATGCAGGTTAAGTACCTTGCTCAAGGGTACAATCAAACCAGCAACCTTTATGTTACAAGTCCAGTTCCTTACCCATAATGCAACACTGCTGCTTAAATTTTCAATAGCACCTCCTCTAGTCGGTTGGATGTCTGCGATTGGCAAGATAGAGCAGCTAAAATGGTGGATTGCTAGGTAAAATAGAGAAGATGCTCGTGTTTCTGGGGATACACATGCTAGCCTAAGCCATTCTGAATTTTCAGAAATGCATTGCCACAATGGGACAGGCCAAAAAAGTGACAACTAGTCATTTTGATCTGATGGATGAAAAAGTTTTATGTATTTATTTATTTATTTTTATTATATCAGGCATTACAGGGCTGTTAGCAAAGCAGTTCAATTGAATGGTATCCTTGAATAATCTACTTAACCTAAACTGCTTCAGTAAAATATAGTATAAGTGGATTGTATGTGAAAGAATGTAAGATGTGTAAATCACACTGGATGAAAGATAAATGTGAAATGAAGGCTTGGCATCCACTCCCCCGAATCTGCCCCTAATTGTCTGATGTCTTCGAGTTATACTCTGTGCCAAGTTGTCTATTGCATTTGCATACATAGTTTGCAATCCAGAAAATAAAATGTCCTCTTACAAAGAAACGCAGGGTAACAGGGTCACAAGGTTACTGGGTCACACTTGGGAATGTACACGACCCTTTCAAAACGTGAAACGCACGGAATGAGAAAAGCTATATTTTCATCTTCAGTTTTTCTCACATGCTCTATTTTTGTACAAGTATCAGGAGTACAGCATTATACCTTTTGATCTCCAGAATGTAGAAATCAAACTTATCTGTATAGCTTACTGCTTTTAATCTTTGCCAACAATTACTGCCAAAATTTGAATGTTTTTAAAAACATCTGAAAAGGGGACAGTATAGCACTCTTTCCATGTATACGGGGGAGGCATTAGCCAGTGGTTACCTTGAAATTAACTATTATTATTACTAGTTTATTTTCCAGGTTTGTTTGACAGGGAGCAAATATAATAAAACATTTACTTAAAGCTTAAAATCTGATGCACTATACAGAGATATAGCTAATTGTGTATTCAATTTGTCAATGTGCATTTGTGTCTGTCCCGATCAAATAAATCATAAATAAATTTTAAAAAATAGCGATACAGCTCAATTTCATCCACAGTCTCGGGGCGGGTGAGCAAACGTTACATTAACAGCAGTACTGCTAAAAATACAGTGCACTATCACAAGCTGAACATAGCATTACAAACTGTTTCCAGTTATTGTCAAAAAAAATTTATTCAAGATTAAAAAGAGTGATTACTCGTAGTACTGTAGTAACTATTTTCCTATCAGCAGTTGAAAGAAGAGTCTCTTTGCCTTAACCAAGCTTCAAAGTTACGCATGACTCATTTTTATATTTTTGTTCTGGTGTGAGAGGCGATACTGGGAGGGGGGCTGGTAAATTAGAGTACACTAAATCAGCTAGTTTGCTAGGCTGGGGATTATCATTAGATATTTGTGCAGGGATTCTTGCTGTGACAGATTTGTACATCTTGTTCTTCACAATGGAAGGAAGGGAGGGGCGGATGAGTCCTCGGTTCCACTTGGTAATGGAAACTGATTCCGCTTTAGGATTAGCACAAGTGAGCGCCGGTGCTATTTCGGAGCCGCATATACAGCTGGGAGACAGGGCAGCATTATAGAGGGGTGTTTACAACGGCTAATCTGCTCCCAAATGTCTTCCTCTCCTCAAGGAGCATAGTGCCGCTGTGAACAGCCCGCCAATAAACAAGTTCTGAAGAGCCAGGGGTATTGGACTCGACTTGTTTTGTGTCAGTGGCACACATGTGCTTAATGCCGCTTTCAAATGCTACACGGCAGAAATGGTGGTGTACATTTAACAGCCTAGGGCATGGAAACTCAACTCCGGCCCTCGAATCCAAATCCGGCCCTGGTTTTCTTTTCTCCCAGGTAATTAACTGAACAATTAGTACAACTGATTGGCCAGACTGTTTTCACACCTGACTCCCAAGTAAAGGGATGGTGGAAACCCAGCAGTTTGCAGCCCTTCGAGGACTATGACTTGAGTAACACTGCCCTAGGGTGTTTACATGAGTCTCATATAAACACCCTGGGGTGTTAAATGTACACCAGCAGTGTTAGAATTACACCAGCATTTTTGCTGTGTATGTAGCTTTGTAGGGACAGGAATAGAACCAGCAGGATTCAGGATGCAGATGGTATTTTGCACAGTGCGAGGGCAATTTATTTGTTCTGATTTTCAAAAAACAGACAGAAAAAATATAACCGTATGCTTGATGTATATTTAGGCTGCTTTTAAAAACATGTTCCACGTCTAGTTAATTGCTAATTACGGTTTGAGCGTACAAAAGCAAGAAGGAGCGAAAACAAATTTTATCTGCAGAAGTATTTCAATCTGCTGTGGTATTACAGGTGGTCATGGCAACAGTGAAAAATACAGGTAACACAGGTAATGTTTACGGACCAGAAAACCAGAAAAAAGGACCCTGAATACTTACCACTGTAGGGAATTTGGCAGCACCTTTCTTATGAATAACTATTTATATTTTGGCTCACTAGAACAGGGGGGGGCAGCTCCAGGCCTCGCGGGCCGGTGTGTATGCAGGTGTTTACTGTCACCAGTTAACGTGGCTCAATCAGCTAATTAGTTGTATACTAATTAAGTATACAAGAACATTCATTAGCTGCTGTTCATATCGCGGAACGTAGATTAAAATATCAGATCATGTAAACGATTGGGCTAATTAAATAATTGGTAACTGGTGGCAGCAAAAACTTGCATACACACCGGCCCGCAAGGCCTGGAGTTGCCCACCCCTGGCTGTAGAATATCAAAAGCTAGCCACAATTATTAGAAACCTCAATTCCAAAAAGGTTGAGACAGTATGTAAAATGTATGTAAAGCAGAAAACTGTAATTTGTAAAAAAAAAATAATTTGAAAAGAGTACAAAAAAAGATATTTAATGTTTTACCTTAACAACTTTATAGATTTTTGTAAATATACGCAAATTTAGAATTTGATGCCTGCAGCACGTTCAAAAAAAAAAAAAAAAAAAAAAAAAAAAAAAAAAAAAAAAAAAAAAAAAAAAAAAAAAAAACACAAAAAAACAAACAAAACAGGTGATATGCTATCATGTATGAAAAATATATATATATATTTTTAGGTATTTTTTACTAAGTATACTAATAACGCTCTATGAATGGATATCTATGGATGGGGGGGGGGGGGGGGGGGGGGGGGGGGATTATTAATTAAATTATAATATACCTGATGCCATTTGATTTTATCCCACCCATCCCCCCATTATCCTTCATTTATAATTTATTTTTTTTTTTTTAGTCCCCCCCCCATCCCCATAGAGATTATCACAGAGATTTCAAATCAGAGATAGTATTAGTCGCTTAACCTGAATAAAATAATATAAATTTTTTTTTTTTTTTTTTTATTTTTATTCCCCAGTCATCAGCATCTGTCACCTGTTGTGTTTTTTTTTTTTTTTTTTTTTTTTTTTTTTTTTTTTTTTTTTTTTTTTGCCTGTCCCACCCTTTTTTTTTTGTGTTGTGTAGTTCAAATTTTTGGAATTTTATATATATTTACAAATCAATAAAGTTGATAAGGTAAAAAAATTATAATCTTTTTTTTTTGTGTTTTTTCAAATTAAAATATAAAAAAATAATTTTACAAAATCACTGCTTTCTGCTTTTATGTGCATTTTACATACTGTCCCAACTTGGGGTTTGTACATGCAAATTGTATAGATTTGTAATAAAATAACCATTATCAAATATGTAGTAAAATAATCCTTTGTTTTTTTTACTTCTGATATGGGACATTTTATATGCTGCTATGGTAACAGAGGCAAAATATCCAATGATTTAAATGACACTATTAAACAGATTATTACTGTTCTATATTAGCATTATATTTAGCTTGGCAGATGCTCTTAGCCTGAGAGCCTTACATGGATACTGTGGAGTAAGTAAATATCCTACATCTCAAAGCAGGAACAGGACCAATAGCAGGTAAGGCACAGCCAGGATCACAGTAAAGGTGCACAAATCCAGAGCACATTCAGACCGAAGTTGAAACAGGTACACGTGCATTTGAAAGCACTTTAAAAATACACTTTGCCAAAAAACACTGCATTTTTAACTGGGAATGCTTAATTGATGTGTGTTTCTGTGCCTGGTGCTGCAACTCTTCTGTGCACTCTCTAATTAACAGAAAGCGAACCATCTTTTCAAAAAGCTGCGGCCCATCAATTAAGCTCACACAGACATTGATAAAACTTAATTCTGGTTGGCGTAGAAATCCCTTGAGGTCCCTGATTGACAGGGTGCTGCTAGTTTGTGATAAGATGCCAGCGTCCCACCGACTGATATCTCTCCCAACCTGCGCTTTGAGCTATGCTCAATTATGCACCACCCTACCGCGGTACATTTGAGAAACTGTTGAGAAATGACTGATGGTGAATGTTCCCTTAATTGTTTACGGTCTCTTCAAGTGCTAGTGTACCAAAATTGATAAAAAGGTTAAAGTACAGTGGGTGGCTTTAATCATCTGATGAACTAACGTTGATTCCCAGGTCTTGCCTAAGAAAGTTATTAGAGTGAATTTTTTTTACACCCATATGCAAAAGGTCTGTAAACATCCTATAAAAAAATCACATATAACTTATAAACGTATGTGGTGTAGAACTAGCATATACATTTCAGACTAAAATCATATAGTTTTCTAACATACATGGTACTCCCTCTAAGAAACATTGAGCGATTGTATCAGAATTGTATATAATATACAATAATCAACATATATGATTTTTTATAAAACTTTGCAAGTATGATCATATATTATTTTTCACCTTTTGCATACAGTATGGGCATGGTTGCTTTGGGATACAGGTTGTTGAAAAGATAGATATAGTCCTGGGTAGATCCTGAGTTAGAAGAAGCGGATGTAATGACCCATAGCATGTATTCCTATGGACATTAAGGGCTTCTGCTTTGAGATGGCAGGGGGCTAGGATTGTTTTATCATCTCTCCCATTTCTGTACACCAAAGTGGAATTATATTTTAAGATCTCTGATGGTCTCCACTGGACCCCATTGATGCCCGCATGACTAATTACGGTGACAAAATATCAAATAAATAAATGAACTTTGGCGTGGCGCTGGATTAGCCCAATGTCAGTAGTGCCAGCTCCCGAGAGGAGAAGGTTCCGGGCTGGTGACTTTTAATGTAAGCATTAGTGTGTCTGGAAATTGAATGGCCATTTGGGAGCGGTTTTAGCGGCAGGCTCTAATGCGGAGTCCTTCAGGAATGACAGAACGAACGGGTGGCCCAAAAGTGTCAGGGGCCTTTTTAAAAAAACTTTGGATCAATGTTGCTTAGATGCTGCGCAGGTGAACTGGTGGTTATAATACACTGTGCAGCACTCAACAAGCAATACATTTTCAAAAATCCGTTTCATATTCATCCATTATGGTCTGGATGAGCTTTATGTGCAATACTTGGTGTTATGAGGTTATCATTTTAAATTATTGGCAAGATATAGTGTGGGACCCTATTTCTGTAGTGTTGCAAAGCAAGTCTGACGCAGAAGCAGTGTAAAATAAATGCGTTTGTCCTGGAATAGTCGGGTTGGTTTAAATAAAATACATTTATTGTGGTTATAATCCAGCTTGATTTGATTTTGTAAGTTGTAAAACATACCTTTTTAAAATTTTGTCGCGCTCTCGGTCTTCTGAGACTGGCGATGCAATACCATTGCCGAGCATGGTGTTATATGTATTGTGCTTGTATTATCATCTGCTGGTGCGAGATTTCTGTTTTTCCTTACACAGGGATGTGTAAAAAGTAGAGCTGCAAGCTGCAAACTGCAAGTTTATATACGTTTATAACAAAACAACGCTTGCCTATTTCCGAAACAAAACCGTACAGAAGATACACAAAGGAGACAATGATTTAGAACCTCTACACCTATATTTAAAATTAATGTATGCATGATACTTTTAAAAACATGTTTAATTACTTTAATTAAGGGATCCATTCATTTCCAAAACTTTCTACCTCATGGCCCTGTCACACTATTGCGTATGAGAGAAACGTATGAGTTGCGTATGTAAATCAATACGCTAGCTGTACGGTACACCTTCATGTCAGCGTATGTCAGCGTATGACCAGCGTACTCGACCTATGAGTAACGTACCTCTAGCGTAATTCTAGCGTATTCAGCGTATGCTTAGCGTATAAACCATACGTCCGAAAACGCACAAAATTTTTAATCATGCTTAAAAAACCTTTTTGTGCCTCGCCGTATGCCAGCGTATGCCACCGTATGCGACCGTGCTTGAAACGTATACAACCTATGCCTAACGTACCCCTAGCATATGTCAGTGTATGAGTGATATTTTTCATATGCTGGCATACGCTAGTACGATACGCAATAGTGTGACAGGGCCATCAGGCAGGTGAGACTTTTGTCTCATTCATCGATGATTTATTTTCATTGGTAAAATCATCAGACATATAATATTCCTTAATAATTATTAAAAAAGAAAATTGTAAAATTCATAAATTTGTATGAAATTATTTACACAGCCTTAAGTCTACATGCTATAAAACAAATATTTTACAGATCACTGGATGCTCAAAGGCCCAATATACGAATGACCTCTTAAAGATTAGGCCTGGTCATATTGGCATTCACTCAGTACTCAAAATCTGCTCAGCTATTCAAATCGCGATACTCCATCTAGATACGTAAGTGGTACAGTGGATTTAATTCTCCCTACCATATGCTGACTTACATTTCTGTCTGCTTCCATTACTGTACTGTGTCAGGAAGCCAATTTTGGACTCAAGTTTTTTTTAAGTTTAATAATCTGAAAAGTCATCGCTCTTCAATCATCTGGGGAAACTGCCAACGTTGACAGTCGAGTGAAATCTGATTAGCACACCGGAGGAACCACCAATAAGCTTGTGTTTGAGTTTTGTGTTGCTTTGCACCTGACCTGGCGTGTAACGCCGTGACTTATTAATATTCAGCGACAGCATGACAACGTTCACGCAGCGTCCACACCGTTTACTTGGGCAACTCCGAGGCCGCTGCAGTCTGCACTGTCACACCTCAGTCTGCAGAATGGAGTATGTTCAGCCTGCACTGTGCCTCTTTAGAATGTTCAGCCTGCACTGTGCCTCTTTAGGATGTTCAGCCTGCACTGTGCCTCTTTAGAATGTTCAGCCTGCACTGTGCCTCTTTAGAATGTTCAGCCTGCTCTGTGCCTCTTTAGAATGTTCAGCCTGCACTGTGCCTCTTTGCACTGTGCCTCTTTAGAATGTTCATCCTGCACTGTGCCTCTTTAGAATGTTCAGCCTGCTCTGTGCCTCTTTAGGATGTTCAGCCTGCACTGTGCCTCTTTAGAATGTTCATCCTGCACTGTGCCTCTTTAGAATGTTCAGCCTGCTCTGTGCCTCTTTAGGATGTTCAGCCTGCACTGTGCCTCTTTAGAATGTTCAGCCTGCTCTGTGCCTCTTTAGGATGTTCAGCCTGCACTGTGCCTCTTTAGAATGTTCATCCTGCACTGTGCCTCTTTAGAATGTTCAGCCTGCACTGTGCCTCTTTAGGATGTTCAGCCTGCACTGTGCCTCTTTAGGATGTTCAGCCTGCACTGTGCCTCTTTAGGATGTTCATCCTGCACTGTGCCTCTTTAGAATGTTCAGCCTGCTCTGTGCCTCTTTAGGATGTTCAGCCTGCACTGTTCCTCTTTAGGATGTTCAGCATGCACTGTGCCTCTTTAGGATGTTCATCCTGCACTGTGCCTCTTTAGGATGTTCAGCCTGCACTGTGCCTCTTTAGGATGTTCAGCCTGCACTGTGCCTCTTTAGGATGTTCAGCCTGCACTGTGCCTCTTTAGGATGTTCAGTCTGCACTGTGCCTCTTCAGGATGTTCAGCCTGCACTGTGCCTCTTTAGGATGTTCAGCCTGCACTGTGCCTCTTTAGGATGTTCAGCCTGCACTGTGCCTCTTTAGGATGTTCAGCCTGCACTGTGCCTCTTTAGGATGTTCAGTCTGCACTGTGCCTCTTTAGGATGTTCAGCCTGCACTGTGCCTCTTTAGGATGTTCAGCCTGCACTGTGCCTCTTTAGGATGTTCAGCCTGCACTGTGCCTCTTTAGGATGTTCAGTCTGCACTGTGCCTCTTTAGGATGTTCAGCCTGCACTGTGCCTCTTTAGAATGTTCAGCCTGCACTGTGCCTCTTTAGAATGTTCAGCCTGCACTGTGCCTCTTTAGAATGTTCAGTCTGCACTGTGCCTCTTTAGAATGTTCAGCCTGCACTGTGCCTCTTTAGAATGTTCAGCCTGCACTGTGCCTCTTTAGAATGTTCAGCCTGCACTGTGCCTCTTTAGGATGTTCAGCCTGCACTGTGCCTCTTTAGGATGTTCAGTCTGCACTGTGCCTCTTTAGGATGTTCAGCCTGCACTGTGCCTCTTCAGGATGTTCAGCCTGCACTGTGCCTCTTTAGGATGTTCAGTCTGCACTGTGCCTCTTTAGGATGTTCAGCCTGCACTGTGCCTCTTTAGAATGTTCAGCCTGCACTGTGCCTCTTTAGAATGTTCAGTGAGGTGACCATATACTGCATACAGTGTAACTGGATTGCCTTCTTCCTCCTGGGAAAATGAGTGTTGCGAACATAGTGCGCATAGCACACACCTCTAATGCAGCGGCCATTTTAAACCAAGAATCAGGCCTCTCTCTGCTGCTTATTTGTATTGCTGCCTCGTCTGCTTTGGTTTCTGTGTTAAAATTTGCTGTCACCCTCCATCACCACAGCTTCCACCTGTTGCTTGGATCTGCTTTGGTACGGGGGGGGGTTCTGGGGAGAAGCCCGTTCTCCAGAGTAGCACCTAAAGCAGATCTATTCAGCACCAAACTGAAATTATTATGCAGCACATTCATTCATTAAAACATGTTATTTGAAGACGCGAGTTGTCCCGACAGAAAGTACTTCCTGTTGCAACAAGTCAGATTGTTTATGTCACTAATTTAGGAAATTACTTGTGTACCACGGCACAAACACAAGGTCTTATAAAGGGGATAAAGATGGATGCTCTGATTGGCCGTTATGCAATCATTCCCATCTTGGTGCTTGGCTGCTAGACGGGGCTTGGCTGCTTGACTGCTCATTCACCGCTACCAGAGACACAGAGGGGTACTGTTCCTGGACTTGAAAAGGCAGCAGTTTTCATGGACGTATTTACAGCCGGTAAGAGAAGCCGTAAATAAGCAGTGTATGATTTTTTTTGCTGAAGTGAGGTGCTGAACTGACCTGAGACAACCTCAGAGAAGCTTTTAATGAGGCCTCGGATGTCTTCAAACAGGGAGGAGGTAGCTCGTGCGCCCCGTGTTTTCGCTTATCTGCAGAGTTTCTATTTGTAAGACAGAGGGAAATTAATTTTGCCTCATTAACTTTGCAAGCACAGACGGGGTTTGTAAACACATGAGAAAAAAAAAAAAAGCATTACTGTTGAACGAAACAAGTGACGAATACAGTATACTTCCCCATCCATCCATTTTGTAACCGCTTAATCCAAATCAGGGTCGCGGTGGCAACAGGGCAGAGTAGCCCAGACATCTTTCCTCACAGCGACTGCTTCCATCTTTGGCCAGGGATCGCCTAGGCATCTCCCGAATACAGTACCTATACACAAGCGCTATGGCGTGGGACCAGTAAGGCCATTGGGAATCAGGCAGATAGAAAAAAAGAAAGGTGGTTACAAAAGCAGCCATTTTATTTTGCACAACTCTAATAGAAATTAATAATAATAATAATAATAATAATAATAATCATAATAATAATCTTTATTTATATAGCACCTTTCATACATGAAATGCAGCTCAAAGTGCTTCACATTTAAGAATGAAAGAACAAACGTAGATTAAAATGGTAATAAATGCATAGGAAGAGGCATTTAAGGTACATGAAAAGAAAATAAAACAGTTAAATACATTTTTTTAATTAAAATAGAATAGAATATACGGATCATTTATACAGTATACCAATTTTATATATATACACACCAATTTATAATAAGAATATGTATGTGTGTTTCTCAGCCACCATTTGGTTAGATGGGGGGGATCACCTTCTCCCCTGACTGCAGTAAAAACTCAGGATGTGCGTTTGCTCGACAGGGGAAGGCAGCTGGCTGAGTGATTTCCGCTTCATAATCTCCCAGTCAAACCCATTAGGAATCGAAGGAGGCTTTTTTTTTCCGGCTCCCCGAGAACCGCGACAATTTTCATGTCCACCTGCTGGGACTCCCGCGTGAGCTCGTCCAATGGGCTTCCTTTCCCTCTGGGGAAAACGCACGCTGCACCCGCGCGAATAACCTTCAAACGCCACTATCGGCTCTGCCTCAAAAAACGGAGAAATTTGGGAATTAACTTACCTAAGGTTAGCGTTCTTATCTTCAACATCCCGATGCTTTGTTTACTTACATGTAAAGTGTAAGGGCATCTACATACTGTATATAATTATATATAAATCACAAAAAAACTATGTTTTAAGTGAAATGTTTGCATTTGCCAAAAGCCTCAAAAGTCAGTAAATTAAATTGATGAGCCCCAATGCTAACATCAGCCTGCTGTCCATCAAGGTGTATCAGCAGAGACATTTGACAACTGCTACAACCCTGTATATGTCTACTGTACTTCAAACACAAGATTAAAACCTTCTCTCAAAGAGCCTAATTCATACTGACCAACATAATATACTGTGTGTTTGTGTTGGTCAGCTCTCCAATGTAAAACAGTTCCAATGAACCTCGATATCTCCGCTGTTTCAAAACCAATCACAATGCCATTGGCTCTTGCGCTCAGTGTCATAAACCATTCACGATGCCATTGGCTCTTGCGCTCAGTGTCATAAACCAATCGCAATGCCATTGGCTCTTGCACTCAGTGTCATAAACCACTTCTGTCACTTCTGTTTACAACAGATTGGGCTATAGACAGTAAGGGCAGCATGAAATATGTGTTTGTAAATAATTTTTGCGTTTACTTGTAAAGTCCATGTTAAGGATACATAACTGAATCATCCCAATGTCTTCATATACAGTATGTTTGAAATGAGAAACTTACATTTTTAATCAGTTATAAAAGAACAGTTTATTTTCTGATCCATTGGCAGATATAATCTGTAATACACACTCTCAAACATTGGTCATGTTTGTATTGAACAGCCTCTAGGAAGTGCTCAAATGTGGAATTTGGGATGTGGATATGATCTGGACTTTGTTAATTAGGCTATCCAGCTGCATCCACAATATTATTTGTCACTGGAAGCTGGCTCCAGTGTCAAAAGCCCTTTAATTAGGCATTCCTGCATAAACAAGGATGTTCAAATATATAATTAGGAGATGCAAGCTAGTTGCAAGCATAAGCTATGAATTCAAAGACCCGGTCTGGTTGATCCTTAAGATGCATAATGTTGATTAGCGTTATTTTCAGCATGCTAAAACTATTCATTTAGTTCCAAAGCACTTCTGAATCAAGCTTTCTGCCATTCACGACCGCCTGTTGGATTAGCGCTATAAATATACGTAAATACGGCAAGCTGAGCCGAATGTTTGGGAAGAACATGGCTCTGATTAAAAATGTTTGAATATTTTTTGTTTGCCATTCCTTAACAATATGGAAATGTGCAGACTGTTACCGTGGCAATTAATTCCACATTTAGACCAGGGGAGCCGTGCATCCCTTTGTGCTCACTGATGTCTCAGGAATACATAATTATAGAGTACAATGGCTTTTCATCATCCGTGACGTGGCTGTGGCTTCTTTCTGAACCAACGGCCGCCGCGGCTCTGCTAAATGCTTTGTCAATCTCATCACAAACGGGATTTAGGGAAAACTGTTTGACACGCGAGGACCGGGTAGCCCAGGTGCGACCGTACAGCGCTAATCTATTTAGAGCGCGGAAACGTCCACGCGGCAATCCTCTGTCCAGACTCTATTTTCCATTTACGATTACTTCATGGTGCAAATCTGCCTCTGTTAAATGATTAATTGCATTGGCCTGCTCTACACTTTTTCTTAATGAAGCGGGCACGCTTTTCACGGTGAAAAATGTAATGCGCGCACGCTCTCGGCAGTGTGGCGCATTGATCAAGCACGCCGGCAGTTATTTCAGATTATGTGATTTTCAATTTTTCTGTTTCTGAACAGGTGATTCTCTGTGCATTCCACGGTTTGAAACAAAATGGCGTAATTTCTCTCCTGCTTCTTTATGCCAGTAGAAAATCCTCTGCCAGAGCCTGTGGTGGAAGAGCTGAATTAGCCCTGAACTGAACACTGGCCAGCATCCTCCGGTCTTTATGCCACTTGATTTGTGCACTGCTGCATAGCGCTGTGTGCACCAGGCTTGGAAAGTGTCAATTTTTTATCAACTTTTTCCCTCACATGTCAGTGACGTGAAGTCCTTGGCTAATTGGTCCAAATCCAAATCCATAAAGCTTTATATACATATACAGTAGGTTGCACTGTCAAATATACATACGTTATTTTGTACAAAATGCATAAATTAATAAATAAAGCAACAATCTGCAAAGACAAACTTGGAGAAAGGGCCTTTGTCTTGTAATCGCTCTTTACAATTGCATTTGTGTGTCTGTGGCAAATGCAACGGTTACACTCCTTGATTGAAAGTCTATCTGTGCACAGTGTTTTCGTAAGAAGAAAATTAACCAGAAAACATTGGATGTTCTTGCAGGCTAGCTTCTCAAAATGTGGAGAGACAAAAGTCAAATTGTACCTGGTGATGCCTATTTCAAAAAGCATAACATTTTGAGCTCAGCTTGCCAAATAGTTAATAGCCCAGCAAAGGAGTATTGCAATGTCAAGCCCGCTAGATAATTTGTTCTGAATATTACAAGCAGGGGCCCCAGCTGTTGTTTTTGTTGAATGAAATAAAAACACAGGGATGCCATAACCCCTGAAAAAATTGAAATAAATAAATTGATAATTAAAAAATTGCTTAAGAGAGGTCATTTAGCAATTAAATTGTTATTGTGTTAAGAGTGAAAATGAGAAAATCATCTCATGTTTGCGCCTGTTCACAGGCTTTAGCCTACAGATGCTCTTTTTGACAGTGACTAACACAACTTTTTTACATTTGATATATCATTCATTTATACAGCTGTATTCTACAGCAACCTTACCAAGCCCCAACATCCAAACTTCCCTTATGAAAATGTAATGTACAGCAATGCATTGTAAATACAGTATATGGACTTTCTGGAACGCACAATGGTAAATACAATAAATATCTGAGAGCAGAAAGGAATCATATTTTTGCCCGTAAATGTTTTAAGTGTCCCAGCATCTTTTGTGATCCTGCTAATATAATTTTTATCTCAATATATTTCTGCCTGTTCCATTTGCGTTAAGGATGGAACCCTAGTGGCCCAGTCCAGCTTCCTGTTCCCTACAGCCGCCATTTTTACAGCGTTAAAGGTGTGTTCGGCACATTGGAACCCAATGCTACCGGATGTGATCGCGGTTGATTAATTTGGGCTTCTTGTGCGCCGTTGAATCAAGGGGTTCATTCCAATTGCTTATTTTATCCGTCCTCGTCTCCTCGTTCCTAGCCTGACACGGAAATCTATCGAGGTCCGCCATCTTTAAGGACATTCCAAACCGCTAAATGCTAAATCGGAGAAGCGAGGAATGAGGAGGCTCCCGTAGGATGTTTCAGTGAGGAAACAGAAGTGTAGCCTTTATGGAAGCCTTGACTCGAAACGCATGACTTGTATAAATTTACCTCTCCACATCTGCCACGTCGCGGGCACACCCCATACACAACTGAAATATTACCGTTCCTTTCCATTTATGAAAAAACGCTAATCCATAATGGCTCTCATTCTATACGCCTAATAAAAGCCACGTTTATTCATAAAAAAGAGGCTAAAAAGCATTATAGTTCAGCACGTAAGCGTAACGTGATGCTTACATTTGACGTTGATGCTGAACAAGGACGTTCACTTTGCCTAATGCATGTTGCCTGATTCCTCTGTCCTCGTATCTCATCCCTGCATCTTTTCCTCACGTCATCGGTTGGGCGGAGCTAAGGAGTGAGGCAAGGACGCAAGGAAAGGATGCAAGGAGTGAAAATAAGCAACGAACCCCATGGGCCTACCGACGTTGGCAGAAAATATGTAGTTTTCGTCGAAAGACTGAGAGCGGCGGGACGCCAGCACGGAATGTACGCGTCAGGCGCAAAGTCCATAATTCTATCGGAGAACGGGTCCCGGAATTTGATTTTACTTTGCCGTTTTTTGTAAGACCGTCTTTCTAGGGTGGAAGAAAAAAGCTGTGGTGCTGCTCCACGTGGCGCGTTGTGAAAGCCTCGAGCCGAGCGATATATTGGGGTCTTGGTGTGCTTGAATAGGAGGTGAGCTAGAAGCTCAAGCTGCTAATTGTGTGGAACCTGCGTTTGATCTCGGTGCTCCATTACGAAGCCTGTCAGCTTAATTCCGGTTCCCCCATCTTAAGCTTGTTTCATTCTTACTTCAATTACCTTTAATGACACAGCCATTACCTTTGTCTACTTCACAGTATATAAATAATTAGAACAAAGAAGTCAGGCTTCATCAAATAATTCTGATGGTAAGAAAGAGATCAACATAGTTAAGACTAGCTCTTTCAGTCATAACTGAAGTCCCCACAGTAGAAATTATAAGAGAAATCTAATTGTTTATGCTGTTTATATACACTGTTTTCTAATTTAAACTCCAGCGCTCTGCAGGGTAGTACAAACATTGAAAGATACCAAGTGTTAAATATGTCACAAACCCATTATTTCTTAAGGAGGAGAATTAAATAAATAAAAGGTTTAACAAAGTATCTAAATTGGGTGCATTTATTTGTGTTGGATGCTTTGTATGTGGGTTGTAGTGTAAATGTACAACATATAACATCTACATCTCTCTCTCTCTCTTTTTCTCTCTCTCTCTGGCTGTTCATTGATGTTAAACTGGTGGGTAAACTGAGTTGAATATGTCAGTGGTTTTGATTTTGAAAGTTATTGTATAAATGCAAAATACCATCATTACTGGTACCTGGTATCTTTATAATTGATGATTCACAAATTTGCATATGATTGTTTTCTGTCGTGAAAGAAATGTTACTGGTCAATAAAACTCTCCGGAAAGAAAAGAGCTGAGCAAATATGTAAAATGGAAGTTCCTAAAAAAGATAAAAAATAACATGAACGGTAAACATGAAAAAGGCAAAGGGTTGCAGTTCCATGGCTGTCTGTTTGCATTTCTAAAACCACCAAACAGGAAACATGGGCGAAAGCAATTAATCCTTATAGTTTCATGCCTTTTATTTGAAGAGTAAATAAAAAAATTGGCAATTAGGTTAAATATGAAGATAACTGGATTGGTCAATGCTATAGATTTGATAATAGAGGGGCGATGATGTACGCAGTTTCCATGGCAACGTTTGTTTCAGCTCATGAGGGAAGAAAGCTCTCATTACAGGTCCTTTTACTTCTGGTCCCTTTCTGCACATTCTGAAGAGATACATCTTACAAAAGAAAACTGATCAAGCAAAGAAGCAGATTGTTTCTTCTTTCACCGTTGGCCTTCTTCTTGTCAAGGGAGAAAAGAGAAAAAAAGGGGGCTCAGATTTCTTAAGCAGATGGTCCGTTAAGGCTTCACTGCAACATACATTTAAGATGGTATTTCTGCAGTAGTTGTGTTGGCAATCTATCGCTCAGCGCTTGATAAATGAGGACCTGAACTAGGTCTCTCTGTGGCATTTCTTTCCCAGTGTTCTTCCATCGCTCACAGGTACTGGATCTATCCATCTTTATCTGCTGTGAATCTGCACCATACATAACTCATGTTCTGTAGAAATATACTATTGTACAGAGGGCTAAAGGATGAAAACTAGTCAATGGCTGTGTTTCAAATTGCACACTTGTGTTCTATCTGGTGCGTATGTCAAGCGCAGAAGTAAGCGTCACGTGGTCAAAGTGCGTCCCAATTTCAGGTATGTTCTCGTGGTGTACTTGGGAGGACCGAAAACCTAAGCATGGCTGTGTCTGAAATGGTATAGTTGCATACTATTTAATAAACGCTCACGTGATCAAGTGCGTCCCAAACCTGCAAGCACGCAAGTACATTTAGGTTACAATCCACCAGACGTTTTCCTGGCGTGTGAAGTCTGCATCCGAGCGTACTTTCCTTCTGCGTTTTCCAAACTGGAAGCGAAGATTTGGAATTTTCAATACTCAGGCTCATTGAAAGCCAACACAAGTTACAAGCTGACTTCTTTTTAAAAGCTTTTTTGTTATAAAAAATTGCATATAGGCTAGCCTACAGGGCAAGTCTGGGAACAAATGACATTGTGGCAAACATTACACACATCAATAATTAAACAGAAATTAAATTAAATAAAAACTAAAATACAAATTTGGTGGTAAAAGGCATGTCATGAAAAACAAGACACCAAAACTGACATAGCCTAATATCTATCTGCAAAAAAAGGATCCAAAGCGGACAAGTATAACAATCACTTAGAATAAAAGGCAGAGATATCTTTCTTTTTGTTCATAGTCTTAACACTATTTAAAATAGGCTAATTGACAAATTAGGCTGTCATTAAAATAAATGAGTAGGCTAAAATTTGGCTTGATCCCTCTCCAAACCCAATGCACCGCGTCGTACCGGAAATACGCACACACTCCTGTGATTGACAGTGCTACTAGCCAATGAGTGCTGACTGTCAGTTTTTCACAGTCCTACCCAGCTTATGCAAGCCTATGCATCAGACGCTGCGTACGATTCTATCTCTGTAAAATATTTTACGATCCCAATGTTATAGCGACAATGGTTACATATTTTGTAACATGACACAAAACAGACACAATCAAAATTACGACTCTGTAAGTCCTATGTGTAACACGGAAATCCACAGATGACTCGAATAAGTTGGTATCCTTTTCCCTGCAAAAAATAAATAAATCTTTTAAGAAAAAAAAAACTTCCACTGTGTAAGTAATTCTGACTCTTTGGGAACAAACTCCCGAGGGTTATCTTACAGAACAGACCAGGATTATGCCTGGAGTCAAAGGGGTTCAAGAACAGTAACCATTTTCTTTGCAGGCTTGTGTTCAAAATAGGTGCCGCTAGAGAAGGGGTTAAACTCTGCAATATTAATGATCTATTTACCCTCGCTATCTTCCGGAACGGCACTGTAAAAATGCCGTGGCTGTCTCCTCATCTCGTGACCTCAGGGTAAATGATTATGATGCTTAATTATTCACAATAGGATCCCACTAACGCTTTAATCTGAGGAGTGTCGCCAAGCCTGTCTTCCGTATTACGATAAGTGCAATTACATCAGTACCTCTCCTGTCTGCCTGCCTGTCGTGCAATTTGTTATTTCGCAATAAATAATTGAGCAACTGTGCATCTTTCTGAACATTATGTGTGCTCTCTCTCTCTCTCTCTCTCTCTCTCTCTCTCTCTCTCTCTCTCTCTCTCTCTCTCTCTCTCTCTCTCTCTCTCTTCCAGTTATATGTATCACTTCCTGGAATTATGGGGAGAAAAAAAAAAACAGAGAAAAGTTTTTCTGAGAATATTGGCCTCAAACAAACTCAAGCAGAGGTGTGGTTAATACTCTCCCTGTTGGTGGATCTGTAGAGGTGTGGTTAAAACTATTTCTGTTTGCAGATCTGTAGAGGTGTGGTTAAAACTCTTCCTGTTGGCGGATCTGTAGAGGTGTGGTTAAAACTCTTCCTGTTGGCGGATCTGTAGAGGTGTGGTTAAAACTCTCCCTGTTGGCGGATCTGTAGAGGTGTGGTTAAAACTCTCCCTGTTGGCAGATCTGTAGAGGTGTGGTTAATACTCTTCCTGTTGGCGGATCTGTAGAGGTGTGGTTAATACTCTTCCTGTTGGCGGATCTGTAGAGGTGTGGTTAATACTCTCCCTGTTGGTCGATCTGTAGAGGTGTGGTTAATACTCTTCCTGTTGGCGGATCTGTAGAGGTGTGGTTAATACTCTTCCTGTTGGCGGATCTGTAGAGGTGTGGTTAATACTCTTCCTGTTGGCGGATCTGTAGAGGTGTGGTTAATACTCTTCCTGTTGGCGGATCTGTAGAGGTGTGGTTAAAACTCTTCCTGTTGGCGGATCTGTAGAGGTGTGGTTAAAACTCTTCCTGTTGGCGGATCTGTAGAGGTGTGGTTAAAACTCTCCCTGTTGGCGGATCTGTAGAGGTGTGGTTAAAACTCTCCCTGTTGGCAGATCTGTAGAGGTGTGGTTAATACTCTTCCTGTTGGCGGATCTGTAGAGGTGTGGTTAAAACTCTTCCTGTTGGCGGATCTGTAGAGGTGTGGTTAAAACTCTTCCTGTTTGCAATTCTGTATATGCACAATGTGGGAAGAGATGGAGGAAGCAGTTTAAAAATAATTTGGTTACATATGCAAATTGCACATCACTTGACGACCGTGGCAGTTGCCTAGTGACTGATACCTGCTTTGTGTTTTTGTTTTTGCTTTTGCAGTGGATAGGCCTCTTTCACAGTCAGTCTGTGAATGTATGACCTAGAGAATACACACTGAGTGTCCCTTGAAGGTTTTCTCACCTTTTTTTTCTGAAAATGTATTATATATTTTTTTTACAAGGAAGTACTAAGTGATTGATTGATTAGCCAGGTTATTGATTGAAGGCCATTGAACAAAAATGTGAATTTCACTACTGCATTAGGACACACATTTTTAAAAAAATGTATAAGTTTACAAAACTGTGTGGTTCTTATTGTTTTCAACATAAAGACAATTACAAGATGGAGTACAGTGCTAGGTGTTAACATGCCCAGAAAGCTGTTTTTTTTGCTCCAAAATGTACATCACTGAGCATGTGATGTTTCTCTTGTTGTATAATGTATAAATATCACATCTACATCTATCTCTCTCTCACTCTCTCTCTCTCTTTCAGTGTGTGTGTGTGTGTGTGTGTGTGTGTGAACCCTCTATAACAGCCTTTTTTTTACTCATAGTAGTATAATTAATTTCTGCCTGCGCACCAATCACAGAAACATCCCTCCTCACCTTTCAGCATAGCTATTATAGAACTGCAGGACAGAAATTTTAGCACTGAATACAGGTACAAATTTTTGTCAATGAGTGCATTTTATCAACAAAATGGCGGCTGTCAAAATGGCAATGTTTTTATGGTTTCTGACTAAATTTAAATTTGTTTATGGTTTCTGACAGTCAACTTGTTTTATTCATTCATGTATTAAAGCCGTTTATTAATTTAAGGGCTATATCTCTGATAGAGAAAAATATTATTAATATTATCTCTGCTTATTTATTTGAGCAATAGACATTTGTAGTTGTGTTGAACAAGATGGACATTCGATTAATATTTCTTAGTCCTTCTACACTCTTCATCTAAGAATGAGCTAACTTTTCCATTACCCTCAGAGTGTATTGTGTAATTCATTTTACTGTCAGATTAGATCTTCAATCTGAAATGGAATCAGTCACATCTCCTGGAACCATTGACAGAAGTAGATTCAAACAACATTCATCCTTAACTTTGACAAATGCATGCAAATGTATTTTTTTCTCTTTCTCACTAAGCGCACTCACTCACTAAGCTCACTCCCTCACTAAACTCACTCCCTCACTAAGCTCACTCACTCACTAAGCTCACTCACTCACTAAGCTCACTCCCTCACTAAACTCACTCCCTCACTAAGCTCACTCACTCACTAAGCTCACTCACTCAGTAAGCTCACTCCCTCACTAAGCTCACTCACTCACTAAGCTCACTCCCTCACTAAGCTCACTCACTCACTAAGCTCACTCACTCACTAAGCTCACTCACTCAGTAAGCTCACTCCCTCACTAAGCGCACTCACTCACTAAGCTCACTCACTCACTAAGCTCACTCACTCACTAAGCTCACTCACTCACTAAGCTCACTCACTCACTAAGCTCACTCACTCAGTAAGCTCACTCCCTCACTAAGCTCACTCACTCACTAAGCTCACTCCCTCACTAAGCTCACTCACTCACTAAGCTCACTCCCTCACTAAGCTCACTCACTCAGTAAGCTCACTCCCTCACTAAGCTCACTCACTCACTAAGCTCACTCACTCACTAAGCTCACTCACTCAGTAAGCTCACTCCCTCACTAAGCTCACTCCCTCACTAAGCTCACTCCCTCACTAAGCTCACTCACTCACTAAGCTCACTCCCTCACTAAGCTCACTCACTCAGTAAGCTCACTCCCTCACTAAGCTCACTCACTCACTAAGCTCACTCACTCACTAAGCTCACTCACTCAGTAAGCTCACTCCCTCACTAAGCTCACTCCCTCACTAAGCTCACTCACTCACTAAGCTCACTCACTCAGTAAGCTCACTCCCTCACTAAGCTCACTCACTAAGCTCACTCCCTCACTAAGCTCACTCCCTCACTAAGCTCACTCACTCACTAAGCTCACTCCCTCACTAAGCTCACTCACTCACTAAGCTCACTCACTCACTAAGCTCACTCACTCACTAAGCTCACTCCCTCACTAAGCTCACTCCCTCACTAAGCTCACTCCCTCACTAAGCTCACTCACTCACTAAGCTCACTCACTCACTAAGCTCACTCACTCACTAAGCTCACTCACTCAGTAAGCTCACTCCCTCACTAAGCTCACTCACTCACTAAGCTCACTCACTCACTAAGCTCACTCACTCAGTAAGCTCACTCCCTCACTAAGCTCACTCACTCACTAAGCTCACTCACTCACTAAGCTCACTCACTCACTAAGCTCACTCACTCACTAAGCTCACTCACTCACTAAGCTCACTCACTCACTAAGCTCACTCCCTCACTAAGCTCACTCACTCACTAAGCTCACTCACTCACTAAGCTCACTCACTCACTAAGCTCACTCCCTCACTAAGCTCACTCACTCACTAAGCTCACTCACTCAGTAAGCTCACTCCCTCACTAAGCTCACTCACTCACTAAGCTCACTCCCTCACTAAGCTCACTCCCTCACTAAGCTCACTCCCTCACTAAGCTCACTCACTCACTAAGCTCACTCCCTCACTAAGCTCACTCACTCACTAAGCTCACTCACTCACTAAGCTCACTCACTCACTAAGCTCACTCCCTCACTAAGCTCACTCACTCACTAAGCTCACTCACTCACTAAGCTCACTCACTCACTAAGCTCACTCCCTCACTAAGCTCACTCACTCACTAAGCTCACTCACTCACTAAGCTCACTCACTCACTAAGCTCACTCACTCAGTAAGCTCACTCCCTCACTAAGCTCACTCACTCACTAAGCTCACTCACTCAGTAAGCTCACTCCCTCACTAAGCTCACTCACTCACTAAGCTCACTCCCTCACTAAGCTCACTCCCTCACTAAGCTCACTCACTCACTAAGCTCACTCCCTCACTAAGCTCACTCACTCACTAAGCTCACTCACTCACTAAGCTCACTCCCTCACTAAGCTCACTCACTCACTAAGCTCACTCACTCACTAAGCTCACTCACTCACTAAGCTCACTCCCTCACTAAGCTCACTCACTCACTAAGCTCACTCACTCACTAAGCTCACTCACTCACTAAGCTCACTCCCTCACTAAGCTCACTCACTCACTAAGCTCACTCACTCACTAAGCTCACTCACTCACTAAGCTCACTCACTCAGTAAGCTCACTCCCTCACTAAGCTCACTCACTCAGTAAGCTCACTCCCTCACTAAGCTCACTCACTCACTAAGCTCACTCCCTCACTAAGCTCACTCCCTCACTAAGCTCACTCACTCACTAAGCTCACTCCCTCACTAAGCTCACTCACTCACTAAGCTCACTCACTCACTAAGCTCACTCCCTCACTAAGCTCACTCACTCACTAAGCTCACTCACTCACTAAGCTCACTCCCTCACTAAGCTCACTCCCTCACTAAGCTCACTCACTCACTAAGCTCACTCACTCACTAAGCTCACTCACTCACTAAGCTCACTCCCTCACTAAGCTCACTCACTCACTAAGCTCACTCCCTCACTAAGCTCACTCCCTCACTAAGCTCACTCACTCACTAAGCTCACTCACTCACTAAGCTCACTCACTCACTAAGCTCACTCACTCACTAAGCTCACTCCCTCACTAAGCTCACTCACTCACTAAGCTCACTCACTCACTAAGCTCACTCACTCACTAAGCTCACTCACTCACTAAGCTCACTCCCTCACTAAGCTCACTCACTCACTAAGCTCACTCACTCACTAAGCTCACTCACTCACTAAGCTCACTCACTCACTAAGCCCACTCACTCACTAAGCTCACTCCCTCACTAAGCTCACTCCCTCACTAAGCTCACTCACTCACTAAGCTCACTCCCTCACTAAGCTCACTCCCTCACTAAGCTCACTCACTCACTAAACTGTGTCTGTGAAGAACAGCTGCTTTCCGTCGTGAGTCAAAGTTGAGGTGAAAGGTCAAACCCCTGCCTTGGTGATCATTGATCCCTGCCTTAGTGATCATTGATCCCGTGTCCAAACTGAAAGGGTAGCCCCTCCACCGAACCCAAAGCCATTTCTCTTACAGAAATGAATACCGCACCTCCCAGCAAGATGTTGTACACTGTCTCTCATTGGTCTCACAGGAGCATATTAGAGTGTGAGATTGAGCGAGAGCGAGAGCGACTTTGGGCAGGCCTACTTTATAACTGTTAAATGTTTGGGCACCAGGGACAACGCTCAGATTGTGCTGTTGAATTGACTTCAACTGCAACCAGTTTGTCATGTAACCAAACAACATATAGAAGAAAATAACATGCTTTTGGGTTCTTAGCTTTGGAAAGGAAGCTAGTATTTACCTAAACTTAACCGGCTACACACTTAATGTACGTAATTGTAGTTTATTGACCTATTCTTTGTGAGCACTGAAGGCTAGCTGTATCATAATAGGAAACCACTTTAGTATAGTGAGCAGAAATGGTACAAACACATGCCACTGTTTCTATTGAAATAGGTTAAAAAATGAATAATTTAAAGTAACCTTTCATTCCATTTTAGTAAAACTTCTGTAGAAAACCACCAGCGCTTTCCAGTTTCATGGTTTTTCTCTTTGGATAATCTTAAGAAAGGAATAAATGGTATGGAAGTTTTAGACGCAGAAGAGTTATCTTGGAAGCAGAAAGAGAGAGAGAAAGATACTCTGAGCTAAGAGAGAAAAACCTTTAGCAAGAAAGACTTGCCATTTTAGCAACTCTCTTCAACTCTCTTCAACTCAAATTCAAATTAGTCAAGATTTGTCAGACCTCAAGAGAGAGTATTTGCAAACTGGGTCAGCCTTATACCCACTCTTAATATCAATTTGAACTTGTTGTTTTTTTTACTTTTTTAAATGGGAAAACTTCTGAGTTGATCAAGTATCTCATAGTTTTATATGCTAATCTAAACTATAGTACTTAAAGTCGGCTATGTTCAACATGTCATAAAATATAAAAAATTAAAATGAATAACCACGTCTTTCTCCCAATGTATAACACATATTTTTTATGTTTTCTAATATAATTTTAAGGGCTGGTCCCCAATAACTATTATATAGTGTTATAAAATAGTGGAGTGTGGAGCAGGTGTAAGCTTTAAAGCAATAGTTCACACTGTCCACTAGCCCCTTTTCTAAAATAAACTGCAGTGCCAAGAGTTTCAGAAGTTTAAGGCTGCATTCAGATCCGATATGTATCCTTTCTTCCTGTCGTTCCCTTCCCTTGCTTCAAGGGGGAATCCCCAAAATGCCAGGATGAAATATGGCAGCCACACCAAGTGGGAATCGGTTCCAATTTAAGAAAGGGGAGGGAGTAATGATATCCCCTCGCTCCTCGTTTATCCTCCCTTCCACCAAGGGTATAAAATACAAGCTTCCAGCTAGAAGGGAATCCCACAATGCAATGCTCCACACAGAAAAAGTTGGCGGTCAAGTTTCAACTCTATGGGGTTGCACTTCCTGTATTTGGTTGCGAGGGCGGTTCAGGGTTCAGGGTTCAGTTCCATTTCGGTTTGTTTCTCGTCAGGCCTCCCTTGCAGAGCACCAGTTAAGTTTGCTTCCTGCATGTCGCTCGTTAAATCTCGTTAAAAGATGGCTCATTTGAGGGAAGAGAGCAAAACGCGAATGTGTTCAATTGGACCCGATACATTCAGAGGTTTGATTAAATCCCAATTGCTAAGGTTCAACAGAATCTTTAATACATTAAAACCAAGGGGGTATTCCAGATCGTTCCTCAGACAGATTCGGAAAACCTTCTTGGCTACAAAACAACAGGACACTATAAAAATAATTCCGCTTATCACCACATACTCGACATTCAGCCAAATTGCGAACGGAAAAATTAAACAGAACCTGGCCAGGATTCTGCAAAACACAGACCTGCTCCGAGAATACAAAATAATTTCGGCCTACAAAAGAAACAAAAACCTTAAAAATCATCTGGTAGGTAGTAAACTACCAGCAATCAACATTTTACCCACACAAGGCCCGATGTTTTACAAAGAGGCCACTATAGTGAAAACCAACACTACAAACACAACATATCTTATTAAACAAACACTCACAGCTAACGCATATAACTGCATATATGTCATAAAGTGCACACACTGTGACATAAAATATGTAGGAGAAACAGGAAATACAATTAATACCAAATTGGCACAACACATATATAACATAAAAAATCATAGAAAAACAGACACACACATAGTGGCTCATTTCCTACACCTTAGACTTGAAGCCGTAGAAATATCAGGCCTGCATTCTAACATTAACTGGACACAGGAGGACAGAAAAACATTGGATTAGAAAACTCAACACCATATTTCCGGGAGGATTAAACAAACGCTGGTAAAAACTTCAACACAAGAGGGACCATATTCTTCCTACTTAAAGGCTGCAGTACACTGAATGGCCACTTTTCTTTCCTAAGGGGCCCTCATAAGGGGTAACTTGGGAAATATATATTTTTTTAAATAAACCGAGGATTATGCCCAACACCCTTCCTTTCTTTTGGTTAGGGAACTGGACTGGTACCCCAAGGCTGCAGGTTAAAATCCAGGGTAAGACACTATCATTGTACCCTTGAGCAATGTACTTAACCTGAATTGCATCAGTATATATCCAGCTATATAAATGTGTACTTTTCAGAAATGTTGCGTATGTCGTTCTGGATAAGAGCATCTTCTAAATACCTATAATGTAATGTACCCCATTAAACACAACCCAAGTGAGTCTCGTCTCCTTCCCACACTGGCTCTATCTGTTATTTCGGGGGCTCAGTTTGGAGCAGCCTGTAAATTTGTGACTGGGAGGGGGGGTGCACCTTGTAATTGGACGGCATGATAGCCAAGTGCCTGCCAATCTGATTTCTCACTCATATCAATTCCACTGTTACAGCTGTGGCGAACTGCTCTTCACATATACTAGAAACCATTTGTGTGGGCTGGTTATTAATTGATCAATAATCTGCTTTTTGGATTTTCTGTGGGTTTGCACTAACAAATGATTGCACAAATTATTGCTGTCCACTTTGACATAAAAAAAATTGCACTGAATGAAATTAAGCACACAAGCTGCAATTCCATCAAGCTAGTCTGGTATGGACTTTTTCATTGGCAGTATGTTTTCAATCCTGAATTCTGAGAAGGGTTCTCTCTCGATGGTGATTGGTCCAAGGTGATTGCCCTCTGCCTCTGTGCTTTATGATGTCACACAGGAAGCATTCTCAGCCATCCAGGGGGCAATCCCATTGGTGAGGGAGATAGAGAAGAGAAACACTAACTATCTTAAAGAGGACTGAAGACGTTCATGCAGGTGAACAACATGGCCTGGCCATATCAGGTCCCTACTGAAGAAAATGTGGCTTGCCATAGACACCTTTTGCATTCTTTGTGATCTCATCACAGTTTATATCTAGCTTGCTTGGTGTTATTTCCCTGTTTCTTCATTAGCTCTCAAACAGGTCTGTTCACAGGTGTGCATCCCCCTCTCATGCACAGCCTTGTCTCACCTCTACCGGAGAGATTGGGGTGTTGGTTTTGCTCCTGTAGGCCCCTGATAGAACAGAAGGTCCCCTGTTTTTTTTTTTTTGGTGGGCTACAGAGCAGGGTCTCAAGGAAAGGGCGCACAGTTGTCATGGACACATTAAGCCGTTTGGACTGCAATGATGATGTCAATATTTCATGAAATGTTTCAGGAAGCTGAATGACACCCAGACAGAACAATCATTTTTATGTCTGCAAAAAATAAGGAAATATTATTGCTTTTGTATTACGATTAGGAAACATTGGAATATGAGTAAAACACAGGAGATTCCATTGGATGTATGTGTGCATTCTCCATTCAAATATTGTGTTGATAACATAGTGTGTGACTGCAGTGACTTTTAACTAATATTATTGAGATGCAAGAAGCCGGAGACAAGGCTCTCTAAGCTTTATTGATCTATAGAGATCTCGATTTAAAAACGTCAACTGTACCTGCTTCTCTAACAGACGCAGGAAGGGCATTCCAGAAACAAGGAGCGCAGGAGGCAAATGCTCTGCTCCCAGACTACTTCCTGTTAACTCTGGGGAGAACCAAATGGCCCTAGTTCAGAGAGCGCAGACTTACAGTATACGGACTAATACTGTCCGATAGATACGATGGCTCTAATCCATTTACGGCTTAAGGTAAGGACAAGGACCTTCAAATCTCTGGCCTGAATTGGCAACCAGTGAAGAAAGGCCAGAATGGCTGTTATGTGATTGAATTTTTTAGTATTTGTCAAAACTCTCGCCGAGGCATTGTGGACAAGTTGACGTTTTCTAGCGGTGGTTTTTTGAAGGCCTGAGAAAAGAACATGACAATAGTCAAGCCTTGATGCTATGAATGCGCGTATTACAGTTTCTGGTTCTGCCATTGATAGCATAGGTCGGATTTAAGCAGTGACGCTGATCTGAGGTTGAAATGACAAAAAAGGATAAAAAATAACGCAGAGGTTTTCGTTTACAGCACATGACAGCATACGCGCTTAGTAACTGCAGTAGTAAGGTCATTAAGCTAATGTTCATAAATATTTCTGTGTTCATGCTTCGTGAACATTAGCACAGTAGAACTGCATAAAGTAGTTTATTTGTCCGTGGGCTAGCACTTATATGGCATTAATTACTGCTGCACACTTTATTTTACAAGTAATGTAATGTAAAATAGTGAAATGCACATATTTTTTGGTATCTATATAAGAGCTCCATTGCGGCTTTGCTTTGCAAAAGTCTCATTTATTTATTCCTTTCACTTATACCCCACAAGGTCAGGCTTTGGACAAGAGGGAGAGAGAGACAGAGAAAAATAAAATATAAAACTTATTTAGAGGGATTAGAAGTAGTGGAAATGTCTAATTACATGAGGCCTTTTAAGAGAAATCACTGCTAAAACCCCACTGTTTATATAATGTGTAAATATCATGGGATATGATGATATGATGTAATGCCTTGAAAGTGAATAAAGATGAAAAATAAATGCCCATAATTTCAAAATATGGGTAAAACACAGTGTTCTTGGCCAAATGTACTGTAAAATCATTTTCTCACTGGAGTATAATTTAGTGCAAGCTAAAGAGTTCAGGGATGTTACACAGTGAACAGATTTTTTTTTATCAAGAACCGCTACCAACATTAGCTTCAGAATCATTTCTAATACATAACATGTCATTTATTTAAAAGAAGAAAAACACCTGGAGGAATTTTCCTGCTTACATGCACCTTTTTACCTGCGTCTTTTTTCTTTAGTTTTTTGAATATGCATTCTCAGGGATGAAATAAATCATTTCCACCTTTTCATTCCAGATGCAGACGTGCACAATAACCATGTTAAAAAAGGGCCTTTTGCTTTTCAGCATGAAATAATACAGTTCAGAGTTTTACAGATGGTACAAAAAGTTATTTGATATCAATTTATGTAATTATGGCACATGTGTAAATCATTTGGCATGTGTGTGCCCATTGTTTCTAAAAACATAATTTCTTCTAATGACATACTTAATGAATACATACTGAATTATTATAATATTATAATTATTATAATAACAATTATTATCTTTTAGGATAATATGCGCCTGCATTATTGCATGTTTTATGCAATGTTTTTGCAGTTTGACATATGTATTGTTAGGCTGTAAAACATAATTGTCTTTACCACAAATAGCAAGCTCAGAGCTTTTATAAATATACGAAGGGAAAAAAATCTATTCAAAATATGTTCCTCGATATTTAAGAAACATGGGAGCTTTGGTAAAACTATTTTACGAGGAAACCTGGCATGGGGTGCCATAGTGGTGCAGTGATCAGCATTGTTGCCTCACAGCAAGAAGGTACCGAGTTTGAATGCTGGCCGAGGGCCTTTCTGTGTGGAGTTTGCACGTTCTCCCCGTGTCCGCGTGGGTTTCCTCCGGGTACTCTACTTTTCTCCTGCAGTCCAAAGATATGCAGGTTAGGCTAACTGGAAATTCTACATTGCCGATTGGTATGAGTGAGTGTGATTGAATGGTGTGTGTGCCCTGTGATGGATTGGTAACCTGTCCAGGGTGTATTCCTGCCTCTCGCCCAATGCATGCTGGGATAGAACAGCACCTTAACAGGATGAGCCACCTAGCAGTCACTCCATTGATGTATACTAACACTAGACTCTCCCTGTGTGTTTCTTACTTACTTTTTACATGTTTTTCTTTATTTTTAAAAATGTTTTCCTCTTTATTCTTGCCCCTCCCCTCCCTTTTGTATTTTGTTGCATTGCAGTCATGAATACCCAATAAAATATGCATAAACATGACAAGTTTAGGGCTGTTGTTTTCTGGTAAACTTTGAAACAGGTTCATGCATAGGACAATTTGAGATCTATCAAAATTATGTCAGAATACATTGAGAATCTGAGACATGCATGTTACTAACTGCATATTAAAGATTTATAATGTTGTACATGAAAACAAGTTTTGAAATATTTTTGTGTAAAAGAGGAACGAGGATGAAGGACACCATTTAATCTTCCGTGAATAGGACATCTTCTGGAAGGCCACTGAAGGTCAGGGATGAACGAAAATAAGGCTACCCAAGGTCACAGTGGCATCTCATTACTAACTGGATTTAGGAGGTTATTTTTCACACACACACACACACATGCACACGCACACACACACACACACACACACACACACACACACACACACACACGCGCGCACAGACAAGTAAACGTTTAATTCCGTGTTGGCTTTTTCAAGCCCTGTTCTCATGATGATTGAGGGCTTCATTACAGGCAGATCACGTTCCATTCTGCTGAGACTATGGTTCCAAATTAAAGGAGAATTATCTGTGTCTCTGGCACCCCGGTGCATTGTTTAGTCCCCCAGCACATTGTTTAGACCCCCGGCACATTGTTTAGACCCCCAGTGCGCTCAAAATATGCGCTTTCTAACTAGCAGAAGTGGAGTTGGACACGCCCTAAATGCACTTGCTCTTTGCGTTTTAGACCATGCGCCAAAATCGTCAAGAGTCTTTATGACGCTGGGTTTTGGGGGGGTTTCCTCTAAGGCTAGGGCTGGCACTGGCCGTACGGCTCAGTTGCTGGATGAAAAGTGAAAAGTTTGGGGCTGCATGCTGTGTTGGGGGTAATGCCTCGTAGTGTGACAGGGAATGTCGCTGTAATGAAACATACAATCGTTAGTGGGAACGCCAAAATGGCCAAACACTGCAGAATGAGGGTTACAATCCAGGTGTGGTTATAACATGCCAGTATGGACGAAGCTATTTTCCATAAATCCAATTTTGGTATAATAATGCATGATAGCACGTAACATATATTCAGAGTTCAGACGTGCACATTAGACACATCTTCTATTCACATAAAAGTCTCGAAACAACGGCCATCCCAGAACACACTGCCCTTGACCGAGTCCCCAGGGCCGTTTTCTGTGCAGTCTATTGGCTGCATAACTGAATAGGGTCAAAGAAACTACATGTGATGTTTTGAGTCAGTGGGATCCCTCCATAATTGAATTATGTATTGTGTATGCGCTAGCTGCCTTTCCCGCTGAGAAAGCATTACTGTACCGTCAGTCTGAATAATGCACACCTAGCACTGCATCCTAAATTTGTCCAAAGCATTCAAACAACAAACAGAATGCGATGAACGAAGCAGCTATCTCAGACACCTATTACTTGTCCTACAATTACTTGTCAAAAACAATAAGTAGCAAATAAATTGACCTACAAAATTGTATCTACTATCCAGTACATCACAAATACTGCAGCAGTTGAGTGCCTCCGTATTTATACATTATTTATTTATTACAATTTGTTCCTGGAGATTTTTTTTATTGATAATAACAAACACTGTCATACATCCAAAGGTCATTGACTTGAAATAAACAGAAACAAAACGGGAAAGTAACCGTAACAACAGAGACCCCGATGTGTGCTTCAAAAAGGGAACGGCTAGTACGCCCGCTGCACGCCCCTGGCTTTTACAGGCCCGTGCATGAGATGGCTGAGCACAAAGCCGACAGGGTCACGTGCTCTCAACTCAAGCCTGGGTAGAGTTCTTGAATTTATAACGGCCGCTGTCTCCTTAGCAACGGCGAACCAGTAAAGCCCCCTTGATAAGATGGAACATTTAGGGCAGTGGGAGTGCTAATAACTCAGTGAAGCCCTGTGCATGCACAAAGCCAGCGCTAGCTTTCCATTCCACTCTCCAGGGATGATGAACGATGGCAGCCTAGAGGCAGGTTATTTATGTATATTTGATCATTTCAATGTGAAGTGACCCATGAACCCAACGCCTCAACAAATGTGTGGTCACAAGCATTAGAACATCTGAAGTGGAATATGATAAAAGTTTGGATGTTTAGAAACTAGGGCTAAAACGTTAGATGCATGAATCGGTTTCTTGCTTAATGAACCCCAACTGCATAAGTAGACAATGTGTAATATGGAAATGTGAGAATCTGTTGCATTAAGGATGGCATAATGCTGCAATGTAAAGGTATTCGGGCATATTGTGAGACGGTATGATCAGATCATAATGTCTAGAGATAGAGGATTCATCTTTCAGATGAAATTAAATTGGCCTTCGGTGGCATTAGTCTTTTTTTTCTTCTTTTCCTGTTATAAAGGAGTTGCCAAAATGTAAGAAAGATTTCCCTGTCATGCAGACAGGCAGATATGCAAAAGTCAATCATTGATAACTGCAGATTAGTTTTGAATCTTTGAAATTTCCCATTAGGCTGCGCAAAGATTGGTGTGAGAGAGAGAGAGGGAGGAGGCATTGAAAGCTCAAGCGGTGACCGGGAGCGTAATTCACCCACTCTGCCGTTGCATTACCTGAACTGACCTCAGATCAGTTGAGTGGGGCTTTCATCAGTCCTGAGAGGAGGATGGGGGCGTCTCTGGAATACCCACTGCACTCGGGCTCATTTCATAGTCGCCAAAAAAAGAATCCACGAGGACCTAAATGACAAAGTGGACCCTGAGCTGATGTCCGCCTAGGCAGTTTTTCTTTGTGTCTGCATGGACCTGCCATTTTACCTACAAGCGTACTTTTTCTGTACCGTAATTTTCCGTGAACGATGGCATTGGAAAAACGATGGGAAATGTTGTCTTCAAAGAGGAAGGGTTGGTATTCCTTCAGTATGCTTCCAGTATGCTTGACTATGAAAGGCGAAACGTTTTTTTAAGTTTGTTGAAATGTTTTATTTATTTATTTATTTATTTATTCATTTCAGTTTGTTTGTAATCAGTAAAATAAACAAATGAATAAATGACTAAACAAACAAATAAATGAATAAAAGCTGTTATCATACAACACATTCAATAATGTGTTACTAAAGTAGTCAAAATACCCTGTATGCACAGAAATAAAACAGGAAATGGGATGGGAGGATGGGAGGATAGGAATTTTTCCAGAGTATTCCCTCATCTCTCAGTGAGACAGCTCGGAAAATTAGTCTTTAAGGAAGCCCGAGGATATTGCCCTCTCAGAGCACGGCCACGCCCCCCTCGGAATCCATACCTGATGAGTCATTACTGAAAATCCGCCGACAGGAAGATCGATGGCTCGAAGAGAAATGGTGACTTTGCGCATAAGTGTGAAGCTAAATTAAGACAGCAGACCTTTCCATACACTCAGTTTAATTAACTTATCCTTCACCCCAACACTCAAGACACAAGTGGAGCGACAGCATAGTGAGAAAAAAGATATATTTCAGGGGATATAAGAAGTTAGTTATATTGTTATTGGATATATTTGGATATATTTCAGGGGATATAAGAAGTTAGTTATATTGTTATTGGATATATTTGGATATATTGCAGTAAAATAATAAGTGGTTCTGGACTATAAACACATGGTACTCACTTTGTAAAATTTTATTAGCTGAAAAGTTCATAAAAATGTATGATAGGCAAACAGTGTAACTCAAAATATGTCAGAAAAAATAATACTTATTTTATCATAATACCTGTAAGTACATCATTGGCCACATTATTAGCATGCAATTCAAATGACTGTTAATGGAATGTATGATTTGACATCCAGGGGGCAAATTAAATTAAATAAAATCATGGATTTGCCTTCATGCCCTGAGTATGCAAGTAAGGGAAATTCCTACTGAAACAAAATAGCACATTTGTGGTAAATTATGCTTTGCCCTTTCTGAGAATCTAATTGAGCTATATTTCCCATCCATTCTACTTCACTAACAAAACACAATGCTACAATCACAATACATGTGGTGCCATGATAAGTGCGACCCGTGCGAATAGGGCTTTAGTTGGAGCAGTAACACGCACGATAGGATACGCTGAGGTAACAGTAGACCCGTGCGAATAGGGCTTTAGTTGGAGCAGTAACACGCACGATAGGATACGCTGAGGTAACACTAGACCCGTGCGAATAGGGCTTTAGTTGGAGCAGTAACACGCACGATAGGATACGCTGAGGTAACAGTAGACCCGTGCGAATAGGGCTTTAGTTGGAGCAGTAACACGCACGATAGGATACGCTGAGGTAACAGTAGACCCGTGTGAATAGGGCTTTAGTTGGAGCAGTAACACGCACGATAGGATACGCTGAGGTAACACTAGACCCGTGCGAATAGGGCTTTAGTTGGAGCAGTAACACGCACGATAGGATACGCTGAGGTAACAGTAGACCCGTGCGAATAGGGCTTTAGTTGGAGCAGTAACACGCACGATAGGATACGCTGAGGTAACAGTAGACCCGTGTGAATAGGGCTTTAGTTGGAGCAGTAACACGCACGATAGGATACGCTGAGGTAACAGTAGACCCGTGTGAATAGGGCTTTAGTTGGAGCAGTAACACGCACGATAGGATACGCTGAGGTAACAGTAGACCCGTGCGAATAGGGCTTTAGTTGGAGCAGTAACACGCACGATAGGATACGCTGAGGTAACAGTAGACCCGTGCGAATAGGGCTTTAGTTGGAGCAGTAACACGCACGATAGGATACGCTGAGGTAACAGTAGACCCGTGCGAATAGGGCTTTAGTTGGAGCAGTAACACGCACGATAGGATACGCTGAGGTAACAGTAGACCCGTGCGAATAGGGCTTTAGTTGGAGCAGTAACACGCACGATAGGATACGCTGAGGTAACAGTAGACCCGTGCGAATAGGGCTTTAGTTGGAGCAGTAACACGCACGATAGGATACGCTGAGGTAACAGTAGACCCGTGCGAATAGGGCTTTAGTTGGAGCAGTAACACGCACGATAGGATACGCTGAGGTAACAGTAGACCCGTGCGAATAGGGCTTTAGTTGGAGCAGTAACACGCACGATAGGATACGCTGAGGTAACAGTAGACCCGTGCGAATAGGGCTTTAGTTGGAGCAGTAACACGCACGATAGGATACGCTGAGGTAACAGTAGACCCGTGCGAATAGGGCTTTAGTTGGAGCAGTAACACGCACGATAGGATACGCTGAGGTAACAGTAGACCCGTGCGAATAGGGCTTTAGTTGGAGCAGTAACACGCACGATAGGATACGCTGAGGTAACAGTAGACCCGTGCGAATAGGGCTTTAGTTGGAGCAGTAACACGCACGATAGGATACGCTGAGGTAACAGTAGACCCGTGCGAATAGGGCTTTAGTTGGAGCAGTAACACGCACGATAGGATACGCTGAGGTAACAGTAGACCCGTGCGAATAGGGCTTTATAGGGCTTTAGTTGGAGCAGTAACACGCACGATAGGATACGCTGAGGTAACAGTAGACCTGTGCGAATAGGGCTTTAGTTGGAGCAGTAACACGCACGATAGGATACGCTGAGGTAACAGTGGACCCGTGTGAATAGGGCTTTAGTTGTATTTTTCCCTAAGTCTGAATGGATGAAATGGAACACAGTCATGCTTATTATTTTTCTGGAGCGTGGTGTCTGTAATATTGAAATGTTTGGGCATAGGTCATCCACTGCCCATGGATCCCAGAGATAACACCCCCGGGCACATTCCTGAGAGATAAACAGCAAGAGAGAGAAAAGAAACATGACATCAAATGACTAGAAAACTAGAAAGATGGAGCTGTATTTTTCCTCTTTTATTATTTTTGGAAAGATATCAAGCTGGAGAGGACAAATAAAGATGTCTGCCAGGTATGGTTAGCACTTGGAGGGAATACTGCAGGGGTTCCCGAACTCACGCTACCACTGGGGTTCTTCTCAAAGCATACTTACGAGCACTTCTGCATTATTTAGTTATTTATGCACTGCATGACTGCAATCCCAAAGCTAGCTCACCATTGGGTGAAAACACTGTAGCCCAGACGCCAGTCTTCACACCTGAGTATAGAATTATGAACTGGGACTCCAACAACACCTTGCCTTTATTCTTTTACTATTCCATACGTTTTTATGGTAAAATATGAAGCACGAATGTAATTACTTTCTTAATAAGCTTGACAGATGATTCTATGCAGAGTGACCTACATAGCTTATATATTATTCATGTATGTATTATATATATAGAGAGTATGTAAAGCATGTATGTAAAGAAAAATCTTCAGGGGTTCAAGCAACACAGCTTCTCATGTTGCATCTAATACATCAAACATTACATACATGTACATCCAACATACATGTGACAATTCCATAATGAAAAAGCCTGCTTTTCAAGGTTACATCACCCATCACCCCGGCGGCAATAACCAGCATAGGTCACACATATGAGTATCCAACTCAATACCAAACTCAAACACAAGGACCAGAAATAAACTGCATTCTTATAGTGCGAGTACCTTTGTGCTTCTGTTATAGAACCTTTAAGTCATGAACGTATTTCACTTACTCTTTCACATTGTTGTTGATTATTATTGTTAAAGTTATTGTAAAACGATACAATTATCATTATTTTGATAATACAAATGCGTGTGGGTATTTTAGCAGCATTTGTCCGTATTCGTAGATAGGGCAGTGCGAGATCTGATTGTAATTAAACCTATGGAGTAGAGAGTACATACAAATTCAAGGGGGAGAAAAACTGTTATCAATGTGGATCATTATAAAGGAAGAATATCCTAAGACGGCAGCATGTCCTATCACCACGTTTAACCCCGTGCTGCGTCAGGAGAATTCCCAGCTCCATAAATAATTTTTTTAACCAATCGCCAACAGGCAGCCTTCAGATAAAGGTCAATGGTGATTTCAATAGCCTGGCTCATTCATTTACTGCTATTGATTTAAATCAAGGAGGAGCCGGAGGAAATATATATATATATATATTTTTTTTTTACATTTATGATGTAGCACCAAAAGTGCCACACAGCTCTCCTGCTGAGGCTGCCGCATTTGGGCTCCTTGCACAAAACCGAGGCACAGGTGACACATTTGCAGTAACAGGTAAGCAGGTGAGGTGTGTGCATCACAGGGAAAATAGAAGTCTGTGATTATTCATATTTTTCTTGAATAGTACCACTTTAAAATATGTGCAAATTTGTGCTGATCCAATGGGTTTTGGCGAACGTTTGACTGCTTCTGAAATTCAGGAAATAACAGGTGTAAGCCGTTCTGAGAACAGCACTCAGTTCTCACGGCAAAGCGAAGTTATCGGTGTTAAACACTAGCAGAGTTTGTGCGAGCCCCGTTGTGTGCATACGACTGGGATTTAAAACATTTTTTGCTCGCTTGTTCTGCTAACTGCTTGTGTGTACAAAAGTACAGCGAGGAATACAGATATTAAATAAAATTCTGAAATAATCAAAAGCTGTATGTACCGAGGTTTGATAAAAAGTATTCCGATGTATTATTACAGACTGCCAAGGTAAGTTTATGAAGAAATTCAAGTCTATGGCAGCATAAGTCTTCAGCATTGAAGTTTTAATGAAGATTTGTGATTTTATATGATTTTATATGATTTTATATGATCATGCATTGTGCACACACACGTTTTAACGTCATCTTTTCAAAGATCATAAAATGCTCTTGCAAATCAGATGCATAATAATTGATTTCGTAGATTTCATGCAATAATTTAATTGACTCAATGTACAAGATCCTCTCCCAGTTTCAGTGTATTGATTGTTTTTCCCATTATGATCAGTTGAATAATACAGTGTGAAGTATATATATTATTTATTTTGTGAAAACTTGGAAGAAATGTTTGTATGATTTCACCGTTGGTTAAATAAAAAACACTCACCGGTCACATAGCGTTACACGTTATGGTCGTCAAATCTACCGATTCATGGCTGAAATTTCAGACCGCAGACTGCTCGTGAGCTTCTTTTAACTTTGCTGATTCCCCTGAGAAAATCAATAAGACCAATTGCAAATGCAAGGGCCTGCCATATGAAAGCACAAAGGTGAATGGACAACCCAACAGATCAATATTGTTCTGCTTTGCTTAGGGCGTGATTAATTTGGCACATTCTGCGTGATGATTGGACGATTACACGCTGAACGTACGGGACCCTAGTGTTATCTCCCCAGGGGAAAATGCAGTTTTCAAGGCCATTTGCAGTAATGAGATGAATGAACAGCAAGTATGGTGTGAGCACCAATAAAAATTATCTGACATGTTAATGTGTAGAAAAACCTAAAATGAAATTATTTTTTTTTAAAAGCATGCACAGCACAAGTTCTTGTGTTAAATAAAATGAAAGAGCCAAATAACACCCATATGTCATCTAATTTGAGTCTATTAGAGTGCTAATAGAATCAAATTAGAGTTGCTCTTACACTGCATAATTTGTGAGGTATATTTTAAGCAGAAATATGCTGCCTGTGTCTAATAAACAGCAGAATGGTTTAAAAATAAAGAAATAAAATACTAGGGGCACTCTTTTGATATTGTAGAATCATCATGCCACTTGAATGGTACAGCAAGTGAACAGGAAACTAGGTCATATTCTACTGGGGAAAAGCAAACAACAAAACTTGTTTTATAACCACTGAATCTGCACTTTTATTTTACAATGGTGTTACAAACCTTTTGTTCATTTATTTATTTATGCATTGGGTTGCTCATCTGCACAGTGAACCAATTCTCCCCAGCGAACAACAATAGCGTTTTTTATTTTTTTTGTCATTGCTGAGTTTTCAAACATTAATTAAAAAAATAACTAGAATATAAATGCCAGAAACACATGTTTCAATGACTAAATATGCACCATGCAGTGATCAGCAGTAGTGTATTTACAACACATGCAACATAAAACATGTATATATACATGGATATTTTAAAGCCTTTTGCGCATTAAATGAAAATATAAAGTATTAATATTGGGAATACATTAATATATATATTTGCCTTTTTGCCTTATTACTCTTTACATTGGGGTGTCCATTTCAAGAACTGTTGGAGTTGCAGTGGGGCTATTCTAGTTCAATTTTAAAGACCTCCTAAATAGATTTTTGACGCTTGCAGGTACTTGGAAGCAGTTGCAGACTCATTTTTCCTCATAACTTATTAACAAGCAAAACTGTGCTTTGGGGCCTGATTACATCCTCCAATAAAGCAGGTCAAATTTATATTTACCACCTGACGTGATCACTGGAACCGCTTTTCTTTTTGTGTGATCACACACTATTCCAGTGTGCACACTCCGCTAACTCTGTGACCTACCGTTCTCTAAGACAAAATGACATGTGAGCTCGTATTCAACTGGATATGGCCTATCTCAGGCCTTTTAATAACTCTAGGGAGAATACTGGCTCTACCTTTAGAGGCATACACTTCAGACAAATAGTTTAACAAGGATTAAAAAATTGGGATTTTCAAGTGCTTTTACCTCTTTTCCTTAACTGTAATGTAATGGTCACCATCTTTTGGAAGTTCGGTAGACATTTATTATTCTTTTCAAAGAATATAATTTCATATTTGTCCAGAAATGGGATTTTAAAAATGTAATACAGACCCCAGTCACATATACAGAGAGTTTGCTAAACTGTATCAAATATTAAGGCTTTGCCCTCTTGTAGGAAAAAAAATATATATGACTTAAACAATTTTATGACATAGAGAATTTTAGAAGAAATATTTAATCAGAAAAAAAGAGCTGAACATTTTTTTTTTTTCCTGCAGAAACATCATTCCATTTTAATTGGATAATATGTCTGGATAATATCTCCCATCCGCCCCCTTTGCATAGTGTCCTATTGACTCACATTCACATACATCGTACAAACATCACATCACAGTCTCTCAGCCTTTCCATCAAGTAAACAAACTATCCTTGCCTGCTACACATTTTATCCGTTCTCTGTATCTTTCCACATTTAATACATCTTATAAGAAGAACTGTATACTGCTGGTCGCTTTGGGCTTGACTGTGGAGTATTCAACTCAAGCAACCTACCTAGCTTGTTCTCTTCCAAACGGAGGAAGCGCGAGGTGGCAGGGAACTATCTCAGCTAAACCAAGAGGCTGCTGGTCAAATCGTATCACTTGTCAAGCGAACAATATTTAAGGAGTATGTTCTCACTGTTTGTGAAATGTTTGAGTTTGTGTGTTTGTGCCCGCACTATTGGCGAGTGTGAATTAATTTAATTTAGCAAGCTAAACTTGGTTTATTGCACTTCATTCAGGTATTGTTAATATTTGTGAAATGTGCAGAACATTTTGTAACAACTTCAGCATTTTTATGTACTTCTGGTTTTTCCAATCCCGCTAGGACAATATCAGACGATGTTGACACGAATCATAGATACACAACGACTGCACTCAGCACAGTCACCCCTATCAAGCACATAGTAACCATATGTGTCTGGGGAATCATATTGTAGGCTAAATTATAAAGTAAACAAAGCCATGATTGGCTATGTCTTCCTCATTTTCTTAAAAAGTAATTAGCACAAGTAATGGATTACTTATGAAGAGAAAAAGTCAGAGAGAGAGAGAGAGAGTCAATTCAGCAGAAGGGATGGTCAATTAGAAAAGAGAAAAAAGTCGGACACAAAAGTCTCTAATGAAGGGGAGGGTATAGCAGCTTGAAAACACACAGCTCCAGGTCAGGACTGATAAAACCTAATTAGCAGTCATTGATGTTTTCCCCAGGAAACCTTGGATTGCTTACTCCAATGGTGCTTTGATCAGATTGATTTAGTACCTTCATCTCTCGTTCCTTATCAGCTAATCAGGACTCGCTGTGAAAGATTTATAAACCATACAAAATTTAAGCACCCTCTGCCTGGCATCGTTCATCACCTTGAGTCCGGGTGGAGATTTGCGCGTTGAGAAAACTGCACATTAAGATGCCCGGGGATCGTGGACTCAAACTCTTAGTGCACTTTAAGGATTTTGTTTCACCGGGCTCCCGGTGCTGAATGCAGAATAATTCCACACTTATGTCCCAGAACCACTTCCATTAACAGAAGCGGGATCTATAGTAAACACGGTCGGCTTACTTGGTACTGACAGGATTGTGGTTTAAAGATACAGAACCCGGAGGGATGGTTGAGGAGGAAATTAATGATATTGGTTATTGTAGCTGTACCTGATTGTTCTTCTATAATGGCCCTCACATCCTGGTGTGCCAGATGAATTATTAATGATCATTATTATAATTATGAATGTGATGATGTCTCATAATGATCATTATGGGTATGATGATGATGATGATGATGACGATGATATAGTTGGCTACATCTACATGAGTACGGATTGAGGAGAACAAAGTCTGTAGTATAAATAATGTATACGTTTCAATGGCAACGTACATACATACGTACGTACATACTGGCTTAGTTGCATTGTTCTACTATGTAGAGAGATGTAATTGCTAGCACTCAGCTACTTAATGAACAGCAGGGAGCTAGCCATGCCATGGAAGGGACATGTGCTTCAAAGGCAGGCAGATGACGGGGTTGTAGGGAAGGTTCAGTTTGATACTAAATTACACGTGTAGGAGTAAGGACCTCTAGAGGTGGTTTCCTTCTGCATTCTCACTGGACTTAGGAATGAAAGAGTCTTTGTTTATAGCCTGTACCTTCTGGACCAGCATCCTTTCATTTTCTGCCAAGCATCCATTTCTAATCAAGCGTCTTCCCGAAAAAAGGTTTCCAGTTCTGATGTTCCTTTTTGTTTGCGCTTCTGGGCATTTTTTGACATTGTTAGAATACAGGGTTTCATATATTTCACTCTAGGTTTCTAACGTTCATATTAATCTGCCTATTTCTTTTATATTGGCGGGGGAAGATTAAGTACCGGGGACGATATCAAACTCTCACCCTTTACAGAACCGCGGTTATTGCAGTTAATTAGTCCGTAGCACCGGTTCTTTTAAGCCTAACCTGAAGCCATTTCACTTCATTATACAGTGAATAATTCCGTGGGCAGAAGAAAATAAAAGGAAGCAACATCAATTAACTTTGCTATTGAGGACACACTTCTTAAGCATGAGGAATAACCTCCTATGTGGGATATTGAACTAATGCATTATCCTTGCAATGTGTTCAGTGACGTGGATTAAAATCACCACTTTATGTCTCCATGGCGCTACATCAGAGTGTGGGAGGAATCAGCCAAAGTAACACACTAAGGTGTGGAAAACAGGGGAAAAGACACTCTCAGAAGGTATGGAAAAGTGCCTAAAAAAGTATAAACGCTCGTCACTGGGGTGGTGCCCTATAGGTACGTAAAATTGTACTTCTAGCCAGCCGCACATAATTATAATTATTATTAATAGCCGAATAGAACATTGTTTTACCTTCTGGGTTCATTACATCTTTACCTTTATTGCTGAGCGTGTATCATGGAGGTAGAATGCAATGCTGTAGTTTTGAGAATAGAGGTGGGTAGACGCATGGGTAGTAAAAGGCATTGCAAAGGGAGTCTTGTGCAGTGCCACGGACCAATGGAACAATGCATAATTTAATTTAAATACACACACACACATTCTGGAAAAAAAATGTTATCTTCAGAAAATACATATTGTCAAAATCCTGGTTAATGAAAAAGAAGAGGAAGAGGAAAGTGCAGTTAGTGACAATTTTTTAAAAAGTCTGATTCTGATGGGAAGCCAATAGTTACTGTACAACAGACATTCAAAGTTACCGGACAGAACAATCAATCAAGACACCACATTTAGAAGCAGTAAAAAGAGATTTGACAATGTCCAGTTGAAAATGTAATCAAAATAATATAATTACAGTGAGTAGGCTAGGCTGTTTCAGACTCCCTGTATCAAACTCAGGAACAAAGCTTTGTTTGTGTACAATATACCACTGTGGAGAAATGCTTTCTTCAGCGGGCAGGGCCTGGTTCAGACTCATTCATGAGGACGGCCTCAAGCACAGTCACGGCTAATAATGAAATGAAGCTAATGCCCAAACCGAATGCCGATAATTAAAAACCTTGCTCTGGCGAATAAGAGAAGCCACACAGATAGCTTTTAATTGTGGTTGGGAGCACTTCTAAAGAACGAGGAAAGTGAGCAAATACAAATCCAATAACACAAGGTTTTTAAACTTTGCCCGCTTGCATTTACAGTGGAATGCATTCGTGTTAACGGGAGCAGCACCACCGGGCATCGCTTTGATGGGTTGATCCAATCTAGCCTAATACAATAGCAGTTGCAAGTACTGAAAACCACAGTTAGTTGTGTGTGTGTGTGTGTGTGTGTATGTGTGTGTGTGTGTGTGTGTGTGTGTGTGTGTGTGTGTGTGTGTGTGTGTGTGTGTGCATTTCCCTGCCTGAGGCCTTGCTTGAAAAGAGTGTAAACCCCATTTTTGTGTGCATTTGCCTACAGTGATGAATAAAAAAGGGGTCCGGGGAGTGTGCAGTTGCCATTTTTGGTGAGTTTGCATTTTCTCTCATCACATTGCAAGCACTGGTAATAAATATGCTTTAGGGATGATAAAATATATGTCAGTTTAGTCAGTGGAACATTGCTCATGCAGATGAGGTCTATGGCCAATCTATCTCCACGAGGAACCCAGTAAGGCCTGAATGTCAAGGGTAAGAGATTTAGCAATAGTATTTTCAGAGAGAGAAAATGGGGAAAAACATGCACAGCAATTTTCATAAATTTAGGGGATCATTTTCAAAAGAAAGCAAGCAGTTCTGTGGCGCTACTAGCTTTTGCGCTATGCTAACATTCACGCTTTGATTTTTGACAGTGCTAAACCTCTGCTCCAATGTGCACACGTTTCACCTGTGCCAAACAATGTCTTTGTAATGATGCATGCAATGCCTGCAGTCTATCAGTATAACCGCTGGTCACCTTATGTTATAAACCAAGGAAAAATAAAGCCGATACATGCAAATCACACTTGGATGCTCTCTCGGAATTTGAGTTTCTTCACCTCCAAATACATGGTTTCTTGCTTTCAAAAAAAGAATTTGTATCCACATTATTTATTTTTTAATTAAAATGGCTAATAAGAGAATAGCAGGTAGATTTAGTTGATGTTGCCGAATTGAAATCCCCAGCCAGGGGAAATAATAATAATAATAATAATAATAATAATAATAATAAATCACTACCAGTGCTCACTTGAATGTGAATCTGAACAGCACATAGATAGCACTGTGCAATATGTCGGCCCAATCATCCCTTTAATGTCTTTTATAAGAGAACAGCTGATTCAGAATCTGATTAGGTTGTGTATTATCTTATATCCACAAAGCTTTGAGAATATAAAACATCCCTGGCTAATTGGAGACTCTAAATTGCTCATAGGTATGAGTGTGTGAGTGAATGGTGTGTGTCCCCTGTGATGAATTGGCGACGGGCCTGGGGTGTATTCCTGCCTCTCATCCAATGCATGCTGGGATAGGCTCCAGCCCCCCCAGGACCCGGGTTAGATAATGGATGGATGGATGGATTGAAACATCTCTTAACAGGTTATATTTCAGATATGAGCATATTTAATACATGATGTTATGAACATCACATTTCTGACACTGTGGTACAATGACATAATGCCTCAGGCTTTCAAGATTAGATTTTAAATGAATGATTCATAAGGGCCCTTTCAAACATGCCAACGTTCCTGGCTGAGATTAAAATGCATCACTCATTTACTTGCTTATTACAAAAATAGAAAGGAATATAAGTAGAAATAATTGGCTGTTTGTTTGTCAATGCCTCCCAGTTTATTTAATATTTTACATGAATGATGACTGTGTTTCTTCGATATGTTGTTATTATTATAATTTTTTTATCGCTGTCCTTTGAAACTTCCGCAAGCAGCATTCAGAAACAGGAAAACGGACCTGGTGTAGCTGCCAACATGACTGGAAAGTAGTGGCAGTACAAAGTGTGTTTAATATTTAACGTTGTCCTTTCTCTGAAGCACAGTCTTGCAGAGGGGTCCTAGCTCACCCTGTAGATCAAAATGACAGTCGTGTACCTTAAACACCCATCTTATTATTTATCCATTTATTTATACAAATTTTTATTCAACATATCAATTATTTTCTAAAATATGTAACAGATTTTTCTCAATTCTGACGTGTTGTGGGTTGATGACTCTACATGTGATACATGATACAACTGCAGGACCCCAAAGTTTTTTAGCGCCCCTACAAGTCTCCAGAGATATGTAAAACTTGGGTATTTATTCATTTCACTGCCATAATCATAACATAAGTGATCATTACCAGCCAACAAATTACCAACAGACTGCTACAGGTCCTTACAAGCATCACGTCACTGGCATAAGGCAGCATGCAGAACATTCTACAAAGCATATTTAAATATGTAATATAATAATAATTGTTACGAATTGATGACAGTATAATTACGTCAGGTTAATGACATCTGTCACAAGCTGTAATGCGCTATTCTGACTGGTTATTGCAGGTGTTATACCACGGTGATGACCGTGTAATATCAGCCTTATGGCTCAAGTAAAGTGTTCCCAACCGCTGTTATTTCCCTCTCTGTACAATCATTGAGACCCACGACAGGGTGTGTCAAATGTGCATTATGTAAATACATTATCTGAAAACCTTCAACTGTAACCTTACTGCCAGTAACATGATATAACAGTGTGCTATTCATATTTTAAACATGATTAAATATTTTTAAACATTGTCCGCATTCTTTAATGTCAACCCACCCTTAGTCCCATCATATATGTTATAATTACGACTAATAATAAGCAATATTTTTATGGTACGTTCATTATCATGCATTACCGATTATTAGTCTTAAACGGAAGCATTCGCCATGACAAATAAATCCGTTCCTATCCATACAAAATTAAACATTCAAACCATAAGCTTTTTCTTTCAAGGAAAGAGCAGCAATACAGACGTAACTGCACAGTTCCTCATTCCTCAATGAGCTGGCCTAAAAATGATCTCCATGCAGTGTTTTCACACTTAATCCACACAAGATGTCATTATAATTACCTTTCACGTTGAAGTTTTATTCATGCACTGAGAATCTCCATAAAATTATCATTTAGAATGTGTACAATTTGAATACACTTTGCACCCGGCTTTCCTAAGAGGCTCTCAGCTAACTCAATTTATTGTTATTAATGTTTACAAATCGCTGAGTGCGGGCAAACACATTAGGTTGACTCAAAATTAAATTTCGACCAGCTGTTCAATTAAGAATTTTATTTACCAGGAGTTATTTTCAATTAGATAGAAAATTGATCTTCTGATCTTAATTTTTTTATGCTATTTTACTTGCTGTAATGCTTGGAAAATTTATGAAGATGCAAAGTAGTTGATTGTTCCTTTTGACAAGAAGCGTATTGTGTATTTTTAAATGTAATTTTAACCAAGAAGGAGTTGTGGTAGTGTGGTAGTAGAGTGTGCAAAGTGATCTAAAATGGGACACACTGTTTTAAACATTACCTCTTAATGATAATTTTTTTTTATGTGCATGCTGATCAGTTTAATTTTAAATGACACAATACCTCTTATTATATGCATTTGCATGACACAAAACCTGGAATAAAATTCAGAAAAAATTATCAAATCTACATCAGAGTTTCATTGTATTGTTGATTCAGTTTTCTGATTGAGTTATTTGTGATAATAGGTATTATTAAAAGAAGAAAGCCTCTCCAGATTATAAAAAAATTAAAGCACTGTCTTGATTTAATGCATGGACAGGGTAACAATTCTTACCACAAATGGACCGTGTGGCTTTATGCTGCTGCTTTATTCACCTATTTATTAACCTAAAGTTGTTAGCAGGACCAGTACCCAGAGGTTAATATTCTTGCTATTTCAATCAGTACTAGGCCGCAGTGAGTCAGGACGTCAGGTTAACTTCTCATCTCAAGGACAGCACTTCCTACAGCACAGTGTCCCCATCACGATGCTGGTGCGCTGAGTCTATTTGCTATATACGGCCTATGCTATAGGAAAGGCAGTCTCTATGCCTCACCAACTCCAGCCACAACCTGACATTCTCAGGAAGTCTGGCATTACAAGTGCTAACCAAGCATAGCCCCACTGTCGGATGACTGCTGGGTCAATTATACTTCTGCTAGTGCTGGGGTATGTTTAAACTAACAACACACCAATTCATTCGAGTAACATAATGGACAAATGTTTTCCATAAGAGCCTAATGCTATACTTAATCATAATAATGATTATACCCACAAATGGGTTCAGAAATATAATATTGATATAGCATTATACAGTATGTGCTTAGAATTTAAATATACATGTGCTGATAAATGTTACAGAAACACTCAAATTTTTTTGACACACTTGAACTAGAAAAACACTTGAAAAAAAGAGAAAAAGATCAAACCACACTATGTTTATATGTTGTGTGTTGCACACTCGGCAGAGTGTAGATATGGGGTAAAAGAAGGAGGTTTCCATAACATTATGCAGCCTTGGGCCATACTTTCAAGCCAAAAGTCTAGTGCTTGGTTTTCCAACCTTTTTTTATCCAGGGACCTCCCAACCAGACTCAAAGGCATCCAGGTGACCTCCACCATGAGTTAAAAAAGGTTATATAAAAAAAAAAAAAGGTTTTATATTTTAAAATATTTTTCCAGATCTATAGGCTATAGTCATCGTATATAAAGTCTGGCCAGGGACCCCCTACAGTACATTCAAGGACGCCCAGGGGTTTCGCGGACCCCCTGTTGAAAACCTAGAGCCGAGAGGGCTGGACAGTGGGCAGTTGAATATATAGACAATGGATGGAATTCAATCAAATGCACTTGCCCTTAGATTCAATCAAAAAGATGTACGTATGTTGGAGAGCAGCAAACAGGTTGTTGCTTTGTTTGCCCTTTGAAAAAAAGCTCCCACCTCTTGCCTGGGCACCACTACGTTGTAGGCTTTAAGGCAGATTGTTATGTGCATAAAGCTTGTTTGGCTGAATCCCAAAAAAACACATTTAAAGTGGCTAAGTGTGCTTGATTGAATCTCGGGGAACGCTTGAGAAATGTGGGAAGCACAAAGAGCAGGAGAGCTATGGGACACAAGTGTAAACAGATCAATAGACCGTGACTGATCAGTGCACCCAATTGCATGGTGAATTAGCAGAGGCAAATATTACATCTGTAATGGGCTTGGTTGGTCACTGGGGGTGCTAAGAAGTCTTCCATACGCATCCAGAGTCAAGACACTGAGCTATGGATGAACCGCATTAACCCTCAAGAACTGCTGTAAACTCTGAAAAAAAAACATGCTGTTGTAGAACAACATTTAGGGTAATTTCAACCCGTTTATGCACATACACAGACCATGACTGATAAATACGCCAACTGTGATTAATGAGTCTGTTCTGTCCATGTGTGTGAAAAAGCAGCTTTGGCAGCCATGTTGGGTGGGGCCTTGCCTTGGACTGTAGACAAAACCCCATTTATTTTTGTGCACATGTGTTAACTATGGAAATATCCTGCACCTTCTGTGAAGGCCTTTCGTGAGGAAGGGTGAAGAAAAACTGGATAAAATGACTGCAGTGTGTATTAGCACTGTTGTGCATGGAAATGAACTCACAGAAAAGAGGTCAAATCGCACTGCAGAGCGCCAGCGGACACAGATGCACACGGAATTTAAACAGTGGCACGTTCGTTTTAGGAAAAGACTCAAAACCGCAGATGTAGGTAGTATTGTTATGAAAATCAGAAGTGATAGAAATAGGCTTTATTCCAGGTCGAAAGAACAGGGTCAAAGTCCAGCAAACAGTGCAATAAAGGCTCGGCAGATTCGTAGTCAGTTCCAGGCAGGGGTCAGTGTCCAGCAAACAGGGCAATGCAGAATAATCAAAAGCGAAGTCTGGGAACAGGCAGGAGTCAGAACCGGGGAATCCGTCAGAGCTGGAGAACAGCAGGGCTGGAAAGAACAAGCAGTACAGGCAGGCGAACAGGAACTGGTAACACAGTAAGGAGGACGGGTAACACAGGAACGAGGACGGGTAACACAGGAACGAGGACGGGTAACACAGGAACGAGGACGGGTAACACAGGAACGAGGACGGGTAACACAGGAACGAGGACGGGTAACACAGGAACGAGGACGGGCAACACAGGAACGAGGACGGGTAACACAGGAATGAGGACGGGTAACACAGGGATGAGGACGGGAAACACAGGAACGAGGACGGGTAACACAGGAACGAGGACGGGTAACACAGGGACGAGGACGGGTAACACAGGGACGAGGACGGGTAACACAGGGACGAGGACGGGTAACACAGGGACGAGGACGGGTAACACAGGAACGAGGACGGGTAACACAGGAACGAGGACGGGTAACACAGGAACGAGGACGGGTAACACAGGAACGAGGACGGGTAACACAGTAACGAGGATGGGTAACACAGTAACGAGGATGGGTAACACAGGAGCTTTTATGTGCATTTTACATACTGTCCCAACTTTTTTTTTTTATTGGGGTTTGTACATCACATAATGTATAATGCATAATGTCACAAAATATATTCAGTTCTACATATTATTCATTTAAGCAGACAAATTAGATCTCATATTTTAATAAATAGTTTTATTTAGCTTGATGAACACCTACAACTGATACAAAATTAAATGATTCACCTCTCCTGAATAGTGAATACCAAGCTTTGAAATTTGTATGTGCTTTAATTCAATGACATTGTTCTCCGTCAGTCAGAGTAATACAAAAAAAGCTTTAACATAACGGAGCTTCCTGCCAACAAGGTGTCACACATTGATTTATTCTTGTGTGGTGTTTGATTGTGTTTTCTTCTACGAAAATGAAAAAAAGCATACATTCATAACCACAAACTGATGAATGATATATCATGCTCATGCTGTCTTGGGAGTAAAAGTATCTTGGAAAGGTTTATTCTCTGTCTCCCATTTTGATCAATGTCTCTGCCAGTCAGGCTTTTCCCTCTATATTTGCTAGTCATAGCTCCGGCCATATGTGTGTGAAACACAGCGCTCGAACTGATCTCTGAAAGTTTATACGGGGCTGTGTCTGGGTGAAACACAGCGCTCGAGCTGATCTCTGTAAGTTTATACTGGGCTGTGAGGTGGGTTAAACACAGCACTTGAGCTGATCTCTGTAAGTTTATACTGGGCTGTGAGGTGGGTTAAACACAGCACTTGAGCTGATCTCTGTAAGTTTATACGGGGCTGTGAGCTGGGTTAAACACAGCACTTGAGCTGATCTCTGTAAGTTTATACGGGGCTGTGAGCTGGGTGAAACACATCGCTCGAGCTTATCTCTGTACGTTTAAATGGCGCTGTGAGGTGGGTTAAACACAGCGCTCAAGCTGATCTCTGTAAGTTTATACTGGGCTGTGAGGTGGGTTAAACACAGCACTTGAGCTGATCTCTGTAAGTTTATACTGGGCTGTGAGGTGGGTTAAACACAGCACTTGAGCTGATCTCTGTAAGTTTATACTGGGCTGTGAGGTGGGTTAAACACAGCACTTGAGCTGATCTCTGTAAGTTTATACTGGGCTGTGAGGTGGGTTAAACACAGCACTTGAGCTGATCTCTGTAAGTTTATACTGGGCTGTGAGGTGGGTTAAACACAGCACTTGAGCTGATCTCTGTAAGTTTATACTGGGCTGTGAGGTGGGTTAAACACAGCGCTCGAGCTGATCTCTGTAAGTTTATACTGGGCTGTGAGCTGGGTGAAACACATCGCTCGAGCTGATCTCTGTAAGTTTATACTGGGCTGTGAGCTGGGTGAAACACATCGCTCGAGCTGATCTCTGTAAGTTTATACGCCGCTGTGAGCTGGGTGACATTTATGAGTTGAGAAACATGCAGAGTGCAGGTTGTCATGTCCACTGACTCCAGGATCACCATGTGACCTTGGGACAGGCCCCCTTTTCCCAAAGCCAGTCACTTCATGGTATAACGTTGAACCAAACACCTGAACCATTGGGCTGCAGGGTGGCTTATTCTGTTAACGCACTGTTCCAGCGCACGGATAGGCCCCACAGCCGAGTTTCGAATACAGACTGTGCCAGTCGTGAATGTGGCAGCACTGTAGGGCGACACATAACTGGCACTAGCATTGCCCAGGGAGGGAGAGTTTCAGCTGGCCTGGAACGGTTGGTTAGAACGGTTGGTTGATCAGGTGCTCCCTGTTCACCTGTTGTGCTGTACACTAAGGCCCCGTTCACACTACAGCTAAATACTGTCGTCGCTCCTCATTTTAGGGTTTAATCCGGTCAAGTTCACACTTAGTACGGTTATGAACGAGAGCGACAACTAGTAGTAATGAGTCCTGTTCGGAACAGGTAGCGGCTAGCGAAGTTGACTCCTGTTCCTATGAGCTTGGTTGTGCGAGTGTGGGCGGGAACGGCGCAACGCTCCCTGACTTCCACAGTGCTTGCTAAGGGCGATGTTGAGCGCGATATTGCGCTATTACAAACTTACAAACGCTGTGTTGTAAATACATGAGCGAGTTCATACTTGTAAGCGTTCTCGGTCTTCTAAATATGGATGTTTGTGCCAGCTAATAACTTCCATTGTCGAGCTCCAAAATGCAAGTGTGAACATGGCCTAAGTCTGATTCATGTCAACTGCATGAAAAGGGGAGTGTCTGGATTGGAAGATATCCAACCTAAATCACAGTGAAATCTGCCATGGTGCCAGTCTAGTTTTCTGTGTTGACATATATTTCCAGAAACTTCCGCGCACCCCCAGGCCATGTCTGTGGTCAGGGATTTCTGGACCAGGATATTTTTGATTAGGAATGTGAACGGCCATGTCTGGTAATTTTATGGCAAGTTTCTGGACAAGAACACCTCCGTGCATGAGATTATGTCAGTTTCTGACACGCAAATGGTCGTCTCCACCCCGCAGTACAGTGATCTGTGCGAGAGGGGGGTTCTAATGTGAGGTTTCCAACACTCTATCGCGAGGTCCCCCAGATGGACGGAGAGGAGACGACGAAAATTCGATGGCGGTATTTATGACCGCAATACTCAACAGGACACTAAACTGCCGAAGGAAAACCGTGAAATTTACGTTGATAGATATTCCCGCATGGCTCCGTTTTTCACACGGAGCGGTAGACCCTGAGCGGAAAACGTGAAGTATCGAGAAAGGTAACAACAGGAAAAACATGATTTCCCGTAAAACAAGATTAATGACTTGAACGTGGAACAGGGAATTTGCCTAGACTGAACTAACGGCCTAGCTGCATGGTTTAATTGTAAATGAAAACAGGGCGGGGGGGGTGCTATTTTCACTGAGGGAATGTGTTTAATATTAACAGTAATGTCATTTTAAGAATTAGGTTGGCCGAGTTGAGCAGCAGTCCATCTGGAAACTTATTATCGTAAATTCATGGCTGCTGGAACTGCATTGCCATTCATCACAGACCCCAATCATTCCTGCTGGAGGGGAGTTTAAATTGTGGGTCAATTCAGAAACAATTATGAACTGCTGTAAGTTCATTGGCTGAACCTCGCCACACATTTATTCATGGGAACAAGGTGGAGAAGTCATTGTACACGGTAGAATGGATGGAGAAAATTCATCGCGCTGCATGGCAAAAGTCATTCCGGACAGGAGTGGTTATCCTGGGTGGCGGGAGATCACATCGTCTCGGAAACACGCTCTGTGACTTCACGGAAGAGGTCAGAGTTGTGATATCATTTCTGATTTTTACTTTGACTGTGCCATCATAAATATTGCGCAAACGTCGTAGTGAAAAATCACCCGGCGACACGGATCAAGGCAGAGGCTATGCATCATCATAGATTGCTGACATACAGAAAGGCACGAATAAACATGCTTCATAAAGTCACCCAAAATGTCACGGGTGACATGATCCAACCTCCACAGTTTCTCTTCCATAAGGTACGACCTTTGCTAAGATGGCCGTATAAAGCCATCGAGCACTATGCACCGCTCATTCACGGGCGTGCGCGCTGCCGTCTGTTCCACCCTCAAAAATATTATCCAACAAAAAATGCATTATGGATGGCGCTTATACAATTTCAAAAATAACTTTCCGGTTTGTTGATGCAAAAGGTCAGGGCAAACTGCCGCGCGTGCGTGTGAACACCTCGCGGTATCGCGGGCTGATGCGGCAGTCCTTTAAGGACACGTCTGCTATTACCGCTATTACCCTTGGAGAAGGAAAAAAAATAAACTAAAGAAAACATGAAATAAGAACTGTGCAGCACATCGTTATTTCAGGCTGCGCCCACAAGGCCAGGTCATACATAAATCAGGAGGTCCTCTCTGCTGGGCTATTTCCAAATCTGAGACAGAGAAGGCCACGGACAGAACAAGAGTTTACACACACACACACACACACACACACACACACACACACACTGAAATATATTACACTGTGAAACTGGACAGGATTATATTGAAAGAGGACAGTGGCAGATTCTGGGAACTCTGTGAACTTCCCGTCAGATTGATTGAGTAGATCTGAGGTAACCTCGGCAGGGTGGTTGGCAAGTTTGGTAGCCTACAGGCCGATGTAAAAGAGAGAGCACTCAAGTTGTCAATCTCAGGTCGTCTGCAGCGATTTGCATCATCTCGCCATTCGCAATCTTCACAACCCCCACCATTGGCCGAATGGTCTCTCCACAACTGCATCTCACTCATATAGCTTCACATCCTATACATGCCAAGTTACGCCTTTCAGTCTTTCAAAACAAAACTTTTGTATGTTCTGACCTTATTTATCCACAAAGACTTCAGGTGCAATGCCACACATCCACACAATAAAGCCCCAAACTTGGGTTCTTTTTCTTCTTCGTCCTCTTCCTCCTCCTCGTCCTCTTGCCAAATTCATCACCAAAAATGATCAATGCCCTCAAAGAATAATTATCCCCATTGGATAACAGCATCTTATCTGCTAGTGAGAATGTCGGTTCAAACTAGTCTCATCTCAAAGTACACTATCTCTACATGCTTAAGAGGCTACCTACCCCACAAACTGTGAAAGTGCCCAACTTCTGCTCTTAATTGTTTATTTAGCTCAATCATATCTTGTTCTGACATTTGTATATGCACTAGCTACAGCCGCAGACTGCAAGTGCATCCTAAACATTTTACTGTGCTCAAGAACAGGAGTGAACCAGCATAGTTTACAGAGATGTCAAAATCAAACATTGGTTGGAACAAAAACCCGCACACAGACCAGCCCTCCAGGACCGGAGTCGTGCTGCACCCCTGCCCTAGCTGGTAGCTCAGTCTGTCGGCCTGGGGCGAGGGGAAAATGAAGAATCCGCCCACGTACCGGATCACACCTACCGAAGCAGCGGGCAGCCCGCTGGCAGAGCGATCCCAGGGCCCGTCAGAGATCAGCGCTGACAGAGGGCTCCAGCGCATCGGCCGGGTGATTGGAGGAGAGGCTGCTGCCCGTGCGCGAGCGTCTCCTCTCAGCCGCGTGGTGGGAACATGGAGATCTGGAGGGCAGCGATGTGGATCGGAGCGTAATCACCAACATCCCAAGCCGAAGCTTGCCTACCACCAAGAGTATAGATCTCATTTCAATTTTAGGTGGGACAACAAACAGAAAATTTCCTTTTGGATTTTTTAGAAGGGGCACTAACAGTAACACCCAATACAACATGATAATATCGGGGGGGTGTACCATTTAATGTTTTCCCAAAGTGCCCCCATCCCTGTCATCCCAAATCCCCTGGGATCTATGTCCCTGCCCGCCGCAATGCGTTTTCACAGCGGTAAACCTTTCGTTCATTGTTCATGACAGAACCGCTTTTATCCGTGTGATTTTCAGTGACTTTTCCAGCGGATTGGGAATTACACCCTAATACGTAACAGAGGTGGAACCAAGCTGGGAAATGACCAATCTGGGAATGATGATGTGGGGATAGCGGGTGTGGTGAGGAAGATTGTTCTGTTGATCATAAAGGAATGAGACCATAAAATCATACCTAGTGAAAATTAACTGTCAGTTTGGAAGTTCAGCTTAAAAGTAGGTAATCAGTATATGACTGACCAACCCTCTCATTCCATATCCAAACCTAAACTACGATTCCCAGCTTTTGTTGGTGAATCTTCAATGCCTTGTCTGCTTTGCATGTGTAATACAATAATAAAACTATGGATCAATTGAAACATGCTGAGAACTGCTTGTGGGGTCAGAATACTTTTTGTCCTTCCACAATATTCATTTTGGGGTTTAAAATAGTAAACTGAGCCAAACAGAACATTAGAAGCAGCCCCCGCTGTTTTTAGCTGGGGTTTCTATTCCAATGATAGATTTCACAGTCTTTTTAGCAAACACACACAACACACACACACACACACACACACACACACACACACACACACACACAGGGGAGGCGATTTACCTGGTCACAAATTCAAAGTCACCTGCAATTCAGCAGGTACAAAATGGAGCACTGAATCTCCAGGTGACCGTTCCTGTCACTATACATGGTATCAGCCAAAAAAAAACTAACAAAATGTATTTTTTATTTTTTTGGTCTTAGGAAGGGAGATAATGACATCTCTAAACATCAAATGCAACAACCCCCATGTTCCTCTACTCCTCTATGATGAGTCACAGGTGAGCACAACTATGAAAAGCCAGCAGCCTTTGGCTCCTCCGTGATGTCACATCCAGCCTGCCAAAGCAAAACAAAATAAGACTTAAAACAATATTTTTTAAATAATAATAATAATATTAATAAGTTTGAAGTGAAAATGCCAATATGTGTTTTTTTAACACTACACTATGCTCATTACTGATCATTATTATTACTATAATGAGTAAGTGGTTAGTAGGAGTATTTTAGTGGTAGTAGTGGCAGTTGTTTTGAACAGATAGAGAAACAATTGTATGCAGACCGACTGGGGCTGTTGTGTGTTCACCGAAGCAAGATTTTTATTAGCAGTCGTGGATTTGGGCTAAGATGGAAATCTCTTACAAGGAAATATCTACTGTAATAATCTCCAGAAATATGTATTTAAGTACAAAAATAATGGTAGTGGTGCTGTATAAATCCAGTGTAAACCATACATGTGAAATAAATCAGTATGGCAGCCTTAAGGTTCTTAAAAAGATAACACTTCAAATATTTAACTTGCAAAAGTCAATTTTTTAGGGATCAACTGCATGATACCAAAGGTCAAAGCAACACACTACCATACAGCTGTCATAAAAATGCTTCAGAAGAATAGAAACCGATCATATATATATATATATATATACATTTCATCTTCATTTTGTATTCTTAGAAGATAAATATCAGTAATGTTTGGTTTACATTAAGCTCACTCAACCTCTTCCGTGACCTCAGAACATAATCATTATTCAGTCCTCTTTCTTCTCTCTGCTCTTGGCTGGAGTATTTGTCTTTGTTCAGCTCCAGACGTACACCGTGGAATACTCAAAAAGCCATCCTGCCGATGCTGGCGGAGGGAGGCATCAAATCAATTTTGCCCTCAGAATGCTTTCAGAAAATGCCTTTCTTTAAAGAGCCGATTTCTTCGCGCGTAATGCATTTGGACTGCAAAAGCACTGTGGCACATCATAGGCACTACATTACTGTCTCAAGGTATACTGTACATCTTTATGTTTTGCATATGGGTGTTGAAATCAATGATAGATTGAAAATTATCTAAACCAAAGCTCTGATCTGACTGTTCAAAAGCCTCGTATTTAAAAACTATAGAATGTGCCGGTGGATTCCTATAATTCTGTAGTCACAAAGCAGAAAAATGCAGGTAGACCTTGATGATTTGGCACATTGCATTAATGCTAAACATATCAAACTATGGGGGACCAATCTACACCACAGGATTCTCGCTACAGAAAATGCTGCTGGAATGACTTACCCAGTATACAGGAGCTAATCTAGGCTGGCAACCTCCATTTAAAATGGTGGAGGCAGAGGGGGTCAGCGAGCTGCAAGCCGTTCTTTATCTACAAGACCAGGCGTGGGGGTTATCTGAGAGTGTTCGCCACAAAAAGCAATCAGAAGGAGATGTGTGACTAAAAATCGTGGCCTGGGCCCTCTCTTCTGCTGTAGTGTGCCCAGGGGGTGGTGGTGGTGGGCGGGGGGGGGGGGCACACCTGATTAAACAGGTATCAGAGAGGCTTCTCACTCATTTCTGTAAAGAGAACAACAACAGCCCCCCATGACTTCACATTGCAGTGTAATATGTGTTCGGTCAAATGCATTGGGGCACCGACTGATGCATCATTTAAGCCAGGTTTAGCGTATAGAGAGCATGCCGGGCTGTGATAAGCACCATGGATCTCAGAGGATATTAGAGCTAATTCATGCTCACCATTCAGTATGAAGGGGTGAGGAAAGGGGGGGGGGGGGGTATTCTATTTTAGGATGCGTGAGTCTTTAGGAGAAGAAAATTGCCACAGGGGGTTCACTGATTGTGTAGGTACAGAGGGTCCTCCAGGAGCGGACCATGCAAAGAATCGCAATCAACAGATTATCGCCATTCTACACCACAATCAGTCCCCTGGGCGCCAGTGACTTCACAGAATGGCGCTTGACCAATCATGGCACTCTCATCAGGAGTTTTTGTGAAGGTGAAAAAGTTTAGTTTATTTTTTTTAATTATTTTTTTTTTCACGAATGTCGGGAAGTTCAGTTTTTCAAGTGCTCATTGCACAATGTGAATACATTCATCATTATGGAAAACATTGTATAGTGTGAAAATAGCGTGTTGTTTATATTTCCCCACATTAATTTTCTTAAATTATTAAGTTTGTCAGTACATAATTTTGACTGTCTTTGTTGCTCATTAGTTGATCATGGCTCACCGTCCCAGAAAATCTCTAGTGTTTCTCACATATCATGCCCATCAATATTGCCTTCAAAATAATCTGCAGCTCCCAGTCCAATTTGTAAACAGCAAATGCATTGGATGCATTTACTCCCATGTTGATTTAGCATGATATATCAGGCAATGATAACCCCACAACAACCCAGGTAATCGCTTAGACGTTGCTGCTGTTAAGCTGCACACAACTACCATCGGATGTTATGACATGCAACGCTGCTGCAGACAAAGCTGGGTTTGAATAAATTTTTTATGGCTTTAATGAACAGGGCATGAGCTAGCAAACAGTAACATAGTTAGAAAATTGCATTTTTAATTTCAAAATGTTAATATTTCAATGTTGTATAAACATGTACAGTTATTTATTAGTGGACATCTGTGTATGCAAAGTTGGTTCTCATCTGTTGCATGGCTTCTTGAATTAAATTTTTCTCCTCACTGTCAATTATTTATTCATGCAATAACACTTTTCAGTTGTTACTCAATACTCACATCAAACATTCATGCTTTGTTTCCTGATAGTACACATACACGCACACGCACACGCACACGCACAGTGTCTGTATGTGAGTTGGAAATGGAGAACAAATATATTTTACTTTTAAAAGCTGGTGTGATGTCCAATTTGTCTTTATTGTTGAAAAGCGTTTTTTGCATTGATTCAACACATTTTCCCAAATCGTCATTTAAGTTTGATGTGAAAAAGGTACTGTGTGAGACGATTAAGATAAATGAGATTACCCGTGCATGGATTGTGTAGTGCCATTGTGTAGTGCTTAATCAAGTGAAAAGGACAGAACAGTTTCACAGCAATGGTCAGTTTAATGTTGATATTTAAACCTTAGAACTTTACAGTGCTATAGTCCTAGGAAGTCAGGAAAAAGGTAACTCTAAACTCCAGACAGAAACCAACTCTAAACCAAACCAGATGGATTTCCAAGGGATCTTTAAGTTTCTCACCAGTCACTTTAAAATCCACACATGATGGATCGAAAGTTTCTTGTTTGATAGTTCATCACGTGGCAGTCATGGAACCTAGCAATGGTAATATAACCGCAAGTTCTACAAATAACCTTTACACGTGAAAAAAAACAAAAAAAACACGTCGTTGCTTTGCAGGTGAGACTTGGACTGGAGCTGATGAAACCTCAAGAAATTAACTTCTTCAGCTGCAGCTGAAGTCCATGTCCGTTTCCATTTTAACAGATATATTATAACTTACTGATGTCCATCAAGCTAGCTATAGTGATAGGACGTCAAGGTGAACACATCATGTTCAGTTCTGGGAAAACTACGAAGGTTTAGACCGGGTGATTAACTTTTTTATTGTGCAACCCCTGTTAGCAGGCTTATTCAGGACCACACTGGCTACTCTGAAAATCTGATAACACTGGGAGTGCAACTTGCAAATACAACTTGTAATCCATTAACAAAAGTCGACAATTTAAATTGGGCACAGCCAGGATAAAATAGCATGCCCTTAATTTCTCACCACGATGCTCCCTTATCTTAGGAATACTCAATTAGCTTAATCTTTAGTGTGCCCATTGCTACAAACAGTTTGTCTTGATCAACATTTTTTGTGTGTGTTTGTCCAATGGCATCAACATTTACTGAGCCCCACAGGATATGATAATATAAGTGGCAAATATGTAAAATTCAGTCAATCTCTGGTGAGCAAATGAATAATAAATATAATATTTTCTCACTATGCTACTTGGGGTTCTTGTTTTTAATGAGCTATGATTATTATTGTTTTTGCGTTGCATTACCGTTTCAGCGCTTTCAAAATGTTTGTCCTTCAACCTCAACTGAAGTGGTTCAGATACAATGCAGAGAAAGAATACTAATGAGGGAGAGTATCCAAATAGCCATATGCTTGCTGTTTCTTTTCAAGGGACCTGCTACGCCTGCCAACAAAAACACGCCCCCCTCCAAAAAACAAAACAAAACACTGCCCTAAGTTAAAATGGCCGATATTACTGGAATAGTTCCCCATGTTACCGATGGGGAAATGTGTCTGATAAGAGTATTACTCAAGCCGACAGAGCCGTTGAGTGGCAACTCCCACTGAGAGCCTTGTTATTGAGGTAATGTTTCCTTCTCATTTTAATCACACAGGGGCTGCTAAAAGCCCAGCGTTCACACATCACTCTGCAAAGCAGGGGCACGCCGTTTGCCGAGCAAAATACAATGGCTGTCTGGGATTCAGTTACGTGCCGCTGTGCAACGGCACCGTCCTCCCTGACTTGTAAATAGGCCGCTAACTCCTATATGGAACACAAGTCAAAGGGCTTTCAGAAACCCTGCAAATATGACAACTTATTTAAAGGAACGAGAACCAGAACCCGAGACTAGTGAAAGGCTGCTTCACACTTTTGACAGGTAAATAAGGTGTTTCGGCACTGAATCGTGTCTGGGACCCATGAGTGGGCTTGGCATATTGGCCCTGTGCAGTTTGGGGCATGGATGGGTACAGGGCTTCCCCTAACGGGTTGCCTATATGGACAACAGTGCCAGTGGTGATGTCTGTGGTTATTTATTCAAAACGTAAAGACCGCCACAACAGTCAATTCAAATCTTAAAAATATATTTTAAAAAGTTTAATTACAATGAAAAAGGTAAGTAAGAGAGGCTTACTAAAATTAGGATGTAATAGACGCTGTGTGTTGTTTTAACTTACTTACAGAAGACAGACTTGGAGGGGCACGTTCCCCCGGTAATGACGCATCACTTCATTTATTCTAGTAGTCACAAGGATTTATTCCTCATAGTTTGTTTGTGCCGGAGGCGTACAGACAATGGCATGCCATCATATGACAAACAGTGGCATAGCCAGCATAGAGTGCGCAGCAGACAGCATCCACTAATTTACACGGAGACGTTTTGCAAGAGAGATGGGGAGCTGCATTAAGTGGCATATTAGCGTTTGTTAGGACTAGTCATCTTAGATGACACCCGAGGTTTATGGGCACAGTTTGCTTTGTAGATTCTCTATATACAGTACGCGCCTAGAGAGAAACAGGTGGTATTTTGAAGGCAAGGGATGTGTTGGATCGTCCGTGATAGCGACACTTTTAACACTTTTTTCACCACTGTCGCTGTTGTTCAACTTTGATAGGTCCCTAAACTGTGTGACACATATTTTCCCCGCAGTATTTACAGGTTTTCAGATTTTTTTATTTTATTTTTATCCCTTACTGGTGTGAGCTAAGAAAAAAGAGAAGTGTCACCTGGAACTCGTCACCTTGCAATTTTCTTCTTCTGTGCTTGATATAGTCAGCCCTGTTCTTTTTCCTGTATGGCTTTTGTATTCGTAAGGCTTTCCAAAGATTTTTTTTTATTGTTTTGCAAGATTTTACTAAGGCCATTCACTTTGTATGGCCGTGTGCAGTGGCACCATGTTTGAGGAGGAGGAGGTGGGGGAGGTGGGGAAGGTGGGGAATGTGGGGAACGTGAGGGATGAGAGGGATGATTCCAAGGGTCCTGACTGAGGGGACCTCAAACATTTGGTTCCCCAAAGTGAGATCTTTCCATGGGTCCCAAAATCCCTGGCAGCACCCCTGTCTGTAGGATATTTCACAACTTGTTGGATGTCAATTTAAAATGACGGATGACCTTCTCCTTCAGGCAATTAGCATCCCTTCTTTTTATGCTAAGGACGAGGGAGCTCTCGCCTTTCAGCAAATGTGTGTATGGCTTTCCCTCTAGGGACTCTGGGATGTTAATAATGAGAGAAACCACGGCTGTGTTGTTGGGAAACTTAATTGTTTGGGCATTTCACAAGCTGAGTAGTCGCTAGTATATAACGAATCATTTTTAATACGCTACCACTGGATTCCCTATTAATTAAATATTTGAAATCACTGTAATGTGTGTGGTATTTAATGGAGGTTTACATTTGGAACAAAATTTGTTATGCACTTTTTAAATACTTTTTTTTATGACCATTTCTGTACTTACGTTTCTCTTGACTATCAATTAAGAGCACAACACATAATCAAAATACAATTTCACTTCAACTCAACATTTGATAAATGAGGGTATATTTTGTAGTAGAATAAAAAATATAATTGTATTTGTTAGTGATTAAACTCCCCGATGAAGGCTCTCCTGACCTGTTTTCTAAAGTTAGCATTTTTCTTCCATGACATTGTTTGACTACTTTTCTTTTTGCATTGAGAGTTGAATAGCATGCCCTGCTTCAATTATGATCTGTACAATTATGAACTTATAAATCTGGTGAATCTGAAGTTATGTAAAATAACGCTCGGTTTGAAATTTAACTCTTACTGTCAAGAAAATGTATTTTCATTTTAGGAGAGATTTCAGCACTACAATGTTGGTTTGTCTTTCAGTAACATGGTATATTATTTTAGGCTAACACATAATATAGGTTTTAAACAATTAATTTTTTTAAAATTGGTATCAATGATTGTACATGTATTCATTTGTCTACTACTTTTGGAAGCCATCTTAATTGTTTTATCCTTTCTAAGATCCAAGATCCTGTGACCACTTAGTATGTACAGATCACAGGATGGCCTTTCTGCTTTGCTCATAGTTCATATTGCATATTGCATATAATGATCGATAAACAAGTAAACAATGCAGACAGTGCAATGGATATGAATGCACCACATTTAAATCATGAGCATTACGGCTGTCCTTTTTAATTTAGTGTATGAACTCCACACACTGGGCATTACATAAATCATTTAAAGTTTTGCCGTCCTTATTTACAACATGCACGATCTCTGATATACAATGACAGACACTGGAAAGCACTGTGCTGCGGATAGATTGGGTGGCTTCTGTGTCCCCCTCAAGAAATAATGGCCTAATAAACACAACATAATTGAACTCTCACCTTCCATTGATTTTTAAGGAGACAGCATGACATTCAAAATACAAACATGTCTGTCCCAGTTATAAAAGGTTATAGATAAAGGTGCAAAAGTACTATAAAAACCATGTCATGCTGTTGGATACTGGCAATTTTAATAAGTGGCTATTTATTATTAGAATTTTAATGAACTCCCAGAGCCCCCTAAATCTAGCATCTGCCTAATTTACATATCCCAATTCCAGGTACACATGAGATATTACCATTAGAAAATTAAAAGTGACAGTGAGAGAGGAGGAAATGTCAGATAGTTGAAAGGTGAAGACAATGAAACGGAGAGAGAGAAAGAAAGGCAGCGTTACAAATCATGCCAGACACACCCCTCTGCTCGCTGCAGCAGTGTCCCCAGACACACCCCTCTGCTCGCTGCAGCAGTGTCCCCAGACACACCCCTCTGTCCCCAGACAATCCTCTGACCTCTGACCTCATGATATCCCTCCATGCCGACGCTCTCAGCTTCCTCCTTCAATAATCAATATTTGCCCATTTGACTCCGGCCTGCAGATGAATGCAAACAGGTTGTGGGATGGATTAGACTGCTTATTGCCACGCCGTGCGTGCCTTCTCTCACCCTCTAGGGCCATCATTTATCTGTGAACTAAACCGGAATCATTTGTATAATTCATCTCAACTGGAGTTTGAGCCAATGACGATCTTTGATGCATTTTTTTGTTTGTTTGTTTCCATCAATCACTGAAGGCCAGACGAGACGAGACGATAACATGACACCATGTCTTCCTCATTAGGTAATCTTGAAAAACATCAATGCCAATAAATGACGATAAACATTAATTTATCAGAACTAAAAGCAGCACATCCTCAGAGTGTCGTAGAACTCAAATGCATGTATGTACATTTAGTCTTTATTCCATTGTAGAGCTATGTGCTTCCTTGTATGATATGTACCCTATAAAGCTTATTATTAGTGCAAAAGAGCCACATAGAACAACCCAGCTATGCCAAGCAAGCAAAGCAGGGGGCGGGGTATTCCACAAAGCAGCATTACTGAGTTAGCTGGATAACTGCACTGAGTAAAACCTGTAACCCTCCCAAATCTGAAACATGGACTGAAGTAAGGAGAGCTGTTCCGGATTTTACTCAGCGCAGTTATCCAGCTAACTCAGTAATCCTGCTTCGTGGAATACACCCCAGGTTTTTTCCTGAGATTAACCTTGGTAGCAAATTACAGAGGCATGTGATTACAGAATCAGGTCAGTTATTACAGGGACTGTGTTTTGGTTTAAGGAGGAAGGACCTGAGGTTATTACAGTACATTACATCACGTTCATGGTTATGAGTTAGCCATCACAGTCGCCTGATATACATCCCATTGAGCATCTGGGGGCATTTATGGTACATAACTGTGACATTGCTTGCTGGGAGCTCTGGTCTGCTATCAGCATTCTGTATATGAAGTATTTACACAGGTTGTGTCCCAATCAGAGCCCTATCTACTGTCTCCTGTGTACTGTGTACTGGCAGATGTGCGCTGTTTAAATGTGCACTGTTTAGTATGCAACGTGCAGTACGCAAAAAAATATACTCCATACCTCCATACTATTTTTCAACCGTACTGTGGAAGTGTCTACTAATGAGATCTGAAACCTGCATAACATCCATCCATCTATTATCTAACCCGCTTATTTCTGGACAGGTTACCAATCCATCGCAGGGCACACACACCATTCACTCACACTCTCAACCCGGAGTACCCGGAGGAAACCCACATGGACACGGGGAGAACATGCAAACTCCGCACAGAAAGGCCCTCGGCCGGAATTCAAACCTGGTACCTGCTTGCTGTGAGGTGACTGTGCTGACCCCTACTGCACTATACCACCCTGCATGACACCACTGATGTCTATAGATAGACATTCATGATATTAAAATTACTCAATTCCATGTATTGTATTTGCGTATGAGATCATGATCAGGTTTTTTAAATTCTCAAGCCATTTTCTTTCACGTACTTATTTTTGACTGTTGTCAGATCCAGTGTAGCAGGACACCGTAGTTCTCATAGGAAATCACACCTTTACTTTTCATCCTTTTGCAGTCCAAGCCAGAGAATATTAATGCTACCCGCTTATTTAACCTCTCTCCTAGAGTCCTGACCATAGATCCACAGACTCCCTGTTTCTCAATAGTGAACAATTCTACTTGCCAAAGGCAATAGGTAGAAATAGTCATTTGTATGTTATTTCTGAGGTTGCTGATTATTGTATTGTAACCTTTGTTCACAGTTTATAACCAATAAGAGCATGAAGTAGAACTGGGCCTCATAATAATAATGTTAGTAAGTCGTAAAAAAGTAAAAAAGTAAAGTTAGTAAGTTCAAGCTATTTTTAACATACTGTATAGCTGAAATACTGACATCAGATGTGTATGCTTTAGGTCTTTAGATTTGCATTTGATTTCATTCTTACAAGCGAAACAGTATTAGAAGCAAATGCATTTTATTAGCTTTAGTAGACTCAGCTGAGGCATAAAATTATTTAAATTAGTTAAATAATTAATTTAATCTATGACAAAAAACAGCTGCTGTTGATTAAACTTTTGAATCAACCGTTTTTAAAACATAAAAAGTAAACATTTTACTCACTGCATTTTGCAATTTAGTGGCACAAAGTTATTTAGACTTCACCTAAAGTGCCTTTTACTGACTCATTTATTACTCAAAAAAATAAATAACTGTGTGCCATTAAGAGATATGAGTATTTTATTGTTTAAAATGGAGGAATTTATTATTGCAGGCAGAATATTTAAACAGCATTGCATTTGAAAGGGCAACAGTTCCGCCGAATGGTTTTTAATTGCTATAGTTGTTTTTATTTGATCCTGATGCACTTACAAGCAGGTTGTAGCATATTGTAAAAACGAAATGGAAGGAAATTATCTCTCGACCTAAAGTTTATGCTAAAGCACATTTTGTACTGCTACCATAAATGGCAGAGGAGATGTGCTTTAAAAATGCCAAAAGAATTTCTGTTGCCTTGAGCCAGTAGGATTTCAGTACTTTGGTTGCTAAGCAACCTAACTAATTAAAATCCCTTATTGCACGGGCTACACATGTATTAAAACTGCACTAGATCTTTGTATTGCGGTCTCTAAAGCATTGAAGGTTTTCACATCCTTGAAGAAAACTTATCTAGATACTGTACACTGCGTAGATTCACTGCATGTTGCAATATATGTTGTTGTCCATCCCATAAACCGCTTTAATAGAGAAAGGTCGGGTCTTGCATCTAAAGTTGCATGTGTGTGCACATATTAAAGTGGACACTCTTTTCCAGAGCAATTTAAAGAGCTTGCTTTTTTATGCAATCTATAATTTTCATAATACATCATTTTACATAAAATAGCAGCAGGATATTTACTGAAGCAATTCAGGTTAAGTATCTTTGCTCAAGGGTGGCACAGCAGTGCCCCAGCTGGGATTCACGAGTTTTAACATTTTCACCATTCCTCCGAAAACATAAATGGCCAAATCTTTTTCTCATAAACATAAACTGATTTGTGCAGAAACCTATAAACTTAATATCCTGTGTGGTTCAGATTTCTTTTTTAACACCGCCTTGATATGTTTTGATATAACAATGCAAAATAATTACTTATATAACATAAAAAGTTAAGAAAATGTTTAAATGTCAAACATTATTTGAGCATTTATATACACATAGACAAATGCATTTACCATAATAAAAAGTTAACAATTTTAACTTAATTTGGATTCACCAGACATATAATATGACTGACTGTTCCAAAACTTCCAAAACTTCCCCCTATTTTTATTTTATGTCAATGACTTAATTGACCTTTAACTAAATTGCTGGCTTTTTCAAACACTTTCCTTTTGTCATCATTGAAAACATCACACCTGCTGTTTATGTCTGTGGGGAAGATAATTCCACAATAACATTCATGCAGAATTCATCCAGCTCTGATTCCAGGAAGATTGATCTGAAGAGGAACATTCTACCTGCTTTTAAAAGGATGCTGTTTGCATCATCAGCAGGAAGCTCTAATGGCATACTATTGTTTTTTGAAGCACCCAAAGTGTGTTTTTGTGCAGCAGACAGTAATTTAAAAATGGCTGACCAGAATCACCTTTTTATTTTGGACCAGGTGTCAATGAGTATGTGAATTATAGCTTTGCATGTTATACATGCCACATGTCATTTGCATATATGACGATGATAGATTAGGCAGTGTACTCTAGTTAGCTACTGTTTTTAGTAGTTTATGATAAGGTATCAGTACATTGTGCAAGCATTAGATAGATAGAGAGAGAGAGAGAATTATCTGATAAACCAGCAAAAGTGGTTACCAAGGGAATGAACAAGCGACAGGTTTGTTTCTATTAGATCATTTCCTGCCTTTTAGCCTGTCTTTATTTACTGAACAATGGTGAGTCCACGAACCATATGTGAGCAGATATATTGTGCATTTCTCCTAGTAAGACACAGAGCAAGGCTAAATATATAAACAGATATACTGTACGTTCAAGCCATTCTAGTTTCTAGTAACTATGGCTGCTCATTGTTTCCATAACAACGTAATAATGAATAAATGCGTTGTTTCTAAAAATGTAAACTTTTCCACAGGAAAGGCTAGAGTCCAAGAACCAATTAACTTGCTCCAGTAACATACTCTTAAACATAGTTTAGCTAGCTAATCTGACAGCAGGCTGCTTACTGCAGTTGGACTCCAGCTAGGGTGGGCAGTGCCAACCCCCCAAACAGCGTGTTATTTGTTGGCCCTGAACTCCCTGTCGGTCAGATCTAGTTGAGGTAGTGCAGAGGGATTTTTTTTTACCGCCAGGCCAGGTGTACTAAATTGTATGTAAATTGCATTGCTTTTCTGTGTCTGACAGAATCATTCAGATGTTGAACCACATGCTGGTACTGATGGTACAAAATGAATGAACGCATAGAATTAATCCGAGAGGAAAATACATTATATGAGAAGAACGATTATGGGGCTGATGCATTGAGAGAGATGGAATATGTGTGGCAGCAGAGGATTTTGGGGGGAAAAAATTAGAATGGTTCCTGTGTCCTTCTACCACATAATGTGCACTGCTTTAAAAATAATGCTAACTTAAAGCAGACAACATAGACAGAGAGAAAAAAAACTGTTAAACCTCTGGCACAGGGCAGGGTAGCACATTAGTATCCCTGAAATGATATGTCCGAAAACGATTGTGAAACTCACAGCGTAGGTCACGACTCCCCAATATGGGGTTGCTGTTATTTAACTCGTCGATTCTCTGAATAACACGGCGCAGATGCCTTCTTTTAGAAATCCCCCCTCCCTTATAAAGCGTAGCAATTAAAAGGTTCAAGCTAGATGGCACTGTTGTACTTCAGCGTGGCGGGTGACTTTACACCACTCCCTATCGCATTCCACCCTGCCAGGCAGCCGCGACAGCCACAGGCCATCACTAATGCATTCGCAGTCAGGTTCATGGAGAGCGTAATGCACAGGCGCACGGCTTTCTCCAACATGGCGGTCGGCGTGTTAATAAAAAAAAAAGGATATGTTAATCTAAATGCAAATAGGCTTGCTGTTACAGCTTTCTTTCTCTCTGTAGACTGTATTAGTATTAAAAAAGGGAACAGTTTTCCTCCAATGAGTAAAAGGAGAGATGCCAGGATTTCCGTGCTGTGTTATATAACTGTGACTCATTGCAGGTGTGTGTTATTTAGCATATCAGGGATTGGAAATATAATTATGCCATATGAGCATCTTGGGGTTTTTATTTTTTGTTCATTTGTGACTTTCATATTTTTGAAACGCTGGCTGTGTAGCAGAAACTGTGCCGTTCCCTGGCCGTATGTTCACCGAAATGTTTATTCAAAGTTAAGCTGACTTGAAAATAAATCCATAGCGAACAGCGTGTGTGTGCTTTCCTTCTATAGGGTTTGATGAATTATAAATATGGTCCTGTGCTGCACGATGTATACACCTCTTGTTTTACTCATGATTTATGGTTGAATGCTCGATTGTTTGGTATTTCATGGTTACGTGCAGCGGTAACCCCGGCTTTAAGCAGCTACAGCAATCATTTACCGCACAACGCAGTGTGACCATTGCTGGCGAGATACGTCAGTCGTACTGACGTTTAATACTCTCTGCACATAGCTGTGGACTGCAGAACAACCCAGTGACAAATGTCGAGGAGGAAGGGCCTTCGTTGCAGTCAGAGCGTGGGAGAGATACGTATGTGATCAGGTGGCATGGCAAATTGAGATTCCACACAATTCAATAGCTGTGAATGCATTTGCAAGAGAGGAGAGTCGAGTCATTTTCTCCTACAAAAAAAAAAAAATGCTACTTTTCAAAACTGCTTTCAGAAACTTTATAATTATCATATCTCAGCCCTCGTCCCAGTCTCACTGCTAGTTGCCCATTAACCTTTTCGCTGTCTGTGCCACGTCAGCCATTATGCAACCTTCCCCGCTGTTTGCTTTGCTCTTCCTTATTTTCATCTTTTAATTGGCAAATATGTATTTATTAATTAATTTTTTGAGTTGACTCTTGCTTCTGTGTTGATCACTGGGGTGCGACGGGTGTGCATGTACCCCCCTTTGCTGATGATAAAAAAAAAAACACCTCTACACCCGTCCCAACCCCCGTCTTTCAGGGATCCCAAAAGTGTGTTCACCCTTCAGCGATGCACGGCATAAACTGTTCCAGATTCTGAAACAAACCCAACTATTCCAGCACTTATCTTCTACTTTAAACCTCTATGGACTCCAGGCCTGGGGAAACAATGAAACAATATAGTATACTAGTATACTTTCTGTGCAACTGCATCAGTTTGTGTATTCTCAGAAATGGTCAGTTGTTTAACAACCTCCTTTCTCTGTGACTATGTTTCAGAGGAAAGCTGTTAAATATATATACAGTGCCCTCCACTATTATTGGCACCCCTGGTTAGGATGAGTAAAAAGGGTTATAGAAAATTCCCCTTTTGGTGAATTAGCTTAATCTCACACAGAAAAAAAGTAGAAAAATCCAACCTTTAATTGAAGTAAATTTATTCTGAGAAAAGAAAATCCCTCATCAAGAAATAATTATCCTAGGTCTACTCTTGTGCACTCTCCTCTTCAGCTCAGCCCACAGGTTTTCAATGGGGTTTAGGTCAGGGGACTGAGATGGCCATGGCAGAAGCTTGGTTTTGTGTTCAGTTAACCATTTTTGTGTTGATTTGGATGTATGTTTTGGATCGTTGTCCTACTGGAAGATCCAACGACGACCCAGTTTTAGTTTTCTGGCAGAGGCAGCCAGATTCACATTTAAAACTTTCTGGTATTTTATGGACTTCATAATGCCATGTACCCTAACAAGGTTCCCAGGGCCTTTGTAGGAAAAACAGCCCCACAACATCACGGAACCTCCACTGTACTTAACAGTGGAGATCAGGTTATTTTCGGTATAGCCATCCTTCTTTTTACGCCAAACCCACCTTGAGTGTTGGTTGCTGAAAAGCTACATTTTCGTTTCATCGACCAGGCACTTATGTTTGTGGTGAAATGACAGGAAAGGCTTTTTTTCTGGCATGCCTTCCCAAATAATTTGTTGGCATGGATGTGACGTCTAGTAGTTTTGGAGACTTGATGACCCCAAGATGCTACTTTCCTCTGTAATTCTCCAACAGTGATTCTTGGGGATTTTTTTGCCTCTCTTATCATCTTCCTCACTGTGCGTGGGGGCAAAATAAACTCAGGTCCTCTTCCAGGCAAGTTTGTAACAGTTCCAGTTGCTTTGAACTTTTTAAGTATTGCCCTAACGGTATATATGGGCATTTTCAGGTGAGTATCGATTTTTTTATAGCCATTCCATGACTTATGAAGCTCAACACACTTTTCCCTCATTTGATTTGTGTGTTGTCTTATCTTTCCCATGTTGATGTATGAATAAGGGAATATGGCCTCTGTGTCACCTCATATTTATACCTCAGTGAAACAGGAAATCATGGATTATTGCTTGAAACACTCTGATCAACTTTAAAAAGTAAAATATAAATGGAAAAAATGCTTCAGTTACATTTTGTTCATAAAAGTGTCTAGGGGTGCTAATAATTGTGGCACACGTGGTTTTGTTAAAAATAATTATTTCTTGATGAGGGATTTTTTTTTCTCAGAATAAATTTGCTTCAATTAAAGGTTGGATTGTTCAAATCTTTTCCAGTGTGAGATTAAGCTAATTCACCAAAAGGGGAATTTTCTATAACCCTTTTTACTCATCTTTACCAGGGGTGCCAATAATTGTGGAGGGCACTGTATATATATATATTTTTCCGACAGTGTAGTCTTGAGTCCTGAAAAAGACATGGGTTGCTTTAATACACTATGTTGAAATATCAAAATATTCCAATCATGAATCTGAAAATGTCGTACATGTAATTATTCTGGATTGTTCTTTTGGCTCTAACTCTTAAAATCACACACTGCAGCTTATGGATCAAATAAAAGGAGGATGATAACCTATTTTCTCAGCTTTAGTCATGAAGTAATCTCATTTTATTTCCAGAAGATTGCTGTGTATTTGCCTCTCTCCTTTGAAACTGTTCAATGGTGGATCAGCCCTCTGGGGTCATTTTTTTATTGTTATTAATTATTTTCTATTATGTCCCAGTTAATTTGTTTAATCATATAAACTGGGAATCTGTAACCACAAGCAAAGAGGCTTTTGCGTCTCTGCTCTTTTATTAAGCTGTATATCAGAGGGCCCAGGAAGAAGCCGTCTTTAGAAAGTGACATTAATCAAACGAGGTTTTTTTATCCCGGGTGACAGCATTTTCCTTTTTATTTCCCCTGATAGTCGATTAAACTTCAAAATCCTGCTTTTTCTCACCTGATGGTCTATACCTGCTAAAAGCTCATTTCAATAAATGTGAAACTTTTTCCAAGTGGTTTCTGGGATGTGCAATGGTTTTAAATTGATAATGTGATATTTAAATAGCATGGTGAGCTTGGAAAGATTTATTTGGTCCATAAATAGTATAATTGATACGAATATGAAATGAGAAAAGCTGAACTTCAGTATCCACACAAATTACCCTACACAGGTAGTTCTCTGAGCCACTACTCTTTATGTGCCATGCCTCGTAGTACAATAGCAAAGAGACTGCCTGGGAATTGCATATTAATATTAATAATATAATATTAGTTTCCAATATGTTTTTTTATAAATTTTGTTTATTCCAACTTCTGTTTTTCTCAATGTTTTCATATACCCGGTGGTAGACGTATACCATCTCTGCACCAGCCACCATCTCAAATCCAGTGACTAAGTTGTTCAGTGTCTAGGCCAGAGGGCAGCTCAGGAGAGAGAGAGCAGCGTGTACCTGATCGAGCAGGAGGGCTGCTCTAAGGACGCAGTGAGTGACAGTGCGGGGGGTAAATGTCGCTGCATATGCTGCCACGGCTCTCTTGCCTTTCTGCCGCCCTGGGCGAGATTGTGGAGCGGGGAGGGGGCGAGAGCGGGCCTGGGGGGGCGTGAGCGGGCGGGGGGGCGGTGGGGTTTCCAAGGAGATAGCAATTGTGTACCAGAGAGGGGGGCGAGACAGTGATTCCGGACCTGGGGAAATAGTGAATGTAGAGGGGGGGGTGGAGGAGTGGCCACCAAGTATCATGGATGCATGCCCCCCCCCTGCTTCGTTTTGCAGCCCCCCAGACAGATGCCACCCAAGGCCACCGCTCATGTCACCCTATGCCTAGAGCTGGCTGTGCTGCACGGTCAAGCTGTAACGGCTTTCACTGCAGTCACCCTATGCCTAGAGCCGGCTGTGCTGCACGGTCAAGCTGTAACGGCTTTCACTGCAGTCACCCTATGCCTAGAGCCGGCTGTGCTGCACGGTCAAGCTGTAACGGCTTTCATTGCAGTCACCCTATGCCTACAGCCGGCTGTGCTGCACGGTCAAGCTGTAACGGCTTTCATTGCAGTCACCCTATGCCTACAGCCGGCTGTGCTGCACGGTCAAGCTGTAATGGCTTTCATTGCAGTCACCCTATGCCTAGAGCCGGCTGTGCTGCACGGTCAAGCTGTAACGGCTTTCACTGCAGTCACCCTATGCCTAGAGCCGGCTGTGCTGCACGGTCAAGCTGTAACGGCTTTCACTGCATCTGCTGACACTCAGGAGCCTCCTACATCGAACGCTTGCACAAACATCAGTATCTACTTTCATACTTTCCATTTTTCATTAAAAAAACCTCCCATTTTGATTGTAAAGATATCTGTTAACTGTCAGAGCCCCCTACTAATATTTGGTGCATCAATACACTAATATATTTTCTTGGATTTACAGAAAACTTTTTAATTTTCCAACTTTTGTCATTACACCCCAGCACTCCCTTGGCTTTGGAATGAAAAAAACTATTTAATACCAAAATTACATTTTCAATATATCATCTATATATATAACTGCATATATCATCTTTCAAGTCTCAGAAGTACAAGTGAAGCCGTCTGTATAAGCCTTGCAATCTGTTCTATATTATGTACACATATGTATACACATGTAATTGCAATGCACACTTACAGTATGTGTGACACACACACACACACACACACACACACACACACACACACACATGATGAGAAAATGAATCTTTGGAAGTTATGCCTTGGGTAATTAGTATGCAGTGGTGTTGTTCTCCAGCAGCCAATAGGCTGACACTATTGAGTGACACTGAAGCACAGTCAGGATCAGAAGGCTGGTTGGCAGTCACGTGCAGAATTTGTGCTCTAAAGGTTCCCTGATCATTTTTTCTTACCTGCCCATGTAGGAACAGCCCCAGACATAGCTTTAATTGCTTTTTCATTGTCCTTTGCGGAACAGGAAGTGCACCGCTACAACAGAAACCCTATGCATATATTCTTAATAATGCATTATATGTTAGCATAAGTGAGAGGAAATAGAGCAGAAATTAATTTCAGAGGGGTTTTAAATGACGAGCATAAGCTCACCTCCTGAATGGTTCATGAAGAGATTTGCCTCACATTCATCATTAGAAAACAAATGATCGGTGAGGTTAAAAAAAAGTAAGAGATTCATTTATTTTTTTATTTTTTTGGTCGGGAGGTATTACATGAACCTAAAGGCCAGGCCACCAATAAACCCATTCTGGCCAGGTACACCTTCACACCCACGCCGGACGAGTGCAGGTCATCAAAGCGAGGCGGCGCATTCCTGACCTCAAATCCTTGCCAGCGGGCAGAGAAAGGGGTCTCTGTTTAACAGCGGAAGCTGCTGCTGGACAAGCTAAGGCCAACGAAAGCCACGACACCGGCCTTGGCCCTGGGATCTGAGCGAGAGGCCAAACGCAGTGTCAGTTTCACCTCTTGTGTTTGAGTTCGTTTGAACCCGACTTGACCCACCTGCGCAGTCTTTAAACCCGGGGTACCCCTTGGAAACCCTGGTTCTGGAGTGCCAGAGAAGGTCCTGGTTTTTGCTCCATTCTATAAGTACATGACTATAACTATGCATAACTGGATTCATTTTACTTAATCAGGTGTAATGAATGCAGTTGACCATGTATTGAAGGCACAATATTCAGGCTCAGACTTTTAATCATCCATCCATCACTTGTGATCAAGCTCAGCTGGGACAAAAGCCATAAACATCTCCGGTCCTCCCAGGGTTGCCTACCCCTGCTTTAAACTTTCACTTCACAGCACAGGATTAGTGGATATAAATATTGAATGCGGGGCAAACCAATTTCATACGGCATTGGACCGTGTTTAGGTAATATTGTTACCATTCATGAGTGATTAAAAATTGAACTACTGCCTACAAAGCCCTCCTTGAGGGATTGCGCATTACAGATGGAGATACATAGTGAATCACAACCAGCAACACATAGCATTCAAGCTAACTACAATACTTCTGCACTCGCAATGCTTAAGAAATAACACAGGTCAGTTTTGTGAACGCTGGACATTAGTGATTCCGGTGCACACGTGTAGCTGGAGGGATTCACAATTGAGACCAAGCGGACTGGTGGTAGAATTAATAAGTCGGGCTGCTGGAAGGCTCATCCTGTTAAGGCACTCTAATGCAACGATGGGACCCGTGGTTCCGGTATCAAATCCGGACTGTCCCATTGCTGACTGTGGCCGACAGCCTCTCAGGGTGATCGGCTCTAGCGTCAGCCAGGGAAGGGAGGGGTTCTGTTGTCCGAAATTACAGCATACAGTCAGTCACCAGCGACCACTGCTGGCCACTTGAGTGCCTCACGTCTGCTGAGCTGCACATAACACACAAAGCATCTTCCTCAAACTCGTGTCTGTGCGAGTCCAACTTGCGGCGCGATAAGAAGCAGCGACAGCATCATGTGTTTCGAATGAGAGCATGTGCTTTTATACCCCCCCCCCCCCCCCCCCCCATCTCCCTGAATAGATAGCAGAGGAAGCAGCAATGAGCACAGTTAAATAAGACATTTCAAATTGGGAAGAAAAAGTCCATCCATCCATCCCTCCTTTATATAACACGCTTATTCCTGGTCAGAGTCACAGGGGGGCTGGAGCCTATCCCAGCATGCATTGGGCTAGAGGCAGGAATACAGCCTGGACACGTCGCCAATCCATCGCAGAGCACACACACACTATTCAACTCACACGCTCATACCTATGGGCAATTTAGAGTTTCTGAATCGCCTAACCTGCATGTCTTTGGACTGTGGGAGGAAACCGGAGTACCCAGAGGAAACCCACACGGACACAGGGAGAACATGCAGACTCCGCACAGAAAGGCCCTCGGCCGGGATTCAAACTCGGTACCTTCTTGCTGTGAGGCGACGGTGCTAGCCACTGCACCACCTTGCCGTCGAGACGAAAGAGTGGGGGAAGGAATTAAAAAACAAGAAAAAAGGAAGGCATTAAAAAAATAAATGCACACACTCATTTGGGATGAGAGACGCAGGGACTCTGAGCTTCAACAGAGATCCGGGTGCAGATGGGGGCGGGGGGTCGAGGGCTGAGGCTGTCAACACGCATATCTTTTGGCGGCAGACGGAAGGGAAGGCAGATGTGGGTCGGAGAGTTCTGGAAGGACACAGCGCTCGCTCACTGTCAGCGGCTGCACTGACGGTCTTGGCAGGCTGGGCTGGGGATCAGTAAACCGGGCCTGTCATTACGAGACCCACGACTGGAGAGCCATCAGTCACAAAACGCAGCGTATCTGAGGCAAATGATCCAATTTAGTGGGGCGCGTGGCTACACTGGAGGAGATATCAGCCGGGCATTTTGATATCCGTGTAAATGAGAGGGAGGAAGAAGGAGACCTCTATGTCCTCCAAACCGCAGAGATACGGAAAGTAATGAGTGTCTTTGAGTGACCCTAGTGGTGCAGAGGATGATGGGTAATGGGGTGAGGATTGAACTTTGCGCTACACCCATTAAGACAGGTTGAAGTGGAGATAGAAACCGAATTATTTAAACAGGCATGGCAGCAGGCCTCCAGCTCAGAGTAAGTAGTCAAAATGATCTGGTGGAACTCTGTGTCAAAATGCACAGATATATAAATAAGCGTGTATTTATCACAGATCAAAGTCAAGTTTCCCTCCCTCCCTCCCTCTCAGTTGAGTGACCAGCTCGGAAGCCAAACTGGTCAGGCACATTGCCTAGCAACTGTTGCTATACAAAGTCCATGGCCATAAATTTTCAATAAGAAATACTTCTCTTTAATCATAGCTGATGCTTTCAAATGTTATAAAAAATGTGTGTGTGTGTGTGTGTGTGTGTGTGTGTGTGTGTGTGTGTGTGTGTGTGTGTGTGTTTGTGGGCATATTTACAAACACATGCACACACACTTTATTCACACATTTAGTTTTTTATGAATAAATAAACATAGAACTTGAGATATCACGATTTAGGTCCAAACTTGGAATTAAACAAATTATTTTTTGACCAGACCTGCTTGCATTGTTCCCACAAGTAGTGCAATATGCCAGAAACTAAACACTGAAAAGAGGGCATAAAATAAAACCCCGCACATAGAAGATGTGTCATTCATAACTACATTTCTCATGCAAAAAGTCCCACGTTCCTGTGTCTTTAGACCCTGCCAACCTTTCCATTGCCCAAAAAATGATGGGAAGGTATTTTCAGAGCGTATGGTTTGTGTACAAGAGCTAGCCTACACAACACAAAAAAAAAACACATAAAATATAAAAACTTTGAAACTTCTTGGCAACATTTACTTTGTATGTGATTTTGTCTGCGGGTAGCCGGCAGACAGGCGGACACTTGGCCTACAGAGGGCTCAGCCTGACAGCATGTCCTCCCCATCATTGTCTTTCCTCCATCGTTCATTATTTCCAGACACCGCCGTGGATGTCATTCCAACAATATGACAGAAATATCACTAATGCAGTGGCATTCACAGAACCCTGAAAAGCCACTTTCATGCAGACTTTAATGTGGACTTCTGTCATTACTTATGTCTGTAATATTATTTATAATATTAGCTAGTGGGGTAAAAAAACAATGCAAACAGATGATACAAATGAATGGCGGTGCTGATGAAGATGTTCATCAGAGCTGAAGAGATGTTGAAACAGCTCTGATTCCAACCAGCTGCTCCCCTGCTGACACAGATGGGCAACCATTCGACACAAAGCAAGGCCCTCCATGCCATGAGCAAAAACATATTATATTTCAATAAATATTAATCATACTGCTCTCACTCTGGCATTTATATACGCCATTTTTTACTTGTTATTTTTAGTCTAAACAACTTCAGTTACAAAATCAGTTATGTTTTCATGCGGAAAGTAGTGTATCATCATTCCTTAAATAGTTGCAAATGTCAGATTTTTACCAGACCGAAAAACCAAAATAACAATAATCAACTTGTCATTTCACGCGGGTAATTTGAGTATAATAATTTTATTTTACTTTCTATTTTACCCGGGGATTTTAATATGTGTATTTTTGCCCCTGAAAAAAGATCAGGTCAACGTTTCTTACTGCATTTCTGTAATATCCAGTGGCCTGCCCTGCAAGAGCATTTTTTCTTCTATGTACTGAAGAACTGTTTCATATTAGGAAGAATTTTCTCAAATGCTATCGACAGTTGCCTGGCCTGGGTGCACTCAACATTAGTCCTTAACTTTCACTTAAAAAATAAATTCCCATTACCTCTTTCAATGCAAACACAATTTATTTTTTGTGGCAGATCAAATAGCATTTGTGAAGAAAAACAGCATTTAGAACTGGCATTTAATTGCGAGTCAAAGCTAAGGACACATTATTGATTGAATCCACAGCACAACAGTATCTGGTCATTCAAGTCAAGTAATTACCATCTTTGTCTGATTGTGAGGATGAAATACTCTATTTTGTGATGTCATGACTCGTGGGTGGATATTGGATAAGAGCCACAATAAGAGTGTGTTACCTTGCCTTCTCAATAGTACAGAAATAATTTCAGCCATGAATGCCAAGCCTCTTCTTTCATTTTTGCCTTTCACAAATTGTGCATCACATCACAGATATTTTCGGATATTCATAGACCTCTCAGTAATGTCAGGCACATTCAATCAGGCAAAGACTGCAGTGTGAACAGTTCCAAGGATTCTTTGTGTGCTACAAATTTCACTGCACAACATAAAACCCATTCTCTCCAGGTTATTGAAAACCAAGTTGTGCTTGGGCTAAGACCAAAGTCGGTAGGCTGTCATTGATGAAACATCGATCATGTTTATTATGGCAATCTTCACAGCCATTTTAATGAAGCACATTCTGAAAGAGGTCATAGGACAATGGCAATTTCTTGTGACAATATGGAGAGGCGGCAAACATTGATAGTGGCTTGGAAAAAGTCATTAAAAAAATTAAATAACTACTTTGCCCAGCAATTAATTTAATTAATTTACAAACATTTACTATACCTGAAAAAAAAACAGTTAAAAAAACTGAAACATGCATAATGTGTGTACATAATATTACGGTCATAACAAAATGTGTGTGTGTGAGAGAGAGAGAAAAAGAGAAAAAGAGAATCAAGGGAATCAGCAATCTACAGGTTTCTGTCTATCTATATAGACAATTTGACAAATTCTAACCACAAAATGAAAAACAGGCTAGACAGTTAGCAGGCTACATGTTACGTTTCTCCCAACTGGTGTGGACCCAAACGCAGGACTCGGGGATAGACTCACAATAAGCTCCAGCGGAGCACTTTATTTGAGGCAAGCAAACAACAATGAAGAGGGAGAGCAAGGTGAGGGTCTGGATACGGGGTTGGCGATAACCAGGGGCAGATGAAGATCAGGGAAAACAGGAGAAGAGCTGGGCGAATGGCAGACAACCGGTGACAGACTGGAAGCAGGGTTGGCGAGGGCAATGGCAGAGCAGGGAATGCAGGCCGGCGGGTAAACTGGAAAAGACAGACTTGACACATTAGCAAAACACAACAGACAATGGCCGAGTAACAAGAACAACAAACATGACTTGAGGTAACAAACTGGCAACGAGACGACAGAGAAGGGAACATAGAGAGATATAATAAGTGAAACATGCGGAATGTATGCGAGAATGAATGAGCTAACGAGAGTGAGGGTGGAATTTGAACAGGGAAGGTGAGTGATTGGCTGGGAGATTAAGAGAGGTGAATGAGAAAACGAGAAGGGAAACCACGCCCAGCCTGCACAACACGAAAGACAGACAGGGTAAAAGTAAAAACATGACAAGAAACGAAAGGAATGGGGAACACAGGGAGAGCAATAGGAACGTGGACTGGAGGGGAGAGAGGTGGACGCAACACTACATACAGTGACAGTGTTCATTTACCTAGGGGAAAAAAAGCTAACTTTAGTACCTTCAGCTCAGTCAGTCGTCAAACCTGTGTTAGGCTAGTTCATCAAGCACAAATCAATAAGATTTAATTCAATTTTATTTGTATAGCACTTTTTACAGATACACTGTATATACCAGTATATACCAGTCTAATGGCAGCCTTTTTAGTATACAATGATGCCACCTGCCTATAATAATAATAATAATAATAATAATACATTTTGTTCGGCATTTCTGGACACTTTCTGGATCTGAAATGTTTAAACACTGGACAAAACAGGGACAATATAGACATAGCCATCGTGAAACAAGAACATAGAAGCATAGGCAAGCATTTAAAAAATGACAATAATAATAAAGCGGGACATTACAGTGGGCAACAGGGGGAACCAGACTGTTATGAGTTATGAGCCTATGAGTTATGAGTAAATAGGTGTGTTTTGAATAGTTTTGTGAAGGAGGGTAGTGTCTCTTCATGTCTGATGTGTGTAAAGACGGTCTTCAAGAGTGTGGGAGCAGCAGCGGTGAAGGCTTGTGCACTCACTGTAGTGAGTCAAATGGGAGAGATGGTGAGTAGACAAGCAGAGGAGGAGCGTAATGCAGGTTGGGGTGTAGTCAGGCTTTGTAAGTGAGCAGGAGGATTTTTAATTGAATGCTGTAGTGGACTGGCAGCTAATGCAGCTGAATGAGAGTGTGCTTATGTCAGAGGGTTATGTGAGGATTTGTGCAGTTTTGGATGGTTTTCAGTTTACTGATATGTTTGAAGGGGAGTCCTGAGAGTATAACATTGCAATAGTCCAGTCGAGAGTCGGGAGATGTTGTGGAGGTGAAGAAGTGCAGTGTGTGAAGTGTATGAAACGCTCTTTAAGTGAGGTACAAAGGAGAGGGTATTATCCAGAATGACACCAATACTTTTAACTTGGGGTGACAGGGGGATTGGGTAGCCAGGGGAGTGGCTACTTTAGACAGGGTAGATTTTGTACCAATGAGCATAATCTTCTGTTTTATTGGCCTTGAGTTTTAGGAAGTTGGTAGCCATCCAGGCATTGATGTCATGGAGGCAGCTGATGAGGGAGGCAGGGGGAGAGGGGCGTTGGGTTTGGTGTGTAGAGTTGTGTACTGTCAGCGTTACAGTGGAAATTACATTTATGGTGATTGTTACTGTCAAGGTGGGATTGGAGTTGGGCTGATACTCAAGAACAGAGCAGAAAGACATTATATTAAAGGGTATTTAAAAACATGGTATTTACCCAGCTGAAGTGGTACTTTGAGTGTGGTCATAGACTTGTAGATGAGAGAAACAGTGATAGTGCGTTTTGGAAAATGCTCGCTTTTATCTCTCTCCCTCATTTATCATGGAGAGAAGTTTCTATATGGAAAGTGCATTTCACTAAACAAGTGTGAAAACCAAGTGTTCGCTTAGAAATGCCACACAGCTTGGCTAATTTGTCCTGTCAGAGCAAAATGAATACACTTTGGGGCATCGCTTGATTAGGAGAGAGGATGCTCATTAAAACCTTTTACGGTTTTTCAAAGAGCAAGCAATTAACTGCTCAGAATTCCATGACTTTTAATTAGCCTGTTCCTAAGAGACCCCACTGGAGAAATAGTTCTCTCAGACTGTCCCCAAGACAAATGCTTTTGGGAACTGAAAATGCGCTGAAAATAAATAAATAAATAGATAAATATGTTAGCCACTCAAATTCAGAATATAGACGTTTACAAGAACACTTACTTTGAGGTCCCAATGGCAGGAAGTGACAAGAGTGCCAATTCCTTCACCCACGCTAGGTCATTGAATTGTTGAACTTTCATCTAGCTGAGGTACAAAAGTGATGAGCTTGCAAAAAGAAAAGTTAGATAAGTCTTCCAAAAGAAAATCCTTACAAAGGGCTTTTCAAAATCCTATCTCTATGACAGAACAGCAGCTGACCAGGTGGCACCTACAGCACAAGGAACTTTTCTGAGAGACACTAGCTACTGGTGTGACGATGCCAGCTGGCTGTAATGCAAAAAAACTTACTTTTAAAACTTTTAAAATTTTTCTTATCATATTGAGAGAATTTTTCTCACTTTTTTTTCCACAAGACTCACTCACACTTTTACCAATTTTGGTGGTTTTCTTTTTGCATAAAAAATTCAAGTTTTATAATTTTAATTAAATTCCTAAGAATAATAGCGTAAACGTTAAACTATCAGAAATATCAGAAAATTTATCAGAAAAATATGGTTTATCAAAACTGGACTTAGTGAGGTTTGGAAAAACACTTCTCATATACATTATTTTTTTAAAAGGTTTAGGTTATTTTATGGGGGCATATACTACATGTTTACTGTCATGTTACAGTCAAAGCTGATTTTTGAAAATGTCAAACAATACAAGCCATTTTTCCATTTGTGGAAGACTTTATTGATAGATATTAGCTTGTTATTGTAATGGCCAAAGGCCTGGTTATTTAATACCAAGTGAAGTTTTTTTTTTTTAATGTATATTTGTTGATGAAATAAAACTATGTGCTAAGATGAAGAGATGTGCTAGGTCAGAGAAATTGATCTTCCCATTTCTCACACTTCAAAAATACTAAGTAGTATTTAGTGCTATATATATTTTTTGAAATATGAACATTTGTAAATTAGAGTGGAAGCCTGCCTCTATATCAGATTTTAACACACCTTATGGTGGCAAATCATAAGAGGGTCAACTGTGTCTACTTTAAAAACAAAATACCACATTTTTACAGGTCAGGCCCAGTATCATTTCCCATATGCTTTCCTGTAACATTCCACCATCCTATATTTAATATGTTGCACTTTTATCATCAAGTAAAGCAAAATCAAATGTTTTCATTGCTATTTTTATGTATTGCGAACATTTTCCTGTTTTGACCTTGAAAATCTTGAAACCCAGACAATACACAAATCCTCAGGAAAACGAAAATTATAATAATAAGTTTAAAAATTCAAAAAAAGAAAAATTCTAAAAAATCAATGTTAAGCTTTTAAATGTAAGGACAACACTTAGATTTGAGTAGAACTCTGAACCCAGTACTGGCAATAGTGAGACTCTTAGAGAATCCTAAGTGCTGTAATTCATCCACGGTTTGCCCCAGACAGCAGTCCACTGGAAGAATCAGAAGAGCTCATGGGACACAGAGAAAAGGCATCAGCATCATATTTCCAGTAAGCTTGTTTGAAATTACACCAAAATTAGAAGGGAGGAGGGGTTGGGTGGTGGGGGTTGATGGGTAATTTGTGACTGAACAGTGCAAGGAAATAAACCTTCTACGCCACATGATCTCCCCGTGCATTCCACATCAGTGTACTTTTGCAAATTCCTTTTTAATTGTCTGGTTTTTAGCTAATTACACAGCTGTATCATTATTAACGGAGCAGTATCGCTGAACGCGGTCCTCCCAACGCGCATGAATCAGCCGAGTTTTCCATTCCGCTGTAATGGCGGTTGAGAAAGGCGGCGTTGGCGGGGGCGGGGGGGGGGTTGTTCAGGACCCTAGGGGTTGAGTGGATGAGTAACATTTCTGACACTGCTGTTCCTCTCCCAAGCAAACCACTCAACAGTAAGAACTCAGCTGCACAAATGCACCCATGCATGTGTATGGAGTTCTTATGACACACAGTGGTATCAGCTAATTTTATTAAAAAATATAAATCACATTTTTTTTAAAGCCCATAAACTGCATATATATGCTAAAACAAAACAATTATCTCTGCACACCAACTTGTTTATATCAAATATATCTCATGGTTCCATGTTAAAACTACATTTTAAACAAGCTCTATTCCAAAGTGATGGCACATATTTTTCCCCAAACACCGATTGATGTAACTTGGCCCTAAGTATGTGCCTGAGGTCTAAAATACACTGCTCCATGAGGAAGTCAATAGACCAGGGCTGAGTAATCCTATCCAATAAGAGTGTGTGCAGGTTTTTGTTTTAGCCAAGCACCAAGACATCTGATTCAGCCAGTTAACAAATCATGTACTACAATCAACACCTTGATAACTACAATCAGGTGTCTTAGTGCAGGGCTAAAACAAAAACCTACACCCACACCGGCCCTTTTTGGATACGATTGGCCACTCTTGCAAAAGACTGTGATGGAAGTTAAAATTGCTGTCTCAAGCATCCCTCCACAACATCATTGTTCCAGATTAACCCAATACACACTATTCAATTATTTGTGTTTTCATTTTCCCCCACAACCTGTACACAATATGATCCCCTACAGTGAGGGGGTCCAGTGGCTCTGTTATGCTGTGGGGGGCATTTCCCTGTCATGGATTGGGTCCACTTGTCCCCTTAGAGGGAAGGGTCACTGTAAATCAGTTTATCCTATGATGAAACATTTCTATCCTGATGGGAGTGGTCTCTTCCAGGTTGAAAATGCCCCCATCCACAGGGCACGAGGGGTCACTAAATGGTTTGAATATTAAAATGATGTGAATCATATGCTATGGCCTTCACAGTCACCAGATCTCAATTGAACACCTATGAGATATTTTGGACCGACGTGTTAGACAGCGCTCTCCACCACGATAATCAAAACACCAAATGAGGGAATAACTTCTAGAAGAATGGTGTTCCATCCCTCCAGAGACTAGAATCTATGCTAGACTAGAGGTAGAATCTATGCTAGACTAGAGGTAGAATCTATGCTAGACTAGAGGTAGAATCTATGGTAGACTAGAGGTAGAATCTATGGTAGACTAGAGGTAGAATCTATGCTAGACTAGAGGTAGAATCTATGGTAGACTAGAGGTAGAATCTATGCTAGACTAGAGGTAGAATCTATGCTAGACTAGAGGTAGAATCTATGCTAGACTAGAGGTAGAATCTATGATAGACTAGAGGTAGAATCTATGCTAGACTAGAGGTAGAATCTACGCTATGGTTTGGTGGTCCAACACCATACTAAGACACTTGTTGGTTTTTTCTTTAATTTGTCACCCATCTATATGTGACAAAATATTAAAAATGATTAATTTATTCTATATATAAATGCAGAGGTGCTAATAATTGTGGCTCACGTGATTTTGTTAAAAAAAAAAATTTCTTTATGAGAGATTTTTTTTTCTCATAATAAATTTACTTCAATTAAAGGTTGGATTTTTTTCATTCTTTCAGTGTGAGATTAAGCTAATTCACCAAACGGTGGATTTTTTATAACCCTGTTTACTCATCTTTACCAGGGGTGCCAATAATAATGAAGGGCGCTGTATATATACAGACGGGTGAAATATATACAGTATATATATATATATATATATATATATATATATATATATACACAAAATGCTGAATTTTGTTATTTTTCCTTGCAGTGCCGCCGTTGGCTTTAACTGGTTTATTCTTAGACTCAGAATCACAAAGGCCTACAGGGCATAAGAAAAGTGCAACACTGAAAGCACACTGGGAAGAAGAGTCTAAATGAACTAAGACACTGTAAAACTGAAAACAGCCTCACGCCTAAAACCCAACATGTATTTAGTTCAAATAAGTTCATAGTGTCTATATTTACTTAGATCATAGTTTTCTTTTATATCAGACACAAGTTATATTTTTCCTACCTGACATGTTTCGACGGCAATACTTCCGGCTTCGTCAGAGGTGTCACTGTCACTACATACCATCCAGTGACACCTCTGACGAAGACGGAAGTATTGCCGTCGAAACATGTCAGGTAGGAAAAATATAACTTGTGTCTGATATAAAAGAAAACTATGATCCAACATGTATTTATTCAATTGCCAGTCAAAAGACTCAATTGCTTGTCAAGAGCCGTTGAGCCCACGTAACGCAACGCAACGCCACGCAACGCCACGCCACGCCACGCCACGCAACGCAACGCAACACAATTCCTGACAGTGCACAATAATGAACGCAGTGTTCCAACAGAGACAAATTCTGGTGGGTCCGTGATTTTTCCTGGCAAGGTTTGGTTACCCTTTTCACACCCTAAGAAGGCGAGGTCGATGTCAGTTATCTCTCAATGATCCTGAGGGATTTTTACCCCCATTTTATCAGATTTTTTCCTACAGAGAGGCAATGTCCCCCATTCACAGAGAATGAGTAGTAGTCCAGAGGTCAGAGGTCACACATGTGAGGTTGTCTGCATGTCATGATCAACTTAATCACCAGAGCTAAACCCCATTAAGCATTTATGGGATATTGAGGATGCCTGAGACCAGGGTCATACAGAGACCTTTTGAGGGACGGGTGCTCAAAGTGAGAAAATGGCACATCGACCTAGAAAATGTGTTTTATGACACCCGGGTATTGTCAATATATTTATAGAAAATTAATGAAGATGAATGAGAACAACAATAAAAAATGTTTTACTAATTATTTTAATTTTTTTATCAAAGGGGCACATCGGCCACTTCGGGGCAAAAGAGGCAGGTGCTCGGGTAGCTGGACTCACCCAGCAACACCCCCATATGGATCTATCCATAATCTGTATAAATACTTTGATTCATGTTTATTTTATACATTTTCTTATTAAAGATGTACTACATTTTTCAAAAATTACCAAAAAAAAATCCAGATTTTAACTCTTTTATGACAGAGACATTTATTATATGTCACAAAAAGAATGAAAGGATAAGAAAGGCTATATCAATTGAGTCATTGGGTTTCTGGTATTGATATAGTGGAAAGAGTTAAATTGTGAAGCTTCAAAATAGGATTGTGGTTATTACAGAATTAAGTTACTCTGGAGAGAGTTAATGCGTCTCTGGATAAAGACATTTCACAGGAAGAGACATTTGTGTGAAACAGAAAGGCTCTCCAGACACATGAAAATCATCATAATATATATATATATTTTAATCCAGAGCCAGATTTCGAGGATCTCAAGAGAAAGTAATTTTCTATGTTCTCTGGAGAATGAAGAAATTGCACTAGCGGGGGGAGGATTGTTTTTTTCTCACAAAAACAGCAGAAATCTGTTTTCACACAACAGTGCTGTTTGACTCCCACATCCAGCCAATTCTACCACTGTCTAATGCTTATTTTCTCTCCACAACATACAGAAGTAATACCTCTTTACGCAATTTCTATAGATATGGCATGCATTAGATGTACAGTGAGCACCATAATTCATTGGACAGTGACGCATTTGTTGTTATTTTGGTTCTGTACACTTTGAGTTTGAAAGGATACAATGACAATGAGGTTGAATGCAGACTGTCAGCTTTAATTTGAGGGTATTTTCATCCATATCGGATGAAACATTTTGAAATTATAGAACCTTCTGTACATAGTCCCCCCCATTTTAGGGCTTCAAAAAATATTGGACAGTTTAACATAATGTAGAATAAAGTAATCATTTTAAATATTTGGTCACATATCCTTTGCATGCCATGACTTCCTGATGTCTGTGACCCAACAACATCAAAAGACTCGTGATATCTTATTTTCTGGTACTCTTACAAGCGATACTATAACCTCTCTACATTTGAATGTATCTCTATGGAAATAGAGGAGGGTGTGACTAGATTTAGCTGTAAATTACACTGTAACAGGATAAATCTAGTCCCACCCCCCAATTCCCATAGAGATCTATTCAAATGCAGAGAGGTTATAGTATCGCTTGTAAGAGTACCAGAAAATAAGATATCACGAGTCTTTCAATGTTTCTGTCACAGACATCAGGAAGTCATGCAAACCAAATATGCAACCAAATATTAAAAATTACTACTTTATTCTACATTATGTTAAACTGTCCAATGTACAAAAGGTTTTATAATTTATAAGTTAATCCGATATGTATGAAAATACCCTCAAATTAAAGCTGACAGCCTGCACTTCAACCACGTCATCGTATCTTTTCAAACTCAAAGTGCTAGAGTCCAGAACCATAAAAATGTGTCCCTGTCCAATGAATTATGGTGCTCACTGTAGTTGTTCTTTGCCAGAAGTGCTTTATTTTATTAGAAATGGACCTGGATGCCATTGGGGACGCGATTAATGCAAACGGATCATTGCTAGCAGAAGCAAAGCAGCGGGACGTGGATGAGCCCTGATAAAATGTTCTAATGATACCGCAGTATTATTCTACCCCATCCGCATCTGAAATCCCAGAACGCTTTCGCAAGTCCCACGGGCACAGGGGGCCAGCTCATATCGCACATATTCCGTGCCGGTGCTCTGGAGAGTTGCCAGGGCGATGGTCGCCGTGGGGTTGTGCGGCAGGCGGGTGGGCGAGGCGCCATGCGACACAGCGAGAGTTTTTTGTGCCGTCGAAACCTCGGCGCCTCGAGATTAAGCGGGGAAAAGAGCCTATTTTGTGACCGGTCTGTGCAGAGGAGCTCTCCGCTGTGATGAATGGGAATGAGAGTCTGTCTCCTGCTCTGCGAGGTCGTGCAATAAAGCAAAATGAAGCCCATTTTAGAGTGTCTATAGTTCTCTAAAAGGGAGCTGCATGCAGCCTTATCAAGTCTGACAAGGTGTAATTCAGAAAAAAAAACATCCGTTAAGGTCTACTGCCATTTTACATCTTCAAAAAAAAAGGCATATCGTACAAATGGTGTCATGCATGCCGCTGACGTTTTCTCACAATGTTACTGTATTAGTGCTGTTGAGATAATGAAATAATGTTAATGGGTCAAGGGCGTAAACTGCAAAGGTTTTGAATTGAACGGGTTAACAGTGATGTTGATTGCTTGCCTGTCCTTGTGCAGTTGTGTAAGGGACTACCTTTTTTTACAGTTATATTATACTACATTATGCAATATAACCTCAGGTGTGGTTTTCATAATTACCCACGACCAAGGAAAAATTAAGAACAAAACGGTTCACGAGATGCAGTACAGTTCTGATAATTTCACAGATTCATTTTCCAAGAGTCTATTGACTTGTTTAAGCCTCACATTATGATGTGATCTCATACAAAATTTTCTATGGGAATTTTTTCCCCCCGGCGCATTAAGCATTCATGGAATAAGCATTCTACTCTGAGCCAAGTTGGTCTGGAAATACTTATCATGTGACCTAGTTGCATTTCCTGTGAAGTTGTCTGGGCGATGTTGAAATGGAAAATTTACATTCCCGTTTCTAGGCCAAAATGTTCTGAAGTTCTAAAGTTATCCTCACAGCCTTTATCGGAAAGCAACCATCAAATCAAGGCTTAATTGATGGTCTCCGCACCCGCGAGTAACCACAATATGCCAATTTTCACATGGAATAAAAAAAATTAAAAAAAAACTAAATATGGTGACGAAGACGGTCTGTTGTGTGTTCAACCCAGTTTTCGAAAAAAATATCGTGGTCACAAATGATAGAAACTCTGTCACAGAGTGAAACTATTCGCATATGAATACTGTTTCATATCTCCTGGGAAGTTAACTGAAGCACCAGTGGGAATCTTGGAAGAATACATTAGGAACAGCTGCCTTCTAAATAGGGACGCAAGTTCCAACCTTCAGGCCTGTATTCAATCATTCAAGCATTTGTCCATGAACTTTGACTTACAAGTAAATACTTTTTCTTTACAGTGATCACCAAACTTGCAAAACAGTGTTTGTGGGGAAAAAAAGAAGATAATTGTTGCTTTTAATTGCTAGTCAAAGTTGTGGGCAAATGTTGATTGAATCCCAACCCGACCTGAGAGAGAGATTCTCTTGTTTACATGGGGAAAAAACAACAGAAAAAAAACTTTGCTTGCTTTAAACAAAAATACAAAATAAAGCATACATGAATGTCAATACAGAGTTCAACAGTATTTTCCTTTGGAGTTGCCTGTATTATAGAGGTGGTAATATTGTTTATCATTTTGGACTGAAGCCCAATAGAAATTTGTCTCTACTGATGGGCTCCTGAGATTTAGCTGGGCTGTAGTTCTTTATTTTGGTCTAATTATTGACGTAATATTATAGACAGATAGATTAAATGCCTTTTCCAGTGACAAACAGTCTTAATTGTCTGCCAAATAATTAATCCTGTCAGGGAATATCAAATAATATGACCTGAGGGATATTCAACAAGCCGTGTAGTGGGCTAGCCCTTCTATACCGTGAGTTTTCTACTCGTAAGTCCATCCGAGATACAATGACTGTTATACACAAGACAGTAACCTTAACGAGGCCAGTACACCACAGAGACAGAGTTTAGTGACCAGAAACCCAAACGTAAGTGAATATAAAGATTACACAAAAAACAAAAACAATCATTCCAACAACAAAACAAAAAAGGAGGGGGCACGTTTCGTACCCCTCACTGCAGACCCTCCACGACAGGGGTAAACACGGAAGGTTACCTGTGTGACTCACCTGTCCCCATCCCCTAAGTATTACCTATGTGACTCACCTGTCCCCATCCCCTAAGTATTACCTGTGTGACTCACCTGTCCCCGCCCCTAAATATTACCTGTGTGACTCACCTGTCCCCATCCCCTAAGTATTACCTGTGTGACTCACCTGTCCCCATCCTCTAAGTATTACCTGTGTGACTCACCTGTCCCCATCCCCTAAGTATTACCTGTGTGACTCACCTGTCCCCATCCCCTAAGTATTACCTATGTGACTCACCTGTCCCCATCCCCTAAGTATTACCTGTGTGACTCACCTGTCCCCGCCCCTAAATATTACCTGTGTGACTCACCTGTCCCCATCCCCTAAGTATTACCTATGTGACTCACCTGTCCCCATCCCCTAAGTATTACCTGTGTGACTCACCTGTCCCCGCCCCTAAGTATTACCTGTGTGACTCACCTGTCCCCATCCCCTAAGTATTACCTGTGTGACTCACCTGTCCCCATCCCCTAAGTATTACCTGTGTGACTCACCTGTCCGCGTCCCCTAAGTATTACCTGTGTGACACACCTGTCCGCGTCCCCTAAGTATTACCTGTGTGACTTACCTGTCCGCGTCCCCTAAGTATTACCTGTGTGACTTACCTGTCCGCGTCCCCTAAGTATTACCTGTGTGACTTACCTGTCCCCATCCCCTCCCCCCTCAGGCGTTCTGGGCGTGTCGAGCACTGTCGGATTCACTCCCGCCAGGAGTCTGGCTCCACCCGGTACTACCTGACTGACAACCTGGTGTTCGACAGCCTCTACCGCCTCATCTGTCACTACAGGGCCACGCCCCTGCACTGCATTGAGTTTGAGATGAGACTGGGGAGCTCCGTACCACAGCCCGCCTTCGCAAAGCATTGAAAGAAAACAGACAGACGGATAGTGGGGAAACAGACAGACAGATAGTGGGGAAACAGACAGACAGATAGTGGGGAAACAGACAGACAGATAGTGGGGAAACAGACAGACAGATAGTGGGGAAACAGACAGACAGATAGTGGAGAAACAGACAGACAGATAGTGGGGAAACAGACAGACAGATAGTGGGGAAACAGACAGACAGATAGTGGAGAAACAGACAGACAGATAGTGGAAAATCCCTTTTGTCTAAAGACTATCTGGTAGTGCAGCTTGGTCACTCACACTCTACCAAAAAAACTAATTTTTTGTCAGATTTCTATTAAGGTTTGATAACTCACTGATTACTTTCTGTTCAATTCTCTGGAAAACATTTAAACTCTTCTGTAATTGGTTGCAGGTGACTATGCATATTTTTGCTGATGGCAATGGTAATATTCAAGCATTTTTCAATGTTTATGCTCTGATAAATATCACCCTCTCTCCCCTCCCTTCTCCAATCTTCCATCGAAATGATCAAACACCAAGGCATAATTTACTAATCTGATTTGCCTCAGGCTGACAAGCCCAGTTAAAATACTGTTGTTACAAAAGTTACTAACTGGCTTTGCTTTCTTATTGGATGGCAGAAAAATTGAGATTCACCAATGGATCTATATATAAAATTAAATAATGCTGTAATACATATATTTTTTTAACAGAATTCCAAGTGATTTCAAAGTTACCGCACATGTTGTAAAGGCTGCCCTTAAAGGCAGTTAGTATAAATATCACCTCATAGTTGTAATATACAGACGTGCTCAAATTTGTTGGTACCCCTGGTAAAGATGAGTTAAAAGAGTTATAAAAAATTCACCGTTTGGTGAATTAGCTTAATCTCACACTGAAAAAATTTGAAAATATACCCTTTAAATAAATAAATTAACGTAAATTAAAGGTTGGATTTTTAAAAAAATTTCAGTGTGAGATTAAGCTAATTCACCAAACAGTGAATTTTTTACAACCCTTTTTACTCATCTTTACCAGGGGTACCCACACATTTGAGCACGTCTGTAGGTACTCATGCTGTTTTTCCTCTCTGTAGAGGGGCCGCCGGGTAAATAGTCTTCTAATCATTATGCTCCACTGCATCCACTTTTCTCCACCTGCACAAAAATTCTTCCAAAAAAAGAAAAGACAAAAAGAACAACCGCAATGATTGGAAAAGTGAACAGCACCTGGTACCTCACAGGTGTTTAAGGGGGGGCGGTGGCGGGCTGAAATGACTGGCTCTCAGCGAAGCTGGTGGGTGGTCCCCAGCTTTTCTTTCCTCCTCGATGATCAAACTCTTCCCACTGAGGGGAGGGGGGGCTAAGGACTTAATTGAGCACGCTCATTACTCCTCTAGCAGGGAGAAAGATGATGAGGAAGGCTTCTCTGGGAAACGTCTACGGATCTTAAGTGCTCTGCGTTTCCTTTCAATGGACCATCTTCACCGGCTTCATTACCAGCTGAGCCCACCGGGCACATTCAGATCTGGGGTTTCCGTAATTATAAGTGGAAAATGCCTTAACTGCACACTTCACAAGGTTTGTTGTGGTTGTACTTCTCTGATTCTGCCGTGTCCTGGTTATAATCAGGTGGTTTCAGCTATCGCCCTTAGGCCCAAAGTTGACACGGTATGTTTCTGGGCTTCATTATTATGAATTAAATATTTATATTTTTTAACGCAGTTGCAAGTGAAAAGCTCTTACAGCTCACTGTGATTGACATTTTCGATCCTTACGTTTCCACACAAAAAAGCTTTGAGTTTGCCTGGAAAAGGGAGCTTTGTGAAATGTGTTTGGATGATACTGCACATAAAGCACATTTTGTGTTGTTTTTTGTTAGGCTAAGTGATCTGGCTACACAATCCACAGATGACTATGGTGTGATGAAATGCTATTGATATTACTTATACACTAAACATTAAATAAACATTATTTTCACAAGCTGGGTAAAAAAATGACTTAATTCCCTATTTGAATGTTAGACCGCATCCCTACCTGCCATTTTGATCAAAGATTCTCCGTGGTAATGATGGAACCTTTACTTCATGTCACAACATGAAAGCCAGATGAAATGCAATTAGTGAACATGGAATGCAACTCAAACTCAATTTAATTCTCAATCCAGAGCAGTGGCGTAGCCACGGGTAGGCCTGGGTATGCCTAGGCCAATCCATATTGATTGTAGGTACATTAGAATTTTTAAAGATAATCGCTGTGTCCCAAATCGCATACTTCCATGCTCCGCACTACCGTACTTCGCTAAGGACTCACATGGATGCGCGTGCTCGGAGCATGGAAGTATGCGGTTTGGGACACAGCGAATGAATTTGCTTTGTTTTCTGTACGTGCCATCGTTGTATTGTGACCAAATAAAACTCAGCACAGAAGTTACTGCACGTGGTAAAAAAAAGGCTAGCCTGTAGATTCTAAAATGTGTTTGTGGGTTATCATTTAATAAATTCACAGATAACTAGGATTTTGATTACGACATGGTGCTCAATTTAACCGAGGAGCTGATGAACAAACACGACGTCATCACTAACTAGGATATCACTGCTTCGTGGCAACGAAAACTACCGGCAAAATTGACCGATTCTGTAAGTGCAACACGGGTCAAGCATCAAGAACAACAGCGATTTAAAACAAATTTGGAATAGCATTCTGGACACGCAGATCGCAGAACAGAATACAAGATTTCAAGAAAACACATGGCCTTTTGCCAGCGGCAGTCTTCTTTCTCAAGAAATCGCAAACTTTTGGCCGAAAAGAACAGCTGACGGCCCCCTGCTGTGAGCCGTATGGTTTATCAATGCCTGATGCTGAATTCACCATTTTCATTGAGCAGTTGAACCGCAAAATTGAATCGGGAACCTGTTCTGTTCTTCCACAATGCTTAGGCTACTGGACACTTGCCCTCAAGACGTTTCCCCGAGTTTAAATGGACTATTAAGAGTCATTGCCTCACTCCCAATGACATCTTGCAGTGTGGAGAGACTGTTTTCTACCACAAACAGAATTAAAACCCGTCTCCGGTCATCAATGAATAGCGCTCGGCTCAACAACTTGACTTGGCACCTCCTCCGCAACAAGCCAGCAAAGGTAGAATTATAGCCAAGCTACATTTTTCATGCCCGCCGTGACAATGTTACTATAATGTGGTCACTAAAGGTGCTGTCTAATAAGTTAACAGGTTGTTAATATCACTTATCGTAAGTAAATAAATCAATAAATAAATCAAGTTTTACAAATATTGTTGGCCTTTAAATTGTATAGGTAGCTGATGTGTTTCTTGCTATATTGATTCTTGATAGTATGGGATTTTAAGTGTGATGGTGTTGTTTTTCCCTCGACTTTGTCGTGTAGGCCTACAATTCAGCCGTCCGATTTTAATTCAGTTATTAATTCGGGATAATAAGCTGTGCCTGTCACCAGCGGACGCACGTTATAAGGAAGGGTGTTGCATTGTTGGTTTATGTTAAGCGTGTGTTCTCCTTGTTGTGTACTTAGTCTTGCTGTAGCTAATACTGATTTTAAAAATGGAGAAAAATGTATTCACGTAAATTTGTCGTTGCTGTTAGAAATACAGTAATGAGGATAGCTGCGGGGCATAGAGTGTGTGGGAAAATGCGACATAATTTCGAAAAAAAAAACCTACCTATTCGGCCTACCCACTTTTTCACCGGCCTACCCGAAAAAATATTTCTGGCTACGCCACTGAATCCAGAGATTTATACTTTCTACTCGCCCTGAATACTGTTATGAGATATTCAACGATTTTAAAGTTCTAATGATGCATACTTCTACAATGACTGATAAGGGGGTGAATCACCACCCATGAATGTTTTAAACATTCTCTCTCCTGTGCAACCAAAGACGCTTTGTTATTTGGACACATCTTAGACATTTCCGTAAATTAACTTCGTTGAATTTAACCATGGTTCAAAGCCATGAAAAGCTACACCAGCCATAACACGTCAACATGGAAATTTTCAAATATACACATTGCAAATAATAATAATAATAATAAAACGGATGTGTTTGGACTTTTTCGTATCTAAAAGTATAAGTAAAAAAGAAAACAGAAATACTCACTGATAAACTGGCAGCTTTCCTCATGAGATAATGCCGAATATATAATCCACGATGTCCTTGCTCATCTGCCTGAAGGAGATACATACTGAACTATAATAATCAATGTAATTGAATCTGGCTTGGCTGATTACTATGCTGTGAATAATCGAGCCGCAGCCCCAGGATACCACCTGTACACCCATCATGTCAGAGATTCCAGATCCGCTGAAATGTCATAAGGCTGCATGCCTGTGTATAAAAAGCACATCAGAAGTATCCGGCCAGGGGATTTGGGTCAGACATAGGCTATTAAGACGAACCGATTATGAATGAAGCAGTTTTGCCATTTAATATTTAGTGGATATAAAATAGAATATTGAATGGAATGGAGTATTAATGCTAGTGAAAAGTAGATGTATGTAAATAATACACTCCTCAAAAAAAGTTTGGAAACGTTATTTCGGTCGATTATTCCTCCCCTTTAATAATACCAATTGGTATTGTATTTTATATCGTTGGAAAGCCTGATTAGTCACCTTTACAACGAGGTACAACTTGTAAGGATCGTGCATTCGTGGAATGAGCAACACAGCTAACCGTGTGGGTAGCGGCCCAAAAAAATGTGCCAAAATCCCCTGCAATATTCTTCTGTTGGTATTCACTCTCGTTTTGAGTTGCTTGGTGGACTGGATGATTGCACTCTCCCACAGTAATAAGGAAAAAACAACACATATTGGCCATTTTTACACTTTATTCATTTTACACTGTCAGGGACCTCAGTAGCATGTGGAAGATCCATACGCAGTCACAACAGCTTGGCACCTCCTCCTCATGCTGGTCACCAGCCTGGTCACACACTGCTGTGGGATGGCATCCCATTCCTCAACCAGGATTTGTCGCAAGTCAGCCAACATGGTTGCGTTGGTCACTCTGGCACGTACAGCACGCCCAAGCTGATCCCACAAGTGTTCAATTGGGTTGAGGTCTGGACTCACGGCAGGCCATTCCATCCTCTCCACTCCCAAATTCTGGAGGTACTCTGTGATGATCCTGGCTCTGTGGGGGCGAGCGTTGTCATCCTGGAGGATGGAGTTAGGTCCCAGATTCTGGAGATATGGGATCGCCACTGGCTCCAGAATCTCATTCCGATATCTCACTGCATTGAGATTGCCTTCAATGATGACAAGTTCTGTTTTGCCTGTGAGAGAGATACCGCCCCACACCATGACACTGCCCCCATTGAAAGGTGTCACGCGATCTGTGCAGCAATCTGCATAGTGTTGAACACTTGAAGCTCAAAACGAGAGTGAATACCAACAGAAGAATATTGCAGGGGATTTTGGCACATTTTTTTGGGCCGCTACCCACACGGTTAGCTGTGTTGCTCATTCCACGAATGCATGATCCTTACAAGTTGTACCTCGTTGTAAAGGTGACTAATCAGGCTTTCCAACGATATAAAATACAATACCAATTGGTATTATTAAAGGGGAGGAATAATCGACCGAAATAACGTTTCCAAACTTTTTTTGAGGAGTTTATGTACCCTTAAAAAAACTGGTGATATTTGGTTTTAGAGGCTGCCACCCTGCCACCCCACTCCCCAACCACCTTTGGATGCTTCATGCAACCTGTTTGAAACTGACCAAATTTTGTACTTGTGAACGCTCAGCTGACCAGAGGAGGATGGGCCCCCTACTTAGTCTGGATATTTCCTAGGTTTCTTTCTTTAAGTCTTCAGAAAATACGGAAAAAGAGACTCCCTCGTAGAAAAAATGCTTTTTTGTTAAAACATGACGTTTCGGCCAACATGGTCTTCATCAGATTCGGCCATGATGAAGGCCATGGTGGCTGAAACGTCATGTTTCGTGTGTTGCACCTTTTTCCGTATTTTCTGTTATATATTTTTGGGTAGCACCTCGTCTCCAGCTGCTTGAGCTCGGACTTTGGACTCTCTTCCTTTAAGTCTTCCACGGAGCTTGTTCTTGCCACTGTTGCCTCTGGCTTGCTTTGTGGGGGGTTATGCCAGGGTAAACTGTGAAGCGTATTGTGACAAATCCTTTGTAAAATATGCGATATAAATACAGTTTTATTGACTGATTGATAGTGACTCCGCCATTCAATCAGGGTTAGGGTTAGGTATGTAACATACCTGTGAATCTCTATAGTTTTCTGGCGCAGTACTAGCAAGTAAAGACGTAGTCACGTGACTTAATTCAATTCGAAGGGCTTGCATGCTTATCGCCACCCTTGTAAACTCCCTTTGGACGTTTCAGTGATGGTTAGTGCCTATGAGTAGAACAGTGCAGGCGTTCCCAACGCCGTTCCTGAGAGACATCGTGTGTACTATTTTCTCTCGTTTTTCAGTACTCAATTACTGTGGAGTATACGCAAATATTATGTAAACTACTGTTTAATTTTAGGCTTCTCTGTATGCAAACAATAGGCCTGTATTCAATCAATATTGGTCATGAACTATGACTTACAAATAAATGCAGGTGTCTTTTTTTTTCACACGCACAGTTTGGCTAGTTAATTTTGGGGAATGCTGTAGACAGCGATGTGCGTTCGTAATTTAGACCATTGTCAGATTACACTGGGGGGCTCAAGTGATACCCTTTCTGGAGATATTCTGTAGCATATTTAAATGGACCATGACTGCACTTCAAATTGAACTTCATGTATAACGAGGTTGGGCTTTCTATCGTTGGTACTATTTTAATTATCTGTTAGAGAATTGTCATTAGGAAAACAAAGCACAGATACGGTACTTATATTCATATTGTTTGATGGTGAAATTGATCCATTTAACTAAATTAATTTAGTTTCTCACCATAAACAGTGCCGTTTTCGTTACTCAATCATAATTTAGATTGACGGATGTGTATATTCAAAGTGCGTGACATATGGCAGAATGTTGATGAAGTGAAGAATCATTTTTATACCAAATAAAACCCTCTTGTAAATTAAAGAGTAAAGATGAATGTACTGAAATACTCAATTATTTTTCAATAATCAGAATGTCTTCTTTTGTAACAAAGTAACTATAGAACTGCTGACCAACTTACTGCATACTAAAAACAAACATGGGTTTAGATTCGGCCTCCTGCTGGATTCATGTCTCTATGCCAAATAGCTGTCGGCTGGCTGTCCTTTTGTTTGGATGTCTTGTAAGTGTGAATGAGGTCAACAAGGAGTGCAAATTCGAAAAGAGAAACGGCAAGGAAAGAAATGTGTGTGTGTGTGTGTGTGTGTGTGTGTTGAGATCAGATAAAAACAGGGGGCAAGAGCAGTAAACCCATCAACAGCACGTGATTTCAAGTCACATCAATTGGGCAACCTTGGAGAGCAGAGCTGAATAGAGCTTCAGTCTCACACAAAAAAAAATGTTTATCACAGAAAAACTTCCAATGGAAAAAAAAGAATATCTACAGGGGAAAGCATCAGACCATGAAACATGCAAGCACTGTATTTCACAAGCAGCTGCCTGACAGAAAGTAGCCTACTGTTGAAATTAGGCCAGAGCAAAAATAATGCTGAAATACAAGCCCAGTTTATGGTGAATGCTGGGATATATCACACCAAAATAAATTCCACAATTTGGATTTCCTCCTGCTGCACCTTGCTATGCTTTCTTTTGCTTGGAAGAATTAAACATAAATTAAGTTGACTGACATAGATTGACTCTTTATGGCATCATCCCTCTCTCAACTGACAATACATGTATTATTCTGCTATATAAAAGTAGTTATAAGTTTGTCCTCTGTGTTACAGTTTTATACGATTGCTTTGATTCATTTTGCACAGCAGAGTTTCAATGTGCAAAACTCAAAATGCAAAGTGCCAAACTGACTTTCAAAATTCGTACTCTAAGACACTACATCCTATGCTGACATACAAAGTGTAAAACTGTTAACGCAAAGTGTTAAACTGACTTGCAGAATTCTTACCTTAAGACACTATATCCTATGCTGACATACAAAGTGCAAAACTGTTAATACAAATGCAGATCACTAAATCAATTCAACATGTGTTTGTACTCATGTCTCAGTACTTCCAACAACCTTGCCCAGGTGAGTAGCATTGCAACACAATTGATAATAATAATAATAATGCCTTGCATTTATATAGCGCCTTTCTCACCAACTGGTGACTCAAAGCGCTTACAATGATGAGGGGGAAACTCGCCTCAACCACCACCTCTTCACCACTACATAAAATGCCACAGCGTGGAGCCAACATCTCAATGTGTGCTGTCATTTCCCGCAATGGAGTTGAGGCTCGTGACCCTCTGCTGGGGGTATACAACTCCGTGCGCCTCATACATTTTCTGGAGGGGCTGTACAATCGTCTCGTACAGCCAAATGCTCAGATGGTGTTCATCATTGTCTGGGACAATGTAAGCTTCCATCGTGCATTGGCTGTGCGAGACTGGTTTACAGCCCATCCAGAGTTCCGATCACAATTCCTTCCACCTTACTCCCCCTTTCTAAAACCCATAGAGAAGTTTTTCTCGGCCTGGAGGTGGAAGGTGTATGATCGGCGTCCGTATGAGCAGGCGACATTCTTTCAGGCCATGGATGAGGCGTGCGATGACATTACAGCCCAGCAGTGCCAGGGGTGGATAAGACACTCCCGAAGATTTTACCAACGCTGCCTTGTAAATGAAGACATCAGATGCGACGTAGATGAAATGCTGTGGCCAAATGCAGCAGAGAGGCAAGATGCTGCTTAAGCACTGAAATGCATTTTTTTTTTTTTACTGTAAAGTTTTTTGTTATTGTAACTGCTTTTGCTTTTACTGTAAAATACAGTTGAGTTTACTGCATTACTGTATGATTTGTTTTCAATGATTAAACTTCATATACAGTCACCTACTGTAATCTAATATTTAGTTTGTCTTCCATAAAAACACAAGCTATATATATATATATATATATATATATACACACAGCAATCTATCACAAGGGATGCTTGCGGTACATCATTTCAAGTACTTATGAGGAAATGACCCTTGCATAGTCTTTTTTGATGGCAATTATTTTGTGTTTGACAGCATTATTTGATAATGGCCGTTGTATTTGGAAATGCATCAATAATTAAACTTCAACGATGAACATATCCAATGTTCTGGTGCTATGATAAACATTTTGCATATAATGTTCTCTGATTTGACACAGGTCTTTTTATTTTGCATGCTATATTACATTTTGAACCCAAAATGAGCAGTATAGCATTCTGTGTTAAGAGTTTTGCACATTGAAACTCTGTTGTGCAAAATGAATCAAAGCAATCGTATAAAACTGTAGTTAGTCATCAGTCAAGAGCCTGTCCTTTCAATGTGGATTTAAGGACCATTCAGTCTGATAATACAACATTAATGTCCTTGTGTTGCCTGTAGCAACATTATCAAAGGTTTACCACAACAGGTAATTCATCTTTCTTAATCAATGCTTTGTAAGTCTTCATGGCCTCAAACAAAGACCTTACATTCTGCAGTTAGTCTTCATGGCCTGAAACGAAGACCTTACATTCTGCAGTTAGTCTTCATGGCCTGAAACGAAGACCTTACATTCAGCAGTACGTCTTAATGGCCTGAAACGAAGACCTTACATTCAGAAGTAAGTCTTCATGGCCTGAAACAAAGACCTTACATTCAGAAGTAAGTCTTCATGGCCTGAAACAAAGACCTTCCATTCTGCAGTAAGTCTTCATGGCCTGAAACGAAGACCTTACATTCTGCAGTTAGTCTTCATGGCCTGAAACGAAGACCTTACATTCTGCAGTAAGTCTTCATGGCCTGAAATGAAGACCTTCCATTCTGCAGTAAGTCTTCATGGCCTGAAACAAAGACCTTCCATTCAGTATCAAGACTTTGCCGTTGCAGAGTCAGAATAAAACGGGTCTATGTCAGGGGTCTTCAATCTTATCCAGTAAGGGCCGGTGTGGGTACAGGCTTTTGTTCCAACCGAGCAGCTACACACCTGATTCTACTAATCAAGGTGCTTAGCAAAGACTCTAGTGATTGATTAGTGGAATCAGGTGTGTAACTGCTTGGTTGGAACAAAAGCCTGCACCCTCACCGGCCCTTTCTGGATAAGATTGAGGACCCCTGGTCTATGTTCAGTACATTTTCAGTATCTTTGTTTTTACCCTTCCCTAGCAAATCTGTGCCTGACTTCCTATGAAACCCACACAACCTTTTACCATAAAATATTGTCACCGTCAGAGTCACAGTGTTGGCTAAGAACTGAAATAAATGTGACATTTTGTATAATATAATATATAATCCAAAAGCAATACTGTGTAACTGGAGTTCTGAAAAACATTCAAGCTAATCAATACGTAAAGTTGTGAAAAAACACTAGACAAAATGTAACAACAAATACATTCCGTGTATGTTTCATGAAGTATTTTTGATGGAAATTGAAGATAAGTTTCTCAAAAAAAAGTTTTTACTGATTTTAATCAATAATTGTGCTGCAAAGAGCAAAACGTTTTGACTGATTCAAAGGAATCAATGATCGATAATTTTTAGTTTTTTTTGTTAGGATCCAAGCAATGTACTACAATGTTCTGAGAGTGAGCCATCAAGTTTAGCTTTTATATTAAATAATCAACTCACAGCCTGAGGGTCTCGGGAGTACAGATTTTATTTGAAGGTCAGTGCCTTGTACCCCATCAGCAGAATTTCTATTGCTGTGTCTTTAGATTGTGTTCATTCTCAGAGATATTAAGACATGCCGCTCTCTCAGTACGGCTTCATTAGCTTTTCTTTCATCCACAAGATCTTCTTATCAATTTGATTTATCCTTTTATCCTTCGTGTATATTGCTACCACTGCTCCAACCTCCTATGAATATGTTAAAAGTAAGAGACTGGTACAGTGTTGGAATATCCAAATAGACACTGGATCAAGCCCTAGCTCTATCCTGAAAAAATGAAATTGAAAGGTATATTGAACCTGCATGCTATGATGTTCAATACCAGTTACTGAAAAGATATATGCGAATTCAGTCTACTGTCACTTACTGCCAGTATCTGAGTTTGTGTTGTACTTTTCAGTCTACTGTCACTAACTGTCAGTATCTGAGTTTGTGTTGTACTTTTCAGTCTACTGTCACTAACTGTCAGTATCTGAGTTTGTGTTGTACTTTTCAGTCTACTGTCACTTACTGTCAGTATCTGAGTTTGTGTTGTACTTTTCAGTCTACTGTCACTTACTGTCAGTATCTGAGTTTGTGTTGTGCCTTTCAGTCTACTGTCACTTACTGTCAGTATCTGAGCTTGTGTTGTACTTTTCAGTCTACTGTCACTTACTTTCAGTATCTGAGTTTGTGTTGTACTTTTCAGTCTACTGTCACTTACTGTCAGTATCTGAGCTTGTGTTGTACTTTTCAGTCTACTGTCACTTACTGTCAGTATCTGAGTTTGTGTTGTACTTTTCAGTCTACTGTCACTTACTGTCAGTATCTGAGTTTGTGTTGTACTTTTCAGTCTACTGTCACTTACTGTCAGTATCTGAGTTTGTGTTGTACTTTTCAGTCTACTGTCACTTACTGTCAGTATCTGAGTTTGTGTTGTACTTTTCAGTCTACTGTCACTTACTGTCAGTATCTGAGTTTGTGTTGTACTTTTCAGTCTACTGTCACTTACTGTCAGTATCTGAGCTTGTGTTGTACTTTTCAGTCTACTGTCACTTACTGTCAGTATCTGAGTTTGTGTTGTACTTTTCAGTCTACTGTCACTTACTGTCAGTATCTGAGTTTGTGTTGTACTTTTCAGTCTACTGTCAGTATCTGAGTTTGTGTTGTACTTTTCAGTCTACTGTCACTTACTGTCAGTATCTGAGTTTGTGTTGTACTTTTCAGTCTACTGTCACTTACTGTCAGTATCTGAGTTTGTGTTGTACTTTTCAGTCTACTGTCACTTACTGTCAGTATCTGAGTTTGTGTTGTTCTTTTCAGTCTACTGTCACTTACTGTCAGTATCTGAGTTTGTGTTTTACTTTTCAGTCTACTGTAACTTACTGTCAGTATCTGAGTTTGTGTTGTACTTTTCAGTCTACTGTCACTTACTGTCAGTATCTGAGTTTGTGTTGTACTTTTCAGTCTACTGTCACTTACTGTCAATATCTGAGTTTGTGTTGTACTTTTCAGTCTACTGTCACTTACTGTCAGTATCTGAGTTTGTGTTGTACTTTTCAGTCTACTGTCACTTACTGTCAGTATCTGAGTTTGTGTTGTACTTTTCAGTCTACTGTCACTTACTGTCAGTATCTGAGTTTGTGTTGTTCTTTTCAGTCTACTGTCACTTACTGTCAGTATCTGAGTTTGTGTTTTACTTTTCAGTCTACTGTAACTTACTGTCAGTATCTGAGTTTGTGTTGTACTTTTCAGTCTACTGTCACTTACTGTCAGTATAACTTACTGTCAGTATCTGTGTTTGTGTTGTGCCTTTCTCTTACTTTGTTTCAGTTATGTTCGGTGTTTTTTGTTTTCATTCTCCGTCTCCCCTCAATGTGCTTGGGTTTTCACTTCCTCATTGTGTTTGCCCCGCCTTCTGTATCTCTCCTGCTTACCTAGTTGTTTTCACCTGTCCCGCTACTCACCTGTTTCTCGTTTGCGTGTCAGTTCTGTGTATTAAAACCCCACACTTTTGTTCTCTGCAAGTTTGTCACAGTTGCCCTCTTTCACTACCAGCCTTTTTCTGACCCGTGTTCTGTTCGTTTCCTCGTGTGCCTGATTTCTGTTCTCCTGAATTTTTCATTCTGTTTCTTGACTTGGGGATTGTGTTTTTGTGCTTTTGCCGTGACTTTCTGTTTTTTTATCTCTGCCTGTTTACTCACCACGCCTTCGCCTCACCTTATTTTTACGTCGTGCTGTCTGTCCCTTACGCACCCCTGACACGTACTAATTTGGCTGACAGCAAGGTCAAATTTCAACGCCGTGAAATCTTGATTGGTGCAACTCCATAGTTTACGACTATTGTTGTCAGGTGAGATTTCAAAATGGGAAATTGCCCAGAATATTTTGATCAATTTCATGCTTGTATGAATGGTTGATTTTTAGTGTACCCCGTGAGGTTGAAATTTGGCTGTTAAGTTGTGCTCCATCTTTTTAAAAATTATTATTAAATGAATTTTGTTCAAACCTGTAACACTTATAGTGTGTTTATGCTAATTATAGTGTGCCTAGAGCATATAGTGTCTTCACTCCGGGTTTGTCACTGATTGATGTAACTGTGGCTCATTTGGCAAATGGCAAGCAATATAGTAGAGATTGGGCTGGCTTATGGCATCAAAAATACCAGAAGTTAATTTATTAAATTCAATGACCTCAATAAACTTTTTTGTTTTGTTTTTAGAGAAACTTTTTTCTGAACGATGATGTAAGAAAAAGAAGCAAAAAATTGTGGGGTTCCAGCTTTTCTGCTTGGACCCCTAATACATGTCTACACATATTATACATGGCTATTAATTTGTCCCTGTTTGCATGCATGGGAAAAGACCCACACATGAGCAAAAGCAATCATGCAGTCTCCATACATGTTGGCCACCAACAGGAGTCTGGGTTGTGAGAGCAGATGTCAAATTCTGTTGCCAGAGAGAAAAAAAAAGAGGTAATTTACACAGCAATATAGCCTTCCAGTGTCCCTGAGCCAGAGCTGGGCTTGTTAGACTGTAACCCAGCTGCACAACAACACATGAAATTAAAGCATCTTTTCTAAACTGGAGGTGACATCTCCTCGCCCGTGTACGTCAAGGGGAATGTCAAGGTAGCGGAATTAAAGGGTGCCGCGTTGCTAATTAACCCCATCCAGCTCGTTTACCCTCATTCGCCTCCGCAAACAACCCCCCAACCCCACTTTGTTACAGCTCGGAATATATTCACGTGTTAACCTTTGTTGCCAGACTTCCGGACAGTTCTAGTGAAAAACTGGATGGCATATTTGTTTCCTACATAGGGGTGAAGGTCTTCAACAGTGCCAGGAGACCCATTAGGGTTCATCCAGCAACATTCTGCCAAGGAGTCGTCATGGCAACGGAAACTTAATAAATCCTGTGGGGAATAAAAGTGAGGTTTTAATAAAATAAATAAATAAATAAACAAATAAGCCATCCGGGTAAAGCAGTAATCATAAACCAGGTCTTGTTCGCGAGGCACAAAGAGAAGAATAAACCCACACGGTGTCCGGTACACGCTTGTTCATCGGAGAGTCTAAAAAGGGCTCAATTATATAAGGATTCAATTATACAAACGAGACAAATCCCCACATTAAAACATTGTGTTGGCAAGGAAATGTATTTAACTGGTGTTGTTTATTCCAGACAGCACCGCTATAGAGTAAAGTCAGACAGAGGAAATAATCATTACAATCATCACCTTTAATCATTCAATGATGCACATTGTTTGGAAACGCTATGGCCTGGATTTAATCAACACTTGTCTTTAACAGAAGGTCACTATTCAATGCAGGTGCTCCTTTACTTCTGCGCAAATACAGAATGGCTGGCACAGTCATTATTAACATTGAATAGCAATATTGTGCTTATGTTATAGTACAAATTTTAAAAAAATAGAAATAATACTTGCATTTATTTGTAAGTAAGAGAAAGCGGGATGAGGGTTGAGGAAATTCAAACCTTCACTGTTTGTGAGATGGGTTTGTTGTTTATAAGTCTGGAATGTTGATTAGTAAATATTGCGACTCTAAGAGGAAGGAGAAGGTAATAATTAAAAAATGATCAGAGAGATGTTCTATACGTCAACATTTTGTGTAAAAATGCTGATACTTGATTTAAAATTCAAGATTCTTAACCAGTTACAAAGAAATAATAAAAACACCCTTAAAATATACTGCTAACCTTTTTTAAAATTTGAGAATTAAGTGGCCCTGGTTGTAAAATATGTGAGCTGGATCCTGTAAGTAGACATACTACAGTGCAATACTGTACATGGTTATATAGGGCCTTTGGATAGAAAATTAATAATCTAATTCATAACAGAAATTATGAATAGGTGCAGGGAAACTTAAAATAATACATTTTCAGTTCAACCTCATTTTGAAAAGTACTAAAAAATGACAAAAAATGTGTTTGAATCTATTAAAATTAACACTTGCTTAAATACACTTCTCAACGTGAGAATAGCTTGCTTCCAGAGGCCTTAAATGCAATGCTTCTGATTCATTGTTAACTTATTATTAATTAACATCGCATCAGCTTGCCATAATATTTTAACTGTGTAATGCAAAACATATCATTAGCCCTTCACGCACACACATGCACACACTCTCTTTCTCTTACCCTCACACATGCACACAAACACACACGCACACGCACACGCACACGCACACACACACACACACGCACCGACACATGCAAAATGTGTTTTTTTTTTTGCTTGTGGCAATTCCTGGCAATTTGCAGTCTGAGTCAGCTCACAGTGCTCTTGAAGCTTTTTCTATAAGTGCATAATTCACTGCAGCCAGATTAATGATTTATTTCCTTGAGTAATACTCTCTTTGAGAGGACAGCGCACGGCTTTCCCAGGTGTTGGAAAATGTCTTAAGTCCAAATGGAGGAATAAGAGTCTCTATTGTAGTGAATGGTGCTGGCTATGTCCTGCTTGCAGTGCATTGCATGCTCTCCAGAGACATCATTACTTCTCTGAGCGATGAACAGGATGTTCGGTTTGCTGTGGCTTTTCCCTGTCCTGGGAATCGGCAGACTGTTCAAGCTCGCTATGTCTTGACTGAGCAGTATTTAGCCGTTAACTGATGTGCATTTGACAGTCAGTTACCATCCCTGCTGGGACGCCCTTCTACAAATTAGCTGAACATTATTGTTTGAAAAGTTATATTTCTTTGAAGAGGCTCAAATGATAATGATTATGATGGTACAGGTACAAGTGCATGTTGTAGAACGCTGGTGAAAATCTCAGATAAATTTCATCCGGATAAAATTGTAAGCACACGATAATGAAAATAATCTGGTATGTAATAAAAAGAAAGAGGCTTAATTGAATGGTTATTTAATGCATTTATAACCACTGAGGTATGTGTGTAGTATGTGCACCCGAAAGCTCTAATGTTGAAAGCACATTTATGTTAATCAGTTTCTGGAAAAAAAAGAAAAAAGAATAATAATAAAATGCCGCCAGATTGTTCTACCTGAATCCAATTCAGGGCTAATTAACTATTTAATAATAATAATAATACCTGCCATTTATATAGCGCCTTTCTCGATACTGAAAGCGCTTTACAATGATGAGGGGAAACTCACCTCAACCACCACCAATGTGCAGCACCACCTGGGTGATGCAGCGGCAGCCATTTTGCACCAGCACCACCTGGGTGATGCAGCGGCAGCCATTTTGTGCCAAAATTCTCACCACACATCAGCTGAGGTGGAGAGGGAGAGAATAATTTTTTTAGCCAATTAAACTGGGGGATGATTAGGTGGCAGATTTGAAAGAGCCTGGGTTGGGGGTTTAGCCAGGACACCGAGGAAACCCCTACTCTTTGCGATAAGTGTCATGGGATCTTTACTGACCACAGTGAGTCAGTACCTAGAAATGACCAAAAACAAAAATATATACAGATAATTTTAACCCTTGCATTGCAATGCATTGAAAATGGGTCCCACAGACAATCGCCACACAAGGGTTAAAACAATGTCTACAACTGGTTGGCAAAATCCTAAATTGTATGCTGATTGAAAGGAAACAACACATACCTGTGTAGACAAAGTGGCTCTCCTGACCTAGAGCTGTGTATCTTGCATGAGATGAACAGTTGGTCATTTGATATATAGATGTATTAAATGTAGTTAATTACAATCAAAATGGTTGTTTGTGTCCTGCTTTGCCAAGTGACACAGGTGTATGAACCAATGTCTAAGAGCAGAACAAACTGTGTTTGGTGAAACAAGTATGCCGTCTGTTTCTTTTATTAGACAACATTAGACGCCACATAAAAACGGCATCATTAGAGTTCTATGAAGGGTGACATTGTACCCTTGAAAAATGCAATTGCCCAAGCTGCCTAAAAATATAGGAACAGAATGGCTAAAATATAGGAACAGAATGGCTAAAATATAGGAACAGAATGGCTAAAATATAGGAACAGAATGGCTAAAATATAGGAACAGAATGGCTAAAATATAGGAACAGAATGACTAAAATATAGGAACAGAATGACTAAAATATAGGAACAGAATGACTAAAATATATAAACAGTAGTTGGCGCCTTGAGCAAGCAAACTGATAATGGGAAGAAGAAATGGGTTACACATTTAGCAGAATAACCATGATTTGATACTTTGGAAAGCAAGATAAGTAGGACGTTCATTGGCAGAAAATCAATGTGATTTTTTTATATATGGGAGTATCATAATATATATATTCTCATTAATGTAACATTTATAATTATTTATGTCCATATATTCAATGAAAGGAATAACTATATTTAGATAACATTATGTTTGCTATTGGAATATTGTTCCTAACGACTAATTTCCCTGACGTTTAAACGGAAGTTTAAACTTAGACTAGTCGACTAGTCTAAAAGTAAGAAAACACTCAGAAAACAGTCAAAATTGAGCACAATTTAATCTATAAGGTTAAACATTGTCCGAAAAAATATTGCGTATATTATAAGAGCCATTTGAAACCGTTAATCACATTCTTCAATAACCAAATCGTATTTGAAATGCCGCTGAAATGCGTGGTACTTTGCACCTTGCATTATGAACATTGCACATTATCCTACAAAACATGACAACTCACTAAATAAAAGTTAACAAATAACATTTATTGAAAACAATATTCAATGTAACAAAAAATTTTTAGGAAACGTGCCTGATTATTACAACGGCATTTTCATTGGGTGAACGCAATCGCATAGCAAATACAGTAAAAAAATAATAATCGGTCATCAGAAAAACTACCAATAACAGGCCCACAAAAAAATAACAATTAGGCCTACTGATCGACGTGACATTAGACTAGTTTTATTGGGCTATTCAACAACGCGATAGGCCTACTTACTCTTTCCACCTCGCTGGTTTAACTTTAGCATTTTGCTTTTTTCCTCCGTTTTTTTTATTTTTAATTTTTTTAATCCGGCGTTGTTAACATTATTAACGGATGCTCGTTTTTTTATAAAGCAACATTTGACCAGGAAAACATGACATTTCAGTGCAAATTATGTCAATATGTAATTTAAATGTGTACATTAATAAAATAATAAGTTTAACCGACTAGTATTTCTGGTGCCGACTAGCAAGGGAAGCAACGTTTAATCGACTAGTCAACTAAACGCGCACATCCCTAATTGGAATAGCTCCAGTCAAACGCACAGCTATGATCAAGTGAAAGAATCCCAGCGAAAGTGCCATTCAATGCCTAATGGACCGAACTAGCGGTGTCTGTCTCTTTTCTGTAACGACCAATCAATGTGCATGATTTCTGACATTATGAAATGATGAAAACTGTCATAAAATATCAATATAGGTCCACGCAGATATACAGTATTTGCAGACTCGAGTATGAACTGGAATCAATCCTGCATCAGGAATGGAGGGGGAAAAAAATCAAAACCAATTTTATTCACATCCATAAAATAAGAATAAGCCTACATTCCAAAGAACTTCAATATGCAATTCCAGTTCTCCATTTGTGGATATATTATTGCACAGGCTTTTGAGAAATGATATTAACATACATAATGAATTACCAATTTATACATTAGAAGGTTAAGAAGAAAGCAACTGTGTGGGAAAGAAAGTGCAGTGGAGACGCTGGCTAATTTCCATCTTGCCAATCAACCGAACCCTTTCCTGAAGAATTCAAGCTCAGAATAAGAGAAAAACCTGCTGTGCCGAGGTCCTGTATTCCCACTGGCAATTACTCCTGCAAGAAAATATCTCTTCATCTCCACAGAAATGTAAAAAATGTATGATTCATCATCAGTGCGACTTGGAGGAAAACCAGCCCGAACCTGAAAGTAATTTGTTGTCTCATCGATATCTGGAGGACGGAGCTCACAGCTGGACAGCTGTATGCTAAAATGAATTTTATAGCTTCACAATGTAAGTTTCACCTACTTTTAGAATGTCTTTACCTTTCTATGTTCAAATGGTTTTTGCACTTACAAAATGGTGGTCAATTATTTTTGAATAATAATCCCTTCCTCATACATGCATTTATTTTTTTGTAAAATAATAGCTTCTTTATTTATCCCAGGTCTGATTGCAGCTCAATAACTCAATAACTGCTTCTGCTCTGACTGGGTTCTCAGGCACACTTCAGCAAGCTGTGACTTTACTGCAAAGGAAGTGAAAACAATAACATGCCATTTACTTATTTATTTATTTATAAAAGTCACTTTACCAAATTTCAAATACCAGCTGGACTTTCCAGTCCCACAAGTGAGAGAAAAATGTACGTCGATGCAACGGAGATTACATTACATTACATTATAGGCATTTAGCAGACGCTCTTATCCAGAGTGACTTACACAGCATTTCTTTTGCATTTATACATAGTATCCATTGATACAGCTGGATATATACTGAAGCAATGCAGGTGAAGTACCTTGCTCAAGGGTACAACGGCAGTGTCCGACCTGGGAATCAAACCTGCAACCTTTCGGTTACAAACCCAGTTCCTTAACCATTATACCACACTGCCGCCCCTATTTCACGGTAAAAGCCAGAGAACCGTGTTCAAGGATTCCTCTCCCTTTAGAACAGGCACGGATAATAATGAACAGACATACAATGGCTGCCCTGATGGTTAAGGCAGTGCATGTGTGTGTGTGTGTGTGTGAGAGAGAGCAATTACGGTACTTTAGCTGACTAAGACTAAGTGACTGCCCCTGTCTATGTTAAGAAAGCAGTGAGAAATTCAGCAGAGGAAACATTACTTAAAAGCCTTGTTAAATCAGCATGTTTTCTTTTTTTTAGCTCACAATTTGTTCCCTTATAATTATTCCAGCAACTACAAAGTTCATAACATTTAGTAACAAAAACACATTTAGCTCCGCCATAAATATTTAAATATGAGCCTAATTCATTTTTAACTTTTTGGGGCATCGTGTTTTTCTAAATCTGAGGCTTCACAATTTCATATTTTAATATGCGGCACACAATATTGGGCTGATAAATAATACAGCAGAGGCATAAAAGGTTTGAGTGGCTTGCACCTGGCTTGCACCTGTAAAAACGGGAATTAGGTAAAAAGCAATTTGGCAAAACGTAATATTACAGCTACTGCATCCAGATTAGCTAAAAGCGGAAAAATTGACCTTTGATACGTGTTAATTACCCAAGGCTCAGAGTCTCATGGTGGTGTTAAACAGTCTATGAATTAAAACATGAAGCAGAATACAAATTCATGTAAGCTAATATTATTACCCTGTAATATTCAATCCAACAAATTCAGGGGACCAGACTACAAATATACATTTAAATAATCAGACACAATAGTGAAATGTGCCAAATCATAATGGATCTAATTGAAAAAAGTGGCAGTCAGAAGATTATCCGGTAATTATTTAATATGAATGACCAAGCTAACTCTTCGGAGCATAAAAGGTTTCCCGTAAAGATCTATACTGTAGATTGGCAGCTCAGAAACGTTATTTCACGGTTCATTTTTTTCAAGTCCTTCCTGTGCAGTCAGCGACCGTTATTACAGATCGCTTGAGATGATCCTGATGCAATTTCTAGAGTAACAGCTTCTTTTCTCTCTGCTCGGTTCTAAAAAATCAATCAGGCCAGAACGCCGAGGCAACCGTCTGCTTTCTCTTAGACCGGGGTGAAAGGGGGAAGCGTCACTCACGGGGAGAAATTCGTGTTTGCAGGACACCTTTATACCATAAGTGGTTTGTTCATTTGGATCCATTCTCTTGGTAATAGCCACAGAAAAGCTTTTCACTTGAGCTTTGTGACGGCTACGCTCAAAACCTTTTGTAGGCCATGTAGCTCGTCTCTTGCCACCTTAAATATTTCATCCACCATTACAGTGAATACCTACTGCAGTGGAAAAAACGATCTAAGGACCACACATAAAAAATGCAAAACGTGTTTTCATATTTATAAAAAAATATGTTTTCACTCTAGAACAGTGAGCTCAATGGGTTGCTTGACATTTTTGCATTAGGGATATTATTTCTGTTATGATTGTACACTGCTGCTATTGTTCAGTGAGCTGGAGCAGCCGTGATGTATGGATGATATTTCCAAAGAGTAAGAATTATTTCATCATAGCCTTAACCTGACTCTTCTCTGCATTTACTAGGTACTATTTAAAGCATCAAATTTTAACTCAGAAACTGTCAAGCAGCTGGATTTGGGAAAATAATACATAAATACACGAGCATTGCATTATTCCTAAAATATATTTTTTTCTTTTTTGCATATGGAAATATCAAATTGAGGAAGCTGGGAGTTTGTAGTAGATCTAATCTGGCAAAAAATGGGTGTGGCATAGGGCAAAGACGGTGTTGTCACCCGCAATATGCATACTTGTCTTTTGTAATCAAATACCAATTGCAATTGTATTATCACTATGCATAACGGTCTTGAAAAACACATGGTTTATGTTCCATCTCATTCCTTATTATGTATAATACTGTCTCCTTTTTTTCCACTTTTATTTCCATTATTTTTTCTATTTCAAGCAGATAAAAAAATGAATCCTTCTCCTATCTCACTATGTGTTCTTCACTTGATGTTGCAAAGTGTGGAAATTAGGGGCTGCCATGGAAACGTAGCCAGTGGTAACAAACCCAGGTATAATTCAGGTGGTGTGATTTACACTTTTTTATGCAGTGTCTTCAGCCTCTTGGTTAGAGCGTTAAGCGCTATAATTGCTTCTTTAATTCCACCTTTAATTTCTTCCCCCAAGTGGTCATTATTATTAGCATAACTCTGAGCATTCTGGGTAAACAAAATGGGATGTTTAAGTGCTGTGGCGGATGGATTCTAGGTTTTGTGATAATCCAATTGTGCATTTTTGTTTTTGTTTGCTTTTTTAAAAATGGATTTTGACTAAAACACTTTCACACAACCCTTCATCCTTAAATGTTACTATGTAATCCCCCAAGGGTTAACTGTTATCTGGGTAGCTTTTCCCGGAAAGTGACTGCTCTATGTTCCAGTACATGGACAGGCTCTGTGGTTTGGTATCAGACCTGGCTTGTGGCCAAGCCAACTGTAGCCTCCTGTCGAATAATGTAGCCCTGGCGCTTACGTCGCCCAGGGATGTGACTGTTTCATTCGCCTGGGAATACAGCGTCTCATTGCTCACTATCGCCCACTGCTGGTCAATAAGGCACAGTCTGACTGTTCAGCCACACCCGCAGTGACTACCTCCTACTCATGTGGCAAACCAAGAAAAGGTTGTAACAGACTGAACAGAAACTCTATTGTGCCACGATTGTTCTGATGAGTGAGGGGGGGAAAAAAACATTTCCTAAGACAGAAAACAAATGTTTTGCCTTGCGTCAGGGTTATGCTTTGATTCAAAATTCACTTTTGAGTCAACGACTGTCCCTAGATATTCCCAACTGTCAACACAGTCTGCTCCCTGATTGTTTCAGATTAATTTTTTTGTGTTTGGCTTGTTTTTCTTATGAAGTCAGTGTAAAATGTTTATGATATTTAGCTGTTAGATAACTCATCTAATCAAGGTACAAAATCTTCAGACATTTCACAGACTAACAAGAATATAGTCACTAATTAATCATACACCTTGTGAATTATAATAATATAAATTCTCCAGGGTACAATAGTAGTGCCCCTCTTGGGCATTAAATCTGCCACCCAAACTACTTCTATCTCTCTATATGTATTGCTATAATGTTGGTATCTATCTAAATAAATATTTCTGTACTATTTCTATTTATCTACACATGTATTGCTGTATTCTCATTTGTGGGAGTTGATATAGAATTGCACCTGGCCAGCAGTGCTTGTTAGCTCTACTTACTGAAAAGAGGATTAGATAGGCAATGGACAAACGGGGCAGGACATAAATGGGTGTAATTCCATCGATGCACAATCTCCTCTTAAGTGAGGTCCAATGTCAGCCAGGCGAAAGGAATGCAAATGAGGAAAAACTGATAAAAAGTGAAAGTTTAAATTTTTGCTTGGCTGCTCACTTTCTGCCAGTCGACCGGTTTGATCATCAGAGACGAGGGCTCTACGGCAGCCTCCTTTTGAGTCTCACTGGAGGTGCAGAAAGCCGTCAGACGGGCAGCGCGTGCTCCTGGAAGCAGGCCAAGTGAAGTCACTGTGCTTTCTGTAGCAGCGCTCTGATACTGCGCTAACGCCTACATGTCTTCATTTACTACAGATCATTTCAAACTGTCCTGCATAAACAAACTGACGCACCGCTTTTTTGTATGCTTTTTATATAACGGGCACAATGTTGCACTTCATAACCCGTAAGAACTAGCTTAATGTAGCACAGTCTGTGCTTATAGAGCTTCATGCATGGTTTATAAAGGCCCTATCAATGTTCACTTCACTACTGGGTAACTATATTCAGTATAGAATAGAATAACTTTTATTTTCCTGTTAGGGAACTTCAGTTGTAGCCCCAGCAACAACATAAAAAATATAATGACAGTGGGGCAGACCCACAACACACAAACAAACATATCAAATAAAGAATAGAATCAATATACTGTATATATCAATAGAATCATTGCATTAATCGAACTAATTAAGTGAATTAAAGTGAAATACGGCCATGATTAAAAATAGCCTCCGCTGTCCCGAGATGTCCAGTGTCATTAAGCAGTCCAACACACAAACTCCGCCTCCACGACTTTCCTCCGGTCTCTGTCCACTGTCGAAACGGAGCACCGAACTGCGTCAACCTTCCCAGTCGTCGCCTCGTTCCTCCCCCGCATTATCTTCTCCTTCCCTTCTCTGGTTGCCTTTTGAAGAATTGCCTGCACTCCCGGATCAGTCCCAATATCTTCAACTCCATTGAAGAGCGATGGTAAACTTTGTTGCTGCAGATCCAACGGACATTCCCGAGCATATGTTGCGAATTCCAGAGCATATGTTGCATCTCCATGGTGACGACCACAAACAAAATTATATTGACTAGACTATTTGTCAATATTATCAAAACGAGTAGCAGGAGTGCCCTGAAAAATCTCCAGCCCGCTTCCCCGTCCCACTATAGACACACAGCGCATGAAAAAAACAAAAGACAAAAGCCCGACTCAACAAAACACATGCAAATGAACGAACACGAGAGACAGCTGGACTACATGTCGCCATTACAGCGCCACGTGACGTAAGCCAGTGCAGTCTAAGTATTTGGACAATGACATAATTTTTGTTGTTTTGGCTCTGTACTCCAGCACATTGGATTTCAGAAATTGTGTCACTCTCGAAATACTTACGGACTGCAATGTAGCAGCTTTACCGCATTGTATTGTCTAAGTTTATTGATCCATGTGTTCAGAAAATATTATGCTTTAACATTGCATTTCTGTTCCCTAAACAACAACAACTGAGTATGAACTCTAACATAAGGATTACAACATAAGTTGCATTGCTCCTTAGAGTTTGAAACCATGGCAACATTTATGATCTGCACAACTTGGCTCAGGTGCTTAAAATATATCATTAACCTTTTTTTTTTGGAATGCTTTTTCAAAATTCTAAATCAGTGTTCTAGAACCCCATTGCTTTCAATTACCAGTAGTGACTGTTACATCGGCATTATAATGTTCAGTTAAAAACATTCTTATCACATATTTGTGATCTTACGCCTTAAAGGGTTAAATTCAGAGAACAGAGTAGTTAAGGAGGCTAACGCCTTCAACGAACATTTAATGGCCATGATGGGGTTAAAAAAAATGTCTCAGTCAAAAATATCTCATGCTAACTGTTTTAGAAGGAAAATATGCCATAAATTGGCTTATCTTCTTTTGGAGGGAGTCTTATTTAATAGGAAACCAATAAACACAATTAGGATAGAAATACACACATCGCTAAAAAAACTTCTTTTCAAGTGATACATACACTTTCCATTACCAAGAAAGCATTCAATATATTCTAAAATAATGGCCAATTACGGAATCACATACTCAAATTACAGTTGTACAAAGGCAATTTCTTTAGCAGTTTAAAGTTGCGAAATCATATATTTTTTTAAAGAATGAGCAGGACCTAGAAGCCACTGTTTCAAATATAACCACAGACAAAACAGCCAGGTGGAAGATGTGTTTGTGTTGCTTCACTTTAAATCTACGGGAGATACAAGGCCTGAAGGGCCTGCAGCTTAGCGGGAAACGTCAGCTTCTCCGCGGCGCGCTCGGGTGTTGAGCTGGAGTCACTGTACTCTAGCACGTGCGGGCGAGGGAGAAGGAGGACGGATAAATTGTAAATTGTTGGCGACAGGCCGGCCGGTGAGATTGCCTCAGAAAAGAACGAGACGTGACAGCGGCGGATTTCGCCAATGTCACACGGGGAGCGGCGGCGGGAATTCCTATCAAATGATTTAGTTCCATGAGGGCGTAATCTGCTGATGGAACCGGCCTGCTCCAGGTGACCTTACGGGGGCAGGGGACGAGAAAGAGAGGGGACGAGAAAGAGAGGGGGAGAGAGAGAGAGGGGGAGAGGGGGAGAGAGAGAGAGGGGGAGAGAGGGAGAGAGAGGGGGAGAGAGAGAGAGAGAGAGAGGGGGAGAGAGAGAGAGAGAGAGAGAGAGAGAGAGAGAGAGAGAGAGAGAGAGAGAGAGAGAGAGAGAGAGAGAGAGAGGGAGAGAGAAAGAAAGCGGATGAGAGCGCCGGGCAGGCAGTCTAATCTCCCATCCATATCTTTGGTTCACATTAAGGGGATTAAATCAGATAATGGGATCTCTCCGTCTTCCCTTTCACTATAACACCCATCAAATGGATTGTTTACTTTTTTGCCTTCTTGCATTTCCTGCTTCTTCTCTGCACATCCTACACCTCCACCCACCTCCCTCCCCACCCCATCACCGCCATCACCCACGCCCATTCCCACTCTGCAACCTTTGTGAGTCGGTCAACGTGCCGTTATTCGGGGTGGATAATTGCCAGAGTCAGTGGAAAATGCCAAGAGTCTGTTTTGAAGCTTTTTCAGAGAAGAGCTTTGTCTTGCGACTTCGAGCTGCGACTTGTAAGCTTGCATTACACCTTCTCATTGATCTCGAGGCCCTCGCCACATGGCGGGCAAAAAATAAATAAATAAAAATTGAGCTCTAAACGAAATCTTCGAAGGAAAATGTTGACAGACCGATAAACCATTATTAGAACCCTGCCAAACCAATTTTCCTCCCAGCCTGCCTGCCTTCAATCTCCCACAGGGAAGCCAGTTATGAACACCTCCAGCAGACTCCAAGCTACACTGATCCTCAGGTGTTTCAATAAGCTCCTACTGTATCTATTCTAAGAGAGAAATTGACTCCTGGTGGCCTTGCCGTATACGTCCGTGAGCACTAACACATAAATATTCAAAAATCTTGACTGTGACTCAAGAGCAAACTTTTATTTGTAATTATCACCGCCTTTAGGCAGAGCGATTTTAACTGTACACAACTTTGTTGTTCAGCATTTATGGGTTCAGCTGGTGTTTGACTGTTTTGTGATTTGGCTACGTAGCACAAAGGCTGAATTCCAATCATTACCTTACATTAGCTGATATCTCCATTGAAAGCTTGCATGTAGTATAATGTTGCTCAATCATTACCTTACATTAGCTGATATCTCCATTGAAAGCTGGCATGTAGTATAATGTTGCTCAATCATTACCTTACATTGGCTGATATCTCCATTGAAAGCTGGCATGTAGTATAATGTTGCTCAATCATTACCTTACATTAGCTGATATCTCCATTGAAAGCTGGCATGTAGTATAATGTTGCTCAATCATTATCTTACATTAGCTGATATCTCCATTAAAGCTGGCATGTAGTATAATGTTGCTCAATCATTATCTTACATTAGCTGATATCTCCATTAAAGCTGGCATGTAGTATAATGTTGCTCAATCATTACCTTACATTAGCTGATATCTCCATTGAAAGCTGGCATGTAGTATAATGTTGCTCAATCATTACCTTACATTAGCTGATATCTCCATTGAAAGCCGGCATGTTGTATAATGTTGCTCAATCATTACCTTACATTAGCTGATATCTCCATTGAAAGCTGGCATGTAGTATAATGTTGCTCATTCATTACCTTACAGTAGCTGATATCTCCATTGAAAGCTGGCATGTAGTATAATGTTGCTCAATCATTACCTTACATTAGCTGATATCTCCATTAAAGCTGGCATGTAGTATAATGTTGCTCATTCATTACCTTACATTAGCTGATATCTCCATTAAAGCTGGCATGTAGTATAATGTTGCTCAATCATTACCTTACATTAGCTGATATCTCCATTGAAAGCTGGCATGTAGTATAATGTTGCTCAATCATTACCTTACATTAGCTGATATCTCCATTGAAAGCTGGCATGTTGTATAATGTTGCTCAATCATTACCTTACATTAGCTGATATCTCCATTGAAAGCTGGCATGTAGTATAATGTTGCTCAATCATTACCTTACATTAGCTGATATCTCCATTAAAGCTGGCATGTAGTATAATGTTGCTCAATCATTACCTTACATTAGCTGATATCTCCATTAAAGCTGGCATGTAGTATAATGTTGCTCAATCATTACCTTACATTAGCTGATATCTCCATTGAAAGCTTGCATGTAGTATAATGTTGCTCAATCATTACCTTACATTAGCTGATATCTCCATTAAAGCTGGCATGTAGTATAATGTTGCTCAATCATTACCTTACATTAGCTGATATCTCCATTAAAGCTGGCATGTAGTATAATGTTGCTCAATCATTACCTTACATTAGCTGATATCTCCATTGAAAGCTGGCATGTAGTATAATGTTGCTCATTCATTACCTTACAGTAGCTGATATCTCCATTAAAGCTGGCATGTAGTATAATGTTGCTCAATCATTACCTTACATTAGCTGATATCTCCATTAAAGCTGGCATGTAGTATAATGTTGCTCAATCATTACCTTACATTAGCTGATATCTCCATTGAAAGCTTGCATGTAGTATAATGTTGCTCATTCATTACCTTACATTAGCTGATATCTCCATTAAAGCTGGCATGTAGTATAATGTTGCTCAATCATTACCTTACATTAGCTGATATCTCCATTAAAGCTGGCATGTAGTATAATGTTGCTCAATCATTACCTTACATTAGCTGATATCTCCATTGAAAGCTGGCATGTAGTATAATGTTGCTCAATCATTACCTTACATTAGCTGATATCTCCATTAAAGCTGGCATGTAGTATAATGTTGCTCAATCGTTACCTTACATTGGCTGATATCTCCATTGAAAGCTGGCATGTAGTATAATGTTGCTCAATCATTACCTTACATTAGCTGATATCTCCATTGAAAGCTGGCATGTAGTATAATGTTGCTCAATCATTACCTTACATTAGCTGATATCTCCATTAAAGCTGGCATGTAGTATAATGTTGCTCAATCATTACCTTACATTAGCTGATATCTCCATTGAAAGCTGGCATGTAGTATAATGTTGCTCAATCATTACCTTACATTAGCTGATATCTCCATTAAAGCTGGCATGTAGTATAATGTTGCTCAATCGTTACCTTACATTAGCTGATATCTCCATTGAAAGCTGGCATGTAGTATAATGTTGCTCAATCATTACCTTACATTAGCTGATATCTCCATTGAAAGCTTGCATGTAGTATAATGTTGCTCAATCATTACCTTACATTAGCTGATATCTCCATTGAAAGTTGGCATGTTATATAATGTTGCTCTTTTTACAGTTATACGACTCAGTGAAAAACATTTTGCGATGTAACGTTTCATTTTGTAAGCCGGAGTAAAGTCAAATCAAGCGGCAAAGTGGGGGGGGCTATTCCCCCCTCCCTCAGCCACAGACGGAAGAAGGCACAGAAGAGTGTTATCTGAAATTGGGGTTCTGAAGGAACACTTTAGCGCGTGCTCAATGATGTGCGAGCTCCGGGAGGATTCTCCAGAAGAAGAGATGTTGGGCCAAACAGAATATTTAACGCCCAAGAGGGAGAACCACACTGGCGCATGCTAAATAAGGAGAATGGAGTGGTCATGGGTGAAATTGGATCACAGCACAGAATTTAATAAAGTGTCCAATTTGAGAAATCACTGCCCAGAAGCTGCTTGCCACACAGGGAAACAGTCCAAAAATGGAGAGAGAATAGATTTTAAACCTCCTTGATTCATTTATTTATTTATTTATTTATTGTCATTTCTTTGTTTATTTATTTTGTTGGCTGTGTCTCTGTCCATGGGCTCATCGTGCATAACCTGTTATTGCATGAATGAATTAGCATTTCTTCAGATACCCTTCAAAATGAAAAGTTCACAGGCTTACTGATACCACTGAGACGATCATGTTTTAATTTATATTTCAAACTGCCTGTCAGCTGTTATATCCCCTAAAAATCCAGCTGGGGTTAAAGACAGAATCATAAACTATCTTTTTATAATGTTGAGGATAAAACTCAGACCCAATGCTGATTTTATTTAAGAGGCTTGGGACCCTGGCGTAGTGTGGGCCACAGGCACTTAAACAGCAACCTGGCCCCACCCATTCATCTTGACTGAACCATCTGAACCATTGTGAATGGCCATTCTGGCCCACCTTGTTCTATATGAATTTCTGGCTCAAAAATATCCATATATTCTACTATGCTGAAACCTACACTGCAAGAGACATTCAATAAAAATTAAATAAACAACATTTTTGAAAATATTTTCACTGCAACATGTCATCCAAGGGTCAACATTTGATAAATTATCAATTTATTATATTATATACTGTAGTTTATGATTGTTTAATTGCAATTGAAAATGTTTATTGACTGAAAGTATATCAATCAATTATATCAGTTATCTTATAAGTCTTTGTTTCAAGCAGTCATGACTAATGCGACTGGCATATTGTGTGTGTGTGTGTGTGTGTGTGTGTGTGTGTGTGTTAGTGTGTGTGCGCGAGCGCGCGCATCTTGACAGAGAAAAAAACTGTGTGTGGGTTTGCATTTTTATAGTCGATTTGACAACCCTCGTTAATTTAACAAGTGTAGAATCTAACTGTAGAGTTATGATAAATCAAACGAGCCACCTTGCTAACATGGGAATTGACAGTTGTCTGCAATGAGAATGTTACGATGGAGTTAGCAGGCACGTTATGTTACGAGGCTTTTGGGAAAGTTAGCCGTGAGCATCCTGTCAGAAGTTGCACACTGAACATTGGATTTATAATGGAATTCAGTACCAAAAATGAATTGAGCTGCACAAAAACTGACAGTGCGAACATAGCTTTAGAGGCGCGCAGCAAAGCTCCCAGCAGATTCATAAATGTACAACACACTGCTGCGACTTCTCCGTGGTTCAGGAGGCTCGCCATCGTTGTTCGTTAGCTCGCCAGACTACATTAGTGTGAATGGAGTAACCGTTCCTGACAACCAAAATGCAGCTGACATCAACGCCCAATATATATTTTATACACAGGGCAGGATCAACCCCTAACAGAATATTTCACACAAACAAGCAATTTCTGAAATTTCAAGGTTCCTAGGAAGGAAAACAAACCAACAATGCACTTGTCGGAACTCCATGCATGCTTTTTCAACATGAAAAGCTTTTGTTTTGAATATGCTTATTCCCTTTTTTCTCACTAATTCGGAATGACCATTTATACATGTATATCAGCACTCCACTATCGATTCAGGAGATCACAGACAGCATGGGCTGGGCTCTCTTCCATCTTGGCCATATGATGTCACCACTGCTTCCTATCACACCGCAGTTCACAAATCGGTCGCCCTGTGTAGGGCGCCAAATTAATTTTGTTCACCAATCGGTCTCACGCAGACATGAGTCAGAGGAATACACTTTGCTTGCAGGTCAACAGGTTGACTTGCTGGTGCCCTGATTGACCAGCAGGGGTCGCTAGCAAGCAATAAGACGCTGCGATCACGACTGACTGAAACTGTACTCTCCCTGGATTACGCGAGAGCCAACTGCGCGCATCACCCTACAGGGCTGCCATTGGTGCATGAAATTCTGAGGGTTAGGCTACGCTGGCTAATAACACGAGAACTAGGTTTAAAATAAGTGCCATATGTTCAGCACTTCTGCTGTGTCCCTGTCGTTTCCCTGTCGAAGGACTCCAATGGCAATGTGAAACCTTTCTTGGCAATGGAAACCAGCAAAGTTTCCCGCAAATACACTCAGCAAAGTGTTGTTTCCTGTGTTCAAGGACTAAACAGCGGAGGCACTTTCGATCAGCAGAACTTACCGCTGGAAGCCAGGCATTCAGTGAGAAAACGCTTAAGTGATCTGTGTTCCTCGATGTTTTCAGAGAATTGCAGACACATGCCTTCTTCAGTTCCCACTCATTCACACTGATAAAAAAAAGTCTTCTAATTCCACAAATGCGATTACATTTACGGAAATATTATAAAATGCCTTGACAGGCTTGTATCGTATCCTCGTAAGGCCTTGTAGATTTTTTAACATCACAAGTTATCTACTTTTCCACTTAAGAATCTTTTTTTTTTTTTCATTTTTATAATGCAAAGATATTTTAAAGGCTATAGATACAGCATTTTTATGGAGACAATTTTTTTTCTTCATATAATACATCCACAGAGCTTGATGAAAGATGCAGAATAAAAGTATTTTTTAATTTTTCCTACAAATAAATATTGATTATGAATTTATCATTACAAAAATAGTTTTACAGGCCATAAAAGAATGCAGTTTTTATCTCTGTCTAAGACGGTGTAGTGCCGTTCGTTTTTCGGTTCCCCTGCAGATCTCTCTCCCCCCTTCACTATAAACACGCTAGCTAAGCTACGCGATATGCTATGAATGCCCTGTGCTTTTCTTTGACTTATTTTCTCCAGTTAAAATGAAAACGATAATGGATGGTGGTATGAGGATTGTAAATCTCCATATGAGACACTAGGGGGGTGAAATGCTGTATCTATAGACGTTAAGACAGTTCTTTGTTTATAGGGCAGTTCTTTGTTTATAGGGCAGTTCTTTGTTTATAGGGCAGTGCTTTGTTTATAGGGCAGTTCTTGGTTTATAGGGCAGTTCTTTGTTTATAGGGTAGTTCTTTGTTTATAGGGCAGTTCTTTGTTTATAGGGCAGTTCTTGGTTTATAAGGAAGTTCTTGGTTTATAGGGCAGTTCTTTGTTTATAGGGCAGTTCTTTGTTTATAGGGCAGTTCTTGGTTTATAGGGCAGTTCTTGGTTTATAGGGCAGTTCTTTGTTTATAGGGCAGTTCTTGGTTTATATGCACTTGCTCATGACTGCTTATGCTTTTGCGTTGAGGTGCAATATAAGTTTTTTTTTTGTTGTTGCAAGATTTAATGTTATATGTACTTCTATTAAGTATGAAAATGTATCTGGTGATTCATATGTTAGTATTTGCTTTGAGGAACATTGTAATTCAAACCCGCTCCCATTGGAGGGTGTAATACGCTTTATATTCACAGGATAACAAGCCCCCACAGGACAGAGACCTCTAACACTGGAGAGTTTATTCGTGTTTAAAAGCAAGGGTTTAATAGATAATGTGGGAGTTCACTATTTATCAATGTGAATGTGGGCGCGGGATTCGTGCTAGGGTGCCCCAGAGTGGGGTCAAGGCACGTGCACCACCACAGCTGGTCACCTCCCGTTAGAGCAAACAAGTTTTTCCGCAGTGGTGAAAAATCTCAACAATATGATCTTCAATCGAAGTTTATCTTCACTGAAAGGAGAACAAATTATGGGGAGAGGTGGGGGTGCTGTCAGGGGGTCACCATAGTGTCAAAATCTCTGAGCAATTCTCAGCCATGATTTTAATATGCAGAACAGATATTTGTTTTCCCCTGACAATACCGTCTGAATTTTAAAGTCGACCGACAAATCACTTGCTACGAATATGCCATTTGCAGCTAGTGAGCAGACTTGGGCCAAAAATACCTGTATTTGAAATTGTTTCTGTGAACAAATAGTTTGTTTCTTTTACAAATAGTTTATGAATTTAAATAAATGTGTAAGCTATATATACATTGGTCCCAATAAACTTAACCAAGGAAATGTGATTTGAGAATATTTAAATATGGATGATGTACATTCAGTGTTTTCCAAACTGTTGAGTGTGTGAGCATGGCATTTACAAAATATCTGTCTTCTGCCTCTCATATATCCATTCTAGGAGGTTGAATAACTTAGATTTTTACTAAAAGACATGTATATTATTGGCTAAAACTTCAGTGAACAAGTGCAAGTCTCTCCCTCAATAAAACAGCGCGCCGGTAAGCCTTACCCTTGTTAGAACTTATAAGGCAGTGAATGGGGGGATCTGTTGCTAGAGACATTCTATAGGGACAGTTTGTTCTGGTTAACAAAATGAAACTCAAATTGGATTGGATGATTAAATGGGGCCAAATAGGCACTGTAACCTTTTAAGAGTGACTTTAGCAAGCACCAGTTCTGTAAATGCCTTCCGACTAAATTTGAAACAGTTAGAAAATAAAGATTTTATTTTTAATTAGCCTGAGCCATAATGGTTTATTATGATCCACAGAAACCTAAAGCCCGTGATTATCACATTCCTTGGGGTCATAAATGTCAGCATCATTGATGAAGGGCTTAATAGATATTTGCTTTACTTGGGTTAAACCTGTGGAGGGCCCATAGTACACATTCTGTTTTATTTCCAAATGTTATGAAGTAATAATGTGTGAACCATTTGAGTGTTATACATTACATTACATTACAGGCATTTAGCAGACGCTCATTTTTTTTTTTAATACATAGTATCCATTTATACAACTGGATATATACTGAAGCGATTCAGGTTAAGTACCTTGCTCAAGGGTACAACGGCAGTGTCCTATCTGGGAATCGAACCTGCAACCTTTGGGTTACAAGGCCAGTTCCTTAACCATTATATTACACTGCTGCCCTATATAATAGGCAGCAATGCATTCAAAGTGCATGTAGCCCATAGCCAACCCCCCACTTTTGCAGCTGATGGCGTAAGTGGAACTAAAACAGTTCTTACCCTATGATCTAGGTCAGTTGGTAGTGTGGGAACTTATATGCAGGAAATATTGTGCTGTAAGAGAATATATATACTGTGTGAGAATGTTTTATGTATTTATTTATATATATATATGATGTGAAGCCTATGAAGCTAGTTCAGGCAGACAACTCGAGAAGCGCCAAATCATGTCAGCTCACGCACATGATGCTACGTCTCAAATGGGAGCGGTATTTAAATCTCTTACCTGTTCATGCGTTTGCCATCGTGCTGCTGCTGCTGCTGCTGCTGCCTGCTACATGCTCTGTGCTACATAACATGCTTGGCTTTCTTTCATGCTTGGCTTTCTCTGCATATCTCCGCATTTATGCCTTTCAGGGGCGTGTTTGGGCTCTGCTTCTCATATAATCCCCATGGGGGGGGGGTTCAGTGGTTTACTCTCTATTATCTTGGCTGGCTTATACTAAAAAAATGTTACGCAAACAGGGAGTGAGGAGGCAGGGCCCGACGCCAAAGATTGCTTTCACTTTAAATCTCAATAAAATATCGCTTAAATTCAATCATGAGTTGTCTGACTGAAAATACATAAGCCAACATAAAGTGTCTTAGTAAGGTGTTGGGCCACCACGAGCTGCCAGAACAGCCTCAGTGTGCCCCAACAGATAGAGCCTCCCAACAGATTTATGGAGTGGATTAATGTGTTAGACAATTATAGTACAGGTGTTAAGCAGGTGAAATATGACAAAATATTTCTGGAATTATGGAATGGAATAAATGGCGTGTCCATACTGTTCCACTCGTCCCAACCCCGGCCACCCCCCATTTGACTTTGACACGCATAACATTAGCTCCATCTGAAATTAGAAGGATGCATAACCAAGGTAGACATTCCATTGTAGACATTCTCTATGATTATGAACGCGTGTGCATATTTGCAAGGGATAGATAAGAGTTCTGATTGAAAAAGTAATAATTGTCATAATATTTGTAGAAGTAAAAATCAATAACTGTGCTGCAGGCTATTGGTCTCACAGTATAAATGTTAGAGCTGCTCTTTATACTGTGATAAAATGGCTGTCACCCCAACAGAAATACAACTCGATCAAACGACACGGATCAACGGGATTCCGGATCAACGGACACAATCCGCATCCGCTGAAGTGAATGGAAAACGTGAACGTTTAAAAACTGGAAGCGAAAGCGCTAGACGCTACTTGTAAGCGTTGGCGGCTTTGGCGGCGCGCACGTGTTTACACAAGCGTACAAGCGTCGGTTTGTTTGTGTTGTGTGCGCTACATATCTCTTATTATTTGCATTTTGCAGTGTGCATTATATTCGCTGCAAACGGAAAACTTTAAAACGGACAAACTGCTCCCCCCTATTAGTCCGTTGGATCGAGGTTCATCTGTAAGTGCAAAGCACAGAACAAAAGTTAACATTTTTTATTAAGAAACAGGTATTTTACAATGTTGCACTCTAAGCATAACTATTTAGCTAATTAAGTAATTGAATAACGAGTAATGTAATCATGTACCATCTCTGAGGTGAATGTACAGTATCATCGCGTGCAGAAAAAGTCATGCTCTCATGCAAGGAGATGCAAGGCCAAGAAGAGCAGGATAATTAAAAGACAAAGTACTCAAATATAGATTTAAATCCCTATAGGAGTTTAATCAATCAATGTTTTAAATTATTAAACTTTTTAAATACCAATGGATATGTTGTGTCACCAATATTCAAACCAAAAACGCTGCAGCGGACTAAATACAAAAAACAACAAAAAAAAATATTTCACTTGAAAATCAATGTGTAGTTTAAGTGCAGTTCATTAATTTATTTATTATGGATTTTAAAGTTAATGTAAATTATAGTCCATGTTGTTGTGCATTGATTCAATTAATAATTTGTTAATTTAATTTAATGAATTCAAATGTTCCTTAAGAACAAATGCTGATTGAACCAGCCTTATTTTTCTGTTTGTTATGCATTTTCTGTTTAATGAACTCAGTAGAAGGACAAACAGGGAATAACATTAACACCTGTCTAACCTGTTCTGTTCATAGACCGGGAAGCTTGAAAGCACCACATAATCATGAATTGAGCTTCAAAACTTCAAACAATACCAGCTGGACAACAGAATGTCCTTTGAATTAAAATAAAGGATAATTAGGAAAAACAAACTACAATTATCAAGAGCGGTTTTAATTGAAATAAAAAAGGCGTATAGGCTGGCAAACTAATAGCCAATAGCAAACTAATAGCCATGATAAAGTCAAATAAAATGTGTGGTGATTTTGTATAGATTACCTTCAAACTGGTAACAGTCTGCAGTGTATTTAAAAAAGGATTGGACAAGCAAGAAGACGAAAGATGGACTTTAATGATTGTCGCCGTTATACAATTGCCTTTTACGAAACCATAATAAAGAAAGGACAAAATGAGACAGAAATTATACGGAAAATCCTAACAACGCCTTGGTTTTTTTTAAGGGCTGGAACATTTCCCACATGTCCAGGAAGTGGCGGGGATACATGAGGAACGGGTATGGCAGTCACCACCAGCAACCGTGGCCGAGTGACAGTTATAAGAACAAACAGTTCTCTCCAGAGGTTTAAATGATCCGTTCAGGAAGTGACAAGTACTAGAGGGAGGGGGAAGACCTTGGCCAACCACAAGAGACCCAAGAGAGAAAGAGAGAGAAAGAGAGAGAGAGAGCGAGAGGGAGAGAGAAAGAGAGAGAAAGAGAGAGAAAGAGAGAGAGGGAGAGAGAGGGAGAGAGAGGGAGAGAGAGGGAGAGAGAGGGAGAGAGAGGGAGAGAGAGGGAGAGAGAGAGGGCCAAAACAAATTTATGGGTCTCACTGACTGTGACATCAAGTATATTAAATTGAGCATCTGGCCTGTCAGCTGCTGCAGAAGCAGGTGGGGATTTGGCTGCAGCGGTTATAGATCCACTGGGCTCTGGGCCATGTTTCTCAAGGCATGAAGAGACTGGTGTGAACACCGTCAACATGACTGCAGTTAATACCGTGCTGCGGACGTGTGCTATTATACATGCGATGCTGCTGCGGCAGTCTGGACCTTAGTGCACTGTTGTGGTTACGCAATCATGTTGTTGTTTGACCACGATAGGGGGGTCATGTAAGAAAATAATTACCCCAAGAATAAAAATGTAGAATAAAATTTCACAAGTGATTCAAAGCCGTGAAAACGAGTCAAGGACCGAAAAGCACTGAGGAGGCCAATAACAAAAACAACTACCTTAGACTCACTTTTTGACTTGAGAGATGAAAGATAATTTAGGTGAAGATGAGAGTAGTGGATTACTGAGGTAATGTTTGATGTCTTTAAGAAGATGATACAAGCGAGAGTATAAAGTTGTAAAGTTGGCATGAAAGGAATCTAAACGCAAAGTCAATTTGTTCTAAACAAATCCATACAAGATGTTTTTTATACAATTTTGGAGATGGAAATGGTGGAGGCCCACACCATCTGAAGAAAAGTATTCTACAAATTCACTTTTGGAGAGCCTTCAATATTTCTGCTGTTGTGTTTGTCCTAAACTTTGAATAACCCTTTTAAGAAAATATTACGATTTTTTTTCTTGGTTCTTACACATTACAAATTTGGCAGCTACAGCAACCGAGAGAGAAATATTATATATTTTTAAATGGATTACGTGTATAATGTATTAAATAATGTATTTTTTAATCCAAGTTGAGACCAGTACATCAGGGTAGTTAGGTTGCATGTGAATGTAAACATCTCTCCTCTCTCTACCATATGCACAGTAATATAAAAAACAGGAAAACTATTCTTTCCAATGAGAAGGAATAACTCATCACAAGAAACCAGAACAGACATTAGACTGGAAGTGAGAGAACACTGCAGATTACGCATATAAGAACATTCGGATGGATTGTTTTGAATAAGAAAATATTTCATGGTGAATATACATTTACAAGCCATCCTTATCCCGTTTCCAGGCAGTTCAAAGATAATTTTTTTTTGTTAAGTACATGGGTAGAAATGTAGCTTGCGTTGCGAGCAGCCAGCCATTAAAATGAAAAGTGTTTTGAAATGTAATTTGCCATTCCCCACGTGAATGTGCCGACCAGGATAAACTGATTGCAATTTAATTGTCTATGTGGAGCTATACTTGGATGAGCAATGTGACAGTTTACGTCAGTCATGGAGGGGCATTTCTTGGATCAGTAGCTGCAGGTTATTTTTAAAATAATTTTCTGACACAAAAATCTTTGCTGTTTTAGTCACAGTGTTAAATGTACAAAGATTTCAATAAATTAGAGGCAGAACTGGTACAATATTGTTTCTGTAAAAATAATTCAACAAATATATTCATAATAATTAAATACTACTTTTAGGTAACTGACTATTCTTTGGATACTGATCCCATACCATACATACTATAATTTAAATAAATGGTGCTTACTGTTTCTATTTGTTAACGTTACTATGGTTACTGCTATTTTAAGCATAAACATTTTGTTCTGGTTGATACATGCACATGTTCAAGTGTAAAAAGCTTTGGTATTGTAGCAATGCTCTGACATAGGGGTGTCCAATCATATCGTAAAAAGGCAGGTGGGTGCAGGTTTTTGTTTTAGCCCAGCACCATGACACCTGATTCTTGTTTGAAGACTTAATTACTTGAATCAGGTGTCGTAGTTCCAGGCTACAACAAAAACCTTCACGCACACCGGCCGTTTTTGGATAAGATTGGACAGCCCTGCTCTAACACATGCCACAATTGGGGGCTGGGCTAGCAATAACCAATGAGATTAAGTTGGTCATGGTATTTGCTTTGCACCAATGATTGGTTGTGTTATTAGATTTACGTGTTCTAAAAGTTTTTAGTAAATCTGGCCCTAAATGTATTCTACATTGCCTTTAAATGAGCACACAGTGCTCATCACAAGTGCACAGAAAAAAATTTCTTCTTGTTGGTGTCGCACCAGTTTTCTGCCACAAAAGTATTATCTGTCCATTATTCCCATATAATAGAGTTCACTACTTGTGAATTTGTAGTTCTAGAGAAATGCTGTTCATTGACCTTTTGAATAAGGACTGCTCAATTTATACAAGTCTGTAACCGCAATACAAACTTTATTTTTTTACGTAAACAGTAAACCTTTTGTTAATGTCGTTGTAAAGTGTGCTTTTGAATTTTAAATCAGTCCTTTAAGTTTTATGGCAAACGTAGTTGTTCATCACTTGAGGGCCCTGCGCTGCTTTTACGCTGTAAAACCTGCCCAGATGTCGGAAATTAAATTCAAGCATTTACAATGCGCCATCGACAATTCTAAAGTTTGCCAGGCACATCTAGTGAAAGCTGCTTCTCTGGGCAGTAACATATCTCATAGTTCCAAGTCTAAATTTATACCAGTATCTTTCATAGCTGACAACCAGTGAGGGCTGTATACATACTGGCCATAGAATCACCCAGGTGAGCAGGGTACTTCCCCTACAAGAGCGACTTACCTGGTAGAATAGATACCTGCAGTCTGCGTGCACCAGCTGTGTAAGTCATGCAGTCTTTGTGTGACTGACTGACTGACTGACTGACTGACCTCAGTAGAGTTCATATGTGGGAGTTGGCTGTGCATATAGGATGGGCATAATGACAACCTGCACTTTTACAAATCGAGAAAGAGGTTAGATGTCTTAACGATAAGATGAATTAGACCTCTTGCCGTGGAGGTTCCCATACACAAGGCATTTCGGATAGGGCATTGAGTTGCTATTTTAATGGGGCAAACCTATGGGGGCCATTGTTTTGCTCAAACCAAGGGGGATTGGCCTTGTAAATGACTTGTTCTGTTGAGTATTAACCAATGATAGAGGGAGTGGACTCAAATTCATGGTCGGTATAATCGCATTAGAAAATGCTTTGTCTGCAGGCAACACAAAAAAAAAAAGATAATTCGACCAGCCTTGTATTTGTCACACATATTTCATTCTCGCGACGGTGAAGCTCTCCGTTCAGTAGATTCATTAACCTCAATCTAGTAGTTTCCAGGATATTTTCCAGCATATTAATATTTGATCTCAGTCAAGTTGACTTAATATATGCTCTAATGTTAAGGCGGCTGTTTAGAGCGGAGCGATCTCAGATTAACCGCACAGGGAAAATTCTGTGCCATTTGTGCTTTTTAGTGGAGTTCATGGCAATATTTATTTTTCTTGAATAGCTTGGCAGCAACGGCATCGACTGCATGATTAAACTTTATGGATGATGTTCTTAAAAGGTTGTCCCCATGGTAGGGATTAGTTGGTTTGACTGACAGGTAGGAACAGCGAGGGAAAGTGGTATTTACTGCACGTTCCCCTTCTACACATCCTTCATAGTTTCTCTTGAAATATTCAGCTTCTCCGCGGTGAACGTCAAAGTTTGATTTCTGTTTGCAATTAGGCTTATGTTTTTTTTTTACATTGTATAGTTCAGTCAGGCTTTTTTAATACAAGCACATGTGTTATGCCTGTTTGCAACTGATACAAATCTTCTGCATACATAATCAATCACAATATTTGCATTTCTGTCTTACCTGCAAGCATGTTTGTTTTATAATACTGATATACAGTCTATGAAGGAGCATTGTTTGGGCCAAGTGTATTCTGTCCCGAAGTTCTTAAGCGGACAAAAGGAAGTATAGCATTTCATACAGACTATTTGAGAATAAAGCGAATACATAAACATATTTTTGTTGACTTCAAAAGAATGGTTTCTCTGTCTATCTTAAAAGCAGCTATGACCATTTAAAAAATAACGAAATAAATAAATGTTTATCTGATTGGCAGAGTGCACTGAGCTTGGCGAACACTTAAATTATGCACCATTTTGCAGCATAGCTTAATTTTACAGACAGGTAAAAAAAAAAGACCAGCCTTGGCACAAATGTCAATTTTTTTTTTGCTTGCAGCATTTCAAAATATGAATGGGTACAAGTAGACGTGGTGTCAAGAGAGTATGTATAAATGTGTAGCGGAATTGTCAAATGCATTCAAATGTATGAGTCCGTGCATCGATCCATATCAAAAGGAGGTGGTCTAGACAGTAATGCATTTGGTTAAAAGCTTGGTTCTGATACACTAATACATCTAATAGTGTTTACATCCTCCTGTCTTTCTATTCTCACCATCCATTTACCTCTGAGGTTTCCACCCACTCCACACCATTATTTTTTTTTGTCAGTTTGAATTAAAAATTAATTTTCAAACAGCAAGCAAAAGCACAAAATGGAAGGTTGGATTCACAGATGACCATAGCTTCTGCCCGGGGGTCTAACGGGTAATAATTATAAATCAACACGTAGCCTGCGCTCTCATCTGCTGTTTTTCAAGCTTTCACAAATTCATCTTGGGCATGCTAGTAGGGGAGAAAAGTTAATAACCATGTAAAATAAATAAGTTCTCTTCTCTCTGCCTGATATCCCAACATGGGTCTGAATTGCTAACATTATCTATACACCACGTACTCAATTTGAAAAGATTAGGAGTAATGAATCATTTATTTCCTTTTTGGAAGTAATATAGCTTTATGTATTTCAATATTTTTTGATTAACTACATTTTTCATAATGAATGATTTCAACCACTTTTAATTAGAAATAGTTCATTGCTTTCAGTATATTCACATTGTTTCTCACCAATTTTAGTGGGGAAAAAATCACAAATTCTCGAAGACACCATTTTAGTTATGTTATGTTATGGAGCAGCTTTTATGGCGAGGGATACAGTTTTTGTCAAATAGATTTCTCATAACTATTTTCAACCACATTTTTTTATATTTTATTTTGTAGTTATCCATACATTTAAATAGTTTGTCAGTTATCTTACAGAGAAAGGCAGCTGAAAAAAATGGAATACGTAAGAAAAACTAAAATAACCAGAGTTTGGAAACTTTTTGTGCGGCTGCTTGAAGGCGTCCCTGTTTATATGAGTTCAGTGAGTATGGATAAATATCCGTAGTCACTGAACTCATATAAACAGGTAAATATCCGTACTCACTGAACTCATATAAACAGGTAAATATCCGTACTCACTGAACTCATATAAACAGGTAAATATCCGTACTCACTGAACTCATATAAACAGGTAAATATCCGTACTCACTGAACTCATATAAACAGGTAAATATCCATCGTCACTGAACTCATATAAACAGGTAAATATCCATCGTCACTGAACTCATATAAACAGGTAAATATCCGTACTAACTGAACTCATATAAACAGGTAAATATCCGTACTCACTGAACTCATATAAACAGGTAAATATCCGTACTCACTGAACTCATATAAACAGGTAAATATCTGTCCTCACTGAACTCATATAAACAGGTAAATATCCGTACTCACTGAACTCATATAAACAGGTAAATATCCGTACTCACTGAACTCATATAAACAGGTAAATATCCGTACTCACTGAACTCATATAAACAGGTAAATATCCATCATCACTGAACTCATATAAACAGGTAAATATCCGTACTCACTGAACTCATATAAACAGGTAAATATCCGTACTCACTGAACTCATATAAACAGGTAAATATCCGTACTCACTGAACTCATATAAACAGGTAAATATCCGTACTCACTGAACTCATATAAACAGGTAAATATCCGTACTCACTGAACTCATATAAACAGGTAAATATCCGTACTCACTGAACTCATATAAACAGGTAAATATCCATACTCACTGAACTTATATATACAGGTAAATATCCATACTAACTGAACTCATATAAACAGGTAAATATCCGTACTCACTGAACTCATATAAACAGGTAAATATCCGTACTCACTGAACTCATATAAACAGGTAAATATCTGTCCTCACTGAACTCATATAAACAGGTAAATATCCGTACTCACTGAACTCATATAAACAGGTAAATATCCATCGTCACTGAACTCATATAAACAGGTAAATATCCGTACTAACTGAACTCATATAAACAGGTAAATATCCATACTCACTGAACTCATATAATCAGGTAAATATCCATACTCACTGAACTCATATAAACAGGTAAATATCCATCGTCACTGAACTCATATAAACAGGTAAATATCCGTACTCACTGAACTCATATAAACAGGTAAATATCCATACTCACTGAACTCATATATACAGGTAAATATCCATACTAACTGAACTCATATAAACAGGTAAATATCCATCGTCACTGAACTCATATAAACAGGTAAATATCCGTACTAACTGAACTCATATAAACAGGTAAATATCCATCGTCACTGAACTCATATAAACAGGTAAATATCCGTACTCACTGAACTCATATAAACAGGTAAATATCCGTACTCACGAGTACGGTGAGTACGGATATTTACCTGTTTATATGAGTTCAGTGAGTACGGATATTTACCTGTTTATATGAGTTCAGTGAGTACGGATATTTACCTGTTTATATGAGTTCAGTGAGTACTGATATTTACCTGTTTATATGAGTTCAGTGAGTACGGATATTTACCTGTTTATATGAGTTCAGTGAGTCCGGATATTCACCTGTTTATATGAGTTCAGTGAGTACGGATATTTACCTGTTTATATGAGTTCAGTGAGTACGGATATTTACCTGTTTATATGAGTTCAGTGAGTACGGATATTTACCTGTTTATATGAGTTCAGTGAGTACGGATATTTACCTGTTTATATGAGTTCAGTGAGTATGGATATTTACCTGTTTATATGAGTTCAGTGAGTACGGATATTTACCTGTTTATATGAGTTCAGTGAGTACGGATATTTACCTGTTTATATGAGTTCAGTGAGTACGGATATTTACCTGTTTATATGAGTTCAGTGACGATGGATATTTACCTGTTTATATGAGTTCAGTGAGTACGGATATTTACCTGTTTATATGAGTTCAGTGAGTACGGATATTTACCTGTTTATATGAGTTCAGTGACTATGGATATTTACCTGTTTATATGAGTTCAGTGAGTACGGATATTTACCTGTTTATATGAGTTCAGTGAGTACGGATATTTACCTGTTTATATGAGTTCAGTGAGTACGGATATTTACCTGTTTATATGAGTTCAGTGAGTACGGATATTTACCTGTTTATTTGAGTTCAGTGAGTACGGATATTTACCTGTTTATATGAGTTCAGTGAGTACGGATATTTACCTGTTTATATGAGTTCAGTGAGTACGGATATTTACCTGTTTATATGAGTTCAGTGAGTACGGATATTTACCTGTTTATATGAGTTCAGTGACTATGGATATTTACCTGTTTATATGAGTTCAGTGAGTACGGATATTTACCTGTTTATATGAGTTCAGTGAGTACGGATATTTACCTGTTTATATGAGTTCAGTGAGTACTGATATTTATGCGCACAAGTCCAGATTACTTGGCCAGTATGGTCATGGAAAACTTTATGGGAAACTCTGGAAAAACTCAAAGGATCTGTGCTGTAGAGGATATGGCCTGTCAACCTCGAACTTGACATATGACATATTTATTCTTCGAAATAGCACAGATTATTTAGCAATATTCTCTCTGATCTCTCAGTATGAAGGTGCTTCACATTCCCCTCTGACAGAAAAGTCCTGATATTACCTTGAGCTGTCAGGGCCTTTGTACTTTCTTTAGTTGAGATCGGCGTGGGGTTTCTCTTTCTTTTAGACAGTGTTTCACAAAAGGATTGAAATCACTCAGGAAGGTTGTGTCTCCTGGCTGCTGACATACCAATCGAAGTCCTCAATTACGTCATGGCTCTGTCACTCTAAGTGAATCTGTGGTTTCAACAAGGCAGATTCCTTTAAAAGTCTACATGCTCATACAGTTTACGTAATTATTGGTCTCTGCGAGAAAATTGCAAGCATTATTTCATTTAAATATATTTTTTTGATGTTAATGATGTCATAGTCAGCTAAATCTGAGCTTGCACAGGGGTTGAACCACAGGGTTCACAGTGTGTGTGTGTGTGTGTGTGTGTGTGTGTGTGTGTGTGTGTGTGTTGTGTGTTGTGTGTGCTGGGATGCAGGCAGATGTGTCTTTGTGTGCACATATGGTTTGGATAACTGCAGGACATCTGAATTTTAAACTGAGTCATTCTACCTCATATGCATAATGGAATAACCCGGCCGCTTCAATTTTCCGAGTTTCCGAGTTTCCGAGTTCAGGGCCGTTGCGGACAATGGTCCGTTCATCATCCGATATCACTCCGAAAACATTCCCTGCGGTTTCATGGCAGGATCAACAAGTTTGGAGGGTGGGCAGAGGCCACGGCTCTGGGCCTCCCAGCGCTTTACAGCACAATGCGAACGTGTCACTGCAAACGGCTCCTTCGGCACCCCGCTTACATCCGCTTCCTGGATGACACACCAGAGATGCTCAAATATATTTCCACATACTTCACATTGTAGCGTTTGTCCAAACACACACAAAAAAAAATTAAATGTGGCTGTATCATTTTAGGATTTATTTCTATATTATTGGTGAGATACTCAGTACGACGCCCTGGGCCGCCATGGGATGTTGTACGTGGCGCTGTTTCTCGTTTATTGCTTTGAAGTAAAGCTCAATACCCTGGCTATTATCCACACAACTCACATTGTGTTTTTGACCTGAAAGCAGAGGAGATAATTTTCTTGATTTACATGAAAGATCATTATGCCCGATACCAACACTGGGAATTGCCTCTGTGTATGTAGGCACCTAAAGAAATATTTTAAAAGTAACACATATACACATACACATTCAGATAAACACAGTTTCTCCAGAGAATGTGTTTCATTAGATGTACAAGTACTTCATACATCAACATGAGTCAGGGGATGTCGCTCGGTACGCAACCCAACAGGCCGACTTGCAGGCACCCGATCAACCAGCAGGGGTCAGTGCTGCACGGTGAGGTGATGTCATCCTGACACCGCCATGCGATGCTAGAGCTGAGTGTGCGTTGCTCTGGGGGGTTATCGGCCACAGCTAGAGGGGCCCATCAACCTATGACATTTCTGACATGAGCCAGGTATGAATCCTTCATTTAGCCACTGACAGATGGCTGACGAGGGCTGGATATGATAGCTCCACACAGATACAGAAATACTGTGGGGATGTAAATATGAGTTATGGCACACTCATGCTTAATGTTTTCAAATACAGTTTCATATGAATGTGAGTTCAAATTGCAATTGCAAATTGCACATAAATTTTGAAAATACAAGCTCAGAGGGGAATAAAAGAAATTCATGCTGCATATTTCTCTAATTTGACAATGCAATACGATACAGAAGAAAAAAAAAATGCATTTGCAAAAACCTGTGCTCTAATATTACTCATCTTGTTTACGCCATCATTCTAGCTGAAGCAAATAATGTTTATCAGAAGAAATATGCTCAATTGTTCAGTTATCTTTTCAGGCCTTTTATCATTTCTTATTATTCAAAGGCGTAGCTGCAGCTTTCTAATACCGATGGTGCAATACACTCAGTTACATTTAAATCAGTTTAACTTAAAATAAAACATATTTTGTGTGAATAGCCTCTGTCCTTTGGATCATATATTTCACAGTCAGTAATTCAGAGTCAAAGTTTTCCCATTTTACATTTACTGCACAGCCCTGCCAAAACTCTGCTTCTGGATTGTTTGTGGAGGTACATTTTAGGGTGCTTATAAAATGCGGCTTGACATTTTAATGCAGGATAAATGAACCGGTGTCAGAGGAGGGGAGTGTGTGCGTTGCCGAGGGACGATGAATCGTGGGAAATTAAAATAGATTGCAAAGATCTTCACATCGTCGGAAATGAAAAATGAGCCGCTGTACCGTTGTAACTGCCTTCCTCTTCCGGTGAGCACAGTCCCTGCAGCACAAACAAAATGCATTTTGCATCATTCCTGCCGTGACAGAAGGTTTGGAAGTATTTGGATCCCTGTTAGCTTAATTGCACAATTTGCTAGAACTACGTTTTCACCTGAAGGCCAGGGATTCTAAATGCACTCAAACAATGTACTCCAACTCCCATAAGCATCATTGTTACACAGAGCTCAGTATTTGCCTGGTTGATGGTAATGTGAACCATTCTTAGTAGCAGTGTAGTACTGTTTTTAAATAGCTGATATATCACCCTTCCTAGTCAGCAGCTGTGACGGCAATATTCGCGCACACTCGCGCACATACACATATATACACATACTACCTCAGAAAATAAGGTATGAAAAGTATCTAAAAGGTAAACTTTGTCACTGGGGAGGTACCTTATAGGCACATAAAATTGTACCCATAGCCAGTAATACATAATTAATTTGTACCTTTTCTTGCTTGAAAAAGTACTTTATTAGTACCCAAATAGAGCATTATTGTACCTTCAGGGTACATATGAAATTTGTTCCTTAAAGAAGAAAAATGTACCTCCACTGTATCTTTATTTCTGTGAGTGCACTATATTTACAAATCAGTTAAATTTATCATAACAAAATCATAAATCATAATAAAATCATAACTGAAACACATTCCGAATATGTCTGTTTTTATGCATCGCCATAGAACGGCTCACAATGGACCGACACCAAACCCATTGGTCCACAAGAGTCATGTGATCTCTTCCACAAGAGCAATGTTAAAAGGAATTATCTGTGACAGCAACTTCATGTTTGATTTAATGACTGTAATTTCCACCTGGAATGTCCAGTTATCGCATACATAACCCCCATAGAAAACACACAAGGAAACCTGCACATTAGAAATACCATTTCCAGCACTGAATGCAATCCATATGAGAAAATATTGACAGGTCTATTGTCTCTGTAGATTTGTTTAAAGGAGGTCCAGATCCTGGCAGTTCATTTTACCATTATCTTTAACTTCTTCAAGTACTACTTTCACAGCTTCCATCATTTAAGCTACAGGCCATTATATAAGGGGAAGAAAAATGTCCCGGTGAGTAGCCCAGGGCATAGAGAATGAAGGATGACATATCCAATATCTCGAGACTGACAGTGCTGAATGTTTTTGTCAGGCCAGAGGGGAAATGAAAGGTTCATTTATGGCCACTGTGGGAGGCGCAGCCCAGGACCAAGAGATCAACGGAGCATTGATGACATTTAAATTTCAAACCCAGCCAATAGGAAATAAATAATAATAATAATGAAATGATTTTACACTACTCAGCCAGTATGAAATAATAATACTAATAATAATCATCATAGTGGATAAATAAAGAATCTATCTATCAATATCATCGCTCTCATAATCATAATAAGAATCAACAGGACATATCAATCAATCTGAGGTGACCCTGTTAAACACTTACTTTTAGTGGACATATCAAATCCAATATTCATCAAATATCAATTTGTATGAATGCCTGAATGTCTATCAGCCTGTTACGATACCACCCAACAGATAGGGGGGCGCCAGAGGCCACAGAAGTTATGCAGGCATGCAGGAAGTAAACTACTCACTTGTTCAGTGAGCAGGACTGAATATGACATGCTATTGTTATGAGCTACAATAAAGCCAGATAAATATACTTCCAGTCTGATGATATTACCACACAAAACATGGTGTCAGAAGTCAGAACCCAGTCCTCAGGGGACAGAATAAGCTTCGACAAGGTATGAAGAAAATTAGAGAATCAGAATCAGCCGCAAATTAGCCCTACCGCTGTAAAGCTAACGTCAAACAGCCAGCTAGCAACATGGCGTACAACATTCCTGCACCGGAGCAAATGGACGTAAAAGGAGATGTCTACAACAATTGGACTTTTTTCCGTGCACAGTGGGAAAATTATGAGATCGCTACGGGACTGGATGCGAAAGATAAGAAGATTCGAGTGGCAACTTTATTGACAGTCATGGGTAAGGAATGTCACCAGCTTCAGAGACACATACAAATGACGGATGCAGAAAGGGAGGACCCAACGAAAATATTAGATGCACTACAGAAACATTTTGAGCCTAACAGAAATGTGATATATGAAAGATTTGTGTTCAATGACTGTAAACAAAGCCAATGTGAGACTACTGAGCAGTATGTTGCCAAATTGAGAAAGCTGGCAGACACATGTGAGTTCGGCGCGCTAAAAGAGGACCTCATTAGGGATAGGCTTGTCATTGGCACAAAGGATGCGAGTGCACAGGCGCGCATGCTCAGAGAACCTAACCTTACTCTGGTTAAAGCCATAGACACTTGTCGCTCCAGTGAACAGACACAAATCCAAATCAAGAAAATAGGAGGTGAACAGGAATCTGTCCATTATACTTCCCGTGCACAGAGTTCAGAGTCAAACAGATATAAAGCCACGTCCCGTGAACGTCAGTCAGAAACACGTGGTCAGAAGGGACCAAAACAACACAATGTGACCAATGACAACAAACAGAGACAAGACAAGGACTCACTATGTCACTACTGCGGGTCGATGCATGACAGAGCTAAATGCCCAGCATATGGAGTCACATGCAAAATATGTGGAAAAAAGAACCATTTTGCCCGAGTGTGTAGGAGCGCACAGAACAGACCTCAGGTAAATGTAATAGAGGAGGACAGAGACTCAGAAGAATCAGATACAACATGGTACATCTCGCAAGTGAACAGCCTCAAAAATGGTCTAAACAAATGGTTTGTGAATCTCAAGTTAGCCACACACAGTCGAGAGACACTGGATTATGATCCAGGACACACATTGAAATGTCAGCTGGACACGGGATCTACAGTCAATGTTATGGGCTACACTGACCTCCAACGGGTGCTACAGGATGGTAACCCAGCAATACTACCCAGCAAAGCGACGCTTAAACTGTATGATGGTACACTGATAAGACCCAGAGGAGAATATGACCTCAAAGCAGAACACAATGGCGCAGTACACATCCTCAAGTTTCAGATAATGGAAACGTCACAGATACCTTTACTCTCAGCTGAGACCTGCCAGAAGCTGGATCTTATCCACATAAACAAGGATCATGTGATAAACAGTGTCAACACACAAAAACTCCCAGACACAGGTACACCCAAAACAGCGGAGGAAATCGTTGACACATATGAAGATGTGTTTGATGGGCTTGGCTGCCTCAAAGGAGAGTTACACCTAGAGACAGACCCAAATGTGAGGCCGGTGCAACAGCTGCCGCGGCGGACGCCGATCCCGATAAGAGGGAGAGTGACCAAAGCCATAAAAGAAATGGAACAGAAGGGGATCATAGCCAAGGTCACGGAACCAACACCCTGGATCAGCAACATGGTGGTGACAGAGAAGAAAGACAAACTGCGCATTTGCCTTGACCCGGGCCCACTGAACAAGGCCCTACTGAGATCACACTACCAGATGCCCACAGTAGAAGAAGTGCTACCGGATCTAGCAAAGGCAAAGGTATTCTCAGTCCTAGATGCAAAAGATGGGTATTGGCACGTGCGACTGGATGAGGCCAGCAGTTATATCACAACATTTTGGACCCCGGAGGGACGATACAGATGGTTGAGAATGCCATTTGGGATAAAACCAGCTGCAGAAGAGTACCAGAGGAGACAACATGAGGCACTACAGGGCCTGACAGGGGTGAGCGTAATAGCGGACGACATCTTGGTGTATGGATGCGGAGACACCAATGAGGAAGCTATGGCCGACCATGACAAGAATCTTGAAGCTGTACTGCAAAGAGCTAGAGACGTCAACCTAAAACTCAACAAGAAGAAACTGAAACTAAAACTTCCCAGTGTTACATACATGGGTCATAGTCTCACAGCAGAGGGCCTGCGTCCAGATCCTGACAAGGTCGCAGCCGTCCAGAACATGCAGACCCCGACGGATGTTAAGTCTCTACAGAGGCTGTTGGGATTTGTTAACTATCTGTCAAAGTTTCTCCCCAGCCTATCAGATGTGTGTGAGCCTCTTCGACGTCTTACCGACAAAGATGTGGAATGGACATGGCTGCCAGTGCATGACACAGCACTGGAGACTATAAAGCACCTGATCACTCACCACCCAGTCCTCAAATACTACGATCTCCAAGAAGAAGTCACTCTGCAGTGTGATGCCAGTGAGACAGGCTTGGGAGCTGTCCTCCTACAGAAAGGGCAGCCAGTGACATTCGCATCCAGAACGCTGACAGACACAGAACAAAGGTATGCGCAAATCGAAAAAGAATGCCTTGCCATTGTGTTTGCATGTGACAAGTTTGACCAATACTTACATGGCAGAGAACATATCACAGTACACACAGACCATAAACCGCTTGAGACCATATTTAAAAAATCCTTACTTTCAGCACCAAAGAGGCTACAACGAATGATGCTCAGGCTGCAGAGGTACCAGCTCCGAGTGATATACAAGCAAGGCAAGGACCTACACATTGCAGACTTCCTATCCAGGGCGCAGCTAGCGACCACAGAACATGCCCAAATGCAAACTCCAGCCACAGTCTATGCCATGGGTCTCACCCAGCCAGAGCTGGCACAGGTGAGTCACACAAGTGACATTAACTTCACCACTCAAACGCTGGAGAATATTCAGGCGCACACAGCACAAGACCCTGTGCTTCAGGCACTTCACACATGCATTAGCAGAGGCTGGCCGGATAATAAACAAGAGATAGCACTGACACTGCAGCCTTTCTGGACATACAAAGAAGAACTCACTATAGACGAGGGCATCATTTTCAAAGGGAACAGAGTGATCATCCCTACAACGCTGCGCCCCGAGTTCTTGGTAAAGATTCACACTGGCCATTCAGGAATAGAAGCCAGCCTCAGGAAGACTCGAGAAACGGTTTTCTGGCCAGACATGACCAAGGACATAAAGAACTTCATCAGCAAATGTCCCACCTGCAACGCACTCCAGCGAAGACAACAGAAAGAAACACTGATACCCCATCAGGTCCCCCGCATCCCATGGTCCAAAGTGGGAATGGACTTGTTCTCTGTCAACAGAAACACATACCTCATCATGGTGGATTACTACTCGGACTATTGGGAGCTGGAAGAGCTCACAGACTACACCTCATCCACCATCACTGAATGCTGTAAGAGGCAATTCAGCAGACATGGAACTCCACACATTGTTTTCACGGACAATGGCCCTCCATTTTCAGGAATGGACTTTCAACTTTTCGCTACAGACTGGGAGTTTAGGCATGTGACATCCTCCCCATACCACAGCCAGAGCAATGGGAAGGTGGAGTCTGCCGTTAAAATAGCCAAAACATTGCTCAAGAAATCAACTCTGGAGAACAGTGACCCATGGAAAGCAGTTCTGGCGTGGAGGAACACTCCTACGGAGGGTCTAGGTAGCTCTCCAGTCCAAAGGCTCATGTCCCGACGAACACGCACACTCCTACCCACAAAACACACACAACTGAGGCCCAAAGTGGTACGGGATGTCAATGAAAAGAAAATGGCCAGAGGACAGACAGTGAAACGCCACTATGATGCCCGGGCTAGGGACATGGCGGAGCTTGTACAAGGACAGACAGTGAGAGTCCTTCTACATCCTAAGGAACAAAACACAAGGTGGTCCCTAGGCATATGCATAGACCAACTCAGCGAGCGTTCCTATGTGGTTCTGGTGAGAGGGAAGAAGTACCGGAGGAACCGAAGGGACATTCGTCCAGTGACAGAAGACCTCCGGGTCCCTCAGCGAGGACCACAAAACAATCAGGACAGTGACTGGGACCCTGTATCTTCCTCGGACGCAACAGAACAACAGGTCGAAGAGGAGGCGGGGGCACCAGAGGGTACACAGGAGGCAGAGTGGACACAAGCCACTCAGCACACTAGGACCAGATCCAATATACGGAAGCCTGAGAGATTCAAAGACTATGAGCTCTGACATGTCTTATAGTGGTAGGCTTTATTAGCAGTGCATGGTGTAGTATGTTAGAATGTTCTATAGAAATAGGAGCTACACATCTAGGAGACACAAAAGAGTTAATTTGTTTTTTCTGAATCTATGCTCTCATTTACAGGTTCATGTGTGAAAGGCTTGTTCTAGATAGAGCCGGATACAGATCTTCATTTGTTATGTAAAGAGAGATGTTACGATACCACCCAACAGATAGGGGGGCGCCAGAGGCCACAGAAGTTATGCAGGCATGCAGGAAGTAAACTACTCACTTGTTCAGTGAGCAGGACTGAATATGACATGCTATTGTTATGAGCTACAATAAAGCCAGATAAATATACTTCCAGTCTGATGATATTACCACACAAAACACAGCCGAAAGAAAACTTGTTTGACCGAATACATCCCCTCAAACTAAATGTCCTGTAAAAACAAGACTGACTCATATTTTTCTGCATGTCCATGCATTGTATTACCACCCGTCTGTTAATAAATTTCATATTTTAATAATTTAATATAGGCTAATGACGAAGATATAGCGACTCAACAAGTGAATGACTTGAGGAAGCATTTTGAACATGCATGACTGGTGTAGACGTTTTCTGAAAAATATTATCCGGGATTTGAATCGTTAGCCGTATGTCGCTTTGGCAGCCTAAAGTACAATTCGCTGAATTTAGTTATTCCTCTGCTCATCCGGGCATTCTGTCACGACGCGCTGCCGTTAAGCACTCACACAGTGCGTCTGTCTGTCCGTCCACCTGCGATAACATGCAACAGCAGAGCCTAAATACCTCCATCTTCTGCTAGGGTGTCCAAACTGTCTCAGAAAATAACCGATGAAATCACGCTTACATTTCTAAACAAATCCGATGAGTCAGCTCTGGCCCCTTGCAAACACTCCTGCTTCTCTACAGAGACTGAATGGAAGATCAGCTCTGGCCCCTTGCAACAACTCCTGCTTCTCTACAGAGACTGAATGGAAGATCAGCTCTGGCCCCTTGCAACAACTCCTGCTTCTCTACAGAGACTGAATGGAAGATCAGCTCTGGCCCCTTGCAACAACTCCTGCTTCTCTACAGAGACTGAATGGAAGATCAGCTCTGGCCCCTTGCAACAACTCCTGCTTCTCTACAGAGACTGAATGGAAGATCAGCTCTGGCCCCTTGCAACAACTCCTGCTTCTCTACAGAGACTGAATGGAAGATCAGCTCTGGCCCCTTGCAACAACTCCTGCTTCTCTACAGAGACTGAATGGAAGATCAGCTCTGGCCCCTTGCAACAACTCCTGCTTCTCTACAGAGACTGAATGGAAGATCAGCTCTGGCCCCTTGCAACAACTCCTGCTTCTCTACAGAGACTGAATGGAAGACCAAAACATGGCAGTGGAGAGAAACAGGACCAAGAAACCACAACATGAAACCAGGGTGATCTTTTGTCCTCGACACTGAATTTCAATTAAGTCCAAGATTTAGTTTGGTTTTTCACACATACATTGTTCAGCAATATGCTAATTTAATTTGCATTTAAAAAAAAATTCTGGATCAATTTAAAGTAGAAAATTACTGAGAAATGCATGGCAACCTGGACTTATTCGAACAGTAAGTCTATACTGATGGAATGATGAGGTTAGTTGTTATGAACCTGTTTCGTTAAGTTTAATGGAGCATTAACATATTCCTATCTGAAAAGAACAAGCTGCTCAGCCTAAGACTCTGGCTGTGCCCCACTACCACTCCTCTCCTACCTGAAAGTATGCAAAACTGCCTGAATGTTTTGAGTACAATTATCTGCATGCACAGTATACAATGTACCTGATGTGAGGCAACGTTGCTATCCACTGCACCCACGTGCCACCTGAGGCTGAGCTCGCCTGGTGCATTACGTCACAGTCATTCTGTTTCTCACTGTGTTATCAGTGGCTTGCCTGGTGCATTACATCACAGTCATTCTGTTTCTCACTGTGTTATCAGTGGCTCTCCTGGTGCATTACATCACAGTCATTCTGTTTCTCACTGTGTTATCAGTGGCTCTCCTGGTGCATTACATCACAGTCATTCTGTTTCTCACTGTGTTATCAGTGGCTCTCCTGGTGCATTACATCACAGTCATTCTGTTTCTCACTGTGTTATCAGTGGCTCTCCTGGTGCATTACATCACAGTCATTCTGTTTCTCACTGTGTTATCAGTGGCTCTCCTGGTGCATTACATCACAGTCATTCTGTTTCTCACTGTGTTATCAGTGGCTCTCCTGGTGCATTACATCACAGTCATTCTGTTTCTCACTGTGTTATCAGTGGCTCTCCTGGTGCATTACATCACAGTCATTCTGTTTCTCACTGTGTTATCAGTGGCTCTCCTGGTGCATTACATCACAGTCATTCTGTTTCTCACTGTGTTATCAGTGGCTCTCCTGGTGCATTACATCACAGTCATTCTGTTTCTCACTGTGTTATCAGTGGCTCTCCTGGTGCATTACATCACAGTCATTCTGTTTCTCACTGTGTTATCAGTGGCTCTGTTGCAGCACAGTCTCTTGGCTGTACAAGAGGCTAAAATAGTCACAGGTGTTGTTACGACCCAAAACCCACCCACGTTACAATAACCAAGAGGTTATAAAGGGTCAAACAAAAAGTGTGTCAATTAAAACCAAAGTAGATTTTATTAAAATGAGATCACGGCAGAAGTGGTAACAAAACTAGAGGAAGCTCAAGCTAACTCACCTGATCTTTAGTTTCAAAGCTATTTTAAGTCTCACCCGGGAAAACAAAAAGGCCAAAGGCAAAATAAAGTCTTCTACAGGCTAACTATTCTTCCATAGACTGTTCCTTTTTATTAGAAAGGCGACATTATAAAAAAAGGTGAGCGCTTCCTCCCAAATGGAACACAGAATCCGTACATCATGGAATCCTGGAATTCCCAGATTCCAAATTATCTGCATCATACTACCCCACAAATAAAAACTGATTAACTGATTAAAACAAATAAACTGAAAAACGTAATGCTACACATTTTATTAGATGAGTAATTTAAACATTTTTAAAATTTATATAGGAATGTAAACCTGTGATGCTTCAGTTACTGCTAATGTGCAAACCTGCAAGTATCTCAAAAGCTCACCTGAATGAGTCACAGCCATGAAGCTGGTTAAACACATGGTCAGCTCAGGCCTCTGTTGGGTCCTTACTTGGCTTCAAGCTTACATGTAAATCAATTTAAATATCACTGAGTGATCACTTATTATCTTGTTATCTTGTTATTCTAAGACAGTCCAGTCTCCTGGCGTTGTCTTTGGCTTTGACTGCCAGGAATGTATTATAGCACAGTTCTGCTGTATTCTGAAAATTTGTAAAAAAAAGTGCTAAAAACACTGCTTTATCCATTAATTAAACAATCCCAACAGAGGCAGGGAAAATGTGGAAGCACCTTGTCAAGAAGCTTCTGGAAAATGGAATCCCGAGGGAATTTGTTGATTTTCTGGGGGGCTTTAAACACGAAAATCACACACAATCCCACAGTTCTCTGCCAGAACTCTAGGAGCCTAGATCTGCCCAGGACACACGGAAGCCACATCCCGGAAGTCAGGTCCTGTTTGGAATGATTGGTTTTTGGTCATACTGGATTCCCAACAAGTAAATATGCTGCTTTGAGGACCGACCCTGATACTATCATGCCTCTCTTTTCACGGGGCCTCTCCATTCATGCTCCGTTTACCTGGTAAAGACAGATAATGGGTCTGTCGGTGTGAAATGCCATTAAATGGCATAATTTTCTTGAGCAGAAACTGTGTCTTAGAAAAGGTGTACAATCAGTGGTTTTGTCCGTTTATGGAGGGACGGTAGGGACAATTACTACACATGTCTGCCTGCTGTTTGATTTAAGTTGTTTCATTTTCAAATGGAGTTTGGCTTGTTAATAGAGATAAAATATAGGAATCTTTGACCAAGAGCAGTCAGCTAGAACCGGCACTTTATAAATTGTTTCTGTAAGAAGCGATCATACCGGATATTTATAATCGAAAAACTTTTCAAAATGGCTTTAGTCTTATTTAAATTAGACTCGACAAGAGTGGTAGGATATATGCAAGGTGATGTCGTCGTCATCGTCGTCCCCCCCCACCTCCTTCTGGCAACTTCTTGGCATGTTGGAACAATGCGGAGCATGTACCTGGAGTTGCTTGTCGTCTGAGAGATGCTAGATGACATTTTAAGTTTAAGCCTGCTATGATCCCACATTTAAGTGAGTCGTCTCTCCACTTGGCAGTTTGTAATCTCTTCAGCATCTGTATCTGCGTTCCTGCGATTACATCTGTCCCATCGAGTTTGCTCTAATCGCTCTTAATGCCATCCCTTAATAATTATTGATGCTGTAATGCCTCTAATCACATGGATAGTCCCAACTGATCATCATGAGAGGACGCCAACTGACTGTCGAGTTGTCTTTGTCTTCGGACGTCTACAATGTATGGAATTATAATAGAGCCTTGCACATCAGATATTTTACATGTGCACACACACACACACACACACACACACACAGAATGCTACCTGAGAATGCTAAGAAAATCTGAAGGTAAGAGGCAGTTACAGATATTGTGGAAGAGTTGGGTAACTGGGGTGTAAATCCATTAGCACTGACCTCAGGCAGTTGTTCTCTGGACTTCTCCATGCCAGCAAACATGCAGTACAGGCCAATGCTAGTGTGTCCATAGACTCCCTAAGCTAGCCGAAAGAGAGCCACCCTCCTTCTATTAAAAGATTATCTTGTAGCTTGTGTATTCCCTCCATTGTAAAAAGGTTTGTCTTAGCAAGTGTTTTAGTCTTATTATCATAATGAAGCTTAATATCTTTAGTCTTTTCTCTCAAGTAGAAAATATTAGCTTGTATTAGGTAACTGTTTGCTTGACAAGTCAAACGGTCTCACCTCATTTGCAATATTTTTGTCATATTGAGCAAAAAAAGACAGAAATAAGATTTTTATTTAAGTATAAGACCTCCATAGTAAATTAATGATGTCATGCATTTCCCCGGATCATCCACTAAGACCCATCAAGCACACTAAGATCATCCACTAAGACCCATCACGCACACTAAGATCATCCACTAAGACCCATCACGCACACTAAGATCATCCACTAAGACCCATCACGCACACTAAGATCATCCACTAAGACCCATCAAGCACACTAAGATCATCCACTAAGACCCATCACGCACACTAAGATCATCCACTAAGACCATCCACTAAGACCCATCACGCACACTAAGATCATCCACTAAGACCCATCACGCACACTAAGATCATCCACTAAGACCCATCAAGCACAATAAGATCATCCACGAAGACCCATCAAGCACACTGGGGGAAAATTGTCTTTACCCTGTTTTTTTTACTGCTTCATCCACCCAGAATGCCTTCAAATTCGATCTTTAATCTTTATCCTTCAGCAGGTGGAGAAGAAGGTCCCTCTGGCGCATGTAGCATCCAGATGTGAATTTAAAGGCAATAGATAGGTAGTAAAAGTGAAGCCTTCATATCAAAATACATAAATCACTTATCACTTCAATGCTGGATATAATACCCCACATAACTAATAAATCAGAGGGGAAAATGTAATGCTATTAACAATGAAAGGGTCAGATTCATGGTGTGTCACTCAGTATCAGATATACGATTAACATCCACCACATATAACAAGTTTAAATTCATTGTAAGCTGTGACGGTGGAGGTATTAAACAATACAAAGTCACTGCACAGTCGAGTATTGACTTAGTTTTTCAGGCGCACAAATAAACAACCACAGACATAAAGAAGTAAATAAATAAATTTAAGTTCACCTGCAGAGCGATGACTTGGATGACCCACTGATATTTAATTAACCTGGAGATCTAGAGTTTCATAAGATAAAGGCCTTGCTGCCTCTCCACTTAAATTGTGTCACTTGCAACTTGCCTTAAATTGTAACTTGAATGGTTTCTTCTCCTGACTTATTTTTCCATAGAGTTCAATAGGAAAATTTGTCAGAACAAATACTATTAAAGTGATCCATCCATATCTACTGCATATCTGGCAGCAGAGTGATGGTTTGAGGCTCGTTTGATATGTCAGACCCTTGATGACTTAGAGCCATTTAGCCAACCATGAGTTCCATACTATTACAGTGTAATTTACAGCTTAATCTAGTCCCACCCCCCAATTCCCATAGAGATCCATTGAAATGCAGAGACATTTAGTATCGCTTGTAAGGGTACCAGAGAATAAGATACCAAGAGTCTTTTGATGTTGTTGGGTCACAGATATCAGGAAGTTAGGGCATGCAAAGGATATGCAACCAAATATAAATAAATAATACTTTATTCTATATATAAATGCAGGGGTGCCAATAATTGTGGCCAACGTGGTTGTGTTAAAAATAATTATTTCTTGATGAGGGATTTTTTCAGTGTGAGATTAAACTAATTCACCAAACAGTTAATTTTTTATAACCCTTTTTACTCATCTTTACCAGTGGTACCAACAAATTTGAGCACGTCTGTAATTGCGTCATTTAGTCTATCGATCCACGTTTCCTGAGAACCAAACTTTTGGACACATAAAAATCTGATAATCGATTTCTGTGTACTTGAATTAGACATTGGTGTGCAGTACAGCTCAGTATCTGACCAGCAACATTTGCAAGGATAACATTCGCTCTAGCCACCTCAAAGAGAAAGCCACACAGATTCATTTAAGGGATCAGGTCCATAGCAATTCCCTGTGATAGCCACAGACTCATTTTATTGGTTAAGCGACTACTCGCTGGAATGTTTACAGATTTTTAAACTGGCGATGGAGTAATATAGCAGCTGTAACTGTCCAATATGAATGGCAGCAGGTGTTTTGTGGATCTAATGTTTTTCTTTCAAAACGCTCATGAAAAAAGTGCGATGAAAAGTAATTTCATGAGGATGAAAGTGAATTTAGCCTCAGGTTATTTTAATGCATGGGGGCACGTGACTTCTTTTCAGCGATAATGACACTAGCACGTGTAGCACGTGTAGCGCTGATCTTGAAGGACCGCTTTGGCAAAATGCATCCATTTTTAGGTTCGAGTGATGTCACATGTCTTACACGGATTTGACAGTCAAGGAAGCAGAGAAAAAAAGAGAATAATTAAGCCTGCGTCTGAGCTCATTAAATATGATGTCCAATGTTGTCAGACCCCCAGATATGAATGCCCCCTTCTTTGACAGGATACCTTCACTGGGAGAGATCATTTTGTGCCTTTATAATATATGACGCGACTGTACGCGGGGAGAAATAATGAATTTGTGTCAAGGTTTTTCGACGCCAGCAGGACATTCTGTCCATACCACCAGCACTGCTACGACACAATCGCATGACTCAATCTAAAATATGTTGATTCCACCATAATAAAGAAAATTCTCTATGTGCCTCTGGAAATTAATAATATAAAATGTCTGCCTCTGAATCAGTTTTATCTACTCTCTTTTGATTAGATGATGTTATCTATGTTTAGTCTTCATCTAGGTCAGGGATAAGTTCATATATTTAATGAAAATAATATTGCCAACTAAGACCAGAATTTATCACTATTGATATTTGTTCTTCATATATAAAATGAAGTAATTGTATTGGCTTAACTATTGTATAAGTGCAACAAAATATGACTTTGATGAAATTTGGGCCTTTGTCAGGGCATGAAATGGAGATTAAACGATAACTTAATCAATCACGACGGTTCACGAACTACCTGATTCTCTAACTTCACGATTGAAAAAACAGCTGTTCCACGTGAGAGATCGTCTTTGTACAGTCTGAACAAACCCCGACACCGAGACTACGGTCCTGCGGAGATGTGAAACCCAGTCAAGGAGCGATGCTCTGCAGCAGGCTCTACACTACGTCCCAGTGCCTGCAATCTGCAGCAGGCTCTACGCTACGTCCCAGTGCCTGCAATCTGCAGCACTCCCTAATATAGTCATGAACACCTGCACTCATCAATGGCAGCCGGAACTTTTCACCATTCAACGCCTCTGAAGCAGGGGAATTAAGTGCAGACTCCTTCAAGTACAGGGTAGTGTGAATAGAAACGACAGCACAGTGCACTTAAATGAGCTCCACCTTATCTCGGCCTTACGCACAAAGCTTGTATCGACATTTTGTTTTTGTGCTGTTTCCAAGGACTCCATTTTTTGGAACCATGAGGTTTTTGCAGGACACCAATACTGCAGCTATATTTTAAATAAAAATGCAACTTTCGCAACCTTCAGAAAATATACTCTCTGTGCAGACACTTGGGGAAAAAACCTTGTTTCAGGCAGAGTGAATTGGTGAAAGCGGTAAAACTATGTGTTTTTTTATTTATTTATTTTTTTTAAAAATTATTATTATTTTTTATTAAAAAATTTTTTTTTTTTTACACAATGCATAGAGTAACTCTCACGGTTATGCTATTCCAGCCTAATCCCACATGACAGATATAATTGCAGCATACTCACACTTGCTAATGCTAATCATGTTTGCCTTCCTAGTTGACACAGATGGGACAGCAGATACAGGTGTTTCCATTAAAGTGTCAGGACAGCAATATGTCACGTGATGGGAGGGAAAACTACACTGTGCAACTCTGAGCACACGCACAAGTCTTCCCTCTCTCATCGTAACCAGACAAATTCTGCCACAAGACCAAAATTAAAAGCTTTCTAAATCATATTATACAAATAGACTGTTCAGAAGAAAACACTACTGTAAATAGCTTCACAAAAAAACGACTTAAATAAAAATTTAAAAATATTTTGACTGGGTGATGGTCATGCTATATATTGCCAAGTATGTCATTGCAATTAGTAATCTTTGTGTAAGAAATAATTATTGGTGATAAACAAAAACAAGTAATTAACTTGTATTTTATATCAATGTAAAGGATATTCAATATACTAATATACCCCCTCCCCTTAACACACACACACACACACACTAATGTGTCCTGTGATTTAGGTTTTTTGCTGCATATTTGCATAAATATTGAAAAACGACAGACCTGTTCCAAACTGGCAGCCATTTTAGGCCTTGGAGACGAGGTGCAGGGACTCTTCGGTGACTTACCTTAATCACTGGCAGACACTGCAGCCCCCAGCTACTGGAGTCTCTCGCCGCTGAACGAATTCCTTAACTGCAGCACACAAAGAAAATGTAGCCAGGCACATCATTTAAAAATATTAAAGGACGGTCAGGCATTTTCCTCAGAAGCAAATGCCTAGACGAATAATAACGTAAGGACTCCGATCTTTTCATCACATGTTTTATAAAGAAGAAAAATGCCACAAAGAAACTGCAATAGAAGTTCCTCTGCTGGCGCAGATAGTTCGCTGCATTTTATGAAGTGCTGTATAAGTTCATGATGCTCAAATGAACGTCAAAGTGCTAGAAGCACAGACTGTTATTTACATCAACTGCTAAGGAACTCTTCCCTGAAAGATTCCTCTGGCACTGTGTTTGATGTAATGTAATCCTCAGGAAGTAATCAAGCATCTCAAATGTATAAAAACTATCTTTAATCATCTGCCACTGCCGTCGCAGGACTCAAAACGCATCAATCTTGAGATTCCTCGTTGATCATTCTTCGTGTCAAGGTTGTGAAAGCTTTCGTGAAAAGATAACTTCCAAGCAGTGAAACTTCCATTTATCTTCTCTATTTTTGGTTTCTGTGGAGTTTTTTGGTATGCATTTATGCCAAGGAAAAATAAGGACAATTAAACATAAAGAACTTTGTACATTTACGTCAAAGTATATTTTTGACCAGATATACCGTAATGTGGCCTGTCACATTGGCATTAATTTGTATGTTAGTGTTAAGGAGGAATATTAGCCTGTATATTATCTTCACTTATTTTCTGTGTGTTACCAGTAAAAGAAGGGCATGTTTTTGACAGATATGTCCAGTTGGATGCTCCAGATACTCTTTTTTTGGAACTCCCAGAGGAATTTTGGTACTCATATTAACGCATTTCTTTGTTTTTCCCTGAAGAAAGGAAAGTAAATAGTCAATCTGCAACTAGACACACTGTATGTGTTAATTAGTTCCCTTAAATGAAACGACAAAACATGCTTTACTTTAGAGACAACCATACTAGATGCCCTCGGAATGTGTGACATACAATAATCTCGCTAATTTCACATTTGGATGAACAAAAATAAAACTGGAATAGCGAACCATGTTTGACATTTTAAAACTAAACCTTATTGATGTGTGTTTGTGTGTGTGGAATAGCATGTAGCATTCCTACAATGCAATGTGGTTCATTTATGATGGTCTGTTTGCAATAACAAACAAAAATGGATAAATGAACTGTCATGTGAAACATTTCTGGGATAAAAGTTATTTGAAAGGATGTCATTAAAATTCACAAGGCAGATCCTGTAAAGTTATGACGGCACATTTAGCCGCACGAGAATTTTTGTGCAGCGTAAGCGGGCATGTGGTCTGACGGCCTGCACAATAAAGGCCTTTTGCAATGCTTTATTAATAATGTGGAGGTTGACAGGAATCACTTCTCAGCAGATTTCATTAACTTTGCAAACGCCAGTCAGAACAACACACAGGAAGTCTTAGCTCTTGTCAAAGTGGAGGCAGAAGCAGGAACTGTGCACCGCTCCTACTTCCTGCTATTTTCCATTGTCAACTGGCCTCTCGCACATCCACCTCTTTCACACAGCCCTGTGTCATTTGTGTATTTACGTGACATACACACGACACATTTGGTAATCATGTTTTAAACACAATCAATTGGGTATATACAGTATTTGATTTGTGCAAATGTCTTCCTTGAATAAAACCTGAGGTACTCTGTGCCAGAATACCAAGTTCCTTAGCTGCTTTTGCGTGACCCAGTAGAAAAATTGCAATCATTAGTAGAGAAAAATCTTCTCATGCCAATGTTCTCTTGGGTGTCCTGAATACCTGAGTCAGTATACATTGTACTATAATGGCTAGGGAACTGGGTTTGCAACCTAGATAGTTGCAAAGAGCAGTGTAAACGTATAGTGGCTTAAATGGATGCCATGTCTTTTTATAAAAGAGAAAAAGCAAGTTGCTTAGCGTGTAAGTATAGCTTTGGATAAGCACTTGTGCTAAATGTACGATTTTCACAGACTAATCCTCCCCTGCTCTCTATACTCTTGGGACGACTGTCAGCCGTTTCAACCTCACCGGTTTCCACCTAAAAAAATGTTTTGTTTGGTGTCTTTAAGTGCCGGTCTATTATCATTTCTGTCCTCTTGTCTAAAAATGCGTTGCAAGATATGCTAAATAGATTTTATCTGTCAGTATGCAATGTACCAGTAGGATATTGTTTTGCCTTGTCAACGGTTTTGACGTTATTTGTGCTTTCATCCGCAGCTATATGTAACGGTGTCATTTTATCGTTTTGCTCTGGTGAAGGCCTCATTATTACCCCCACATTGTGCCATTCATTATGAGTGTTTGCTGTTCACCGAATGACTGCTCAACTCGGGAGTGACCACACGGAGACCTGCGGAATAACTGAAAGCCCTGGGTGGTCATGTGATCAATTATTTCTCTGGGCCCTGTGAATGGCACATCAAGGGCCAGAAATTAGATTTTTTTACCAGAAGGTTCCACGTTTGTTTCCCCACATGGAGCATTGCTACACTTAAGAAAGGTAATTAACCTAAATTACTTCATTAAATAGGCAGCAGAGGAATTAGTACAAGTAATAATAAACAAAAAAGAAAACATTGTAAGCTAAAACATGTGGTTAACTAATCATATTAATATTAATAATAATGTCCTGTTATGTCATGCATTACATCTGACATATTTTTACACCCAGAAATCAAGGTTAAAGGGCACCTTTATATTTTTATTTGTCTGATACAAATATACCAAAACAAACATTTACATATGTATTATTTGTACTAGTTTTAACAAATCAAATTTAAAAATTACAACAAACCAGCTCATTTTATACCACCAATCTTTAAAATCAAGTGAAAGGCAGAGTGTACGTCATTGACCCCCCCTCCCCAAAATGTTTGATTTCAATGGAATTCACTTTAGTGCCACACTTTGCATTGTTTGGTTTCTTTTTCTTTTCTTTTTTTTTTTTACGAAAGTGGTTTCATCTGGAAATCGTGTACAGCATGCTATTCAAATGGCCTTCCTCGATTATATTTCATTATATAAATACAAACAAAAAAAAAACTGAACAGAACTATGACTGAAATAAAGTGCAGTGAAATGCAGACCACTGTATTCTATCGCACGGACAAACAGTTTCCCTCGTGAAACGCCTAAGGAAACTGTGACAGTGTTCGATGAGCAAAGTCATTTCGCATTCATCGTACTTTAGCATGATAGTTGCATCTTGTAGCTTGGGGTAAAAGTAATGACATTCTACAAACAGTGTATAAGACACAGGACTGGATTCAATAAGCATCTGCCCTTAATTAGACTTGCAATTAAACATTTTAAAGTGTCCACTTATTTCAAAGCAAACACAATTATAATTTTTTTGAATGACGCTATCATTAACCATGAGGTCACGGAAAATGTTTATAAAGAAAGGGAAGAAAGAATTTAAATTAGAATTTAACTGTCAAGGTTAAAGACAGATGACAAATCCTCTGGTGTTCTCAGCCCAACTAATTAAAGGGTTTTTATCTCCAAATTCTCATTTGAGTACCTTGGTTTTCTTTTCTGCAGGGACACAATCATGTTTATTGAATCCAGGCCAATGAGAAACGGTAACATTTTACAAATGTTGGAAAGGAAGATCTGTGAAGTACTTCCATCTTGTCCTCTGGTTATTCAGAAAGTGCGATAAGCATGAGATAGTGTTAAGCCCAAACAGTTGGATAAACTGGAAAAAATCCTGTTCTTATCATTGCAGGATTGTGTTTTGTTGTGGTTGTCTTCATTTTAATTTCTTACTCACACAAACAGAAACCGCTTTCCCATCAGAAAAAACTAGTCAGTCAAGACATTTCAAGGTAACCCATCAACTTTTAAATGCTGCATAATAATTCTGAATCCTTTCCACTTCTTTAATGATTAATCAAATATTCACAATTGACACTGAAAAAAAAAAAACCTTAGTAATCATCTTGTTGTAAATCTTAATCAGTAATTTATTTGTTGGCAAACAAGTTTCACTTTTACAACAAATATTAGTTATGAGGTCATTCAACTTGGAACCCATACAAAATGAATAAATAATTTTTGCAAACAAAAATCTAACCTGCCCTGCTAATGTTTTCTTTCCCGCCAAAAATGTAACTCCCCCATTATCTTTTGACCTTTTCTTAAACAAATAAATAAATAATGTTTACATCAGGGGAGTAAAAACAAAATCAACTATTTCCAGTTTACTACGTTTAGAATTTTATATTTTAGAAGAAAAACCCCCTTCCACTTTTTAAATTTTTTTTATACAAGTGCCAAATGTGTATCAACATGATGTATGTTCTCATTCCCACAAGTATTAGCTCTACTACTATGCAAGAAGATCTCTATTTGTTAATAGAGAGGATTCCACAGCGAGTGTTTGTCTTGGATTACAGTTGATGCACATTTATTGTACTGTTGCTATGACTAGTTCTGTTTAATAAGATCGTGTCTTTAACTGAGTGGCGCGGGTAATTTTTTGGCCAAACGTAAAAATTTCCCACAGAAAGCCTATGTTTCAGTAAAAAAACCTTCTACCCAGTGCCATAGTGCTGTTTTGAACCTTACAAATTGTGTAATCTATCACAGTCTGTCATTGCTTCCATGGTGAAACTAGGTTTGAAATGTTGGTGGCAACATTGCTTGAAAATGGTCTTTTAAAAAGTGTTATTATTCGGTGATTCATTTTCTTGTTTAGACTGAATAAAGCAGCCCTCACTGTCTGACTGACTCACTCACTCACAGAGCAATTGGCTCCCTCGGCAGTGAATGGCAGTACCTCGTTTTTACCACAAGATGGCGAAAAGGCCAGCCCAGAGCCATGTGTTTACAGCTGTCAAACAGTGCCTGTTCAGTTCTCGGTTGTTCACAGGAAACACAAGGAGGGGAAAAATAAAAAAACAAAACAAAAATGGCCCCTACTGGTAGAACAAACCTGTCAGACCAGCGCAACAAAAAGAAAACTGCTAATTAGTACATTTACAGAGACGAAGGCTTTGTAGGAACAGAAAAAGCGTACTATTATGTGCAATGCTAGTATCTGTACATTTACATAGAAATTCATTATAATTCTCTGTAATTAGTTTTTTGTCCTTTAATAATTAGAATTATTACAGCAAAAAACAAAATATGCTCTGTCCAGCATATACAATAAAGAGTTCCTTCCATGTTTTTTTCTTTTTCCATTTTCCCCAAAACAATGTGTTGCAAGAATGACACAGCAAAATGTGCTGCGGTACACCAGATAGGAAGAAAGTTTAAAAAGCAAGTATGGATCCAGAAGTATAATAAAAATAGTTTTTTTGATTGTTTCTGTTTTTTTTTTTTGTTGTTTTTTTTTTGTTATTTGCCATTTTTGTTTTTGTTCATTCTAGACACTGGACTATTGGTATACAGTTTGTAATTCCTTTGGGATGTCCACACAAAAAAGCATTTAAGAGATGAGCTACAAAGAAAGCAGCCTACAGAATGCTCCCCCCATGCCCCCAAAGGGGTAACAAATAAAACAATGGGAGTGAGGATATCAGTTCCAAAAATCCTTGAGACCACTCTTTGTTTTGTGTCCCAACAGGATGGGAGAACACGGCAAGTAAGGTCAATAGGGTAAGTAAGAATCTTTTTTTTATTCCCCCCCCTGAGCGACTGCTCTCCTCTCAAGTAGAAATCCACTGCAAAAGTTTCGAACCGTCAAAACGAGTCACGTTTTTTTTTTTTTTTCTCCTCGTCTCCGTTTCGATCAGTACATAAAACGGCATTGACATTTGTGAGAATACAGAGGAGGAATAAAGTAAAAAAATTAAAAAGTCCACCACTGCAAACGGTTGACCAGGACGAGAAACCATGGGAACGGACCGGCCTCTATAGGCTAGTGACCAGGTGGGACGGCTCTGGAGGAGGTTCCTCAGGAGATGAATCCTCTTTCGGAGGGACTATAAATCCATCGCTGCTGCCCCTCCCCATTTGGTAGTAGGTATGCAGCTCGTGGATGTGGTTCCTGGAACCCAAGTTCGGCATACTCTTATAGTACACGTCGTCGGCGTCGGCGCCTTTACTGGCGGGGAGCTCGCCGTCGTCCTTGGGGCTGCTGGTCTCGGTGTCGGGTGAGCCGGTGAGCACGGGCATGCTGGTGTACAGGGAGTCCCTCTGAGGCGACTGAGACTGAGCCTCCTCCGTCTGCTCGTCGGTGAGCAGGGGGAAGAAGCTCTCGCTGTTCTCCTGCGGGATCCTCCTCCTGGAGAAGTGGTGGGGTTGGTGGTTCTCGGAGGGCGGGGCCCGCGGCGGGAGCAGGGGGGCGTTGGACTCCTCGCGGATCAGCTCCAGCCCCAGGGCCTCGTCGCGGTTGAAAGTGGCGGGGTTGTCGAGGACGACGGGCTCGTCGGCCTCGGCGGCGCCGCCGATTCCGCCGACGACTCCGCCGCCGACATTGTTCACCAGCTTGTTCATCAGGTTGCGGTTCTGCTCGTTGGAACGCTCGTGGTTGTTCAGGTAGGACGGGATGTAGTTGGAGGTGAGCTCCTTCAGGATCTTCTTCTCCAGTGTGGTCTCCTTGTGGTTGTAGCCGCGGTCAATGATCTGGACGCAGTCGCTCATGTACTCGCCGCTGGCCATGTTGTAGCTGTTGCCATGGTTACCATTCAGTGGTAGAGTATCCATGACACTTGAATCCCTGGCATTGTTCAGAATTCCCTCTGGAAGACAGCGGACGGGACAACATTCAATTACATGTCAGTTGCAAACACAGTTTAAAAATAAATAAATAAAAACATTAAATCAACTAACTACACCACTCAATTATGAAATATAAACTATTGAATGAATATACCTATGACTAATTATCTTTATGATTTTCTTTTTTTGTTAACTGCACTGATTAACAAAATTTTGACGGGGCTAAAGCGCTAAATCACTTGCCCTGTTCTACAACAATTAGCTTTCACTTGACATTCATTAATACAACATTTTTTGGAAAAATGTTTTTTGGGCAAAACAACGTAGCACATTAAGTTTAAAGGGTATCCTTACTTCATTGCGATTATCTTAATTCTTTCTACATACCCATTATAACCATTCACAATACAGATATATAATAAAATAAAATGCACATTGAAAAACAGTATAATCAAACCATTCTCCATTTTTATAATTTTTCTGGGAATTACTATTAAAAGTTCACATGTCAATTAGATAATCAGAGAATGGTTTAAAATGTACAGGGTTGAAAACATCAGCAACAACAAGATTTACATATACTATCACACTAAAGAAATGGACAACAAAAGACAACATGGAATGAATGCAGTTGATAACTTGATACGCACAGACACAAACACACACACACACACAAAAATAATATGTAGTCATGCTAGTGCATAGGTGTGTAAGAAAGGCTTTAACTCTCGACCTCAGCCATGATGGCTCTCATTTAGCAAAGCTTCAGTACTATTCAGAACTCAGTTCAATTAATTCTTGCAAAAGACAAGCAAAATCACACTGCTTTTACTCAGCTTTTGTGACTTTGCGTCCAATTTTACTCTTGCTGTGATAAATATGGGCCACTGTTCAGATGGCAGAAAACTAAACCCATTTAAAAATAAATAAACAAAAGGGCATAAAACATTCAGAGAGACTTTCTGCTCCCTCCCATGCAGAGAAAGTGGAGTCCCAATAGGAAAATCTGACTTTGTTCCAAATCAATTATTCAAATCATATCGGTTCCCTGTCTTATGGGGCAAGAGGCAAACATACACGCTACATTTCTTACAAAATTATTGACAACCTGTCATGGAATATTCATAGTTTTCGAAGGCAATGTGTGCCATTTATATCTGAACAATCAATTAAAAAGAGAACATTCAATGAAGCTTTAAGCTTTTGAGGCTTAACAGTTGTAAAATATACAATATAGCAATTGGGATGTTATGCCGATGATATGAGATCAGACTACTGCCTGGTTGATGTATTTCTGGAGTGGATTTACCATACTTTAATATTAAAAGACGCACACTGCACAACCCAACATTTAACGTGGAATAACGAAAGCAGTGAATTTTTTTAAATAGATAACAACTATGCATCATTTGAACAAATTTAACGATCAAATTTGGAATTTAGATGCATCTTTACTGGAATGGAGGATGAGAAAAAAATGGCTTGTCGGTTATTTATCCCCTTTGTCGGCATAGAGTGAGAAGAAAGCAAACTTGAGGTCAATTACATTTGATATGCAATGTTTAGCTTTACTCCCATACTTGTCTCTCTGTAGGGTGCTGAGCGACAGCGTGGAGGAAGAAGAGAAGAAAAGAGTAGAAATAAGCTCAGAAACAACACATTGGAGAAGCAGAAGTAACAGAAAACATGTTGGAGATAATATTATTTTAGCAGCTGTTGGCTCCTACACTCAGAGAGGCCTGGCCTGTTTTTCCCCTGCAAGTCTTCATTACAGTCAATGTTGTCCAATAATCTGAATGAATGGGAAAATAAGGTCCTTAAACACATTTAATATCGGTGACCTAAACTCATAAAGTTGTCCCAAGGGGGTACATTTGGTTTGATTGATTAATACGACGCTTCATTATGCCTTAAGTCATTCAAATGTATTTTATTTTCTCTGCGAGCAGATTTAATAAAAACAAATTTTTCCCCCGCAAAAGTGGAACTCGTGTTTCAATTTCTTACTCTGACTTAAATCGCCGTAATGGAGTTCCACCCAAACGAGCATATTTAGTAAAAAGCACTTTTATTACACTGCATGAAGGACTAAAGCAAGTTTAAAGTATTTATCAGAGAGAAAGGTTAGTTCCCAACTAGTCTACACATTCGATGGTTATATGCTTTCATTAAAGTGTTTCATTTCCTCGTACTTGGAACCCATTTGGCTTTATGGAGCGAAACCATTACGTGAGACGAACCTCAAACCATTTACCAAGTAAAATAAAACAAGCTGTTCACAACAAACATCGTCTTGAGCCAATTTACAGCCATTAAACTGTAAATGGAAGAAATCGAGTTTTTCAGTTTAGCATTGGACATGACTCATGATCGTGTTTGGAGAAAAAGGGTTATCTCGTTATCTTTAGGCAATCAAGATTAGAATTTAGATTAGAAGCGTTACACCATTTCTTCACAAACTCACTTTTGGTGAGCTAGTTTAAGTGTTTGTGTAAGAAGAAAAAAAATAAAATAATAATGTTTGCTTTTAACAGTTAGATTTAAGGACAAATGCTGATTGAACCTCAGCCAATGACTGTGTAGCACAGATCATGGCCTGGATCAAATCACCCATTGTCTTTAACTCTGACTAAAAGCAAACGCTCCATGTATCTACATAAGCCAAAGCCTGGATCAAATCACCCATTGTCTTTAACTCTGCTAATGTTCAACTGAATCCAGGCCAATGTTTCTGATATTTCTATGGAACATATTTCTATTGATATTTACAGTATATCTGACTTTAAATCCAGGGGAATTGGGAATAATCCACTAGCTGTCTCTCGAGATTGCAATCATGGCCTTGAGTTTTTCCTTTGCACGGCAGGCTTGTTGAGAAATTGAGTGTGTGTAAAATATCTGGTTGTGTCTATATCTGTAGAGAATTAAATGACTGGATGAGAAGACAATGTGATGCCGATCAACGAGGCCAAGAAGAGTCACCTATGAAATGTTTAAATTTGTAAATAAACCAGACATTATTAAAAAAAAAATTAAAAAGTCAAACTGGCACGCCATAGAAACAGACTCTTGGCAACATTACTGAGAAGACTTACCATACGTGTGTGCTGACAAAACCCCTGAAACAATGACTACGATGAATGTACACTAAGACAGACATAAAACACAAGCACACAAGCTGGAGCCACTTTAAGTTCAGCTAAGCAGTCACAGAAAACAGCAGATTTATCTGGCGCCCAGTAGGACTCTAAGACACTGTCAGATCGTTCATTTGATTGTGGAATTTTTCTGATGGTGTGCGCACAGCTTCAGTACAGACTAGACTAATGTTTGAAGAATCGTCAGATATTAAGAGCCTATTATAGTGTTAGAAAACGGTTATGTACATTGAACGGTTTTTCATTAGGTATGACTTTATAGGCTAAGTTGTATAACGCATTCAGCAGAAATAAACTAAACTATATTTAATAACGATGCAAAGGGTTTACCTTAACCTTAAAAACAAAATCCAGAATCGCACGAAACCCCCTTTTTAACACAAAACTGTCACAAGGTCAAGCCATTGACTCGCCAGTTCACTTATCTATTTGTTATTAGCTGCTACTCTTCAAAACCAAGTCATACGTAATCAAAGGAAAGCAATGTATCTATTAACAGTTTTCCAACGGTGCAAATGGGCCCTGGACATAAAAGCGCAAATCTGAATAAATGATTCCGATCCGAAACAGTGCCTTAGCCCTTAGCTGGGTAGCCAGGATAATCCTCATCCAGAACACATCCATTGAGAAACACAGCTGTTTGGGAGCCAATGCCTGTGTAAGGTCAGATCAAACACGGTTGTCAAAAGGATTGAAGGGAGGGGGGTAGAGGAGGGGAGAGGGGGGGATAAAAGGCTAGCACACCTTGCGTGTTGTACATGCTCACAGAGGGGTTGTTATAGACGGCCGATTCCCCAAGCAATGTGTTATAGGGATTGTTAGTGCCATGAGGACGCAGTAGAGCATTAGTTATAAGATGGTTAGCCATTGCTCCTGCAGCAGCCAGATAGAGACAAAGAAAGAAAACACACATATCAATCAGGCGAATGCATTGCGAGAAAGAAAATGCCAACAATCAATCTCCTTTTCAGGTGTAGCAGTGGCGAACTGAAAAGACTGACGGGTACACGACCGTAATAACTGTAATATATGGGCAGAGCCATTTCAATGATTTCTTTCTTTTCTTTTTCTGTTTTGTTTTGTTGTTTCGTTCAATGGAACACACAATCACAATGCTCACGTCTGCGCCTTCACATTCACACGAATAATGGAAGCCAGCTCGATGCAACAGTGTACAAGTACGCACAAGGCAACGTTGTAATACATCCAAGACATATGAACGGGGGATTAAAACTTTGCCGTTCACCACCCCCCCCCGCCCGCCCGCCCGCCCCCAAATAATCTCCAATTCACCTTCAACTGCCATGTCAGATTATTTCTCACATGGGGAGGGCGTTTTGAATTCTGATTCAATAGTAGACTTATTTCAGATTTTCTTAGTTAGCACAGGTTTGACCAATTTCCAATTCCGTGTAACAGGCAGTCAGAAGTGGCTGACAACTTAACTTACCTTTTCATCAAAGATGCTCAGCACCTTACAAAAACCGCTCACATTTCCTGCAAAATATGTGGACCTCTGCCAATGCGTAAATCTAAAAAGACCATGGTTATGAGGGGTCGCATGGATCATTGTCTTACCTTTTCATGCTCGAACGAGGTTATTAACCGATCTTCTAAAATCGCATGGATCATTGTCTTACCTTTTCATCCTCGAACGAGGTTATTAACCAATCTTCCAATTTTACATTTGTTTGATATGGTGCAAAGTACATTCTGCAGAGTCTAAATTTTGAAGTCTTCTTGATGAATGTATATTCAAAGATGTGGTGTGGCCTGATAAAGAAAGGTATTAATTTAATAGCTTTAAAACAGTGTGTAGCTCGGTTCTAAGTCGAGGGATTTTGACCAATTATGGACGCAACCTGATTAATTAATATCTTCCTCTTGCTTTGGAAATGTACCCCAGTTTCCCTGTTCTACTGCTATAATTTGAGCTACAGAACACATTTCTCAGGAAAAAAGTAAGCACATTTACATATTTTATATGGACCAATGCACTGAAAAAGTCGAGCTTTGGAAAATGTTTGACTAGTTGTGCTGCAATCAATCCAGCTCAAAACATCACCGCTTCATGCTGTGACTTTTCCTTCCGTGTGATTGGTGGACAGCGTGTGGCATTAGGTTGATTTGTAGGTGATTTTTAGGTCTCAGTTGTACCTGTCTGATTGTGATAATGGGTGGAATACATGCACATCTCTTGTGTGTTACATAGTTCTAGTTCAGGATAATTAAGTTGGTTTACTGCTGTGCTGGTCACTTCTTCTAATTCCACATCAATGTTCTGTACACTACTCCTCCTACAGGTTTTCAACAAAACCTACCAAATTTGGCCAATAACTTCACCTAATTTGGCGTTGCGTTTCTTGTACTTTTTGTGTCAATAGCTCAAATATTTACGATTTTATATTGAAAGATTTTCCATTGATTAATTAACGGAACGTTCAGAATCTGAACGGCACTTGCGGCTGATTGGCCATTGCAGCCGTCACACAAACAGACCGTTTCCCTTGCAAAGCTTCTAACAGACGAAATCTCTGGCAAGGCGAGTAACGTTAGCAACGTCAATGCGAGTTCATCCCAAAGAAATATTAGCTCGTTTTCTGTTATAATTCTTGCGAGCTAACGTGTATTTCAACAGTGGCTTTTTCAAGCCAACTTAAAGTTTGTCAGTTAATTCTGAGAGGGCGGGAAATGTGATGCTCTATGGTTGGCTGATGTTCTTAAGGGTTTTTTTGCTTTTTATTTTTCAAATGTATCTCTACTGCCTATTTCCCTAGATGGACTTTAAAACCCTTGAATGATTGGCCGAGATAGCAAATTCCCTTCTCTCCACTGACTATGGTCTTCTTGCTGTCCTCTCATTAGTATTCATTAGGGTAAGCATCGTTAAGCTCTTAAGGGTACTGAATTTTATTTTCCTTGTTTTATAGTGATGTTTTTCTTTTGGATTGCAGGTCAGTTTTGGACCAATCAACAGTACCTGTCTGTCTGCTGTCTCTTATAATGTTGAGCAGATCGAGCTGCAGCTGTATGCAGGCACACCGATGGTTGTTATACCCCCCCAACCCCAACCCCACCCCCACCCCCTACCTTGCCATCAGTGGAAGAGAGATCTCAGGACTGTCTTGCTTACGAGCATAATTATTGAGATCCTGATGCTTACTTTCTCTGGAGCGTCAATCTGTCACCCTAACGGCTTATTAGTGTCCAAGAGAATCGCAGGCCCGGACCGATATAGCAGCTGAGGTGTACAGGGCTACCTTCCATCAACCTGCACGCCTACACGGGTCTTCAGTGAGTCTCCCTTACATGGAATTGCTGGCAAGCCTTTATTCTTTTTGCGAATATTAGCAAAAATAGACTAAAACGAGTCTAAGTAACTGAGGACCTCTCGCAGTCTAAAACCATTATCTGGAGAGATTGTTTCCGCTCTTTTTCTTTATATAGACACAATGTCCGTACTTTATGTGACTAAAGGTGCCAGAGTCACTGGTAGGTTACCTGTAAGTATGAGTTCATAAAGCGTTGCTTGTATTGTATGAGGTGTCTGGTTCACATCTTTCTCATCAAGTTAAGCCTTCTTCTTTGGAATTGAAATTACTTGAAAATCAGTCGTTCCCGGGGCCAATCACGGCAAATGTCTGGAAAAATTCTATATGTCTGTAAATAACACAGGCCACTCCAAAAATCACGAAGGGGATTATATTTGGAGCCAAAGTGAAAAGTAGGGGGGGGGGGGGGGGGGTTTCTTATACTGGTCATACACATCAGTAGTTTTTTGAGTTTTTGGCAATGGAAGCAATCAAATATATCTGAGTGTAACCATGTCCTATGGGGTCTGCCTGTGTTTTCTAGCCTGTCTAGCAATTGACAGCCGTCTAATATTTTGCAGAAAAATAAGTGCTGGCACCTTAGACTACACCCAAACCACACTTGCTTTGTCATTCAACTTCCGCTGTCAATTCTGCCGCTTGGAAGCGTAATCTTAAAATGCATTACTGGTAGTCGGGCACAAATGAGCACAATAAAAGAATAAATAAAAGTAATAAATGGCGAGTACCAGGCAGCTGACAGGGAAAGCGTGAACGACAGATGAGGCAATGGGTTGCAAGGGACCAGGCTATCGCTGCCAACGCCGTTTAAACGCTCATTAATGTGCCGACAGGAAAACTAAAAAACTGTCACCGGCCCGCCGATCCGGGAGCGGAGAGACGGCGGCTCGCTCCGCCGTTACCTCTGTTCAGCGTCGCCGAGCTGTTTATGTCCCCCGTGATGAAGGACGACTCGGACTGCTTTCTGACCGTGTCGTTCCACATCCGGCGAATCCGGCTCTGGAGAGAGGAGAAGGAAGAGGGTGAGGAGGACGAGCCTCGCGGGAGGCAACCGCTGACAGGACGACAGCAGCCAGCGACATTGGGCGGAACACAGCATAAACTAACAGCTCGCCGCCTGGACAAGCGGAGTCAGAGGGAGCTACATACCGCCGGTGACAGGCGGTCGATTAACCTACCCGCCATCCTTCTATGATCTTCTGATGGACTATCATAACTTCTGCTCATCAGAGCACCATGGGAAATTTTAATTACTTTTTACATACTTGCTATTTATTTATTTATTTAGTTAGCCATTATCATTTTATAAAGGCCAAGTTCATAATTGTACGGCTTCACAGAACTCAAATAAATGTCTAAAAATGTATATGCCAATAATCAACCTACATACCATACCTTAACAGTTTCAGTGATTCGGCAGCATCCTATTATTTTCTTACAACTTGCCTACTTTGAACAATAACAATGTGATTTTGTAAAAATGGAATAACCTCTAAGGTTTATTATAATTTTGAGGTCTGATGCAAAATTAGCCTATATCACTGGTTCCAAAAGAAAATAAGTTCTCAATGCACATTAATAGTCTAGACTTTTACTCAAAGCTATTGAGTGCATTGGTACAAATCAATCTAGATGGCCTTCTTTGTCCTCAAACTGGCCACAGGGATGGCGGGAAATTCATGAGGAACCACAACAGTCCGTGTCCAGTTATTGATCAACACCAGACACTGCACAGAGGAGGTTTTTCTGACGTGTCGGCGGCAGTTCCTCGCTCTCTGGCCTTCTCAACTTTGACATTTTTGAGACTTTTTTTCCCGATGTAACACTGACAGGGGCAAACATGTCATTCCCTGATCTGAAAGGATCAAACTGCATGCACACTACAGCCCTAATGAAAACAACGCCGCTATTCGTCTGCTCGTCCGTATCCGCCATTACACTGAGCTGCAAACTGATTTACATATGAAAGCCTGTTGCTGTTGCCCCAATTATTTAAAAATGTCCAAATTATGCCTTTGAGTGTGAACTGTCACACATAGTTTGAGCAATATGTCACAAAGAGACAAAATTTTGCATTTTTGTACATGCAATAATGGCCGCTGAGATCAGTGGTTTACAATGCACTTGGGTGATTGCATGTTTATTTAAAAACCCACTGAGCTGACTGTCAATTACCACCTGATTACAGATAGCACTTAGCATCTCCCCAGTTTATATAATTAAGGATGATATATGCTGTTACCCAGCAACTCTGAGAGATATATTTCACTGTTGTAGTGGGTGTGATGTAGTTTTAAAAATATATATGTATTCTATGGGAATTGAGGGGTGGGACTAGATTAAGCTGTAAATTACACAGGGATAGTATGGAACACATGGTTGGCTAAATGGCTGTAAGTCAGCAAGAGTCTGAGGTATCAAACAAGCCTCAAACCATCACTCTGCTGCCAGATATGCAGTAGATATGGATGGATCACTTTCAGGGTTGTTTCTTCTGACTTATTTTTCCATAAAGTTTAATAGGAAAATTAGTCCGGAAAAACAACCCTGAACGGTAGTGTACACACACACACACACACACACACACACACACACACACACACACACACACACACACACACACACACACAACCCGGGTGGCAGTTGTCATTGGTGCATTGGTCATGCTACTGAATCAATTCCAATGATTGTGCCAGTGCCTTATGTGAATGGGAGATAAACAATTGACCACAATGTGAATCATGAGAAGAGGTTTTCAGTCAGAAGCGTTTCCCTTCGCCATGTCTGGGTAAGATTAGGACTGCAGGGGAAAGCAGAACCCTGGCAGAACACACCCTCGCTATTCCACACTCTCCTGAAGCACTGACTCTCTATTCCACACTCTCCTGAAGCACTGACTCGCTATTCCACACTCTCCTGAAGCACTGACTCGCTATTCCACACTCTCCTGAAGCACTGACTCGCTATTCCACACACTCCTGAAGCACTGACTCGCTATTCCACACTCTCCTGAAGCACTGACTCGCTATTCCACACACTCCTGAAGCACTGACTCGCTATTCCACACTCTCCTGAAGCACTGACTCGCTATTCCACACTCTCCTGAAGCAATGACTCGCTATTCCACACTCTCCTGAAGCACTGACTCGCTATTCCACACTCTCCTGATGCAATGACTCGCTATTCCACACTCTCCTGATGCAATGACTCGCTATTCCACACTCTCCTGAAGCAATGACTCGGGCCATGGGATAGAATTGGGCTTTCCAAATATGAGAGAACGTTTTTGAAAAATGGTTCCAAAAAAAGAAACACGTTTGCATACACCCAGAGTTTCAGGCCGTTCTGATGAACACGCTTTAAAAACAGAGCTTCCCTTCCATCTCAGCTGGATTCGTACACGTGTTGAGCTAAAGAGCAAACAAATAGCACCCGTGAATCCTGGTGCTTAAGAACCTAAGGAGTTTATTTTTGACATGCGACATGGCTGATTTACTCATTTCCCATCAGTTCTGTCTTTGACGGTCCCAATCTGTGGAAGAGAAAAAGGCTCCTAACAGTTCAGAAAAAGGCTCCTCACAGTTCAGAAATCGTCGTTTGGAGGGACGAAATTAAACCTTAAACCAACGGCAGAAAAAAAAGAGTGAGACAGAGCGAGCGGGTGTCAGAAAAGTGCGCCGCCTACCTGCGAACCTGTGGAATAGCGTCCAGGTGTACGGGACACAGTGCTTTTTCCTGAGGTGATGGAGGTCTCTACGCTCTTCCCACTGCAGCAGTGAGTACGGAGACACTTCCCATATTCCTTACGAACCTACGGAGGCATCAACAAACACCTGATTAGTGTACGTTGTCCCTGGCTTTGAATAAAAAATTCACCATTCACAAAACACAACACACTGTTGCTTCAGGGTATATTCAGCTGTGTAAATGGATACTATGTTGTGTAAGTCACTCTGGATTAGAGTGTCTGCTAAATGCCTGTAATGTAATGTAATGTAATGAATTCTTTTTCAGAATGCAGCCTCTATACATGTTTTAGTAAATTTTCCTGCTGGATTGATTGATAGATAGATAACTAATAGGGGTGGGACAATTCAATCCCATAACGATTCGATTCGGTTACGATTCTTTAGGCAAAGGTTCGATGCATCATCACATCTTACATTTGACCACGATTCGATTCGATACAATTCGGTTCGATTAATTTTGATACTTTTAAAAAATTTAATAGGTATGCTAATGTGATTTGCTACGATACATTCAGCAGTAATTAAATATTCAATTAGAACCTTACGCCAAGTTCACAGAATTATGTTTATTGTTAAGGCATGCCATACATTTTGCAGCTGTCTGCAGCAAATAATGCAGCAATAAACATGACTAACAGTGTATTTTCTAAAGTTGCCCTATTGAGGTTATTGTTTTTCAAACAGTGTCAGACATGGTACCCTAATACCTTTCCTTTATTCACTAAAATGTTTTCTGTATGGTGTATCTAGGTTCCACGACATTCATTAAGTGACTAAATCCCTCTTCTTCTACCGCACTGTATGGTCTAAGGTCTTTGCAGATGAATGTGGCTATAGCAGATGTCACCTATTTTGCCCGTTTAGAACTGTTTTTTTTAAATTTTATTTTAGTTTTTGTCTGTGTGATATGTAGAGGAAAGGGGAGGGGGAGGTTTGGAATCGGACAGTTAACATAGTAATAATTAATTGAACGTAAGACATTGGAAATAGTCTTACTATTTTTAGTTTTTTTGTCTCTGTTAACGTCTACTTGATTTTGAATAGAAAATGGTTTAAATATCAGAAAGCACTTTACAATTAACTGTCTGGACATGGTATGTGTATAAAAACGAATAAAAACTAATAAAATAACTGTTTGGCCAGAAAAATCTTGACTCCCGAGTTTAGCTTGCTAACCCGTTTGCTGTCCTTCACGTCAATGGTGTGTCGTCGGCTCAAATGGTTTATCATGTTTGTGGTGTTGCCTGTGTATCTGATTTCAACTTGGCATATCTTGTATATTGCAGCGGTTTTGTCAAGTACACCCTCCTTCTTTTTAAACCCGAAATGCTTCCATACCACTGATTTTCTGTTCGGAACATCGCAAATTCTGTCAATTTCTGTCTCTTTTGTCACACTCGAGCAGCTAGCCATTTCGCTCAGATCTGTCCGTCTCATTGTCGCTTGATTCCCGCCTGTCACTGCTTTCAACTCACGCTTACACGGGGGTTGGAGCAGAAACATGGATTAAAGCTAGTCAAAACAGTTTTAAAAGTAGTCGTGTCTCAGAAATATATTTTTTAAATAATGAAATTAATATATTTTTTAAATAAATAAATACATGTGCACATTCATTTACAATGCGATATTAATCGATGCTTATCAATTCTAATCTTACAGATCGATGCAGTTGTATTTACACATTCAGATCGACGCATCGGTGCATTGTCCCACCCCTACTAACTAATCACCCAGACTAAGGGACCACGTCTCCACCTCCACACTCAGAACTGGGCTCCTCTCAGAAAACCAGCTCCATCATTAAGTCCAGTGTACTTGTGGAAATAATGACCTCTCTACACCACAGCCATTTTCCGCTTTATTACTCCCCCCAGTGACTTTACAAAGCACAAAGCCATGGAGGATACTTCTCCTACCATCATCAAAACTGAAATCAATTTCTCAGAGCTAGGAGAACACACTTACGTTATGCCGTAATAAAATCCAAATATAACACCAACATAATGCCACTGATACAGTCTGGGGCTATATTATTATTATTATTAGCATACTTGTTTTTTTATTATTATTATTTTATTTATTTTTCACAGGGCTACTGCAGAGTGTGAAATGCACTTTAGTTAGATGGCAACATTATGTGATTCAGGATAGATAGTTTTACTACATTGCACATTAATAGTTTGATCAATTATGTTGTATATTGTTGTATATTCTGTACTGTATAACAGGGCAGACTGGGTGTAAGGAATGGTCAGCGGCGCATTAATGATATGAGAGATATATAGGCTACAACGACCTGCTCGTGTTCCTTCATAAATATGTATGCTTTCCTATACTTAGCATCTTTAGACTATTCCAATTGAACCTCACTGTTATATACTGTGTCAAACCCAGTTTAAGATACAGAAAATGGCTTTTATCCTGCAATAACGCTTATTTTACATTACTAGCATTTAGCAGACACTCTCATCCAGAACAACTTACACATGTTTATATATATATATTTTTTGCATTATTTAATTTGTATCAAATCTTACAGCTTGATATATACTGAAACAATTCAGCTTAAGTACCTTGCTCAATGGTCCAACAGCAGTCTCCTACCTGGGAATCAAACCTGCAACCATCAGGTTACAAACCCAGTTCCCTACCCATTATATGAAACTGCCGCCCCCGCATTTAGCTGAAGATGATTGTGACCTGCTCTTGCTGACACAGCAAAGCCTTTTTTTTATGGAATAATGTCAGTAATATATTTTCCTTAATGGAATGAGAAGCAGTTCAGTGTCTCATTGTCGTCTCCAATGTCTGTGATCACTCCAGTCCCCGTCCTCTAAAGACCAGAGCAACAGCATGTGTGCTGGAGGAGCCCAATAACCCACTTTCCTTTATAGCCCCACTCCACTTTCACAGCACAGGACACTCTACAATCAGACTGCATTCATTCCCCCCCACTGTTCCCACATACGTAAATACAACTGAAATACATCACGGGTTTAACCGCCATCAAACAAGAAATGGCTTTAAATGGGCCTTCTTGTTTATCTCCATGGATACCATGGATAATGTATCGCATGAAGCCACTGCAGCAAAATTACCTCTTCCTTTTATATAGGAAAATTACTTCCTCCTTTTACATAGCCTCCATTATAAGATTTATAAGATACTCTTACACGCAAATTGAACGTTTGGTATTAAAGCATTACCTTCTTCTGCAGGATGCAGTGGAATATGAAAATGAACATCCCTTGTAGCGAATTGAATATTGTGAAGAGGTAGGCCATGATGACTGTGCTCTCGTTGATGTACATCAGCCCGAACGCCCAGGTCAATCCCAGGAGGCAAAGCAGCGCGATCGCGCCAATCACCCACGATCTGCGAGACAAGACGAGAAGTAGCGTGAGCCAGTCAATTCTACAAAGTCAAGACTGCTCTAACCAGGACATTATATTTCTCTATACAAACAGACACTGATGCTAACCTTGAGGAAAATAAATGTTCATTCTTTATAGCTTCATATTCAAGGTGATATTGGTATTTCTTTGTAGAAATCTACATTGTGTTTATTATTGTCCCGGTCATAAGTGTGACTATGTGACGATGACATTTCTGTGCACCCCCTGTGAAGTTAACAAATCCATTACAATTTCTTATTTCCCTCAAAAGGTCAGTCCCTCTTCCCCATCTCCGTTGCTGTGAGACCAATTAATCTGATGAACTGACTTGGCAGTGATCGGAAAGAAAGAGAAAGAGAGAAAGATAGAGAGATGAAGGGGGAGGAAAATGAGACGGATTTTATAATCTTTGCCCACATTCAGTCAACTTAAGCAAAGCAGTGAGATTGACCCTTTGTTGAAAGCAAAGGTTACAGCATTTCCATCTCTCTCTCTCTCTCTCTCTCTCTCTCTCTCTCTCCCCCTCCCTCCCTCCCTCCCTCCCTCTCTCTCTCTCTCTCTCTCTCTCTCTCTCTCTCTCTCTCTCTCCCTCTCTCCCTCTCTCTCCCTCTCTCTCTCTCCACAGTTAATACTTTAGGAAATCAAAGACGAATGCAGCGATCTTCTAGGAGACTTGACAAAAGGCTCAGTGTGTGCTCCGTTTGAGATGGAAGAGCCGGACGTCCTTGCCCAACCCTCAGCGGGGAGTGTGCGATAGGCCTGATTACTTTGTTGCCAAGGTTTCAGATGAGTGGAAAGGTTTTTGTTTGTTATAAGCTACAGGTATAAAATAGCTTATTATTGCAGCTACACTACAGTAACTGCAGCACAGGCAAGGGGAAACTGAACAACCTACAGCAGATGGACGTGGAGGGGGGGCTATGACGGGAACTAACAGAGAAACCAGATTTACATGCATATTTTTACTAAATAAATGTGCCTTGAGAAGGTATGAATCTGTATGGTTGTGAGCACGCTTGAAGTAGTATTCAAGCATATTTTATTGACTGGTGGCACAACTTTATCATCTGCATTCAGTTTAATTGTTTATCCATTGCTGTAGTTCAACTCAAATGTATTTTCTACCCTGTGGACGCACACATACATTAACTCTATATATAGCAGGTTTCTTCAAGTATATGCTGTTCTTTCAAGGTTTTCAAGTTGCTAAGCTACTGGTAATAAATGTAGAGAAATATACACTTTCAAGGTGTGTGCCCTTCGAGAAATGTGTATGATGGGGTGCAGGGTGGAAAATTAACGCGACAGTGGCTGGTAGATGCCGTATTTTACCAGCCATCTTGCGCTAGAATAATGTTTCAGAATGCATGTTTAGTAGCTCTAATACAATAGTATTTATTATATCACGTATTACAGGTCAAACAGTCAAACATTGTGTATACATTTATTACATACATTTCATATAAATCTATTATCTAATACTAGATACGTTTTTCTGAACGAACAGATGCCAGTAGGCCTAACGTTAGAGCGAGCTGTCCGGAGATATCACTTTTACCTCTTTTTTTGATACCAACTTGTATTCAATCTTATTTTCCAGCAAATTATGTGAACAGACAACATTAAATGACACCCGTTTTCATTCTGAAAGGTTTGTTTTATAGAAATTATAGACATTTTATTAGGCACATAATTCACATATTCTACATCCAAAATCAATCTTTATATCGAGGGTATAACATAATACCGTAGCTTATTTTGGGAAATAACCTAGGCTATTTCTTTCATTTAACTTGAGAGCCAAGACTCGCAAAGTTCTGCTGCTAACGTTAGCTCTAGAAGAAACTCTGCAAGATAGGCTACTGGGTTCACCCACTGCTGAGATGCAGGGAGAAGCATATCAAAGACTTTTCCTTGAACTCCAGCTAACTCTTTCGGCGAGGAGTTCAGACGGTAGCCTATTTTCTCTCGTTGTTTCCGTCAGATCTGTTATAGCGCTGCATTGCTCTGGGGGCGGGGATCGCGTTGAGGATTTATGGTACGTAAAAACAACGGATGAGTTGTGAACACGGCGTAAGACGGGCTCGCCGCGGGTTTGATACATTTACCCGACAATTCTGAAATCTACCCGCATTTGGTGGGTGGTGGGTGCTAATTCCCACCCTGATGGGGTGTCTTGGTGGTGTTGCCTGTTGAGCACCATCCACATGCTCGTTGCGAGCCGTGAGGCCGGCAGTTTGAATATGGCCTTTGTGGCATGTCTCTACCTCTCTCTCACTCCCATTCTTCCTGTCTGTCTACACTGTGCTTCCCAGTAAAGCTGGAAAAAGCTGGAAAAAATAAATTTTTAAAAATATTTTTTAAGTGTCCTTCAGGTTAATTGTATTTTATCTAGTTTACTTAAATACAGCTTAATCAAGTCCCACTCCCCAATTCCCATAGAGATCCATGCAAATGCAGAGAGGTTATAGTATGGCTTGTAAGAGTACCTGCAAATAAGATAAGACCAAATATTAAATATGATGACTATATGAATTACTTTTGGTGCCCTAAAATTGGGGGAGGGGCTATGTGTAAAATGGCGACAATTGCTAAAGTAGAAATAGAATGACATAGAAATAGTAGTTTGTAACATTATCAATGTATTTTATGATCAATTTAATGCTACCGTGGTGAATAAAAGTATACATTTTTTTCAACAACAAAAAAATGTCTCAATGATTCCAAACATTTGAACGGCAGTGTAATATACACAGGTAGTGTAATATATTAGCGTCTGTTTTGATGAGAAAAAATATAAAAAGCATAAAGAAACTAGGTTGTGATTTCATAATGCTTCATAATCTTTGAATCCTTTTTTTGTTGTAATCAGCAAGGAAAACGCAAATAAATTCATCTATTAACATTGTTTTCTTTAAATCAATCACATTTTGTCTGTTGGCTTTTTGAAAATATGCATTTCTTTTTATAGATTTGCTTATTTTATTACACCCTCAGGGCTTGTTGACATATCCTAATTTGCATACTTTACATACAATGTGTCAAAAGATAGGGCTTTTGAAATAGATTTAGCTAGAATTAAATAAAAGTACCTAATTTGTCATTGAAAACAATCACATGTCCTTGGCTTAGTACCATCACTACCGCCATTATCTAAGGCCTCTTACTGTGCATTCGTACAGTGAAAACTATGTGCTGTGCAATTAAATCTCCATTTATATTGACATTGCCTCCTCAGTTGATGGCTAAAAGTGGATTCCTGCTTTCTCCATTAAATACAGACCTTGAATATACAGAGTAAAAGGGTGACCTTAACTCAACTAAATGAGGAGGTCAAAGGTTAATTCGCCTGTTGTGCTCACATAATTGTCACGCATCATGAGGGCCCCCATACAGGGGCCCTGTTTTCCTTTGCTGTTAAATTACTTATGGCACATCCCCCGCTGAGGAAGAGGCGTCCACATTAAGGCTGTACAGTCTGATCTGTGACTTCACCACCATTTTTCCCTGGATCGTTTGACTTAGGCCCACGTCAGCAGGACGCCAGCTGGGGCTGTGGAATCCGACACAATCCATAAAATAGTTGAAAGGGGACCTACGTGATGATAGGCGCCACACTGCTCATTATTATTGAAACTAAAACGGAACAAACTAAACTCGGCTCATACAGTATGTCCCAGTGTCAGGACGGTGGCAGGGTGTGGTAACTAAGCTCGGCTCATACAGTATGTCCCAGTGTCAGGACGGTGGCAGGGTGTGGTAACTAAGCTCGGCTCATACAGTATGTCCCAGTGTCAGGACGGTGGCAGGGTGTGGTAACTAAGCTCGGCTCATACAGTATGTCCCAGTGTCAGGACGGTGGCAGGGTGTGGTAACTAAGCTCGGCTCATACAGTATGTCCCAGTGTCAGGACGGTGGCAGGGTGCGGTAACTAAACTCGGCTCATACAGTATGTCCCAGTGTCAGGACGGTGGCAGGGTGTGGTAACTAAGCTCGGCTCATACAGTATGTCCCAGTGTCAGGACGGTGGCAGGGTGCGGTGCCAATTCCGGAACATTCTAACCCCCTCCTCAGCTGTGACCTCCTGAAAATCCCTCTTTCTGTTCCCAGTTTCTCATCCCTCCACCTGAGGACTATTCCTTCCTTCCTTCATCTCTCCTCCTTTCCCAATTCCTGGTTTTCCTGTTTTTCTCATCACTGCCCTTATTCCCTGGAACACTACATCACTGGTTACAGCGTGTGTTTTTTTTTTTTTGTGCCAAACATACTGTATATACAGCACAAATTTTTTTTAAAATGTCAAATCGCTTTTTCTACACATCACAATTCCACTCAACAAACCTCACAGTGAACTGGCTAATGTGCAATGCAGACCGTTTGCTTCTCAAAGGCTAATTGTGAGGCAGTGCGCAAGAGGAGGCATATCTCTACGCATGTCCCCCACACTCGAGAAACAAATAATACAATTTAGCGTGCATAGCTGTGCACAAATATCGTTGAGTGAAAAACGTACAGGTCAGAGAAAAGAAGGAAAAATAAGCTATAGTTTGGACCAGTTCTGTGCAGATGTGGAACAGTTGTATTGTTCCTGTAATTAAGAATGGATTAAAAAATGAAGATCTATTGGGAAAACTCATTACTGTTTTCACGTAGCTTTATGAAAGCATATTACAATAGGCCCAGTTGAGTATGTCTCAAGATGAATAACTGCACAAACACACATATATAATTTATAAAAATGTGCCCCATTATGGCTTCTGCATTACAGCTGTTCTAGTTTTCTTCAGTATGCCACACAAGCGTTGTATTTCGTATTACCGTGTTGAAACATTTAAAAGAAAATTAAATTAGGTGCAACAGAGAAGATCAACTCTCATTAAATTGCAAATACTTTAATGCTTCAAACAAGGTGCATCAGATTCAATGCATTAGTCTCAGCATGTCCGTCTGTACGTCTGTACCTCCGTAAAGGGCATTGAGTAACCACATTTCAGCATGTACTATGACTTTTCAATGGCTTCACACATCTCATACACTCAAGTTGCTTTTCACTGCATTCAACCAATGAAAGGCCATTGACCTTCTCAAGGCAAAATTATTAACATTAGGTTGTATGCGAACATTTAGATGAACATAAAACTCATATTTATGACACATTTCAGCACGGTAGAAGCTTAAATGATATTGTAATTTTATGAGGCCATGTGGGAAATTACACTAAAGTATACGTGCAATGCTACATAGCCTTGGAGGCACGAAGGCACATTGATGCAAGTTAATAAGATGGTACGTGGAGCTGGATGTTTAAAAGTGCTGAAAAGCACCGCTCAGTCACTTTAATGTCAGTAGTATATTCTCCCGAGCAGATATTTAATTCGCTTAAACTGCAGTTTTCAGAGTGAAGCGCAGGTGTTTGCTGTAATCATCACACATACATTCCGATAAATACCAATATGTCTGGCGCTGCTCTTTAAAACGTGGGCCAGGTGCAAAGAGATAAATGATTTATTACGCTAATGACGAGAACATATAAACGATCCCATATCAATCCAAATGGACTACTGAGGACGGCAATTAACCAAAGCAACTGGCTCCAGTATGGCGGAGACTACATAGGATGAAATGGGAAATGTTTTTTTTTCTTCTCAAGGCCAGATGAAGATTAAAATAAATACATAACGAACACTGAAACGCAAAGAAACCCATGAGTTAGGTGATAAAGGCTGCATCCATATGAACCAGCATTTTTCTGCACATATAGACCACAATTAGTCCCTTTTCTTGCCGTTGCTGTCAATGTATGAATTGTTACCACCTAAACAAAGATGATTAATTAAACTTGTTTTACGTATCACATTCAACACCGTGCTCTCACCCAATTAAGGCATTCTACTACCATGAACTTCTAGCCCTTGCCACTGGGACTAAACTGAAACACCCCCACCCCCCTGTATCCTCAGTGGCATTTATTAATTTATTTTTTCCTCAGGAAAGTAGTAACAGAAATACTAACCTAACAACCCAACAGAGTGAGGATCTCTATCACCATTTTTTTTTCTTCTTCTTGTGTTTTCCCATTTCGGAGCTGCATTCATCAGCACTCATTTCTGAGCCCTCCGCTATCGATTCGCTGTCAGACGGCCTCCGAAGCACGTGATGCCAAGCGGCCTCTTCCCATCACACCGCCAAGTCGGGCTCGCACAGTGGGAGGAGGGCGCGTCATGTGCAGCGATTTAAAGGCGGACCGCGAGCGCTCGATTGACCAGTACGGGGTCGCTAGTACGGAATAGGATGCTGAAATCCCGCCCGACTGAAACCTTCCCTTCCCTGGGCTAGAGCAGGAAATTCCCCTCCAGGGGCCACGTGTATAAACAGTGCTGAGCAGAAAAATGCCCTCAGAAAGCTGCGTAAGGCAGTTTCCACGCAGAAATTCACATGTATAAAATAAAAGAATTTGCATACCTCTGCATACCGCTGGACACCATACGTATGCAATGTTTGGAGTCAGTGTGATATGTGATATGGTGACTCTATGATCAAGAAAGCAGAGGGAGAAAGTGCAAAACTTTGCGTAAGCAGATTTCCGACTTTCTCCCTGAGCATTCTTTTACGCATTCTTTTACTCAGAGTATTATACATGTGGCCCGTGGAAGGCCGGCGTGTACACAGGTTTTTGTTTCCAACAATTACCCAGCCTAAATGAGCTAATTTGCAGTATACACCAACACTGGTTCACTAATAGATTACTTAACAGTAAAACGCTTGATATAAGTACACAAGAACAGTCTCCGGCTGTCATTCATGCGCTTATCACGAAATGTAGCCAATTAAGTAATCGGGGCAGAAGCTGGCATGGAAACCAGAAACGGGTAAGGCCCTCGTCCTCCAGGTAAGGCCCTTGTTGCCTACCTATGTGCTCGAGCCAATTGTGCATCACGCTCCAGGGCTGCCAGCCACAGTCAGCACTGGCACATTGATTTGATAGCAAACCTTGTGGCTCATCCATGCACCAGAACAGGGCCTTAACACGGCGAGCCACCCATACGGCCATCAGCAGCCGCGCTATTTTTATTAAAACATGCCCACGCTTTCATTTATGTTCCAAAAAATAAAAACCCAGACAAAGCTAATGTAAATGTGACAGAGGTCACACAATAAATAATAAATTGGGGGGGGGGGGGGGGCAAAACATGACATATTCTTAAGTTACTTTGGGATTTTAGATTCCACATTGCCAGCTGCAAGAGAAGAAGCCCCCATTAATTATTATAGCAGTGTGGGGGCAGAGGGAAGCGGAGAAATGGTCTCCAGGCAACAGGGCAGTGGAAGCACCTGCAGAGCGCTGTGTGCCCTAATGACTTGTGAGATTCCCCTTTCACTTTGGCCAAAAGATCGCCTGAAAACCAGCGGCAATTAGCGCTGTCCGTCTCAGCTCAGACGCAAGCCACAACAGTAATGTTAATGCAAGCGCTGATCTTCATTAAATTCAACAGCAACGTTGCCCTTAGCTATCACCGCTAGGCTCTAAGTGGATGCTAGCTTGACGTAGCGTGTTGGGATGGCGAGCCATTCATAGGCGTCTTTAGCCGTTTATACGTATGAAACTAATGGCCGCTTTTCATCTTCATACCTATCCAGACTCATACAATTCCACTGGCTCCTGCTATACATTTCTAGCATACACAACAATATTATTTTATATCAATGTGGATCCAAGAGTCTGCTGAGTAAAAAATAAATAAATAAAATATAGCAATATAAAATAACACACTGAACAAAACAAGAAAGTATTAGCCAATCTTAACAATGAGTGCATTCAAAATACATAAAATTTAAATCAGATTTAGATTTTTTAAAATGCTTAAATTGATTGTCTCTGGGCTTTTAACTGGATTGTGTTAGGGACAGTAAGCATGCTAATCAAATTAAATTCTGGGCACAGTAAATCACAATAGAAAGTGCATTGCAGGACCATTTATCCTTTAAGTTAGTGATGTTTATTTGGTTTGAATACGCAGCACAAACTGAAGCAATAAAAACAACTGTGTATTATTTTTTCCATCGTTTCTCCTGCGTGCAGAAACATACATCAGCGACCATTCTAACCTTGAATTTAGAAATGTTTTCAATGTGAACCCATATTTTTTATTAATTATGGTTATTGCTGAAATTTACACGCTGTATTTGTGAAAACTGATTGAATAAAAAAATAGCACTTGCCCTTAATTGGGAGTTCAAAGAGAAATTTTGAAAAGACGTTGATAGAATACAGGCCAACGTCTTGTCAAGGTTTATTTACCTTATTTTCTTTCACTAGGAGGCATTTATTCAATCTACCCAGAATGCCCCTGACTTTTTCCGCTTGCCTCCGAGCCACTGATTTATACAAGTGTTACATTTTTAATGTGTGACACATACTGTATATGAATTTGCATGTGTGACACATAATGTATTTGAATTTGCATGTGTGACACGTACTGTATATGAATTTGCATGTGTGACACATACTGTATATGAATTTGCATGTGTGACACATACTGTATATGAATGTGCATGTGTGACACATACAGTATATTAATTTGCATGTGTGACATGTACTGTATATGAATGTGCATGTGTGACACGTACTGTATATGAATGTGCATGTGTGACACATACTGTATATGAATTTGCATGTGTGACACATACTGTATATGAATTTGCATGTGTGACACATACTGTATATGAATGTGCATGTGTGACACATACTGTATATGAATGTGCATGTGTGACACATACTGTATATGAATGTGCATGTGTGACATGTACTGTATATGAATGTGCATGTGTGACACATACTGTATATGCATGTGCATGTGTGACACATACTGTATATGAATGTGCATGTGTGACACATACTGTATATGAATGTGCATGTGTGACACATACTGTATATGAATGTGCATGTGTGACACATACTGTATATGAATGTGCATGTGTGACACATACTGTATATGAATGTGCATGTGTGACACATACAGTATATTAATTTGCATGTGTGACATGTACTGTATATGAATGTGCATGTGTGACACGTACTGTATATGAATGTGCATGTGTGACACATACTGTATATGAATGTGCATGTGTGACACATACTGTATATGAATGTGCATGTGTGACACATACTGTATATGAATTTGCATGTGTGACACATACTGTATATGAATTTGCATGTGTGACATACTGTATATGAACTTGCATGTGTGACACGTACTGTATATGAATGTGCATGTGTGACACATACTGTATATGAATGTGCATGTGTGACACATACAGTATATGAATTTGCATGTGTGACACATACTGTATATGAATTTGCATGTGTGACACATACTGTATATGAATGTGCATGTGTGACACATACTGTATATGAATGTGCATGTGTGACACATACTGTATATGAATTTGCATGTGTGACACATACTGTATATGAATTTGCATGTGTGACACATACTGTATATGAATTTGCATGTGTGACACATACTGTATATGAATTTGCATGTGTGACACATACTGTATATGAATGTGCATGTGTGACACATACTGTATATGAATTTGCATGTGTGACACGTACTGTATATGAATTTGCATGCTGCATGAATTTCAGAAAATTAAAAGTCAGTGAAAAAACAAACCACTTGTATTCCTCAAGAGCGCATCCGAGTTAGACTGGAAGCCAGCTTATGCCTCTTTGGAGCCACAGCTCCATAGTCATTTACACACACGTCTGACGCGACGAAACCCTTACGCTCATTACACGTGACTTTGAATATGGTGTTAAGCTGCTCACTTTCCTGCAATCTCAGTCACTTCAAACGCCGAAGTGGTTCCTGCAGACATCCTGAAAAAGAAACCTGCGAGCACGGATGACACTCAAGGTGTGCTAAACGCTCACAGCTTTTCACAGCTTGCTGCCTTTGAATAAAGGAGACTTAAGTGTTCAATGAGCCAAGCTTTGATGTCGACCAAGTGCTCGCTCAAAACCCATCATTTTAGCAGTGATGGTGCTGGGGTAATACTGTGGACACAGAAAATAAAAATAAAATACTAAAAGCCTTGCTTTTTTTCTCCCCCGTATCAAACCCTTGAGTAAATCCGCTACAATTTTCGGTCGAAGAAAAACTTGAGAGGGAAGTTAACAGGAGATGAATTTCAAAGGCCGATGTACGGAGGTTGTTGGAAGTGAACTGGTGAAAAAGAAGCACGATGACATCACCTTCTCACATCAACAGTGAACTATGACACTAAAATACTTCAGAAAATGAATGAAAATCTATGTTGAGCAGTTGGGGAGTTTGAACACTAAATCAATGCAACAGAATGTACCACAGTTAGGACCTCATTCATTGTGTCTACCACAATACCGTCCATAACCTTGCGTCACACATGTACATTTTGATCACATTAAATAATGTTCTTAAATTCAGTAAATGGAAACCTATGATGACACTAATATTTTAGATTAATGGCAAATTAAAGGGAAAAACAAAACTCCAGTGGTGAATACAATCCTAAGAAATTAGACCATTTTTCACATACAACACTACAAAAACAAACAAGCAAGCTAAAGGCTGCATCTTCACTCCCCACATCCTATCCTCCACTCCCCACATCCTATCCTCCACTCCCCACATCCTATCCTTCACTCCCCACATCCTATCCTCCACTCCCCCACTACCACTCCTCTTCTACCTGGAAGTATGCAAAACTCCCTGAACGTTTCTAGTAAAGTATTTGCATGTACAGTATACAGTGCACCTGACATTGCGGTTTGCGCCGAGAGATGGTTGTGGAGGAAAGGACGGTGCATTTTCGAGTAATGGGACGCACCCCCAGATTTCTATAGTCAGACAGGAAGGTAGGGAGGGACAGCACAACGCACCCAATCCAAGTGTAATCAAAATGACATGGCCATTGAAAATGGGACCTTACCGTTGGCAATCCTCAACAAAGAAAACCCAAATAACCACAGCTAAAAAAGAGGATGAAAGAAAAGATAAAACAGACAGTTAAATAAGAAAATTAATTTTTAAAAAACAATCATGCAAGCATTGGGTCATAATTTAGGTTCAATGCCATGCTGTATATGTAATATTCTTTAGAATTGTCCTGTATGCATGTTTGGGAATTGGACCATAAGCTTTGTTGGTGGATCTTTGATAGATGGAACCTAGGATCATATCACTTTTTTTTTTGTCCTTTTTTTGTATTTCTCTGAACTGTGAATGTCCAACTCTTTCTTTCTTTCTGCTTAGACTCGTCCTCCATCGATTTGGGAGAGGTGAGCAAGAGTGCGCCATCTTGTGAGATGTGCTTTTCCAGCCAACCCTTCTCCTCATTCTGCATTCTGCAAAGCTGCGCTCTCTGCGGTCACTGCATCACAGGAGTACACAGAGACCACAGGCATCACAATGACCAGAGGTCAAAGGTCACCGGAGGTCGCCGGCGTCTGAGGAGATGACAACTTTATGTCCCTGGGGAGCACTACGGCCGGCAGGCGGCACTGACATAGACAGGATACGATTCCAGTCAGCGTCACACACTAAAACCCCAGTGTCTTAACAACAGGATGAAGATTATTTGACGTGAATTTAAATGGCCGTGTCTGTTTGCAGCGCTAACTTTAGTACATCAGTTGGTTTTTTAGTTAAGAAAAACAAACCCCCCAAAAATGGTGATCATAACAAGGCAGCCTTTGGTACTCTGTGGGACCAAACTACGACATTTACAGCAAGACGGGGTGATATTAAGTCCCACTTCAATAGAAACAGCTGTATGACAAGAGTCTATGCCTCATGAGTCACCCCTGTCTTTGGGTAAATGCAAAGGTTTCATCCAGACACAGAAGATCAGTATTACTTCTTACCCCAGAACTACCACCCTCGCGATTGTATGACATTGCATGAACACCAAGGGTTGAAATCTCTCTCTCTCTCGGCGAACCGTTTTCACAGACGGGAGGAGACGTTCCCAGGAAGTGGTGTGCGCAGCGGCCTGAAATACAGAAAGACCCGGGCGGAGAGGCCTCTTCTGCAGGAAGACGCCCACATTGGTTCGTGGGTCGCGACCTTTTTAAACAAGGATCGGCGCGGTGGGTCGATCGCATCATTGACGGACATCGTTTATTCACAGTAAGGGGATAGCTCAAGCACGGTAACGGCGGATCATTTTTGCAGACGTGGCGGTCAGCGGAGAAAAGAAAAAATGTGTCAGAGCTGAAAATATTCAACTCTGGTAAAACATCAAAACTAATAAATAATTGAATGACATTACGCCGGTGGCTATTGGTCATGTTTTATTCAGAACTGTGGATTTATAAGCATCGCTTTAAGAAAGAATCAGGCATATTCAACGTGAATGCACCCGCAGAGATGCTATCACATACACCCAGAGAGAAGAAGCCAATCTGTTGGAGAATCTGCACAGATCAATGTGAAATTCAGTCTTTAACTCCACACTATCCTATGTCCCCCCCAAATGGATGGTCCCCTCTAATCTAATGAATGATTTAGCTGCAGTATGTGGTTATTATATAGACTCTTCCATTGTGTATTGATTACTGCATTCAGCAATTTCTCCCGTAACTTTAAAGCACTTTTGAAAGGAAATGGTGTCAGTGGCTTCCTGTATGCTGTGATGTCTGATAAAGGGTCTACTAACCATTACAGCCATTACAGCCAATACAGCCATTACAAGGCATTTCGTTGAAATGACTGTATATATTAGCTGTTGAAATTATACATTATTGCGGCTGCTGCTTGGTTTGGATGAATGCATTTGGAAGTATTATAAATCACACACATAGCTTTATCCTCTACTACCACTACCACCACTACTACTACTACTACTACTACTACTACTACTACTACTACTACTACTGCTGCTACTACTGCTACTACTGCTACTAAATGCAACCACAGTAATAAATAACTAAATAATTACTTCATGACTTAAGTGCAACACTTAATAAATGTCAGATTAATCTCAGGCATTTGTGTTTGAAACACCCAGTTGGATTGGATTAACGAAACACAGTGTACTCCCTGTTCCAGGGCATTTAACACTGCTACTACATCGAAATCGCATTGATATTTCAACATTCATTGGAAGAGAAAGTCCTATAAATTCAATGTAAACTATACAGAAAGAAAAGTGAAATAGATGGAATAGATCATGTTAGTACTCTTCTGTTAGTTGGCTGAATGGGGAATGGGATTAGAGTGCAGATCATTATGCATTACGATGAAAAACTGAGTCTGGAGTTAACTGTGTGCTCTGTGCTTACTGCTTGGTTGAGATCTATTTAAAAAATTAGCAAAAATGTACTAAATTTATGAGATTAATTGTCATTACCACATGCCTTAACCAAATTGAGTATCACGTGCAGGCTTCCTAATTAAATGGCAGACAATACCGCCACAGGCTAAGAAGACAATTAGGATCTATATTACCATAAACAGCACACAACTTTTTATCCGTTAGACCCTGAACAGAGACGCTATGGAAGAACACTCTTTAACGACGAGAAATTGTCCAGTCTGCACTCAGTGCCTCAAGGTCAGAGCCAAGGTCGTCTCCAAACTAAGCCTGGCACTGGGCTAGCTCAGGGAGTCCGCCATCTTCACGACATCGCACGACCTCTGCTACTGTTCAAATCAGCGACGAGTCGGGAGAGGACAGCGTACGTGAGAGGACAGCGTACGTGAGAGGACAGCGTACGTGAGAGCGAGCTCAAACACGAAACGCATCTGCGCAGCACTATAAAAGGCTTAGGAGGGCACTAAAATGGCACTTAAAAGAAACGCTGCTGAAGTCTAGAGGGGACGGCCCTCATCCATTATCAAGGGAAAGACGGTCTGAATACACTCCAAATGACAATGGACTAATGAGGACCCACAGACCCCAAACAACAATAGATGCACAACAATGGATGCCACTGATTGAATATCTACACTTAGGGCCAAATCTTCCATTCAAGCCACTCACAATACATACAAATACAACTGTGCAGTACATATCCAGCAATGTGTATCTGTGGCATCTTGCCATCTGCCCAGACATCATTTCTGGCATGTAGATTTTCCCATATGTATCTCTGAATGTTTGGAGGCAGTAAATTAACAAGCAAAGCAAACGATCTTCTAGGCTACACTAACCGCGTTTTCACTAAGAAGTGAATCTTTCGCTTAACGATTGGCGTTTGCTTTTTTCAGTTCTTTTTTTTCTTTCTCAGGTTTTCTGTCTGTAGGTCTGACAGCGCTGATACGATGTCGATGAGCGCCACCTGCTGCCAGGGAGATTAAGGAATCAGGGTGCAGGAATCCCATTAAAGATTCCGTCCCTGCAACAAGTCTAAGCCAACCGAGGGTGGGTGGATGTCTTCTTTTTTTTCTCTAGTTAAAGGCTTCGCAGGCAGAGCAAATGACTGCCAAACGCTAATAAGAGATAGCACGATTCCCGCGCGGGCGTAGGCGGCTATTAAGCACAGTAAACAGGGAAGGAAGCTGACATTTACAATGCAGGGAAATCATTTATTTCTTTATTTATTAATTTATTTGGCAGTTAAGTTCATATTTGCTTGAGCATGTTCGCAATCCATTCACACTCGTTAGGATTCACATTTGTGACGCTGTGCTTTCCGGAAAGGAAAAGTGACAAAGGATGAAAAAGATGCAGAGAGAAAGTCTTACTTTATGTTGTCCAAGCAGCCCGAGTCTGGCTTCAGAATGGCTGTGTGATGGAACATCTTGTAAAGAGCAATCCCCAGGAAGATCACGTTGAGCTGCAACACAAGACAAAATGAAAAACCAGTGTGGTGACATTTATTTATATTCCTCAGTTCTTTATTTATTTAATGCGCTTTTATTTTTGTTGTTTTCACTCGTATAAAGACGGACAAGGGCAGCGGCGGGGAAGTCAAACTTTATTGCTGGGTCCAACATCCGTCATTCCCCGCCAACAGACCTTCATTAACCGTGTGGCCACGGAAAGTAAACAGACCTATGAATCAAACTAGATTGGCATCAAACAAAAATAAAATGAAAACAAAGCAGCGTTTCATCATTCCCATGCGCCTCTAGTCCACGTTACAATCTCAAATAAATAATCGTCCGTTTCTAAGTTATTCTTCAGCGGAGAATCCGATGCTGCACTCAACGGAGCAGAGAGCACATTCCCCGCCTCGCTGTGCTGCGTGTTCAACAGGAACGCAGTCGATAAGTACCTGCCGATGTCTGGGTCAGATTTCGCCAATCGCATATGCATAGCACGTAGGATGGTAGATTCATCCACCTATGCCTTCAATCACACGCTGTGAACCAATCAAAAGATTTTGCTCTCCTTATTAAAAAAAAATAAAACTCACTGATTGGCTAAAATCAGTGTTGCTGGCAGCATAGGACTCCTCCTCCTCCTCCTCCTCATCCTCATCCTCGGTATGGCCCTAATGGTGATGCTGCCCCTGACGGGATTTTTTTGCTCGGGATATTGTGTGTCACATGCATGCTCATGACATTCAGTTAATTAGATGTGAATTAAATGTGCAGCGCTAATGTAATTCATCCCCAACGCTGGTCTGTGTCATGTCAACACCTCAGGACTAGACTGCCCTTCGCTGCATCCGTGTGCTTGTCTATTTTTACCAGTACCTAAACGCAAAAAGATATCTGAGTCTGCTTTTACCTACAAACACAAAAAGCCCCGTAAAATAACATTATACGCATAACACTTTAACAGGTGAACAGTATGAAGCAGAGAAAAAATAATAATTGTGAATTTATGTCTGTCTGGTGTGTGCACATGAATATTGTTTGATGTTGAAACACACTAATTATCTCAGATACATGACATCATATCACAAAAAAAACTCAAAAGTAATATAATCCTGCTTTTAAAATGTCATTTCCAAGTATCAAATTCACTCAGATGTATTTATTTATTTATGGATATTTTTTTTAAACCATGCATGAAAATGCGTTCCGTTTCAATGTGAAGACATTTGAAATCAATCTTAATCAAAGCAGATGGGCTTTGCTCTTGAATACCAAAGAGTGTTCATCCTGCGGTATCTCTCAGTTCTTTCAGCTATTAATCGAAGTGGTGAAAAGACCTCGTGTTGGCTCACCGATCACATTCACGGCTGAAAATGGTGATTCAGGCCCGACATACAACACGAACGTGGATCGCTCGCGATCCCGAAGGCACTAGTTTCGACTGGATTGTTGTGGTTGCCGGGGCTCATTCTGATTGGCTTACCATGATAATCAAGGTGGCCGGACCAATGAAACTCCAGATGAAGTAGGTGTCTAGCCGGAGCCAACACCTGCAATGAAAGGAGAGAAGAAGAGGGGAGCTGAAGCACTGCATTGTGGGATGTGCACAGGAAGTGAGACAGAGAGTAATGAAGGCCTCCAAACATTTCACCCAGGGCTGGGAAATATTACAGCACTTGTTCATTTAAATGCTAAATTATGGAAGCCATCTTCGACAGCACTTTCACAGGATAATTACCTCTCGCAGGCAAAAGAGAAAAAAACTATGGCACTTTGGAAATATTTTATCTTGTTCATATGTCTAAATAAAAGGGCACATGCACACACTAACATACAGACAGACAAACACCAATACTCTCACAGATATCTACCCCCCCCACACACACACACACACACACGCATACATACATGCATGCATGTAGCGCGCACACACACACACACACATATGCATACATACATGCATGCTTGTAGCGCGCACACACACACACACACACACACACACACACACACACACACGCTGTAGTCACAGCTGTTTAATAGATACCTGCCATTTACAATCAGCTTAGTGAGAAGACGCTGCCTGAGGAAACATTAATGCCACTTTAATCCTTTCTTCGACCTCCGAAATGTTCAATAAAACAACGCGTTAGAGAACTTGTGGGACGTGGAGCTTATTACTTGCCAATGTTGCAGGAGCTGCATTGAAATGCACTACAACCCCCATCGATGAAGCTGATTCATGGCCTCATAGCTAAATTATTAATAATTTCATTTCCTGCGCATTAAATAGACCTCCATCTTGCGCCTCGGGTAACGTATTGTCCTGTTCTGCTGCCATTTAGGGTGACAGAGAGACACAATCACAGTGACACTGTGTTAACTGCACATATATTAAAACTTTTTTCTTTTTTTAATACAGGCAAATGTTAAATAAGTATGAGTCTGAGTGGGTGATTTATGGGCGGAAGTCTCACAATTGCCATTAAAAATACAAAACTCCAGGTCAGAAAAGACATACTCTGGGAAAACTGCCCATTTCAGACAATAGCAGGGAGCGAGCGTACTTCCAAGAAATATATTTAAAAATAACTCCATAATGAAACATATTAAAGCATTATTAAAATGTTATTAACATTTATTGCATTTATTCTTTTTTAAATCCAAAATTCATATCCAATAAAAATCCCTTACAAAGGATTTTCAGACTGGCACTTTAAAATAACTGAAGAAAAACTTGGTAGCTTTAATTGATGTTCAAAGAGCATTCATAAGAGGTGATTAGAGTGTACTTTATGGCGGCCATTGTAAAAGAAAATTCATTATTGCTAATGAGAAGCTCTGCGAAACAATCGATTGATGTTTATGGCATTAATAACATTATTCATGGTTAATGAATGGAGAGAAAGTAGCAGGCAGCCTGTTTGTGATCACCAAAGCTGGCGGTGCAAACCTCCCTGTGCACCAGAAAAGGGCCTGAGAGGAATTAGCCACACCGCCTGCACCCCCTCACCCCCTCACACCGCCCCGCCCCGCCCAAAAAAAAAACCTTCCCAGGAAGCACACATCATCGAAGGCCCGTCTACGGCAGAACAAATGTAGGGGAAAATTACTTCCATTTTAATTACATTCCGTAACGATTCCGCAGACAGAGAATGTTTCAAGTTCGACTAAAATGGGACCTGTTGTTGGTCTCTCTCTCTCGCTCTCTCTCTCTCTCTCTCTCTCTCTCTCTCTCTCTCTCTCTCTCTCTCTGTGTGTGTGGGGGGGGTGTGTCGGGGGGGTTGTGCAATCTCTGCAGAGTGCACCTGTCCCACCTTCTCCTTGGCACACACTTATCCCACACCTGCCTGTTTTTTAACACTTCTTACTGAGACAAGTCTTCTATCCTAGACTTCTTCCTGTCCTATTAGTACAAAGACTAAGAAACATGAAGGTAGATTACATGCTGTAGAAAAGGTAGGGTTTGGGGAAGTAATTTATTCTTCAGTGGCGCTAAAGCACAACAAGTTAACAAGTCATTTTTTTGCGATGTTGACGCAGAAGGAAACTGCCACGCGGGTACGGCTAATAAAAGCCACCTGAGGGGTGCGTATAGAAGCACAAAAGCACCTGCAAAAAAATTAAAGCTGACACCAATTGGGCTCACGCCCGTCGAATCGAGGGGGATGTCACTCCGGCGATGATCGCGCACAAAAACGTATCTGTTTGGGTGCCATTCCCCTTCGAGCGCGATCGGCTTCTTGAAAGCCGCTGTAATTTTGAGGCTTTTTCCTGTCTGAGCGCCACGTTCGTTTCCCAGTCTTCATTATTGAAAGGCTAGAGATGAAAGATTAGCTCAGATGACACACTGCGATAAACAGCCTCCTGTACGACGTTTGTCTCCTGTAAGACTTGGTCTCAAGGGCGAGTTTGACACCGAGTTTGAGCTCTTTGTAAAAAAAACTAAAAACAAAAACAAAACAACTCCAGGTTAATTTGCAGGTTCAATTCCCACTTCCCCAGGTAGGACACTGCTGTTGTACCCTTGAACAAGATACTTAACCTGAATTTCTTCAGAATATATCCAGCTGTATAAATAGATACTGATACTATGTAAAAAAATGCAAAAGGTGTGTAAGTCACTCGGGATAAGTGTGTTTGCTAAAAGGCAGTAATGCAACGTAAAATTCTTGCATGCTTAATTTTGAGGTCATGAAGTCTTGAGACCTGCTCACTATATGTGTGCTCTCGTTCAGCACACATATAAAGTGTTTACACTGATCTTTCAGTTTTATGACAAACTGTGCATGTAAGACCTAGCCATGCTAATCCATTATTTTTCATTCATGCCATGTTTCCAAAATTATAATATTTTTTTGGCTGATGAAGACTGCCGCTGGTTGACGCATATTGTCGTGTGTACATTTGTGTGGAATGTAATATTTTTCAATCACATTCATTCGCATGCAAAATAAACACCATAATCCACCATATGCTATCGTAAACTAAAATTCAACATTTAACTACAAGTAATAACATGCCAAGTAAATATCAAAGCCGGTTGCCCTATTTAATGGATTGTAAAACAGTCCCATACACTCTCAGAAATAAAGAATTCCCAAATGTACGCTGAAAGTACAATAATGTTCTATTTGGGTACTAATAAGTACCTTTTACAAGCAAAAACAAAGAAGGTACAAATTAATTGTGTATTGCAGGCTAGTGGTACAATGTTACATATCTGCAGTATAGGGTACGACACTCAGTGACAAAAGTACAGGCACTGTAACCAGGCACGGGTTTGGGATACTCACACTCTGTCCGTCCCGTAGCTCTGGTAGTCTACCGCCGCCGACACGCCCACGATAAGGGCGGGGACGCCGTACCCCACCAGGTAGAAGTACTTCCTGCGGGAGTGCTCGCTCTCGAACACCTCCACCAGCATGATGTACAGCTGGACGCCTTCCAGAAACATCCAGGTGAACGCGGCCAGGAAGAAGAAGTGCAGCAGGGCGGCGAAGACGGCGCAGGCAATCTGAGGAGGACATCGCGGGTCACGTTTCTGCGCCCCTTTTCCCTCCTCTCCGCGGTGGAGCGGGGGTACGGCTCTCGAGAAAGGCACTTAACAAGCACCGCTTTGGCTCAAGTCCAACAACATACAGTAAACGAGTGTGGTTTGGTCCCCATTGGGGTTCTTTTACCTCATCTGCTTAAGACAGTTCATTTGTGTTTCTCAGCTATTTTTAAGATATATATTCAACTCAAGAAATCAAATGAAGTCAAATAAATCATGTAAATTCAAGCTATAGACAAGACTCACTTTAGATGACAATGTCTCCTAAGTGTCCGGTAATCAATTGTTGGTGTTACAGGCATTGACTGGAAATGCAAAGGATTCTGGGAAACAAATCCTGTTGTGCGCAAATTCAATAGAAATTCTTTCACTGTGTATTTCGGCACCATGATACACCTTTATTCATATACCCTATAATGCCTACATGACACGCAGAGAACATAAACCAATGTTTACAAGCCAAATGTATCTTTCTCTTCTGTGTAATAAAAACCATATATTCACATATGTTCCTGTATAGAACACATCGCTGTTGCATTGTGTAGGATGTTTCCAGTCCTTTGACACTTGCCTTTGGAATAAATTGAAGTCAAATAATATGGGCTATATGTTTATGTATGTAGGCCTGGGGGTTGTATTTGTGACATATTATCCATGCTTTTCTCTGTGCTAGAGAGAGGCAAACCAAATCCCATAATATGGAAAAAGACAGAGTTGGAAAAAGCTATCTCATATTAACTATTATCCATGTGCTGCAAATATAAACCAGAAGTGGCTAATGTCCAACTAGCTCCAAGCACAGAGAATGAGTAACACAGTTTAGCAAAGATGCACACAATGATACTATTCTGTAAATTACATGAATTCAATCACCATTTTTCTGAAAGTCTGACTCATGGATCACTGACTTTACCAAAGAACGAAAAAAAAGAAAACTGCATTTATCACGATTCAAAGCAAACTAAAGTATTTTTTTTATTTTATGGAATCCAAGCCATACATAGATGTATCGCCTGTCAGGCTCCGATGCCTGGCCTTACCGGCTGATCGGCGCGGTTTATCCCCAGCAGGAAAAGGGCCTCGGCCACAAACAGGCTGATGCACAGGTTCTTGTGGATGGTGTTGCGGTCGCTCTGGAGGCCGCGGAAGAAGCAGAAGGTGAAGATGCAGATGAGCAGGCAGACGAGGGACAGCAGGATGCCCACGTACGTGATGACGTCCAGCAGCAGGTTGTGAACGGGGTCGGCGTTCTGCGGGGCAGAGAAAAAGAAAGGAATTGTTCCGTTACATTCGGCGGGAAGAGGAAGGATGGTAAACCTGCTGGTTTAGCGATCGATGGCCGGGACTGTTACCTCGTAAAAATGACCGCGGAGGCAGCAAGCCTTTTGTGTCCGATGACTGACGTGACAAAAATAAAGTCGACGGAGTAAATTTGCGGCGCTGGCGTTTTTTTATTTTTTTGGCCGCGCCGAGCTAACCGTACATCAGCATTCGCGCGGCTTATTGTTAATGACGCCTCCTGTACCGGGGCCACCGTTGCTTCCGAGAGGCTTGAAATGCAAACAGTAAATATCAGTGTACTTACAGGAGCCGCGATGCCGCCAGTTTTTTTTTCTTTTTTTTTTTTTTACGGTTGTAATTAAAGCGGATTTATTGCTAACCTTAATGAACAGTGTAGTCAGCTCCATTAAATCTGACACGTAAAAATAATTAAATCCCGCGCCGAGCTTGTGATCCACACAGCATGGGCAAGCAATGAAACAGGCTCACAATGGGAGATTCCGCCAAACTACAATACCGCTATTACACATCATAAAAACAGAAAACATCATAAAACACGCTCCTCTGCCATGAGCCCCCATGATGCTAAGTGACCACAGATATTAAATCCACCCGCACTTGGTGGGCTGCTCTGAACTTTGACAGCTTATTTCTGTGCCACTTATTCACATATTCCTGTTACACATAGCACCGTGGGCATAGCAAAGAGACCTTTTAATCTTGGTGGCAAAATGTTTAAGCCACGACACGTGTTGGAAAAATGGGTTCCTCCAAAGTATATTGTATGGACACAAAACTAGGTTTGTATATATTTCTGCGTGTGTGTATATATATATATATATATAGTATATAAGAATGTCTCTGCTTTTTTCTGGTCTCGACATTATGCATTCATTGTATGTGCAGTACGTTTGATGTGCTGCCTTTGAAAACAATGAAAAGAACAAAACAATAAGCCACACTTCTTACTGCTTGAACAAAGAGCACAGAGAAAAAAGTGGAAAATCTCAGTCAAAACAAACATCTAGAGAACTAATCATCGCTGTCCCTGGAATACATTTAGTCCCACTTTCAACTAATGGCTGCTTTCTTCTGCCAAACCTTCTACTGCTGCACAGTCTTACTGTATTTTTCTGAACCCTTAGAAGAGCACATTAAAATTACAAAAGCAAATCGCATATCCTTTAAAATAATGTTTAATACAGACAAAAATTAACTTTCCCCCCCCACTAAATAACTTCCATGAAGTAGATTTCATTGGACTGAAAGAACATGCATTGTAGATTAAATTTTCCAGGCCTGTTGCTCTGCACCAGATAGTATAATTGAAGCTCTGTTTACACTTCAGTTTTTCCTGTATCGTTTATGCATCAGCAAATTCCCCAGTGGCATTGTATACATATTTATTTACTTTAAAGCCAATAGTCATGAAAAACCTCTAAACAACTTCACTCAGAAGCCCTAAATGAACTTTTAAGAGCAGTCAGCAGTGCCTTTACGTGCAGAGGAGGAAGCTACTGTGCTGTTGAAGACAGTATGATGGTGTGTGGCACAGTGGAGTAAGAGGTTGCATGTTTGAATCCAAAGTCCCCCCCGAGAAAAGTGATTTATTTACCCGAGTGGTATCAATGAGTACATTTGCACTGCACTGTACCATAATGTTTATGAAAGCTTGCAACTCCAAGGCTGTATGCTTAATTCCAAGGTGGGACATTGCTGTTGTATCCTTGAGCTAAGTACTTCACTTTGCTGCAGTAAAAATACATAAATAAATAATGAATCCAGGTAATTTGCCCCCGAAGAGGTCATTGGCTAAAGCGGAATAATAAAGCGATGTAGCGTGCCCTATCGAGCAGAGGTTCAGTGAGCAAATAACTCTGATCGGTGTACAAGATGCTCCAATCAGCTACGGGAGATAATAAATACGGTGCATTAGCACCTGTGTATGAGGAGATAAATCACTGACGCTACCGTTCATTGATGATTTTGGCATTGTGTACAGACACAGCGGGACGCGCCAAGCGACCCCCGACCCCCCCCCCTCGCTGCGTTGGCTTCCCTGTGGCGGTTCTCTGGGTGATGCTAACGCATGGGCCGCCGCGTCACAGTGCGTTGAGCACCTTCATCGGCTTCATCCATCACTGGCGCATCCCCCCCGCCCGGGTTCCAGCTTCCGCACCGGTGATGGATTCACTGCCATCCCACTGCTGTGTTCCGGGGGAAGCTTAACACCGTGACACCACCGTCTGTGACCTTAGATGCGCACTCCTGTAGACCAAACGCTTTTGTGTCGCATCCTATTCCCTCCTCTTTTTAAAGCCATTAAAACATTTCCATTCTGCTTCCATACGGCATTAGGTGCCAAACTATACATACTGCAGGGCAATATTTTACTTCTGAGAGTTTTACAAAAAGAGCTGTTACTACACTTTTGCAATGCAATACATAATGAATCACAGTTACTGACAATGTATGCAGTGCTGTGAAATAATGATAATGATAATATGCACATTGTTAGCTGTCACTGCTGCACTGTGTTATTTTGAACATTTAAAAAAATTAAGCAATGAGTTATAAGTACTTGGACAGGTTAGTGAAATGCTACAAAACAGGTGTTACACAACGCACTCCAGATGAATTAAAAGCATTATTTAAAGGGCATGTGGAAGGATTTCTGATTGGCTTGCATACAGCCGCAGCTCTGAAGCACAAACACACTGCTTTTACTCGTCTGCTTGCGCATTATGTTGCATCCTCCAACATCGACTGTTCAAACACAAAACTTAACTTAGACATGACGTGTGGAGTGCCTGTGTTGTGTCCTTAAAATAGGGTGCATAGCCTTCTCTCACTGATGAGATGTGTTCTGGGCATTCAATTCCGTAGCTCAATCCATACTTCCGTTCGTCTCCAGGTATTACTGTCTAAAATATGATTCCTGATGTAGCTATGAGGCACGTATTCCGTCCTTTCTAAGCCCCAGCTATTCCAAGCAACTCGTCTCATGCACAATGTCACATAGAGATACCGCCATATTGTCAGTGTCACACATAAACCTTGTATCTGCAAATAATTTAATTCTCAGGCACAGCAACAACAACAACAAAAAAACTGCTTCTATTTTCCATTTACCAGTGAGCCTTATGGTTTTTCCGTCTGAGCTTTTGAACCAACTTTATTACTTGTCAAGTTATGAAACTCTGACAATACATATAGCCGAATAAGAACTTTCAATATGTGTCAGAAAAGAAAACAAACAAAAATTACAAAAAAGCACAACATTGACAATATATGATACGTGTAGTAATACTTTCTCAAATACACTCTCAGCTTGGCTGAGGAGGAACAAAAGTCGATATAAATAAAAACGGTTTAAATGGAATTAGAAAAATGTTTCTCTTCAAACAGAAAGTCTCTTAGAGCCGATAAACAAAGCCACTGTTATGAAAAGGGCATGGACACACAGAGGCTGTACTTTACGGTTTATTTATGATCTATTGGAAAATATGTATCTCACTTGTATAATTCTAAACAGTTTCTGAATAATTATTCTGATGAAATCTCTGTTTCCATGACACATGTTTATAATGTCTGACGTTCTAGTAACGTCTTTCCTTCTGAATCTTGAGAGGGCCTGCGAGGACCCGAGTAACTAAATCTAATCTTGTGCAGTGTTAATTCTCAAACAAGGTTTGCATGAGTCCAAAAAGAATCTAATGTACTTCATCAGAGTAAGATATACATCATACTTGACAATTTCCTATTTTTATGTATACTGAAAAGAAGTGTTTTGACGCTACATGATGGTACTGGAACAAGATTTAAATGTAAACATCAGGCCTATTATGTTAAAGTTTTCGCAGAGAGGTTGGCATTTCTCACCCCTCTCTACTCTCTCTGATTGCGAGTCGGTGGTGCGGGGGGGGTGGGGTTTGGGCAAATGCACGGCACGGTGGTGCTTTCCGGTACTACACCCCACCACACGCGGTGACCGTTTTTCACCCCGTGAGACTCCGGTAAAAAAAGACTGCAGTGAAATAGTGAGGTTTCAATTCAGATCAGGGGCCAGACCATAGATATAGAACCATAGATTTGACATATCATGTAATGTAATAGTCATTTTGAATTCTGAAATGGAACAATTTGGCAGCCATCTTACCTGGGTGCAGCTATAAGAGGAACCTATGGCAAATTGCAAATTTCTAACCCACTGTGATGTCATAATCAAGTCTCAGAAGTCAGATAGCTGATGATTGGCTCATAGATATAAAACCATGGTTACTGGCCACCATCTTACCTGGTTATGGTCTCAAAAATTGGGCCATTATCAATGACATATGTCACATCTATGGGCCAGACTGTATACAGCGAGCAGCGGGTGAGCAGCAGGCGAGCAGTGAGCGAGCGAGAAGAGAGGCTGAGAGACGGAGAGAGAGAGCTGTTTTTACTGACAGAGCAGGGAGAGATCATTTTATTTTATTTTTTTATTTGTCCCTTTGGAAATCTTAAGATCATAAAGACTGCAGCTCTCTCAGATATACTGGACTGCACATCTTCCAGTGCTACATTGAGAAGCATGCATTATGTACTGTATGCTGTAAATCTGAACTAAATATCCAAACTTCTGAATGTATAAAACTGGCAGCATGTTAAATTTCAGAATGGATTACATCAGAATTTGGACTTCTCCCCTTCGAAAAGTAAGACCATGCTAATCTAGCGCGACCGGCGCTCTGTGCAGATGGTGGGGAGGCAGGCTAACTGTGCATTTCAGCTCCATCACGCGACAATCTCCGGGCAATGACACCTCCCACATCGCAGCCCGGAGAAGTGCCAGCCGAGTGCAGGCAGGCAGACGGCACGTGACCGATACCAGTCAGCGGAATTACCGCTGAATTCTGGAATATTCCAACCCTCCAACAAGACTGCCGGAAAATAAGGCGACCAAGTTTGTAAAACCAATGGCAGAATAAATAAGTCAATAAAGCTACCGTGAAAACGAAAGGGGGGGGGGGGGGGGAAGGAAAAAAAAAAGAAAAGGAGGGAAACAAGGAGTTTCTAACATAAACACGCAACAGTAATAAATGAATTTTAACAGTAAATCTAAACTTCCTGTCAGAATATGTAAACTTCTTCCCAGTAATTATTGTACACACCAATGAGCCTGCTTTTCCCTGTTTTGATTCACACATATTTATATTCTGGATAAACAAAGAGGGGGTTCATTTTTTAAAATTAGATACAGTGGTGACTGAAAAACATCCAAAAAATAAAATAGGAAAAAAGCCATCACTGTGCTGCATGATCTCAACGGAAGATCTTTCAGCTGTACCTTGTCCAGTTAAGGATTCAAGGACAGGTAAAAAAAACTGGTTCCTAACAGGATGGGAAGAACACTGTGCTGCGTTCTGCTCAGCAGGGATTTTTGCAACCTCTCACCCAAGAAAGCCTGCATAGACACCAGCCAATCAGAAGGAAGCCTTCATAGACATCAGCCAATCAGAAGGAAGCCTGCATAGACACCAGCCAATCAGAAGGAAGCCTTCATAGACATCAGCCAATCAGAAGGAAGCCTTCATAGACATCAGCCAATCAGAATAAATCCTTCATAGACACCAGCCAATCAGAAGGAAGCCTTCATAGACACCAGCCAATCAAAAGGAAGCCTTCATAGACACCAGCCAATCAGAAAGTAGGTAGCCTTCATAGACACCAGCTGGCCACGGCTGTCTAGTGAAAAGCACAGATTTGAAAGCGGAGATTCCCCAGTGATTGGTGCGCCGTAACAGGGGACTCTGGGCGTTTTTGTGTGGGTGGGGTGGTGTGGTGTGGGAGGGCCCTTCGCAGTAGACAGCCACCATGAGGCTGGACAGAAAGGACCTACATCGGAGAAGGCGGAACTGTGAAGCGGGAGGAAATGGTCTGCCATCTTGATCCAGATGTTCAGAGATCACAAACGGAGGAGAACGTTCTTCACGGCGCCTGGGCCCCCCATCTCAGAAGCGCATGTGGCTGCCCACTTATGCGTGTGCTTATGGAAATATGGAAATATGCACGCAACGCAGACAATGCTCAGATTATATTTCCTTAAATTTACAACTCAATATTTCCCCTCCTCCTCCTTCTCCAGCTGAGCCAAGTTAAAAATACAATATGGTTTTTGGAGATACTGATCAGTTTCCTGTACGTCGGTTCGGTTATCCACTGTGGATGCCTGGAAGCTACTGTTCAAATGTGATGCCTCTTCAGCGAGGCACTATTCAAACCAGTTGAATAGCACGCCATTTTGATCTTCTCAACTACCGCTCCAGTAGTATTCCTTTACTTGAGCTAAAGCGCTGGTTCAGTGAGATGTTGGTGGAAAAGTGTCCTTACAAGTTTCACTTTATATCAACTAAATAAAAAGATGTGACATTTTCTATGAAATTGTTAACAATAAAAGGGAACACTTCATATTAAGTTGCACCTATACCTGTGTATATTAATAAGCAAGGTTTATCTGTTGTGTATCATGAAGATGTGGACTATGAGTGTGAAATAAAATATTTCTAAAATATTCACGTGTAATTAAGAATACCGCCAACTGTTCTTTCATGTTGCCTATGTTGGAGTTACTCAGTAATACCCTCTTAGTTACAATTTAACTACACCGGTATAGGTGCAGCTTAACTTAATGTTACCAAATAAAGTATTAAAACTATTAAATATTAATACAATAACAAATACAGTAAAAGCTGTTGATTTTATCTGACATATAAATTAATTATGACATCATAATTACACTCAGATGTTCCACACAATATGCGATAGACTGAAGTGTCTGCATTATGCGGGGAACTCAGGGTGGAACCTTTTTTTTTTCTCAGCTAACTGTGGTGAAGATTGAAATGGAATTTCCACATGTGCCAAGTTTTTACGATGTCAAGCGCTGCATTTTCTCAAGATTTAAGGGAATGCCTCCGTTCAGAGATTAATAAAATATGGAAAAGGTGACAATTAAGGGAAGGAATAATTAATTCCTATGATAAAAGCAATGCCTTTAGGCTGAGAATCAAAGCCTATAAAAACAGTACCCACAACAGTGTAAAAAAACCTGCTTTTTGTTGAGGTGCAGATTAAGTTCATGTCCTCATTTCTATGATTGATGAATGAGATCCAGTTGAAAATAACACTCCTTGCCATCTAATTTGTCATTTCTTAACATAGTAGACTGAATGTATACAATAATACCTACTCTAATTCCCCTTGCAATGCATTTGAATGATCTTCAATCAGGGTTACCTACGTGTATTAGAGTAATATGCAAATCTTTTTTTTGTTTCCATCTTATATAAAAATATAATTGCTTTTTCATTCATATTCATAAATCACTTCATCCAATGTCTGCCTTTTTGCAGCAACAAGAACACTTAATTTCGCAGACTCGTCTTAATTGTGTTTTAACACACGCTTTGTTGGCCTATGAATATAATATAATTCCGTTCTTTTGTTAGCTAAGACTGGGGTGACAATGTAGCATAATGGTTAGCTAACTGGGCTTGCAATGTCAACACTGTAGGCTTTGATTCCCAGGTGAGGATGTAACTTTGAGCAAAGTACTTAACCTGAATTACTTCAGCAAATATCCAGCTGAATAAATGGTTTGTATGTTTAAAAAAAGCTATCTGTGTAGGTTGCTTTGTATAAGAGTGTCTGCTAAATGAATACATTTTCAAAACGACTCTTATTTTAATCAAAATGCCAAAGACAAGCCCTTAACCCCAAAGGTAATTTATCACCACTCCATGACATACTGGGGGGGAAAAAGAATGTAAATGCATTAGTGCATATTGTGTTTCATTCACGGGAATGATGGTGTGCTGAAGTGCAGTCTGGGTATTTATTTTTATAACCAGAGAAACCCGTGCAATTACTCGATTTCTACAAACCTGGAAATTCTCCCATTTTTTCTTCCTTAGCATTTTACGTATTTGTGTTGACAAATGACAAAAAAGGGCTTAATATTCTGTGTCTGTTTGTATCTGTCACAGAAACTAAAATACACGTTATTATATGTATGTATAAGGTTTCTTTAATGTCATTTGAAAGCACATAAACTGGAGCCAGGCACTGTGCAGTGGCCTAGCAACAAGAGCACTATTTGTCCCAGTAGCGATGGTGTGTGAACATGATCCAATTGGGACAGGCATTATGGACTACCTCTATGCTGCTGGGACTAAATGTTGGGGGGGGTGAGGGGGGGATGTGCTTGAAATTGTCCCGCGGCAGAGTGTGTTAACTGGCTGTTTCCAGCCCAGGACCGCGGCCACTGCCGTCCCAGGAGATGCAACTGTGACAACAGCGCTTTCGGCATCATTCAACAGAAAGCGGGCCTGCTCCGAGCCGCAGGAGTTCACACATCTTTTATTTCATCACCTCATACCTCATGCTGTCTCGGACATCGGCAAGGCAACAGAAAGTCCGAACGACACGGATCTGCGGTTTTACGGCACTTGTGGAATGTAAACAGCGTATTGTTAATATTTTTAATAGCTATGCCTTTTCACCTTGCTTAAAATAATCTCACACCTGCCAGATGCAAAATATAACAGGGTGACAAATTATGCGCTTGTGGGATATTTGCATATTATAAACTGGTGATACAATCAAATTTTTGAATACCTGACGTATAATGTAGCTGTCAATTTAAACATCAAAGAACACTGGATAATAGGTAAAGGTGAGAATGTGATTTAAAATGATTTAGATCCACATCACCGACATGCCAGCGAAATTAACTGTCTCTGTCACTCATCGTTTTAAGAGGCAATGATTCTGCATTCATTATCGTTGCATCTAGATTAATATTTATGAATCCATCTACCTTTAAATTAGAAACTGTCAAGTAACTAGCTGAATAACATTGCTTTGTTTGGAACCGTGAAGTGGAGTGTTCAGTCTGGACACAAGCCTGAAGGCAAAGAGCTTAGGTCGTTTTACACTTAGCATGCAGATCGTCGTGGTTACGGAGATAAAACAGCCTTCCTCCAAACAGGCTGCGAGAGTGGAGACACCGTTTCATCCCCAGACACTCGTTTCATTGTGAATAAAAATCAGCCTGGTCGCCGGGAAAAAAATGTCCGGGGAATTTCACGCGCGATGAACGCGAGGTGAGATCCAAAGCAAATCTTCCCTTTGACAAACACCTCAGTTCTGCAGAGAATCTCATCAGTGATCTGTAATGCGTGTGCTATCCATCTGGGAAACTTTTCTTTTTTTCCTTCAGAAATCTGCCAAACAACAGCATCAATCTTCCTCTACTGAGAATTCCACAGACTGGAAAGGTCCTACTCACAGAAAGCGCTCGTTCGTTGATTTGCATACCACATTATTTGAAGGACGGGCGTGTGTTTCTTTCACCTAGAGGAAACTGATCAGGAACTTCCTGTGTTCAGTTAATCACAAAGTACTTTGTCATTAACCTTGAGCATCAAACTCTAGTGTTACTTTTGTCAATGCTTACAAAGCAAGATGCAGGTTAAACTGGAAAAATATATATTACTGAGATCCAGTGCGGGGACGCCATGCCTGCAGTTATATAGAAACTGTAATTAAAACCCTTGGCGCTAAAGTTTGGATAACTAGGAGTTGCAATAAAACCTGGCATTTCAGACCTTAATACAGAGCATGGCAGTACTGCCATCTAGGAGAGTACATGTATGACTTATTCTACATCACTAGAAGACAAAAACTTTAGACTGCCGTCTTTTAGTTTTGGGTTGAAAGTAGCATGGTGACCTTGGGAATATGTCCCTGAAATCCCAAATCCTGATGAAAAAAATAATAGGAAGAGTAACCGCTCTTCCTGGCCAACATGAGCATCAATTATCAGGGAGCAGTAAGTGACTCACCTTTACTTCTACATGGGCCATTAGGACTGCAAAGTTGGTCAGGTGAGTGCAGGAACAGGTCGTGTGGGTCCTGTTGGTGCCTAGCAACCGGCAGTCCTGGGTCGACCAGAATCCCGTCATAGTCCGTTTTGAGTAGCTCCAGAAAGAACAGTTTGGGTTGAAGTTTTCTTCAGACTGCTGTGGGAAAACAAGGGGGTGATGAGAATGACTGGGCCCTTACTCACTGTGTGGAAACAAACGTTAAAATCACATGATTCCCCCCCCCACCATGACTTAATAATAATGTGAGCTGATCACCATGTTCAGTTATGTTCCAAACCTGAAGGTGTGGTAGATTTAAGAGGAAAGTATGATCCTCATTTTACAAATTCCCAAAATGCCTCGAATATCTCATCCATGATCCATGCGTTGAAATTAAAACCTCACAATCCTCTGCAAATCGTTCACGTGTAACCTCTGATTCTTTGCGATTCTTCCACGTATGACTGATGTTATTCAAATTTCCACAAAAGCCTGGTGATACATCATGCTGTTTCGTTCTCAGCTTTTAATCAAATCCCTCAGCGTGCAAAATGAACAGCCTTAGATTTACCGTTAGATTTCAACAGCATAGAACAAAAGGAACCCAATAACCAGCACACGTTTTAACCATATGCAGTAGTTCACCGATTGACTGATTTCGTTTATTTGATAAATTAAAAAACAATACACAGACATGCATATGGTACGTAATCTATCAGGTTATCGCAAGGATATAGTCACATGACTCATTACCATTGCGGTCCTGATTTGCAAGCACAATAAACAAAATAGATCAAATACGGCGCATATACATGTACTGTATGCATACGCAGACAGTACAATTGAATCAAATGCTAAATTGTTGAATGAATGCAGAAACAAAAGAAACAGGGCATTGTTAAATTGGGTCTTCAGATATGTTCCAAACTTCTGATCTCTTTAGCCAGCAATTCTCTCTGGGTTTATGGATTTCTGTAGCCAAAAAAAGAAAATGTTTCCTTGTGCTGAGCATTCAGCTAGATGGACTTTTAGTTAAACTATATTTTCACTCATTTAAGATGAAGACTGCAGCTTTGGGGTGAGGAAATGGAAGATTATTTGGGGAAAGAAGGGGCGTCCAGACTGCACATTAAACTGTAGCAGTGCTAAAAAAGACTAACAGGTGGTGTAGAATACAGATGAGGGTTTGCCCACGGAGGTAATAGCGATTTTGACCCGCACGCTGACACCGCCCATTCCGTTTGAAAGCCTTAAGCCGCTGCTTTTCTTTTTCTCACTGGCTCTGTTCCCTCTACATATCATCACCAGGTCACGCGCGGTCTTCTCACCTGCATAGCGATACTGACAGACATTGTTCTGACACCGGATGGGAGAGTTTAAACAGAGATACGTATAAGGGGGATAAAGCAGCCAGAGATGGCTAACGCATGGGTCGCCATCCTGTTGGAGGGTATGTGTGTGTGCGTGTGTGTGTGCGTGTGTGTGTGCGTGTGTGTGTGCATGTGTGTGTGCATATGTGTGTGTGTGCACATGTGTGTGTGTGCATGTGTGTGTGTGCATGCGTGTGTGTGTGTGCGTGTGTGTGTGTGCGTGGGTGCATGTGTGTGTGTGCGTGGGTGCATGTGTGTGTGTGCGTGGGTGCATGTGTGTGTGTGCGTGGGTGCATGTGTGTGTATGTGTGCATATGTGTGTGTGTGTGTGTGTGTGTGCGTGGGTGCATGTGTGTGGCGTGTGTGGGTGCATGTGTGTGTGTGCGTGAGAGATTAACTGTAGAGCAGATTATCTTGTCTCTGATATTTTCCAACACGTTGCACACCATTGATAAGGCATTCCAACAGAAATAGGCTGAATACAGTTTGACTGGCCTACAGTACTACCATCCTCAGTGGAAATGGCTTAATCCCATGCATAGTATTCATACAAAGGGGAAATGATGATATAGTTGTATTATACGATATGCCTATGCAATGGAATCTGGAACATCTGCTGTACGTAAAACGATACAGATTTTTAAAAATGTATACAGGAATAAGTAGATCCCAGAGAAGCCTTAATGGGTCTTGACCATAGAGGGCATACTTGCAATCTATCTAAATTCTTCCATATTTTTGCCTGGTCTTCAACAGACAGCAAGACGGACAAAGAGAGACATGTGTGGGCCATAACCTGGAAAACTCCACAGGAATGGGCACAGTAACGAATAGGCTTCCAGTCATTCTGGCTTGGACATCTAAATAGTAGGACACTGCTGGAGAAGCAAGAGGCATATGTCCAGGTCCGTTACCTGCAGGTGTTTGATGGTGAATTTGACGGGGTCCGACAGGTAGACCTTGTTGCTCTCCTTGTTGATGGCGGCGGTGATAACGGGGGAGTTGACGATGACGGAGTAGTTGGTGGACATGGCCTCGCTCCCCAGCTTCATGCTGGTGTTCTCAGTGGACAGGTAGGCTCCCAGGTGCTTGTACAAAACAAAGGCGATCCGTATCTCTCCTGGGAACAGGTGGAAAGTGAGTTTGTTTTTATACTTGCATACCTCTGGACAGAAGCTGTGATATGTCATGTTTTATGTAGAAATACTGAACCAAAGGGAGATAAAGCGCTTTCTAGTCACAGCGCTGTGTATTACGTACAGGGCAGTGTGCTATTTTTTTTTTTTGGTTACACAGTGTTGCTTGCACCCGCGCACTGTAACCTTTTGATCTTGAACTGACACACTCCACTTGAATGAAATTGAACAAAGACTTTATCTTGTTCAAAAAGCTAAACCTTCCCTTGGATTTTCCATACAGGTTTCAGCCTTGCGTGGGAAAGAAACCCTGTACGAATGGCCAGACTGTGTTAAAGGAAACTCTGATGATTGAAAATAACACGCAGTGGACATCGGCAATTACACTTGTGCATTGGTGCACAAAAACATACGGAGACTTGTTGCAACACGTGTTATAAATGATAAATAGTGACACCGGTGAAATACAGATGTGGCCCAAATTTTATTGAGACAGGCTTTATTTAGTCACTGGTATCAGTACTCCATGCGATAGGCCTGCCCGATCCTTTCGAGCCCCGATTGGTGTTTCCAGTCCCTTCGTACTGCCTAGGCTGACCGGCCCTCTTTTTTCCACAGACATTTCTTCTATTTGACATCGAAAATTTCAGTCCAGGCGGGATTTCTAAATTCCTAAAAATGTACGCTTAGGTTTTGCTCATTCCATAGACTGTATATAAGCAAGCAAATAGCCGTGTATTATGTCTCCCGCCCATCATGTTTCTTTCTAAATCCAATATCGCCCTCTTACCGCCTCAGTCTGTGTAGATCATTTTGGCTGCTATAGAGGAAAACTAAGAAACCAGTTCATGTTACTCAGATATTTCCAACCTACTGAACATCACAGCAAAAAAACAATAACAACACCAGCTGTTGCGCGTTCCTGACAGTTGATGCACAGTGTGCGTTTCTATCTCGCACTATTCTTCGCCAGCTAGGCGAAGACTCAAAACGAAAGCCGCATTATTTAAAAAAAACAACGCGCTGACAAACTGCGGCATGATAATCGATCTGCAAATTCATTCTGCTCACGCACAGCTGAAGGGATGGCACAAAAAAATGACCATTTTACTGTGTAACCGTAACAACAGACCGGCTTGTGACATCAGCACGCATTTTTTTTTTTACGAATCCTGCTATACGTAAAATAAGTCACACCTACCGTTTCTCCCATGTTGTCTCAGGGTCCGCTCTGACAGGCGGATGGAGTTTCCGTGGCCATCGCCTTGAGGAAACACAAGCTCCTCCAAATGTCCGTCTGTGCTCAAACGTGCCACTTCCAGCTCTAAAGAAAATAAAGACAAGATATACAGAGTTAGCCATGCGTCAAACTATCATCTCCTGTCTAATGAGCACGACATAATGTGACTGTTTCTTAGCAAGGCTGCTAACTGGCAGGATGACACACAGCACCAGTGATAATGTATCTCAAAATTATCTCTTCATCTGTAACTCAGTGAAACCCAGAATGATCACACTGAATAGTTTTTTACCTTTTACTTTGCATATTTAGTTTAAGTGTGTAAAATGTGTTAAGTTTTTATTCATCTTATCGCTCTCTACATATTTAAAGTGATCCATCCATATTTACTAAATATCTGGCAGCAGAGTGATGGTTCAAGGCTTGTTTGATACCTCAGACCCTTGATGACTTACAGCCATTTAGCCAACCATGTATACCATACTATTCCAGTGTAATTTACAGCTAAATCTAGTCCCACCTCCCCAATTCCCATAGAAATCCATTCAAATGCAGAGACGTTATAGTATCGCTTGTAAGAGTACCAGAAAATAAGATATCAAGAGTCTTTTGATGTTGTTGGGTCACAGACTTCAGGAAGAATGTGCATAACTAGCTTCAGACTAAAGTCAAGTGAGTGGAAAAGAGTCTGACTACACTACACTGACTACACTACACTGACTACACTCCACTGACTACACTACACTGACTACACTACACTGACTACACTACACTGACTACACTCAATGAAACTGCGGAACAAGACACAAAACCAGATGTTGCAGGTGGTTCCAGATTTAAGGACCATTCATTCCTTTAGCACACTGACTTCTTTTTAGTATGTATAAAAAAACATCTGGGAAGACTATAGAGATTTCCATACAATGTTGCATTGATTCATAAAATGGATACTTAAGCTCGATCATGCATGTACACTTTAAATTTCGATAACCATATTTTAATGCAAAACTGAGACTCTGGGTGGTTAGGCAATCTTTGGGCCAACACCAACCAAACAGCACTCATCATCTACTCCATTTTCAATTCCCCTGATAAAAGAGCACGTTAGAACCGCAGACAGTCCTCTGAAAGCCTGTATAATTCAATAGCCCCGTTCGTCAATAAAATAAAAAAAGTGAACGGGCTGGATAAAGTAAATCCTCTAAGGAGCGGGTCTTTAAATTGCAGAATTCTTTAGCACGTATTGATCTGAGCGCTGCTTTATAGTCACAAATGACCCCTTTATCACTTTAAGAGTAAACTTGAGCTGGCCCACTTAAACAAAATGTTAAATCTGATGTCTTTCGTCACACAACACCCCTCCCCCCCCAATTTTTTTATATTAAAATTTTATAAATAAATAAAATTCAAGAAGAAACTTGGCCCTATCTTTAAGGGAGGGGTATCAGTATCTGTATTTGTGATAAACAAGGTGTGTGGATTTTATAGCTGATAAAAAACGTAAATGTAGAAATGGTGCTGAAACACATTTACAATGAACAGACACAGCCTTCTCATACCCTTGCTCTGGGCCTCCTGAAACACGGCAGAATACACGTTTCACTTTCTACATAAGGGTCTTGGATGACAAAAACATGTTGAAGTGAAAATACGTTCAAATATATTCTTTTATTTTTATTAAATGTTCCTGGACTATAGTGTCGATTTCAGCACACTATAATATATGGTTCTTGAGATTAAGAACAGAGACTCATGTGCCCTATAGGGGACTAAAGTGAATTTCCCAGGTCTTAGGAGGTTATGGCCGCCCTCTTTCAAGTGAACGGACGTGGTGACGGCTGTGGGTGATACAGAGGAACCTCTTTGGTTTTGGGCTTTTAGATGCACAGCTGTTGCGTGGGAGGGAAACGCAAGGCGGCTGCTTTTACACTGCAGGAGGGGAGAAAAGCCGTCGCCGTCGCCGCTGGAGCCGAAACACGGCAGCCGTGTGAGATCGCGCCCCTTTTTAACGGGTGCAAACTGGATCCAAGCGGACCTTTTCATCTGGCGGTGGGTCCAGTTAAGCCCCTTGGCTCTCGGGGTGAAATTTTGGCTTCGAAACGTATCCGTGCCAAGGCTACACCTTCAAAGCTTCGCTTTAATTTCTCCATTCTCAAACTGCACAAATGCAGAGAAAAAGGCCGCAGCCCTGGCCAGTTGTGGATAACCTAAATAAAAGTCGTCCTCATTATAAACGCTCTCAGAAAGAACAGCGTCTTTACTAGAGCTAAGCCACACTGATGCTGCTCCCTCCACGCCTCTGATAATGCTAACTCCCGCTCGGATGCGTAGGCATGTCAAACAAACGTGACACAATAATGCTATTTTCCGGACATTTCCTGTGGTGAACCCGCCGATCCACCCAGCGCTCTAAGCCAAGAACGTCTTCATCAGAAGCCTCAATTTTATCTGGCGTTTCCTGAAACATCGCGTGGCTTTAAGAGTGGCTTTTAAAGCGGGGAGAATTCCTCTCGCTTGAGATCAGCCCGCAGGTACATCACAGCTGGCTTAAATAACATCTGGGAAAGAAAAAAAATACGGTTCACAAGAAACCATCACGGAAAAGTTCAGAACATAAAAAAAAGGAGACAAAACCAGCGCGTTGACGGGGATGTTGATCTACTTATTCCCAGTTAATGAACAGATCCATTTTAGTCTTTAGTCCCAGTCTTTTTTTGTACTGATAAATACGGAAAGACGAAAAGGTACTTGTATCTTTCAAATTCCTATCAGTGAAAGGAATCACTGGTATAAGAGGCACCAGTACTGAAGGCGAAAATATCTGAATGTAGTTGACGACATGGTTGAAGGCAGCATTATTTTTTTATAACTGTAGTCAGACAGGAGGCCTAACGAATAGAAATGGCAACGCACTGATAACTAAATGGAGCGAGCAAATCAAAAGTTTCAGCGGAAATGTCAGGAATGCATGATTCACCTGGGTGAAGCCACACAAAATGCATTGTGGGTAAAAAAAAAAAAACCTCAAAGGAAAAAAAAAAACACAGAATATCACCAGCAATGCAAAATACAGCCATCGCATTTGACTTCCGACGAGTATGTAAAAACTCATTCTGCGGTCATGCTATCTCTGCTTATCTGCAAACGCTCAGACACAAACGCACACATGCAATCTGATTATTTCCTCATCATTTCCTTTTATAATTTGCCACTTATTGTACATCAGCCTTGCCTAATAATTGGTTCCCACTATCAAGCTATTAATTCAGAAAGTACCACAGACTGAGGAATTCTACCCGCATAATTAATGTTACTTTTTTACAAAACCTCCAAACAGCAAGCATTACATTTTTTTTTTCCTCTGCTGCTCGACTGCTACAACAATTAGCACTTATGTTACAGCAAACTGTAGAAAAGTATTGAAAATAGATAACCATATCTAGCCTTGGGGAAAAAAAGATTATGCTTCTGTGAATACATATGTTTTAAAAAAACAATCCTAGGAAATGTCTCGACTGAACACGCCAAATGTTTAATCTCCCATTGGTCCAGGACGGTCCCTGTGTTCCTGTGGCAGCTTGTCCTCTATGTTTACCACAGTATACGCTTTGGACGTACAGCGCCTTCCACTATTATGCAGAGACGTTATAGTATCGCTTGTAAGAGTACCAGAAACTAAGATCAAGAGTCTTTTGATGTCGTTGGGTCACAGACATCTGGAAGTCATGGCATGCAAAGGATATGCAACCAAATATAAAAAATTATTACTTTATTCAATATATAAATGCAGGGGTGCCAATAATTGTAGCGCGCGTGGTTTTGTTAAAATTAATAATTTCTTGATGAGGGATTTTTTTAAACTGATGATTTAAGTCCTAAATAACAGCATGTGCCTCTCTAAGACCAGGACTGACCACTGCAGTCTAAATAACAGCATGTGCCTCTCTAAGACCAGGACTGACCACCGCAGTTTAACTTGCGCCTCTCTAAGACCAGGACTGACCACCGCAGTTTAAGCATGCGCCTCTCTAAGACCAGGACTGACCACCGCAGTTTAGCATGCGCCTCTCTAAGACCAGGACTGACCACCGCAGTTTAAGCATGCGCCTCTCTAAGACCAGGACTGACCACCGCAGTTTAAGCATGCGCCTCTCTAAGACCAGGACTGACCACCGCAGTTTAGCATGTGCCTCTCTAAGACCAGGACTGACCACCGCAGTTTAGCATGCGCCTCTCTAAGACCAGGACTGACCACCGCAGTTTAAATAACAGCATGTGCCTCTCTAAGACCAGGACTGACCACCGCAGTTTAAGCAGATTTGCTCAAATCAAAGCAGAGGCAGAGATGGCCTTTGTGGTATTACAGATATTACATGATGTCATATATGGCTGTATATTACCAACAGAGTTATGCAAAACTATTTTGTCATTTTATATGCACATCAATGAACCTTTTGGTTTCACTTAACACGCCTGTATATTACTAGCAGAGCAATTTGAAACTCTTTTGTCATTTGATATACACATCAATGAACCGTTTGGTATAAGTCAACGAGCAAATAGGAAACACATCTGAGCTTCAAACATTTTTCTGTAGAACATATCACTGAAACTTCCTTAAGGAGCTCACGTCATCCAACAGTCTTTTGTCTCTAATTGCACGATATCTTTTGCTTGCTTGCGCAATGTGACTGGATGCACAGGGTACACTTGCTTTCATTTAAAGCTTAATTCATGCCGTTGTGCAAAATGACAATATTGTGTGCGCTAGCTGAATAGCACCCAGATATATTTGAGTGTGCCATGAAGAAGGCGTGCACCCCAAAACTTCAGTTACCACTATCAAAGACCCTACATTCCACAACAAAGCCACTGGCATGCGGGCCTGTCTGTGTTCCCATTGGAAATGAATAAAAGTTTTAAGAAAACCGCAACCAGAGAGAAAGCCTTCACAGAGAATTGAACATACATGAGGTTTCCCAATGAAACGCAGGCGCCACATGATAAAACCCAGACCCGTACAGGAATAATGCAGCTCCGTAATGATTTCAAGGGCAGCGCGCATTATGAGTGATTTAAGATGTGCTGGCAGAGCCTTTCACCGCAGGGACGCGGCGTATTCCCAGACGGCACGGCCCGCTCGCGGGAAAGACGGCGGAAAACCGTCTGAAGAGGGTCGCCGCTACGCGTCAAGGTGGCAGTGACATGGTCTTGTGATATAAAGGTTGCAGGTTCGATTCCCAGGTAGGACACTGCCGTTGTATCCTTGAACAAGGTACTTAACCTGCATTGCTGTGTATGCCTGCTAAATGCCTGCACTGTAATACAAAGCCTGGAGAAGCTCAGTTTCCAACGGTATGGTGTAAAAAAGCGGCTAGCTGGACATGCGGGTTTACATCCCGAATAGGGCACTGCTCATTTCCCCTTTAGCAAAGTAGACAGTGAAACGCTCAGTGTTAATTAAACTCTAAAGGAGTTTATATGAGTACAAAATGATGAAAAATGATAAAAATGTACTTTGTCATCAGTAGTAGATGGTGTGCAGGTGTACCTTCAGGAATACGCGTTCCCACATTTTGAGAATCCATATCCCCAGCTAGGGCTAGTTATTAATCTTTTTTTCTTTTTTTTTATAACGTGGTGCAGTGTGACAACATCTAAATGCACAAATGGATTTTCTTGATTGCCCAAAGCAATCACATTAGGACATTTTAATGAGCCATTCCACCTGCAGGCTGAGGAGGGGACAGTGAAGCTGTTTCGTTCAATAAATTGCACCTTTTTACAATAATTTTGTATGCTGGTTTTTTCTTCTTTTCCAGATCCAACTGTCCCCTTGCAAATTGGCCTGTATGTGACATTCCATACACCTTGGAAACAACTGAACAACAATAACGACTAGAATGGTTCAGATGCTACATTACATTACATTACATTATAGGCATTTAGCAGACGCTCTTATCCAGAGCGACTTACACAGAATTTTTGCATTTATACATAGTATCCATTTACAGCTGGATATATACTGAAGCAATTCAGGTGAAGTACCTTGCTCAGGGGTACAACGGCAGTGTCCTACGTGGGACTCGAACCTGCGACCTTTCGGTTACAAACCCAGTTCCTTAACCATTATACTACACTGCCGCCCAAAAGATGCTACACCCGCGCGCGTGCTAATCTCAACGCTGAACGTAATATGCGTGGGGCTAAAACTTTGATCTTGCGCTGTGAAGACAGGCATTGACCGATTGAGAAAAAAGTTCAAGATTCAGGTCAATGCCTAACTGTCAACATTTTCCCAAAATTGTATCACAATCGGAGTAGAATTGTTTGAGTTATGGATGATAGGGACACAAAAACAGACAGACGCACAGGACAGGAGCGAAAAAAATACCTCCTGCTTGTGCTACGTGCATGCGGGTATAATAATAATAATAATAATACTAATAATAATGGGCTTCTGTTATCGTTATCGCCAGGCTTTATATTGATTTAAAGAATACCAGCGTTTGATAGGTTTCCTCTAGAAAAGCAAACGGAAGACTCATGCAATGCATTTTCACAGGAAGAGTTCATGAAGAGCATGAGTCACACGTTGCCGTAGAGCCCATTTAATCAGCCCGTCATCAAAGAGGCTAAAAGGCAGCTTTTGTCTCTTGCTCCCACCCGGAGGTCCTGCCATCATTATCGGAACATTGTGCATCATGCAAGGGCATTAAAAATGCATTCCCTGACCATGTAGTAGGCTTTAAGTACAGAACATTTAACAGCACTTTACACAATGCGGGGGAAAAAATAATAAAACAATACACATAACATCCTTCGGCTGTTCTCCGCTGAACATCTGTCACGTTTACACGCCCACCCAAAGGTGAAAAGAGCTTGGGAACCCTGGCGGTACCATTTAGCGCTCATTATTTGAATGACTCTATACTGGGTAAAAGCAATCAAATCACTATCATCTATGCTTTCTGCGACATTAACTGTCATTTTATATCTGTCATTCATTGTCATTGTATTACTATTTCCATCTATTTACACTTATACACTCAGATTTGTCAAGCTGCGTGTGTCGAATGTGAATCTTTTTAAGTGGTGAGATATAAGCCCCATAAGGTATTTTACTTATTTATTTTTTTAACCTCGCCTGCTCATTGTTTATATTTAGATGTTTTTCTTTTATTTTCTTATGTGCAAATAAATACGCCAGTGCTGTATAGCTCCCTGAGGATCCAGGGGGCATACTGTAGAGGGCACTGTGCTGGGACTCACGTATGTTCTCGGTCTTCTCCTGCACGATGTCGGTCTTGAGCAGGTTGTCGGCCAGAACGAAGGCTCCCTCCTCCACCGTGTCCAGGAGCATGGTGGCCGCCCTCAGCTGCTCGCTGGTGGGCAGGTCCCTCCAGGCCGCCTGGGCCTTTGGCTGGAGAAGGTTGTTCACCGTCTCTACCATGGCCTGAGAGAGAGGGGGACAGGGGGAGAGGGAGAGAGGAAGAGAGAGAGGGGGGGAGTGAGAGAGAGGGATTGAGAAGGAGAAAGAGAGGGGGACATGGGGAGAGGAAAAAAGGAAAAGAGAGGAAGAGAATGACAGGGTGAGGAAGAGGGAGAGGGGGGGTGAGAGAGAGGGAGAAGTAGAGAATGAGAGAGAGGCAAAGGGAGGGATAGGGGCAGAAGGACAGGAAAAGAGGGAGAGCGAAAGACAGGGAGAGAGGGGGAGAGAGAGGGAGAGGGGGAAGGCAAAGAGGAAGAGAGGGGGAGCGAGAGAGAGAGGGAGAGATAGGGGGAGAAGGACAGGGAGAGAGAGATAGTGAGAGAGTGAGATAGAGGGAGAGAGGGAGGGAGGAAAATAAATAATGAGAAAGGGAGAGAGATACCGTTGGAGATAAATGTTAATTATGTACTGAAATGTAAAAACTACAGAAATATAAGACTGCACTGAATGTACTAACAACAGAAGAACCCATCACTTCAATTAAACAACTAATATAAATCTCCATTTAGGCATGGCTGACTGTAATTATGTTATAAAACACCAATCGTGTACTTTCAAATTCCATTTCAGACAAATTATGCTTTAAAAAGAATGGCATAAAAAGTGTGTGGTAGTCTTAGTTTGACTGGCTTAGCAAAGAACCTTTAACAGAAACTCAGCCACATCTACCATAATGCAAGGTGTCAGTATGTCACTTGCTATATCCAACATCATAATCTGGGTCTAAGTAGGCTAATAAACCCATTAATGAGGTCTGGCACGGTGTATTTTCAGGGAATGCTGATTTGGAGTGCGTCCGATACGCGCGTGCCATTAAACTTCGCTTGATCGCGTTTTGCGTTTTCTTTTGCCCTTACGGTATCCCAAACCAACGGGACGCCCTCTCCTTCAGACAAATCTGTGACGGGAGCCGTTGCCATCCCGTCCCTTCGCACCTCGCTCTAATTCTCAGGCCCCACACACAGCGGAGAAGACACGGGCCCACGCCGTATGCTAAACGATGAACGCTTTTGAATCGCCGAGGTAGCACGATCGCTAGCATTAAAAGAGCAGATATAGAGAGTGTGAAAGGCGCACTGCTGAGACAGATGTGACTAGATAAAGGGGCACTTGGAAACAGGAAATATCCCAGGTAATGAGTCCTTAGCGTCTGTCACAACACAGACTAGCGGTGCAGAGGAAATGGTGCGACTGACACCCCTAAATTCTCCAGCTTATCAGCGCAAGGAGTTGTACATAATTGTACGTGTCTGTCTTCGGCTTGCATTACAACCTTTTAAAAGTCTATCGCAGAATCTCAGACAGCCAGAATTCAGCGTGAAGAATTCATGCCAATCATTGACAGGGAAGTCAAAAGTAATGGTAAAAAAATATTAATAATAATAATAATAAAAACGTTAAAAAAAGTGAAAATATCAAGGATGTTTCCGGAATGTGAGAAATGCAGTGATATGACATGAGACTGAACTGTTGGTGAAAATGGTGCACCAAACTTTTCAGCACAAAAGCACACCCTTGTAACAGCAAACAGAAATAAGCATCTCTATCAGTCTTGTCTTAACAACCTAAATAAATTTCTTCAATACTGTTGATGTTGTTAATGTAGGAACTGATGATTTGCGTATACACTAGGGCTGCAAAAAATCTATCAAATTTTAATCGTGATATCATTGTTGACTTTCCACGATTACTAAACAAGAATAATCGAGAATGACGATTTTGAAGGCACAGTCTGGACTTTCTCTGGTGTTCTATATCAAATAAAGCTCCTATTTTACCTCCCTCACAGTAGAGGGTAAGGGTTAGAAAATGTGAAAATATAAGCATTATTCTGTTCATTCAAAATGGTAAAGTGCAATAAAAGTAGTATGTTCCAAAAACCAATGAATTATCGTGTTAAATAATCGTGATTATAATTTTTTGCCCTAATATACACCATGCTATGCATAATCATCCACATCAACTCAATGTAAAATTATTAATAATCTCTCAGAGGATATAAAAGATACAAAAAATGATGTTCTTATCGTCACTGACAAGAAACCCGCCTTGACTGCTGCCCTGGGATCTTTTTGCAAGAGAGGTTCAGTAATTATGCTGAAAAATCTGGATTAAAATAGTCCCAATTTTGTAGCAACTACCAATTGTAATTTACAAAGTATACATTTTAGCTCAAAGGCCTGATATTTTATTGTTACAAGTAGGCTATAAGTATAGCTAAATGTTTTTTTTAATCATTAAACATTTTGGATAGTGAATTATAAATACTAAAGCTTCTGGTACAGATTTGAAGTACCCAAGACCAATGGGTATAATATTTAATTTTAGGTCATTTTTTATTGTCATAAAAAAAAAAAAATGCTGCCAGCCTCTTCCAAACGGAAAAGTCATCATGAAACTAAATATCGAAATGTGCTGCTTTTGATCCAAGAATGATGAAAGGGAATGCCAGTTTCCGGAATGACATCAGCAGACTGGGAACACCAGACAGGGGGATGCAGCCTTCTGGACCAGCTCGAAACTATCACTAATTCGGGATTAAAAAGAGATGGGACTGGATGTAACGCTAGCTGCTCTAACCTTCAAAGAGCCTGGCGCACATACGCGGGATCGCATTACACACTGCGGACAGAGGGAATTCTGTCCCGCGCCCATACGGAACGTAACGGCCATTAAAGGAAGTCGCGATAGAGGCGAAATGAATGGAGGTCTGCTCATCTGCGCGTTGAGGCTAAGCAAAGCGACGCTTTATTCTTGTGCAACGTGATGAAACATAGATCCTGTCGCATCTCCTTCAAGACCTTCCTTTGATGTAATTACTCGTTTTCAGAAACTCAAGAAGCTGGACCTTTTGACTCAACGAGCGGAAGATGAGTCTTTCTTTGTTTTCTTCAGAGAGCATTAGCGGATCCACCTGGTGCCAGTGTCTAATTCTATCAACAGAAATATTTCATATTATTAAATTCACCGAGAAATATTCTATACAGATCATTTTACATGTGAAGCACTATCCCTGCTAAACAAGTGTCAGAAGAATGCTAGTGAGTTTATTTACTTTATCGACATTTGAAATAGGAAGGATTATTATTATTATTATTATTGTTATTATATAATTATTATACTATTATTGGCTAGTCGTTTCGCTATCTTGCAATCTTGCTTCTTCACCTCAGCCATTGCATAAGCTAGCTATTTACAATCACCCTGATCCCACCCTACAGGTTCTGTAGCCACACTCACCCCTCCCCACGCAGAAAAGAGTGCCACGCCCGGAAACGTCCCTAACATATCTTAGAAGAAATACAGGCAGTTTACTGCGCAAAAACAGAGATTGCCAGTGCATCATAGATATGACTGAGCATGGTTATTTCATACAATATTTTCAAGGTAAAAAACCTGCATTGTATGACTTTAAAAATCCAGAAACAAGCAATTTGAAATTAGCCATGGAAGAAGAAAGAGGAGCTATATCCACTTCAGGACAGGAAACGCTTCTCAAATCTGCAGCGGGATCTCTGAAAGAGCAGCCGAGCCGCTGCTGATGCAGAATCTTCCTTTAAATCTCCCTTCACGCAAGGACACATAACAAGGAGCTTTTCAACATGAACACCCGCTTTTAGAAATTTCTAGAAACATGCTTTGTTACTTTATAAAATTCTATGTAAACATCATCTTACGACCTAGGCGTGCGGCTTGTGAATATACACATTCCATATCTTCACTGTACATGCACGGACAAGATGTGTTTTAGAAAAATAGCTACAGTATGTGCACTGCATAAAATCAAATGAACAATTAGTCATTCAGCTGACTTAAGTGTACTTTATACATTCCAAGCTTTTTTAAACCCCCTTATATCCACACATGCACTTGCTCCACAACATGGAATCATTACTTGATGACTATTCTATTCATATGCTTTGTAACATCTGGAAGGCAGAGTGCTTGCGGTTTTAACCCTTTCAGGTTTAAGATCACGAATGCGTGATTAGAATGTTTTATGTGAACATTCTAATGCTGATGTAACAATAACTACTGATAATTGAAAGCAATGGAGTTCTAGAACACAGATTTAGAATTTTGAAAAAGCATTCCAAAAAAACCTACTCTTCAAAGGGAATTTCCATTAGAAATGAGTTCCGTCCTCGGCTCACTACATGCTAATGTATTCTATGGGGGTCAGCTGAACTACAACAATCTAAAAGTTCTTACCTCCTTAAAATTTATGACACAACATGAGTAATAAGCATAATCAGTTAAATTGTGATTATGAAGACCTAAATAGCAATTGCAACTGAATTCAGCTAATTAAAAGCTTGTATAATTATAGCCTGTGTATAATGTCAGCCCCAACTAGTTCTATGCTACAAGTGTGTGAATGCAAGCCAGGGCTCATTCAGCAATTATACTTAATTCACAATTAAATACAAAGTGTCACATTGTTTTAATGCAAACAATCTCCGTTCATTAATTTTGTTGAACACGGAACTCTGCAAACTGTAATAACTGAAAGCCACCTGAACGGAGAGCCAGTTCCTCCTGTGAGTTGAGGAGGAAAGGTTAAACGAACCCGGGTCGGAGCACGTGTCAGCGCCGCACTGAAGACATGCAAGTTTACGTTTACGTCTCATGTTAAGTCATCGAAATGCATACTCAGCTCCTGTACGCTGCTCGTGAGCGCGAGCGGTATGTCGTTTTTTCAAAAATAGTGTTTGGCACCTACGGAGCACGGCTGCACATCAGTTCCCTCCAGGGCTCACAGCAGCTCACATTTCTGATCCAGAGAAGAGTGGTTCGGACGCGACTAATATGTGATTTTGGAGATTCCTCTTTCTGCTCCAAGATCATTGGCTGTGGATTAGCCGTAGAAGCATATTGGAAATAATATATCCATCGATGTTCACACCGTGAGCGCTCTGACGTTATCCGCCATCGCTTTGAGTAGCAAAGGGAGCATCGGCCACAAATGAATCGTAAGATCTAATACCGTAACCACATTTATACATTTTTTTTACAATAAAAACGGTCTGAAAACGGTTGTCCTTGAAATTATACCTTTAATAAGGTCAAGCACTCAATAAGCTTGGGAGCACTACGAATAAGATATCTGACTCGTAAACCTTTGTGAGCATACAACACTCAAAGACGGAAGCATGGTGCTGGATTTATAATGTATATTATTCGCTTCAGTAAACACCCATCCAGTTCAAATGAATAATTTTAAAACAAATCTTACAAAGTTATGTAAAGCAATAGCCAAGCAGGGAGATTAATACGCATTTCAAGTATGGCTCACTCCCTGCAAGTGAAAGAGCGCTTTTAACATAAGTAACATATTTAATGCAAATGCACATTTCTATAGTTATTATACATACATATAAATGTAGTCTATAAATATGACTGGAGTACGCAGCCGGGAAAGACGTGGCACCATAGTGAAACAGATCAGAGCCATAATTAACAGTGAGCGAGAGGCGCGGTAACATATGGCGCAGAAAGAGGAGAGAGCCGCAGAAATGGCAAACACATTTTCTTCCTTTAAAATGTTTTATTCGCCGGGGCGTAATCTGTAAAATAGCGGTCTCAATTTGCCACCCCCTGATGTTTCCATGTAACAACCAAGACGATGGAGCCTGAGGGTTGATATTTACAGTGAATAACAATATTTTATATGAATAACAATGAGGCCTGGATAAAGTAAAATGCTAAGGCTTCCTCCATAATTTGCATTATCAATGGTACCATTATACTGTAGTGCGGTTCAGTCACCATGTTTTCCAAGCAACAAAAAAAGCTATCAGGTTTGGCTCTCCCGTTTATCGGTCACTCTTGCACAGGGGCACACAACTCCGGTCCTGGAGGAAGAGTCTGCGTTCAGGTTTTTGTTCTAACCAATTACCTTAGTTTTAGTTTTCTGACAGCTCTATAAACTGCTCTGGTTTACTCATGTGCTTCAGCACAGTGGACTCTTTAGGATACACTTGCAGTACGTTAGGATACACTGGTGCTTATACAAATGTCAGATCAAGATATGATTGAGCTATTTAAATCATGAAGAGCAGAAGTTGGCAGAAAATCCCGAAACGGATTTGCCCTTGTTGCGCACCCCTGCTCTAGCACCGTGCACAATTTAAATGGTTCACAAGTACCGGACACCTTCCTCTGGAACATATCCTATAAGCAATGGGTTTGTTGAACTGGTGGCCTGGAGAACAGGTGCTATTACAACAGAACATTGATTCTGGTCACCGAGTTGCAAATGTTAACCCCTTCTCTAGCATCACCATTTTTTTAACCACAAACCCAAAAATAAAAATAGTTACTGCTCTCTAACCCCTTGGACTACAAGCATAATCCTATATCTATAAACAGTGCTGAGCAGAAATGCCCTCAGAAAGCTGCGTAAGGGAGTTTCCACGCAGAAATTCACATGTATAAAATAATATGTGCTGTGAGAATCTGCATACGTCAGCACACACTGGACACCATACGTACGCAATGTTTGGAGTCGGTGTGATATGGCGACACTGTGATAAAAAGGCAGAAGGATAAAGTGCACAACTTTGCGTAAGTAAGATTTTCTCCCTGAGCATTATTTTATGCATTCTTTTACTCAGAGTTTTATACATGTGGCCCCTGGACTCTTCTGTAAGGTAACCCTGTGTACCCTGTAATTCTGAAACAAAGTAACAGAAGCTCAAACACAGTGAGTTTTTTTTCTCGCCTAAAAGATGAATTAATTCTTATTTTTTTTGTCTGGATCAGGATACCGATTTTACCGTAATTTGTGTCGTCTGTGGATGACCGTGGAACACATAGAACGTACGAAGTCCTCGTTTTCATTGCGTCACGTTACAAAATAAGGAACCATTGTCGCCATAGCATTAGGATCGTAACATTGTTTATAGATACAGAATTGTGAGTTTTAACACTTTCAAACGGTATATAAACGGTGTGACCAGATTATTATTTTAAAAAGCACCATAAAAAACACAAGGAATGCAAATAAACGAAAGCACTTCCGGGCTCAAATATTGACGGTTAAGGGGGTAATAACCGCTAATCACATGTAATGCTTTTTAATGTACACACATGATAAGGGTACAATATATCATTTGTACAAGTATAATCACGAGTTATTATTTTTACTTTTATATTTTATTGCAGAAATAACTGGCAGGATTCACTTGTGCAATACGATCTGCAGCAGAGGAGTAATGGCATACCCCACAGTAAGGGTGGTACTCCCCCCAATTCCCCCACAGAGCCAATCGAATACAGAGAGGTTATAGTATCGCTTGTAGGAGTACCAGAATATAAGATATCAAGAGTCTTTTCATATTGTTGGGTTGCAAACATCAGGAAGTCATGGCATGCAAAGGATATGCGACCAAATATTAAAAATTAATTACTTTATTCTACATTGGCTGCAGTTAAGTGTAAGAGGGCAATTACTTTTTCACACAACAGAAATGGGTGTTGAGATTTTTTGTTCAGTAAATAAATTAAATAAGCAAAAAACATTCACATTCATTTATTTATTCACTCAGGTTCCCTAAAATCAATATTATATTTTGTCTAAAGATCTGAAAACGTGAGAAGTGTGAGAAATATGCAACAATAAAGGAAATCAGAAAGGGGGCAAAAACGTTTTCATGGCACTGTACACGCACACGCGCGCACACACACACACACACACACACACACACACACACAAAATAATGTTACAATAGAATAAGAAACACACATTCCAAAAGGAATACAAAAGCTCTAAGAAGTCGATCCAAGCAGTGGTCTCAGTGTAGTACAAACTGAAAGGATTACCGAAGAGAGACGGTCCTGTCTGACTAACCACCAGGATATTAAACTCTAACTTTTTACATTAAAAAAATATGTCCTGTTCCCCTGTCGTGGATATTCAGCTTGGCTCCATTCTTACATCTAGTCTTATCTGATGACAGAGGGAAATGTGGTCATTGTACCAGCTGCACTTGGTTTCATGGTGAAACTGATGTTAATTCTCAACCATATTTATGACTGAGGGAAAATGGAATACTAAAAAAGTCGAAAAACGTCCGCGCATTTTCATCAATGAAATCGGCTCAAATTGAACTCACACACTCATGCCACCTGATATGTACAATGGATATACAGCATAGTCTAACAAAAAGCAATCAAACACTTATATATAATAACGCAAATTACTCTAACGACAGCATACATCACCATGAGACACATTATAACTCAGAGCCCTTAGCTTTCCGTGCTATAGCTTTACTATGGTAAAGTTACGCCATTTCTGAATTTCGGTCTGCTAAAAGCAAGCCAATCTCCCCTTCTCACTCTCTCTCTCATACACCCACCCACCCTCCATCCCTAACTCCATCCCTCCCTCCCTCCCTCCATCCATCCATGCTTGTCCTTATGAAGCCTTGCACTGTAATGGCTGGAACAAGCCCCCAAGCACAACCGCCCCACACAATCCACATCCAGGAAGCCTGCTTTTCTTCAGGAGACAAAGTACATAATCAATGCGGTTAACTATCACGCACAGACACACACACACACACGCACACACACACACGCATGCACGCACACACACACACACGCGCACGCACACACACGCACGCACGCACACACACGCACGCACACACGCACGCACACACGCACGTGCACATGCACACACACGCACACACACACTCACACACTCGCACACACTAACACTCATACACACACACACTCGCACACGTGCACAAAAAAACCCCACACCCACACATTCTCTCTCTCTTTTTCTCTCTTTCTTTCTCTCACAGACACACACACGGACACACACGCATGCACACACATCCGCTCTCTCTCACACACATGGACACACACGCATGCACACACATCCGCTCTCTCTCACACACACGGACACACACGCATGCACACACATCCGCTCTCTCTCACACACACAGACACACACATGCTCACACGTGTGCAATGCAAACACACACACACAAATCTATTTACCCTACATATATATGTACTCGATGGCTTCTTGCATGTGTGTGCACAGGTGAAAGGCAGACACATTGGCGCACACACATTGCACATTCAGATCAAGATTACCAAAAGACATGAAAATCACAGCATGTGTGTTTTATTTTTATTGTTTCTTCCCCCTCCTCTTCCTCGGAGTGGAATGCCCAATCAAATTCATCAGGGCTCAGTGCCGCTAACTCTGCTATCAACACGGGACAGTGCAGACATGCTCTCCTCCAGAGCGTGTGATGTCAGCCGCCACTTCGCAAGATAGGGTTCTACAGAAATGAACTGGAGGAACACTTCAATTATGTTTACCAGGTCCGTCAGAAGCACCCAGTCAACCTCACGCTCCTAATCCTAGCAACGCCAGAGCCAATCACGCCTCATCCAGCAATGACATGGTCCGGATTCTATACCAGACCATGGTGCTCAGCATTGCATGAGAACAGTGCCATAACAGATGCCAGACCATAGAGCCCAGCCATGCACTAGAGCAGTGCCATAACAGATGCCAGACCATAGAGCCCAGCCATGCACTAGAGCAGTGCCATAACAGATGCCAGACCATAGAGCCCAGCCATGCACTAGAGCAGTGCCATACCAGATGCCAGACCATAGAGCCCAGCTGTGGACTAGAGCAGTGCCATAACAGATGCCAGATCATAGAGCCCAGCCATGGACTAGAGCAGTTCCATAATACCAAACCATTTGGCCTATCCACACACTAGAGCAGTGGAGAACATCCCAGCACTAGAATAGTGCCATAAGAGATTCCAGACCATAGAGCCCATCCATGCACTAGAATAGTGCCATAAGAGATTCCAGACCATAGAGCCCATCCATGCACTAGAACAGGGCCATAAGAGATTCCAGACCATAGAGCCCATCCATGCACTAGAATAAGCCATAAGAGATTCCAGACCATAGAGCCCATCCATGCACTAGAACAGGGGCATCAGAGATTCCAGACCATAGAGCCCATCCATGCACTAGAACAGGTCCATAAGAGATTCCAGACCATAGAGCCCATCCATGCACTAGAACAGGGGCATCAGAGATTCCAGACCATAGAGCCCATCCATGCACTAGAATAGTGCCATAAGAGATTCCAGACCATAGAGCCCATCCATGCACTAGAACAGGGCCATCAGAGATTCCAGACCATAGAGCCCATCCATGCACTAGAACAGGGCCATAAGAGATTCCAGACCATGGGGACCATCCATACACGAGAACAGTGCCATGACAGATACCATTGTCTTAACAGGACAAGCCACCCAGAATCTGCCAGCGCCATATAATTATTTCACAGAGCTCCCCAGTCCTTCACACACCTTTTACATTAATTCCTGGTAGAAATATTTCAGCATTGGTGGTTTTGGCATCTGTGGGACTCCTCCCCTCGACTACAACAGCATGTTTATCACATCATCCTGATGCACAAACAGCTAATCACAGCTAATACGGGCTACATGATCGAGACTATTTAAACAGAATAATGAGTGTTGCTGGAGTGGGCGAGCCGGTGTACAGTTTGCATTTAATATAGGGCAGCCATATTAGCAGCAATAACAAACAACTGTGGAAAAAGAAAACATGGTGGTGCTTAATGAGTATGTGCAAATCTCATCTCCCAACAGATTGACTCTCCATAAAATTTTATATTCTCATTACGCCTTCAGAAGGGTACCCCCACTGAAGCAGTACACTGTGGCGTCCTATGGAGGAGCAGCGGCAGCAGCAGAATTTTGGGAGACTTTCTGCGCGGCGCACACGGCCCGGCGATGCCGGTCGTTTTCGTGGGTTTGCGGGGCTCCTCTCAAGGCGGAAGGAGGGGCTGAAGTACTCCCCCGCCCGGTACAGGGCCATTAGAGTGATCTGAAAGCCTTTTTGTCGTGAGGCTCCAGGGGGTTGCCGTAGCTGGACACTGTATCGTGATAAATCATTCTGCTCCACTTACTCTGAGGGAAGTGCATGCGTTTCGGAAAAGGCCTTTTCGGCCAGCCGTCCGGCTCCAGCGCGGAGCCGAGCGCAATGTTTTTGTTCAACAATGCATAATGCCGATATAACGTAATTATATTGATTGCGCTGCAGCACTTTGCCAGACATGAACAAGACGTTCTTGATTTAAAAAAATATGTCCCTAAATAATTGAAAAAAAAAAAAATTAAAAGAAGGACTCATAGAAAAACATTGATAGCTCGGGCGGTGTTTAGATTCCGTCGAATGCGTTGTGGCGCTCTGGAAAGTGGGATGTTGTGGCAGCCGATGTGAATGTGGTGCATGAGAGGGGGTGAATGGGTTGTGGGCGGGGCAGGGGAGACATGGTGACGGACAGGGGGGCGGAGCTCGGCGGTAAATGGATTACTGCAGCACTGTGGGGTTCAGGAGGGAGCGCCCATAAAGGCTGCATTAAGGGGGCTATGTGGGGGAACCCGCCTTTCCGTCATCCATCACAGCGCTGCCGCTAAACAACGGCCCGCTGAGTTACTGCAGGCGCTGGAGGTGTGGCTCGGGTCACCATGGAGACGGAAGGCCTCTAAAATCAGATCTGTGAGATCAAACTAGGAACATTAAGTTTATTGAAAGAATAGGGCATATTTTTGAAGAAAAAAAAAGAAGTGTGCATCTCTGTGTGTACACTACTGGTCAAAAGTTTGAGAACACCTGCTCAAACCAGTTTTTTCATGATTAAAAATGCTTTAAACTGTATAAACTTGTCTATACATATTTAATATTTCATTATATGATATGTGTCCTTATATAAGCAGATAATCATAAGTGAATTGCATTCAAAAGTTTAATTTTTTAATGAAAATGGATTTTGTTAGTACATTGGGAGGGGTGGGGAGGGGCATTGTTTTGTTATTTAAATAAATGTGTACATACTGGTGTTCATGATGATGTCTATCTTAACAGGTGCTCCAGGGCCTGTGGAATTCTTCATATTTGAAAAAAATTAAATAAAGACCACCCATCATATTTAAAAATGGGGTCTAATCCCCCATCAGTTTCACCCTTCTTCATTCTATTGGAAATGCATGGTACTGCATGTGGTGAAACTTATGTAGGAATAAACTCAATTTCTCTTTAAATATAAATGGACTGGTAAATGGTAAATATGGCAGGTGGTCTTTATTTTTTCTAAATATGAAAAATTCTACAGGTCCTGGAGCACCTGTTAAGATAGATATCATCATTAACACCAGTATGTACCAATTTATTAAAATAACAAAACAATGCCCCCTCCACCCCTCCCAATGTACTTACAAAATTGCCATTTTCATTTAAAAATCAAACTTTTGCATGCAATTCACTTATAATATCTGCTTATATAAGGACACATATCATATAATTAAATATTAAATGTGTATAGACAAGTTTATACAGTTCAAAGTATTTTTAATAATGAAAAAACTGGTTTGAGCAGGTGTTCTCAAACTTTTGACCAGTAGTGTATATATATACAGTAAGTACGATATATGTGAAGTGAAGTGGCATATGCTTTTGTCATTGTTGACACGGAGTCTCACAGCCCCAAAGAAAATAAACTGTCTCTCGGTCTCGTGCTGTACCCCACACACCCTCCCAAAAACAGAAAATCAAGCTTCCAGCTTGCCACTTAACAATTGTCAGAAACTGAGTGATAGGTTTTAATCTGGGAGGGACTTCCTGTTGAGGCTAAGCCAATCAGAACCAATTGTTAAGATGGACATTCATAAGCCTGTCACATCAATGAAAAGGTTCTTGGTGGGGGGTGCTGAGAAGCACGGGCACCTCTGTAGAGGGCTTTCTGCCAGCTGTTGTTTCTTATCACTCTGTAGTCCACCAGCTGTGCTGCACTGCCATTGCATCAAAGGAGGACACAGAATCTCCAGCTAGCTCTTGCTAGACAGGGATGGAAATCTGTGCGACAACGTAACCTATCATGCACCACCCTCTGTGTCTCCCGGCAACGGTTGGCCCTGACACGATCAGAATTCAAGAACAAAAACATTTTTAACCTTTAACATGACAAAAAAAAAAAGAAAAAAAAAAAAGTTTGAAACAGTTTATTTTCAATACTCTTTCAAATACTTGAAGTCTCATGAATAACCGAATGGACATTCATCTCATTGGAGGCAATTTAATCTGCTCTCTTCAGCAAATGTTGCATCGACTCCCAGAGGTTTGACGCCATTTGTACAAATCAAATTAAGTTTAATCACTATGCAAAGACATATTACAGGGTTAATTTTATGTGATGTCTCCACATCTTTAATGTTCTGTATATTTTGTCTATTAAAAAAACAAATAACAGACTAAAGGAAAGAAAATAACGGTCATATCAAACAATAATTGTCAGATTTGGATGCCAGACCCCTGGAGAGTGTCCTTGAAAAATCTTCAATGAAGAATCAGGCCCCTGATTTCTCTCAATAATGACCTTGGATTCAAATATTTTTGGTTCAATTGAAGCAAGCCTAGAGCCCACTCAGCTGAACCATCCAATCAGGAGCAGCGTAATTACCGTGCGGTGGACCGTGGTTATCGCATCACAAATTTCAATAACTCCGGCACTGTGTTGCTTTGCTGTAATTTACTCACTAACGTCCAGCTGATTTGCATCAAATCAAATTTCATGGGTGGAGTAATGGGTTTAAATAAAGCATTAATGACACTAAATCTCTTGAGAAATCTGAGGAGCTTCAGGAATAAGAGAAAAAAGGTCTTGTTGTTTTTGTTGATTACACGTCAGCGGCGCAAGACGCATTACATGTTAATTAAACATCGTAAAGGACCAAGCCAAACAAAGCAGGATTACTGAGATTAGCTGAATAACTGGATATTGTTTTACAAAATATGAACAATAATAAATATTTAAGAAGTTAAAACATTCTAATGTTGCTTAACTGAAGTGAAAACTAATGCCGCCTCTCCAACAAGTTGTTTTATGGTGTTTTCTGTGAATTCACTGTTGTGTTCTGTGGAGACCCTCTCATATAAAGACATTCTGGAAACCACGGAAACATGGGAACCCATTTCAGAGCGGATATTTATTTTTCATTAAAAAAAAAACATGGATGCATGAATGCACTTTTCTGTTGAAATTGCAAATCCAACCAGACCATATAGAGGTTTTGGTTATTTCAAGGGCTGCAGAACCCCTGTTGCTGTACAGGATTAGGATCACACACTCACTGTCATCCAGAACATGAGACACCATAGATCCAAAATGGTATTACCTGGACGAAGATGCGGCACGACCTCTCTCGCTTCTGCAGCTGTGAACAAAAAACAGAACAAAAAAAAAGAACAATTAATTCTTTGAAGAGTATAGGCTTTTTTGGAATGTTCTAGAACTCCATTGCTTTCAATTACCAGTAGTGATTGTTACATCAGCATTAGAATGTTCAGTTAAGAACATTCTAATCACATATTTGCATAAGGGTTAATCAGAAAACGGTTTATTTTCCAAATAGTTAACTGACAACAAACTGCACCGGCCGCGGCGTTCATGAATCAATGATCTCCTGTTTCACTTAAGCTGAAAATATTGTGCACTTGTGTCCTCTCCCTGCAAACTGATAAAAAATTGTTAAAAAATTTGTACAAAATTAGCAGCAGAACCCAAGTGGAATTTAAATTCTAAAGTACTGTGTAGGTCATGTCTCTATGTCTTTCTCCCACTCTGTCCTCTCTCTCGCTACATCTGTCTTTCTCTCGCTCCGTCTCCCTCTCTTTTTCTGTTAATGGGTCACTGGTGGATAAAAGCTGCTGGAAGGAAAGTGGTTCAGAAATTTCTATCAATTCCTTTGTTTCCATAATTTTTCTTGATGCGTTTTCAACACATGCTATCACTACAATCTTTGAGAACTATTAATTAAACATGTGTTGTTGGAAGACTTAAACTGCTTTTCGTGCATTTCTCCAGATTGCTCACCAGTTGAACACCTTTGGGGGAAATATTAATCAATTTGACAGAGATGAAGACAAAGCCAAGACATGTTTTTACTCATGTGCATGTGCAGTAATGCACCAAACATGTGGGACTCAGACAAGCAGGACACATCTGTCAAGCACACACTTGCAATAAAACTGAATAAAAAAATGATTCTGGATGAGAAATAAACACGTTGTTTTCAATGTCCTCACGCACTCTGGAGTGGCTCTAATTTGCACCGTACTTTAGAGGGAAGCACTCACGCCCAATCAGGGCCAAGTTAACAGGATGTTGCCCCATTAGTGCTAGTCTTTGATCACGAAAGTGGCACGAATCTTGGCGTTTGCCATTAAAATCCGCCCTTTGTCTCAAAGCGCGGAGCGTCTTGTGCGCTATGAAAAGATTCTTTCATTGGCCTGGCTCACACCAGCGGGTACCCAAATAATTGAACTCAAAGGTAAACATGGCTTATGCAGACTGGTTGCCAAACAGGATGAGGGGTATCCGGCATGTGACCCTAACGGAGAGAGTGCGAGCAGGAACCGCACACAGCGCATTATGTCATCAACTTATTTAATCCCGAGATGATTCTGAAGATTTAATCACCAAATATTGAAAACCAACATAAAAATAGCCCTGTGTTGGTATTCATCTGTACGGAGCTGCAGAGGCCTTTACTATAGGCCTGAAGCGGAATACTTAAGCAAATGCTGTTTCTGAGTTGATTAGGAAACGGTTTGAGAGGAAATTATTAACATATCCAAACCACGCATGCACCAGAGGCATTTCTCCACCATTCGAGGTGCCCTGAATTGATTAGAGAACTATCTGCCTCAAACGGCCATTTCATGACAAGACGTTCGATTTCTCAATTCAGTCTAATTGAAAGTGCTGGCTGTTAGTGAGGCCGACTTTCATCATTGACTGGAAGAGCAGGGTTGGGTTCTTGACTTACAGGAAACAGATGAGAACACGAAGCTCCACATCTAAGTGCTTAACATACTTACTTGACATGAACAGACTGTATTTTACGACTAGGCCCAAATTGTGCTACAACTAGACAGGAAGCCCAAGGACAGACTGGCACACCGTCCCCGGGGCAATCACATCAACAGAACATTATTGTAAGCGTTTGGCTCTTTTCCAGTCGAAGGAAACAACAATATTCATCAACAATTAAGCCAAAACAATAGACGTGCATAATGGCTAGAGACCCAAATCACTGGCAGATCTGAAAGGATTGTTAAATATAAAAAATAAATTATATAATTATATACTCTATATTTGTGTGTGTGTGTGTGTGTGTTTGTGCGTGCATGTGTGTGTGTGCGTGCGTGCATGCATTTGTGCATGCGCGTGTGATAGGGATTTGCCGTTTGCTCTTTGTGGCAGTGGCTCAAGAAAAAGCGGGAGAGCGACTGGTTGAAAAGGCAGACACCTCTAATTCAGGCGTTCCGCTACGAGCCCCATCGCGGCTGCTTGCGCTAAAGAATTAAGTAAATCACCCGGCCTGTCCTGCGCTTCACTGACTCATGTCTTAGATTTTCACGCTCCTCTGCTCACACTGGCAATTTAGCGTCTGCAGTCTGAAGGTTGTGCCGGCAGAAAAAAATTAAATAAAGCAAAGAATGAGGGGTTTAAAATGGGACTCCATTCTTAAAAACCAGACCGCACGCACCCCCCCCCCCCCCCCTACACACACACACACACATATTTATCCTGGTCCTGCTCTCAGGTTTAAAAAAAAAAAAACTATTAAGCTTGGTGCCGGCATATACAGTATGTGTCAGGTCAAATGACATTCTTCCAGCCAAACCCAAACCGTAAAATTATTATTATTTTTTTTTTTAAATACACTAATTGAAACTCTTATTTGGGAAAATCAGGCTTCAGGTCTGAAATAAAGTTTGAAAAAGCGTTTGCAAAGCAGGTGTTTGAGCGATCGGGAGGAACGCCCAAACGAACCGAAGGCTGAGGGGCTGGAGTTCTGGCAGTGATTGTTTTCCACCGGCTGTGCCGTGAACTGAATGTGTTACGCTAACTGCCTGAGTGCCCTGGGCTCCACCAACTGCGGCTTGGTAATAATGACATTAGTTTTGCGCTAAATGCTCAAGAGCGGTGTCTTGGGCGCAGCTCTCTGGAATACATCACACCCATACGAGGGCGACGCTCACTGTGGACTCGTGCATACGCTACTGCAGTGAGGATAAAACGGCCATTTTGTTTTGCATGGATAACGTGCCTAATTTTCTCTATCTGTACTCTTCCCTCTAACCTCTGTAGGATCAGCAATTAGCCTACGTCGTAGATTTACTGTATATCTATGCGGGTCATATCCCTGCTGGCCTCTGATCGTCAGAGTCATAACGCCAGATGGAGGTGAAGGTTGCGCGTTAAACTTAGCCACACCTTTCTGTCAGTCTGTTATTTTCTGTTTATTAAACAAGGGGACCATGCAGCATTTTCCACAGCAATGCTGAGTCCCTAGTCATGAAAACAATTTCTGCTCTTCAGGTCTGACTGCATGTGATGATTGATGACTGATGATGATGATGATGATGATGATGACAATGATGATGAAGAAGCAGAAGAAGAAGAATCAGAAGAAGATAAGCAGTCACAAATGACAGTTTGACAGGTGAGAGAGAGAGAGATATAAAGAGAAAGAGAGAAAGAGCGAGAGGTTAAGATGCGGAGCGTGTTTTTGCAGGGTCTGGACGGGGGTTACCTTGTTCAGGCTACGAGCCGCACTGTCCTTTCCCCCGGGGGTGAGATTTCGGAGCTCCACATCCAGCAGGTCCACCAGCTGTCCCATGGCCTTAACGGTGTAGGTGATGTCCCCCGCGTGGATGTGACCCTTGGTCTGTTCCGAAAGCTCCTTGGCGATGGTGGCGGCCGAAGTCTCTCCTGGCTTAAGCTTGGTGAAGACAAAAAGAAGGGAGACCTTTAATTTAGGGACAAAAACTTAATCTCTGCTCAGGTTGCAACAGACGCTTTTTAATGTTATGTTCCTTTAAGAAGCATAGCTTCTTCTTTGCTTATGAATACTATGCAAACACTGCATTCACATACTCCAGTCTTCTGATAAGATGTACGGTCGTAAATATTACAAAATGAACGGGACTGCTCCATTTCAGAAGCCATTAGGCCCCCGACCAGATTGCAATTTTACAAAACACTAAGTTTAAAGGATGATTGACACCAGTAACATTACCACTTGGCCTTCTGCCAAATGGCGCAGTCATTAAGTTTTGAAATATATGATGTTTGTAGGCCACAATAATTGTTACCCCCTGCTTGAGATATCTCAAATGTGTACTGTTATAAGTGATGGCGCACGGAGAAAACAAGCTAATAGAACAGACAATTAAGCCAGGTTCTGTGATTGTGCATTAACAGCAGTAGAAGAAGAGTGGGTTGAACAAGGACAAATCACAGCTTGCAAAGCACTGCTGTTGGGACTTTGGAATGTCTGAATTGGCTAATAATAAAAAATAAAAAAAGGCTGATTATTGTCAAAGCCCAAATATTTCAGTAATGCACGTTCTGATGCCTCCATTGTGTGGGAGCTCTAACATCAAACGGCTTTGGGAAAAGAACATTTCAACTGGCTTAGATATTCCCAGCTATTAAAAAAACATAATAAAAAAGAGTTACTGAAACAGTCAGGGACATTTGAGCTTTGTGGTCCAATTAGAAACAAGAGGCCTATGGAACTCAGGACGGTTAGGGTTACAGAATCCTTAGAGGACACAAAAATACCGAACAGTGCAGAATCCAGGGTTTGACATTGGAACATAAAGCCGTGTTGGATATGGACTGAGTCACCAAAGCCCCCCATTGCATTGACAAAGACACAGCAGAGAAACTCCAGCTCACTAATTAAAGCCGTTGGAGAAGCCAGATTTTCCGCCTTCCTGTACACTTTTGAGCGCCGAGTTACCGGCCTTTCTCATTCACGCCTGAAGTGTACAAAGTCATGTTCCGGGAGGAGACAACTCACTGCCATGTACTGTATGCAACCTGAAAATACCTTTATGCCGGGAGGTTAGGCTTCAATTTAATCTCACCGCTGAGCATTTTGTCCTGAACTTTGCGAAACAGGTTTTAGTGTAACAAGCGTAACCAAAGATTCGTTACAAGAAAGACTTTGAATTCCCTTTTCTCCATGACTCACAGTGTTGTCTTCACACATTTAACCGAACAGATAAAGTCGTGAAATTTGTAAAGTACGCTTTAATTTGTTACACCAAGAAGATCCCAAACATTGTATCATGACTAAACACGGATTTACATTTATATGCATTTTCTGGAATCGTCACAAGCGAAGCACTGCACCTAAAATTTTCGAACGAGCTTCGATGAGACAGCGCACACTGGTAAGACTTCCATTCAACAGCAAATAAATGGACAAGATATGAGAAGGTGACTCCAAGGTCGTGTTTGTGTGAGACTTAGGGTTAGGGTTAGGGTTAGTTTGGGCAGATTGTTTTCTACATTACATTAGAGATAATAACGGGAAGTGGAGCTGTGGGGATATATGGCGACTGATTGGAGATAAAAAAGGATTCGTGTTACCTGATGGGAAGGAAAATGTAATTGCATCTCTCGCCCCCTTTTCTTTCCTTCTTGCCCAAGTGTGCGGCTGAAAACCGAGCCTGCAATTCCAGGCAGTTTGGTGGCGCTGGACCCGAGGCACCAGCCATGTTTTTGCATAACAAACATTGCAATTGCTAGATCTAGCGTATACGCTACTCAATTATGCCTTCTGTCAAATTTAGTACAAAGCAAATGATACTATTTAAAATAACCTCATTAGACAGATGAACGGTTCCACTGGGGATTAAGTCTTTTTGGGAGGAGGGGTTGGGTGGGTTTGCAAAACAAACTGCCCAGAGAAAAATTTGGTCATTTAAGCCGTGACTATTAAAGGAGGCTCTATCTATTGATCAAATTCTCACGTTGTTTTCGTTTGCTTTTACACCCCAGTGAAATGGCTGAATATCAGAGGCTCATGTTACACTGAGTTAGTCATGTTAACACTCGTTTAATTTCTAAGGAAACAGGAAGAAGCACTCACAATTACGTCCTGTCAAGCTCCATATTATCACTAACATGAGCGCTAGAAAGAAATGAGTCACGCTTTTACGTTGATAAAACATTGTAGATACTATTATAATTAGACAAAGGGCCGTGCTTTAGCACCATTTCTTAATTATACAATGTGGGAAAGTCAACCGTGTGTTTGACATAAAGACCAGCGCAAAACTGAACAGTTTGCAAAGAGACCAGAGACAGGCTGTCACTGAAACACAGATGTACGGGGACTGCAAAGTGGCTCTTCCTTTTTATGTAACCAGCTGTCTACCTGGTGGCCCAAGTGCAGGGGTCCCCAATCTTATCCAGAAAGAGCCGGTGTGGGTGCAGGGGTCCCCAGTCTTATCCAGAAAGAGCCTGTGTGGTTGCAGGCTTTTGTTCCAACCAAGCAGTAACACACCTGATTCCACGAATCAACCACTAGAGTCGTTGCTAAAGACCTTGATTAGTAGAACCAGGTGTGTTACTGCTTGTTTGGAACAAAAGCCTGCATCCACACCGGCCCTTATTGGATAAGGCTGAGGACCCCTGCACCCACAGCAGCTCTTATTAGATAAGAATGAGGACCCCTGGCCTAGTGGCATGTGTCTGGTTTTGCGTTTCCTTTTGTATTTTGTTTCTCCCCTGTTGATTTTAGGATTGGCATAAACCTGTCAAAACCCCTTGATAAGGAGCTCCGTGATGGCCGAGGTAATTCACTCTGCGGCACCCATCAGGGTTCCACACTGCCTGTGGTTCTGTTTTAGATTATTTTTTTGCCTTTTGTCAATAGAACTATTCCTTTTTGTTAATAAATGAATCTCTTTTGTAAATATCGTGTTTTTTGTACTTTATGTTGCGACTCATAAGGGGCGGACCCTAACAATCCTCTTAAGGTGCCGGTCCAGTGCGTGGATGGGCCCCGTGGTCAACTGTGGTCAGCAGCCTCACGGGGCGACACATCATTCACCTATAAAAGCCTTGGCAAGGAAGTACATTTCAGAGGGAGGATACGGATAAAAATAAAAGCGCAAAAGCAACGGTGTTGTTGTTCGTCTATCTCTCGTCTTAGATCAGCTTCCTTTCCTTGATGTTCCGGGAGATTTATTTTCACTGGGGATACCGCGTTTATCATATCCGCCATTAGCCTGTAAGTCTGTTGCTTGTGCTTGAGATTAAATTAAAGTTTTGCTCTTTGTTTATTGAGGCTGCAGATCAAAATGGCGTAAAGATCGATGAGCACACATCAGCCCCGTGAATATATATTTATTCGTAGTACCTGCCGTTATTTTAGCTGTTCTCGGATGCAACCACAGGTGAGCCACGTTGCGATATCTGAACATGGAACTCCAACTACTGGCTCCAACACGGCCTGCCTGACGAATATCAGCACGCACATTTAGAAACTCAGCCCAAAAACCATTTAGACATGCAGGTGCCTTCACAAGACTTAATGCAAATTTCAGCACTTGCCCTGATTGCAGATGAGTAATGATGTTTCCTGCTTAGAGATATGCTCTAGCCATGATCTTCAGGTCTAAATCGACTGATGCACAAGCTTGATTAATGGACATGCTAATTAACACACAAATCTTCACAAACAAGCTCACATTTGATTGATGCGCCGAGGACTGCCTTTCTTAGGAGTCTGAATTATTAAGGATTGTAAAACAGCTCTTCCACCAAGCTAAATCTAATCAGATGAATGATCATTGTCTTCCAGGACGGCGATGGCACACAATGAGAGATAGAAATTTGGTGCCTTCTGACAAGTTACCAAGGCAACCAAACTCAAAGAGCTACACGACTCCGTCATGCTACACTGACGAAACCCACACGCCTGGTTCACACATTTTACACGCAGACATTGCATGTGTTATACATCAACATGCAAATAACTCACTTTTGTCTGTCACATGAGTACTGCATACTACATGCCTTGTACAATGATGATATGGCCCCAGACTCAGTGACTTGTATTAAGTATCACAGGATTACAGGTACCGCAGAAGGCAATACGAACGCCTACTCCCGGCAAGATGTTTGGCGCCTTTGTTTGGAGACTCTAATGCATCCCCAAAGACATCGGTTTCAGCTCTCCTCACCCAAGAGCTCACGAGACGACTTGTTTAATAAATTTTTTTTAAAAGCTAACTACATTTGACTAAATGTGGCAAGGGAAGAGCATCGCTCTCATTTTTTGGAGAGCGAAAATCAACCGCTTGTGAATAACAAATAAATAAATAAATAAAAAAAAAAAAAAATGGGTCTCTCTTCTCCTCTCCCCCCCCCCCCTTGGTTATATTATATTTCAGCCTCACAACAAACAGCACATCACTCTTAACTGTTTCTTTCCGCCCTTAAGCAAAAAAAAAAAAAGAAAAAAAAAAGAAAGCGCTTGATCCATGTGACCCAGTGGCTCCCTGTCAGGCTCTCTGTGGGTTATTATGATTCATAAAACGGGACGGCGTGAGGCGTCTTTTGATTAACCGTGGCTCTTGTGCAGCGTGTCGCCGTCCAAGTTGGGATTCAAATTCTTGGATGGTGTGCCCTCTTCATGTGAGGACCCGGTCTGAGTCTGACCACAAAAAAGCTTGGACTTAGGCCTGACTTTACTGTCTGCTTGTGTGGAGTTCTGCTCTGGCAGCGGAAAAGCTTGGACTTAGGCCTGACTTTACTGTCCGCTTGTGTGGAGTTCTGCTCTGGCAGCGGAAAAGCTTGGACTTAGGCCTGACTTTACTGTCCGCTTGTGTGGAGTTCTGCTCTGGCAGCGGAAAAGCTTGGACTTAGGCCTGACTTTACTGTCCGCTTGTGTGGAGTTCTGCTCTGGCAGCGGAAAAGCTTGGACTTAGGCCTGACTTTACTGTCCGCTTGTGTGGAGTTCTGCTCTGGCAGCGGAAAAGCTTGGACTTAGGCCTGACTTTACTATCCGCTTGTGTGGAGTTCTGCTCTGGCAGAGGAAAAGCTTGGACTTAGGCCTGACTTTACTGTCCGCTTGTGTGGAGTTCTGCTCTGGCAGCGGAAAAGCTTGGACATAGGCCTGACTTTACTGTCCGCTTGTGTGGAGTTCTGCTCTGGCAGCGGAAAAGCTTGGACTTAGGCCTGACTTTACTGTCCGCTTGTGTGGAGTTCTGCTCTGGCAGCGGAAAAGCTTGGACTTAGGCCTGACTTTACTGTCCGCTTGTGTGGAGTTCTGTTCCAACAGCGGAAAAGCTTGGATTAGGCCTGACTTTACAGTCCACTTGCAGGGAACTCTGTCCCTTTATCTTCACAACATGGAGAAAAATAGAAAGAGAAAAATGAGAAACAAGCTGTGAATAGAATCTGCGACCTTTAGCTCACAAGCCCAGTTCCGTACCCACTGGTTAGATTCCCAGGTAGGACACGGCCTTGAGCAAGGCACTGAACCTGAATTGCTTCAGTATACCTATATCCAGCTGTATAAATGCATTCTATGTAAAAGTTGTGTGAGTCTGCTAAACGGCAGTAATGTAATGTAATGCAGAAGTGTACAGGCGTAGTGAGCCGAGACTTGAGCAGGCGAGACTTGAGCAGGCGAGACGCGCGCTTACCTTCTGCATAATGTGGCTGACCCACGGCGACGTGCAGTTGCTCAGGTCGGGTCCTTGAGGATCCCAGTAGACCTCCTGCGCCATGCACGCGTACGTAGCGATCCCTGGAGAGACAGACAGACGAAGCGGACGTTAGCGCGCGGCTAATAAACCCCTGAGGTTCGGGCTGGGCTCTGACACAAAGAGGCCGTGTCGCAGCGTGGATGTGCAGATCACGCTCCAGTTGCTGAGAGCCTGAGGTGCGAGGCCAAGCAACGCATTACATGAACCTTAATCTGGATTAGGTCCGTTTTTACAATGCATTTTTGCTGCTTGCTTTGGCTTTTCCCCTCCTTCCAGTTTCCTCATTTCAATGACAATGGTGTGTCTGTGTACGGTTTCATGCATTCATTTATGATTCTATATGCGTCCAATGAAAAGAAGCGCTATTAAATCTGCCTCTGCAGCCACACGGGCAAACGCATTTTTCCACTAAGCGCCACCCCCCTACCGCCACACACCGCACACCCCACGCACACACCCCACACACCCCACGTTCTCCGTGAGTCATAACCGGTTGGTGCCGATCCCATTGCGGCGTCCTCCTCGTTTTGTTTCTACGTACGCCGCAGCGGTTAGCGATCACAATCACCCGCTGAGTCCACAACTCGCCATCATTAACACGGCGTGACATTCGTGTGAAACTTCAGCTTCAGCGATGGTTGTGAACCTGGCGTTTATTTAGAAAATGTTGATGATTTTGCTCTGCTTCTCCTCAAAGGCAACGTTGGTTTGAGATCGGCTCCAAGACATGAATTATAACAGACTTAATAGGGAAACCGAAATGTGTTTTGTACGGACGGATGTAGCAGCCTTTTTCTTTCACGCTTACGCAGAACACAAAAATAAAAATAACCACCCCCTCCACCCCGAGCTAAACACTGAAATTACTTCACACACGTTTTACGTTATAAATGTAGTTAGTAATGCCATTAGTGACCTGAATATAGCCCTGAAATTAATTTGTGTGAACACAATAAATGGTTCACAACACAATGAAATGCAAAATGCATCCTGTGCTCTACACAGTGAGGTTAAAGTATTGTACTGCCACATAAATAACTTCCTGATTATCTCGTTTTTTTGCCTGTATCTTTTTCCCACACTGGCTGCATTTTCCAGAAAACTAAAAAAAAAAAAAACATAAAAAAATAATCCATGGTTATTCTGTCACTACATGTCTGCAGTTTTATCTTTAAAAAATGTATCCATTTTAAAATTTCAACAGATTTCATATGAATTAACCGGTCAATGAAAGAACAAGGATACACCTGTTAATAGGTTGAGAATAGTGATTGTAGTTATGCCACCTGCCTCTCCCTTCACTAATGCTACCCAGCTGCTACAAATGTGACACAATGCTCTCTTACCCGTTGTTCCTGCAGGGCACGGCTGCCTAGCAACGTGACCCTGGTGCGTTTTGGGCCAAAAGACGTCAGACTCTTCTAACGGGCTGCAGTAATCTACGGCTATGTTCGGCAGCTGGGAGGAGGCTGGTGGTCGTGCGGAGATGGCCGGAACGCCGCCCTCTGCTGGCGACACGGTGGTGGTGCTCCTGCCTCGCTGGCTGGGGGTGGAGGTCAGGGACCCTCTGGTGGAGGTGGTGAAGAGACCCGGCCTGGTCGTCAGTCTCGTCGTCGTGGCGTCCAGGCGCACTTGCACAGACGAAGACGATTCTGCGTAGAACGGCAAACAAAACAGCGGGTGAATAAATGGCACATGCAAAGAAAAGCACAAGAAAAGGCCAAAATATGTATGCAGATAGAGCACAAAAACACTGCAGCGAAAACAATCAAATAGCCAAACCTGCTTCATATTTTCAAATACATAGCTTTGGAAGGCAAATGTCTTTCATGTCATGAACATAAAAGGGTTTATTTTTTTACGACCCTTGTCAGTTAAAGCAGAAGTAGTTCAAGTGGGATTTATTCAAACTGGCAGAAGGCAAATGATTGTACGGTTTCATTTTTGCAAAATAGGCTACTGGTGCCGATTAAAACCAGTCCCTCAAAAAACCACATTACCCAGCAGCCCTGGCTTTGTGAGGCCTCTTTGTTTCATAGTTCTCTTAACAAATCAACATGAGCCGTCTATTATAAAACTGTTAAAATGTATGCTGTACGCACAATAGCGTTCCTTTCTCTCCCCCCCCCAAAAAAGGGGGAAACTACCACAGTGTACTCTCTGTGGACGCTGTTTGCCTAACCACTGAAGGAACAGTTTGATTCCAGATGCACGCTATGCCTCCTCCCAGCCCCTCCAGCTTCCTGCTACAAATCATCATCAATCATTTCAACCAGAGCCGCAAAGCTTGTGAGCTCCTGATTGGAAATAAGGAACCAAATGAGTTTTGTTCCAGGGGCGTTATGAAGCAGCGCGGTGTCAGTCCGGGCCAAACCCCCATGCTGCCGTCGGACTGGGCGAGAGCGGGACGTCAACATTTTGAAGACGACAGGGTAAACAGCTCAGGGCAAACAGACCAAACAAAACGAAGCGGAAAAACAAACCAGGAAGGAACAGCAAATTAGCGACTTAAAGTCAATATCTCAGTCAAAACACGCTTTTTTATTTTTATCGTGATTTTTTTTTTTTTTGTAGGTGGGGAAAATAGATCTGGAACACAAGGAAATGTCATACATATACAAACATATCCCTCAGTTACTTTGTTAAAAATAAAAGTGCTCTGAGACAATCCTTATCAAGCCAGCTCTCATTCACTGGCATGGCATCATAAATCTAGAAAACAATATGCATTGTGTTTGCATCAAAAATAGTCATGCTTCCTGATTTTGTCTGTTATTCTTCCACTCTCAAATCGTGAGCCTTAAATCATTCTCTGTTTGTGTTTCTCTCTCGGTTTCTTACCGTTTGAACGACACTCAAAGATAACTCTGAAACACTCCTCTTATATATGATCAAAACAGTCCAAGCCAACTTATTTTGGTCCTAAAATGGGAAAACAAATCTGCTTTACAAAATATTTTCCAAATGTATCAACACGGAAAAAACACCACTTCCTGTATCACAAGACGACTGGAACAGAAATCCTCCACAGAAATGTTTTCAAAGCAAAATAGTGACAAATTGAACAGTAACAACTTCTGCCAAAAAAGTAATTATTTTGGTAATCTGCCCTTTATTTTAACGACAGCAACCAGAAAGTGTATCTGAACTATTCCCTACTGGCTGGGTTCCTGGTTATTATGTCTCTATGGGTGCGTTTAGCCAGCAGTCACCCATTATTAGTGTGGCATTCCCTGCCTGGAAACTCCCGGGAGCATATGGGTAGTTCACACTGGCACCAAGCTATACAGGGCTTACACCAGTACGGTATATATATATATTACTGTGCCTCATCCTTCCAGAAAATTTGAAAAGAAGGCTTTTAGTTATTATACCCCATGGTCATGGAAACAGGCCCAGAAGGACGTATGGATGGAGTATTTTTCTTTGGATGAATTTAAGAGGATACTGGAGACCTTAAAAACGGACTTTGTAATCTTCTTAATCAATGGCGCTCTGCGTACGGCGTTTTACGTTCCAAACTGACAGCTTGTCGCTTCTCTTGGCCAAGACTCCCTTGCAAAAGAGACGGATATCTAAATGGGACTATATAAGGGAGAAATAAGGGAGAAATAAAATAAAATAAAGAATAATAATAATAAAGGATCCGCCCCGAAAATATGTGACTACGCACCGCAGATATCGAAACAGATCTCGGCTCGGCTTTCTGTTCACATGCTCCGCAGCGAGAATAAATTATTCAAAGCAGAGGACTATATAGGTCTACTGTTTGTGGTACCCCAAGGGTACCCGGATTGAGTCATTATTTCAGAATTCTGTCCCATCCCCTGCCTGCATTATAATGCAATCAGATCAGCCCTTTTCTCCATATACATATATATATATAATATGATGCATTACACAGGGAATGCTGAAGTAAGGGATATAAATCATGGAAAAAAGGGGATCCCTGTAATGTCCTCGGCTCGCTGGTAAACAGCCCCCTCCAGAGGTGTGGCCCTAGGGTACTGGGGGGGTAATTACACCACAAAACATAGCTCCCCCCATCTCAGGAGCACCCGCGCGCTCATCCACAGCCTTACCTCTCCACCCCCACCATCCACAGCCTTACCTCTCCGCCCCCACCATCCACAGCCTTACCTCTCCACCCCCACCATCCTCAGCCTTACCTCTCCGCCCCCACCATCCACAGCCTTACCTCTCCGCCCAACCCCCCCAAGAACACGCTTTATGTTTCCTTTCTAGACATGTTCGCCAGAGCAAAAGCGAACATACTGTACGTCCAGGGGAAATGGAGCCAAACAGAGACACGTTAATGGTAGTCTTTTAGTGCGAGCCTTTGAATGGGTCTGATATATTCCCGTTTGGCTGAACTACTGTAACCTTTTGCTGTGCTCATCCATAAACTACAACCACAAGCCACAGTTTCCTATGTCGACTAGTAAAAGATTTGCCTGAAACAAGGCCAATTATGCTCATTAAAACCCACAAGGTCTATGCATTTTTTACCTGAAAGAATTAGCACCCTATTTACCCCCAAAGACACTAGGTGCGGTAACTGAAACATAACACGTTGTAGCATTAACACTAATTGGAAGATTAAATGCAATAAGCAAGCAGCACTCTGCATGTGTACGAAGCTCTCTCATTCAGACTCAGTTTCGTGTCAGACGGCACTACATCGCACAGATGACATGAGGGATGTCACATCACAAACAGAATGCCACCATACCCAGACGTTAAGTGACTTCAGAATGACATAGTTTATTACCTCTTTTTTTTCCCCACGCAACAACATCTACAGCAGCAATAAAATGACTATAACCTTGAGACTACTAAAAACCAATTTCTGACAAATCCCGGCAAGCACAGTCGTTCAGTATGCGCGGGTGCGTGCGTAGGGTTCTTTGATATGCCGACTTGCTCAGAGTCATTTTAGGGATCTCCTTTGCCACAGGGAAAAGGGAGAACATCTGCATGCTATGCGGGTAGACTCTTTCACATCTGCATGCTATGCGGGTAGACTCTTTCACATCTGCATGCTATGCGGGTAGACTCTTTCACATCTGCATGCTATGCGGGTAGACTCTTTCACATCTGCACGCTATGCGGGTAGACTCTTTCACATCTGCATGCTATGCGGGTAGACTCGTTCACGGCTGAGCCGACGACTAGGACAACTGATGGTGTTTTTCACTGGCCTATCCATACACTATATACCATACACTATATGTCTAGAAAAAAAGAGCCTAGAAAGGTACAAATGCTTTGTCACTGAGGTGGTACCCTATAGGTACATAAAATTGTAACCCTAGCCAGTAGTCCGTAATTGATTTGTACCTTTTTTTGCGTGTAAAAGGTACTTATTTGTACCCAAATAGAACATTATTGTACTTTCAGGATACATGTGGGAAATGTGTTCCTTAAAGCACTAAAAAAGTACATCCACTGTAGCCTATCTTTATCTTTATTTCTGAGTGTCGCAGTGGGACAGGGAGCAGGAGAAAGTCGTCTTCGCCGTGCCTGAAACGGGCAAGGGGACCTTTCCACAGACCTTTTCAGACCTTGGCCACCCGCTGGTATGACAGTAGGTTGAGCCAATGTGCCAGAAAGTCAAGGGCTGCATTCGGATCCAATTTAACACACTCCCTTCCCTGTCGCTCTTCCTTCGAGTGAGCTGTCTTGTGACAAAACTTGCAACATGCAGCTAAAAAACTTAGCAGGTGGAAGGGAAGATGGACGAGAAACAAACCTAAATGGAACTGAACTTCCCTCACAACCGATATTGGACGTGCTACCAAAGAGCTGCCAACGTGACCGCCTACTTTTTCCATGTGGAGCATTGCATTGTGGGATTCTCTTCTTGCTGGAAGCTTGCATTTTATACCCTTGGTGGAAGGGAGGATAAATGAGGGAGGGAGGGGAATATAATTACTCTCTCCCCTTTCTTCAATTGGAACCCAATCCCACTTGGTGTGGCTGCCATACTTCATCCTGGCATTTTGGGGATTCCCCCTTGAAGCGAGAAAATGGAACGACACGAAGAAAGCATAAAATGTGGATCCGTACGTAGCTAAGGCGAGTGTTTCTCTTGTGTAAAGTACATATGGTAGATAGAAATCCAGTTCAGTGCTTATTCCATACTAGGTAGCATGGCCTGTTCACATATCTGATACCGCTAGGCAGAAAACACAATTTACCTTCCATAACTGCAATATTGCATATTTATTTACAGACAGAAACACGCAGGCACGCAGACTGCTTATAGAACTACAGCAATGGGACGGCAGAAGACAAAAGCAGGCTAGATGGTCTATCTTCATTTCAGTCTCTCCTAACAGTGCTTCTCACGGTCTCAAAAACATTGGTACAATAAAAAATAAATATTGTGAGTGAGTGAGTGAGTGTGTGTGTGTGTGTGTGTGTGCGTGCGCGTGCGTGCGTGCGTGCGTGCGTGCGTGCGTGCTTGCTTGCGTGTGCTGTGCTCAACTGAGTTTAATTACCATCAGTAAAGGTAGTAGCTCAGTCAGTAAAGTAATTTTCCATGAGTACAGGCTGTCGCCTATAGCTAAAACAAGGGTAACTTAAGCCCGGGCCAGACCTATTTAAGCTGACTATAACTGAGGGTCCAGGGCAGGGGGATATACCTGGCGCCCCGTCCCACCAAGGAAGGGGGGCGTTTCAGTCACACACTGTTTCTCACACTGTCTACTGCCACTGCGCTGAGGCCCGGAGTTCTTAACCAGGTCACTTCAGGCTAGCAGCCACCGTTAGTGAAAGCTCTGGCGCGTGTGTGTGTGTGTGTGTGTGTGTGTGTGTGTGTGTGTATGTGCGTGCATGCAGTTACTTTTTTTGTTTTGTTACAATTTTAGGTGACATTTCTATATTTTCCTTTCACACACATGACACGTGATTTGTGATAATTGGTTTTAAGGAATAAAAAAAAAGAAATCAGTCCATTCAGATATACTAAGATATACCACACATCAATACATAGGATGCTGGCAACTGCAAATGTTTAGGGGAAAGATATTTTGCATGCACCTTTTTCCAATCCAACATGACTAAAACGTCATGGGGTAACAAAAAAATAAAAAAATAAACATCTATCGATATGCACAATTACTTTAAAAAGTTTTTAAAAAAACTAAAAAACAATCGTTTATTTTTTATTTTTAAGTTTGGGTCAGAAAATAATGATAAATTAATACTGCAGAGTTAATCCAAACATGATATAGGCCTACATTCCTCTAGTCTCATATTTCCTTATTCATATTCCAAAAATAAATAAATAAACCTTGATTGGTCCTTGTTAGCTTCATATTGCGAATTGTAATCTAATCAAGACCACTGCAATGAGCATCCCTCTGTCCCCTGAAACATCATCCTAGACAATGAGAAAGCAAAAACCCTTTCTCTAAGGAACACTTTATCTCTAATAAATAGATTTTTTTAGTCTGCTGTCTGGCACATATGCATAAACTTGAGTCCCTAAAGCACACGATACCAATTTACACACAAAATAGGCCTATCCAGACAAACAAACCACAGTACCACGCTTTACCGTCTCTGCTTTCCATGTCTAGAAAACTATGTGTTTGGGAGGTGAACAGGTAAAACACAGGGCCAATAGAGTGGTACTCCTGTTTCTCCAAACTGTTCCTTAAAGCACAACTGAACTTTGGGCTGTGTAGTTACCTGGCCATGATATGAGTCCAAATGGTGGCAAAATATGTTCATTAGTTGCTCTGTGCTCCCCTGGGGTGATAATCCAGAATAAGATATTTGTCGCATTCACTTCTATAGGGCAGCTAAAACGGTCTCAAAATTAAATTTCTAGCACGTATACGAACGCAAACAAAGCGGAATTCTGTCAATACAAACAATAACCAATCCTCGTACTTATTTTATTTTGTGTAATTAAAATTAGTTATAAAATTATCATTTTCTTCAATATCGTTAGCAAGCTACCAGAAAAGACTAGCAAAATGTCGGTAGGTCGGTTTGTTTACCATAGATATATATGACCACTTGCTTCTGTGGAAATTTGGACCAATGAGTGGTTTCTGACGCATCGGCGCAAGAATTACCTACCGGATCTACGTTCCAAATAAAATACAAAAAAGCCAGGAAAGGGCCATTTCATTTTCAAATAGAGAACTGGTTGTTGTTTGTATTGACAGAATCCTTTTTGTTCACGTTCGCGTTCGTAAACGTGCTAGAAGTGTCATTTTGAGACCATTTTAGCGGACCTATAGAAGTGAATGGAGAGCGACAAATACCCTATTCTGGATCATCACCCCAGAGGAGCACAGAGCAACTAACGAACACATTTCGCCACCATTTGGACTCATATCATACTGTAGTGCTTTAAGTATTTTTCTATGAATACAAACTCAATGTACCAAAGGACAGCACCGGTGTTGCTACCATATGACATAGACCTTGGTTGTAGCCAGTCTGTCAGGGATGTACCCAGCGCAGAAGAAACACAGCCACGATGGCAATGGAATCGAAAATGATCGCAACTGAATCATCTCAACTTATTATTTTAATTTTAATTTTTTCAATCTGTTTCTTTTTCCTACTGAAGGCACTACCCTAAGAAACTCTTCAGTAAGAGGCAATTTCACTTGAATTGTATTGTCAGCAGTGGTGTAGAATCACAGACCAGAAGGCCAGACCCACACAGCCCAGACAAAACAAGACGTACTTCACAATAAATCTGAATTGTACAGCCATAATGACTGCCCTTCAACATGTCTATGCTTGTTAGAAAAAAAGAAAACCGCTTTACTGATAAACTTTAAATCGAACGACACGAGCAAATCAACACGCTGGACTCGAGTCTGTCATTTTCCGGAACTAGTCTTTTGCTGTTATCAATGTGGCCTTTAGAAGGCAACGCTGGCTGTATACATGATGTGAGCGGGCAACACTAGAGTCTCACTTGACATTCCCTCTGGCGAGCCGTTCTAGTACCCTTCAGCCAAACACCATGCAGTCGTAGGATGGTACACTTCAGACAGCTTGCAATCACAACCGATGGAGAAGGTCAATGTGTTCCGGCATATTCTGAAATCATATTTCTGCCACGTGCACAATCTATTTATATAAAATGAGAGTGATGAGACGATGGCTGGGACAAAATAAAAACCCAATTTTCAAAAATTTTTGAGGTAATCTATGATATTCTATTTTGAGCTCAGATCTACTTTACATTAACTGACCCTAATAACTTCATAATAACTCTAGGGATTCCGGGTATAGGGAGCTCCTAAATGTGGTTCTAGTTTTTCCTTAAATTTATTCCTACTCTAAGCCACAACTTCTTGTTAAACATGCTCTGTACCATGTGTGGGATTTAACAAGAGAATCGGTGTGTACATAGAGATATGTAAATGCAATGTAATTTCACAATAATGAAGTCCCTGAATTACACAGGCCAAAAACAGCCATTTTCTGTCACTGTCACTCAATTAAACGAAGAGGTTTTCGTCTGCCAGTAATATTGTACGAGGCAGTGAGAAGTGCGGGATATTTTATTTGAATACTTTGGATCATTGCACTCTTAATTTCTATAACAAGACCAGAACAGCCCCCAAGCCATTATATACTTGAAATGCCAACATTATAAATGAATGTAACAGAGTGGAAGAAATTATTGCAAGATTTGCCTATATTTTCAGATGCCGATTATAATGGTTAGCAAATGCTACTATAGAATGTAATGCACAATTATATTAAACCCTCCTATTATGTTTGGGGTCTATTTGACCCCATTCAGTGTTTAACTTCTCTTAAAAACTAGTTAACCTTATTTTTTAATCTTGTATGGCTTTTCCTAATTTGGTGGGATTAAATAGTATAATGGGGAGGGAGGACGCACACCCAAAATTAGTAAAGTGCAACAATCATAAAAAGAAAGGATAGTCGCACACTATAATGCTCACACAATGTATTGTAACCAACGTTTCTACACACAGTGTCTTCCTCAGGGTGTATGCTGTGTAAAGTCCTGCATATATATGTGATTGGTATTGGGCAAGTGTTGTGTGGGGTCATTTTGACCCATGCTCTGTAGCTGTATAAATCATACAAAAATATACAACCTTTTTATATACAAATGTAAAATAAAAAATTATCTCAAATTTTTTTATGGGTGATTCTGGATATTTTCCCTTTCTATTACAATAATTTTGTGTCGGTTTAAACTGTTGGGGTCAATTTGACCCGAAACTTAAAAGGCATCATACAATTTCAACATAATTGGAGGGGTAAAAGCACTTCTAGGCTATAGATGAGGTCATCATATATTTTTTTATGAAGAAGGAGCAGAAGAAGAAGAAGAAGAAAGAGAGGAAGAAGAAGGAGCGGAATAAGAGGAAGAAAAAAGCAGAAGAACAATTAGAATAAGGAGCGGGAACATGAGAAGAAGAAGAAGAAGAAGAAGAAGAAGGGAAAGAAGAAGAAGAAGAAGGGAAAGAAGAAGAAGAAAAAGGGAAAGAATAAGAAGAAGAAAAAGAGAAAGAAGAAGAAGAAGAAGAGAAAGAAGAAGAAGAAGAGAAAGAAGAAGAAGAATAAGAAGAAGAAGAAGGGAAAGAAGAAGAAGAAGAAGAGAAAGAAGAAGAAGAAGGGAAAGAAGAAGAATAAGAAGAAGAAGAGAAAGAAGAAGAAGAGAAAGAAGAAGAAGAAGAGAAAGAAGAAGAAGAGAAAGAAGAAGAAGAGGAAGAAGAAGAAGAGAAAGAAGAAGAAGAAGAGAAAGAAGAAGAAGAAGAAGAAGAAGAAGAAGAAGGGAAAGAAGAAGAAGAAGAATAAGAAGGGAAAGAAGAAGAAGAAGAAGAAGGGAAAGAAGAAGAAGAAAAAGGGAAAGAAGAAGAAGAAGAAGGGAAAGAAGAAGAAGAAGAATGAAAGCCTACATAAAGCAACGCGGCAGAAGATCTAAAGTAGGAGGGACGCTCAGTTGATTTTTTCTCCAGGTCGTCCTCGTGGAGGCGACTCTTATGTAGATGAATATCTAAAGCCGGGAGTCAGTCCACTGACATTTTGTTGAGTCCTTCGATTTGAATAATGTATCTGAGGCACAGTATTGCTTTCCCCCTTTCTTTCACAATATTTTCTCATCTTAGCCACAGCTGGTGAAATGATACCTCGTTGGGCGGACTAACTCCAAACACATTTTAACGGAATTCTTTGATCGTGAGGTAAATCATCTCTATTTCTGTCAAAGTTGTAAATACTCTAAAAAGGAAAGGTAGTTTTTTTCCCCTCGCAAAAAGGGTTGAAAATATAAAAGAATTGAAGAAGAGAAAGTGGAATTCATTGGCTGTGAAGAGGAGGTTTGTGGCTTCTGGCCCTCGTTAAGCTGGTCAGATGGGTTTGTGTGCTTTCAGGGAGATGGATGTCCTAATTTCAAGTGTTCAGCCTTCATAGCTGATGGACTTCTCTTATATACTGGTATTTTTGTTTTTATAATGAGTTTGACTACATAAATCTACCTATAATACACGTTTCTGTGGCATGGCACAATAAGGCATAGTTGAGATTAAAATAAAAACATGTATTATTTATTATTTAAATAAATTCAATGTAATTATTTTTCTAGGTATGCAAAATAATATACAATGACCTTTTTGCAAGAGCCCATTGACAAAAATAGGTCAACATACACTATATCACTGTTGAAAACAAATAATAAAACTAGCAAAAAAGTTTACCGTGTTTTCTGCACATACCAGATTAGAACTTATTTCATATTATGTTGTCTGCACATCAAAGAATATGCCGGCATAATTACCCTCTCTTCTTCCCCAGTGTGCTGCAACAAAATTACATAAAGATTCACTCCATTTTATGTGAACCTCATTATTTTTTAAATGCATTTTTTGTACTGCTTTGTCATTTATTTCTGAGGAAATTAATGAGCAGAAAACACACATACTCCAAAGAACGGTGCAGACATCATTCAACATCATATTCAACAACAGCATCAGCATCATATTCAAGTTAAGGAAGGAAAAAAGAACAACAAAACTAATGGAAATATGATTTCCAGCCCCAAGCATCATCAAAGCATTATGGACAATTAGATACTATGGGGAATTCACAAACTATATACTTTATGACTATAATGTTCAATTATAATGAATAATTCAAAACATTGTACTGGCTACATACTGGAATTATTACCCTAATGCAATGTAATGAACATAAGCAATGCATGCATTATCATCCATAATCTTCACAATATAATAAAACCTCTTTCATATCCACAGTAATGTAGTGGGGAAGGAAAATAGAAAATACAATCAACAATGTACCATTTTGCATGCTGCTAACCCCTTCCTAATATGTACCACTGGATCGGATTGGCTTGGACCGTGTGCTAATCGATTATTAATTACTTTTATAATGTAAGTTTGTTTGACCTTTGACCTCTCAGAAGCTACTCATGTACTGTACTGGAACAACTGATAAAACAATTGTATTTATAAAAAATAAAAAAATCGAATTAAAAAAACATCCAAAGGACTGTTACCTTGTTAACTGAGACTGTCCCTCCCTCAATCTGCCAGACCAAGCCTCAATTATATATCAATAACGCACCACCGTCTCCGGACATAATGAACTCATAAAGAAAGGAGCTTACGCTGTTTGGCGATTAATTACTCATGTCATATCCCAGCACCAGGTGGGGCAGTGATGGGGTTCACAAATCATCGGGTGAGCCGTGCCAAAAGAACCACGGTCTGCGCAAACAGAGTCAAGCGTGAGCCGGCCACATCAGCTGGCCCCCCGCACGTCCAGCTGCCAGCGTTTCTGGCATCCCGCTAAAGCACTTGCATTTTGGGAGGGTCGCGGGCGGGGGGTCAAAAAGCCTTAGGTCAGGCCTTATACGGTGACAGCCGGCAGGGCAGAGTTTCAGGGTGAATCAACGCTCGCAGCTAGGATAAAAAAACCCTGCTGATAAATAAAATTTGGCCTGACAGGCTACCTGGTGCGGCTGATATTTTCTGCTGACAAAAACCAAACCAAACATAATCGACTTATTTATTTATGCTTTTTCTCCGACAATGCAGGGAAGTTTGTGAGACAGATATATATATATATATATATATATAAATAAAAGTATATACAGCATATATATGTAATAATTGTCCCTTTAAGGTTTCCACTAATGGTGCAGTAACTGCATGGAAAGCTAACCTCTCTGCCCAGGTGACCTGCATGTCGAATGTGGACACCGGTAGCTCAAATGAATCCAGACATAACCAGTCTGATTCAGATCTTTTTGACCCACGGTCCTTTTGTTTGCTTGTTTTAAATGTCCACACTGAATAATGTATCAGTACATCGGTAACAAATTGGTTTTTAAATGCCAAGTCATGATCTGAATACAGAAGTTAGAGTAAAATGTGGGGCTTTGAAAGGATGAGAACTTTAACTGGCAATGTTCTGTGAGAGGACCCTCACTGCCAGGATAATCTGAAATTTCATCCGTTGTTTGGATAAAAAAAAATGTTAGCAGTAAAGCAAAGGGGCACAAGGAGAAAGTACATTCAACGTAAAAAATACTTTTCATTTAAAAAAAATTTTAATACATATTTTTACATATGAATAATAATAATAATGCTTCAAAAATATACAAGAAAAAACAAAACATATCTGATGCAACCATGGGGTTGCCACGTGCGCCTGCCATTGTTTGAGCACATGCAAACCCAGGGGCTGGGCTTCAGCCTTTGTTCAAATGACTCTCCGCCACACGGCGAAGGCGACCCGGAGGCGATGCCTGCGATGGCAGCCATTGTGCACAGTGGAGAGGAGCGTTTAGATCCGTGTTTTTGTCTGAATGGTAATGGAGCTTTCCCGCTGAGACCGGACAGAATGTTTACAATGCACGGGTATATCCAAAAGCTCTCGAGACAACCTCAAAGGAGGCATTCTGTCCGGTTTAGAGCCGCCTTCCACGCGAGTAACCTAAGAAACGGCAAGGAACGCCGTCTCCAGCATGTAAAAGCACTGGGACAGCTTGTTTAGGCTGGCTGTCAGAGCCAGTGTAACGTAATGAGGAAAACACGAGGGACAGTACGCTCAATTCACAGCCTAATTCAGAGAGATCGGAAAACCTTAAACATGGCCCGTCAGGCACATGCAGAACCTGACAACTAGTCCAGAATCATGTTCCTAAAAATTGTCAGGTTAGAACGTATACTTTCACGCTGACATTTGAATATACACTTTGATTTAAGGAATTAGAAATTTAATTGTACCTTCATTTCCCCACCCAATTATTATTTCAACACAAGACTGTGAATTATTTTTCTTTAACGGCAAGCATCTGGCAGATCTAGTTTCACATGGGCCTGGATGAGTCACAGTGGTGTGTCACTTCCACTGCCATGTTTCCCCATGTAGAATGGGGTCAAATGGGTAGTATGGGAAATGATTTATTGTTTATTGCAAACAATACATACGTATATATTTTAAAGAAAAGAAATTCGATAGTATTTTTGTGTGATTTGAGCACGTGCAGAGAAAACATATCAAGACAACGTTACAAATCTGGAAATAGGCTACATATGCAGTTCTCCTTCTCCTTAAAGTGGTCAAGGTCAACGGTCAACGGTCAAGGAAAATCCGTAATATGCTTATAACCACATTATTTATGGCTATTAAGGTATGTATTGAGCACCAATAAAGCGCAAAAAATTAATTCCATTGCAATTCTCTCTTCACAAATTCAAATTCAAATGTGCTTTATTTGCATGACAAGTAAACTTGTGTTGCACAAGCATTGATACATAAATGACAGACAATAACACTCCCCATATCCAAGAAGGATGAGAGAAAAAACTTTAAAAACTTAACAAAACATGAACAACAATACACATAATCCCATTCTCTCTCCTCACTCCTCTCTCCTCTCTCCTCACTCCTCTCTCCTCTCTCCTCACTCCTCTCTCCTCTCTCCTCACTCCTCACTCCTCTCTCCTCTCTCCTCACTCCTCTCTCCTCACTCCTCACTCCTCACTCCTCACTCCTCACTCCTCTCTCCTCTCTCCTCCTCTCCTCCTCTCCTCAGCAGAGCTGAGAAACATGCATACACAGGGCTCTCCTCTATATGCAAAGCTCACATTGTTTATAATCATGAAATGTAGCCATCACTGTGACACCACTATGCCATACAGACAGAATCAAATGCTGACCTAATTGGCAGCCTGAATCACTTGCCCTTACAGAAGGCCTGTAGTGTCCTAATGAATTCGGCAGAGAGAAAATCTTGTTCAATTAAGCAAATCTCCAGTAATGTTGATGGGTCACTCAGCTAGAGAAAACCGTCCAACTTCATTGCGGAGGTCGATGACTTGGCGCTCCAGACTACTCGAGCCAAACGGTGGTGTAGATTCCACCACAGGCAAACGGTAACATGTGGCCTGATGACAGTGATATCAATGGGGGCGGGTTTCTCCAATAACGTCACACTGTCACCATATAAGATCCTTTCTGCATATGGTTATGGTTGTCAGGACCCCAAGGCCAAAAATACTTTTTAAATGCTATCTTTCCTAAGACGCTTTCAATCTTTGTATGAACTAGCCAATTAACTTCAAAATCCTATGTTGGACCTGAAACAGAACACATTTTGATGCAATTCTAAGAAGTTACATAAAAACCAAAAATAAATACCCTACATAAATGTAGTTTAAAAATAAAACATATTATACTTAAAATCTGTAAATACATATTAAGCGAAAATTAACATATAATTAGGATATTGGAATTGGTATTAATAACCATATTGATAATGAGTCTACTTACAGCATGGCTACCGAAAGAGTGGACCAGCAGTGACACAGAGATCACGAGACAGGAAGTCCGCCAGGACGCCAATTCTCCTAATGAAGGCTTCTAGTTTTCAGGAGAGCGGGACAGGGAGCTACACGCAGAACGCTACACAGTGGTGAATCATCCGTTTTTAAACCCTTTAAGATGTAAGATCACAAATGTGTGATTAGAGTCTTATTAAATGAACATTCTAATGCTGATGTAACAGTAACTACTGGTAATTGAAAGCAACGGAGTTCTACACTGCCTGGCCAAAAAAAAGTCGCACACTCTAATATTTTGTTGGACCGCCTGTAGCTTTGATTATGGCGCGCATTCGTGGTGTTATTGTTTCGACAACCTTATGCAACGTCACAACATTTATTTCCATCCAGAGTTGCATTCATTTTTTGGCCGAGATCTTGTACTGACGACGGGAGAGTCGAACCACTCCGTAAAGTCTTCTCCAGCTCATCCCAAAGACTTTCAATGGGGTTAAGGTCAGGACTCAGGCCAATGCATGTGTGAAAATTATCCCTCATGCTCCCTGAACCACCCTTTCACAATTTGAGCCCGATTAATCTAGGCATTGTCGTCCTGGAATATGCCCATTGATGGGTCATTCAGTACATTCAGGTACTCAGCTGACTTCATTTTATTGCTGCATAGCGTTGCTGAGCATAGACCTGACCAATAGAAGTAACCCCAGATCATAACACTGCCTCCAGAGGCTTGTACAGTGGGCACTATGCATGACGGGTGCAACAGCTACTTTTTTTTTGGCCAGGCAGTGCAGAACACAAGAGATAGAATATAGAAAAAATATATATATAACATTTCAAAAAACCTACTCTTCAAAGGGTTGTAGAGTACAACTCTCAGACATACAGAGCAAATCCTATTGTGGTGCAGTCCACTCGTAGGTTGATCTTAGTATGTTGACCCAAATGGCTCTGTTAGCCATTACAAAAATGTCAAATTCATTATTTCCAGTTGGACAGAACTAACTGAGGCGCCATAATTAAGTGATGCATCCACCCATTCCCCGTAATTTGAAACGCATTATTCATTCAAAATGGAGGGAAAAAATAAATGTGAGAGATTGGGCTATACATTCAATCACTGTAACTTTGGATGGTACGGTTACATTTGGATCTGTTTTATGGTACAGAAAATATGGCCCTTAAAAGCAGGAGAGAAGTCAGTGGCAATCAGCGGTGTTCGGTCTGGTTTCTCCGTCAGTCTTTCACTTAATCACACAGATCTGTCCCTTCCTTGCCCATTTGTCACTGTCTCCCTCCCGCAATCACCAACTTATAGTCAAGAAAAGAAAATGGAGGCTGCACACTTGACTTCTTGAGGAAATTAAGTTTGACAATCGGAGATCAAAGGTGACCTCTGTTAATTTGAAAAGCCATGAAGTCAGAGGACATTTTAGAAAATAGAAGTTAATTATTTTTTGTCCAACACTGAAAAAATCCTGGTGCACAGGAAAATGTATCTTTTCATTTTCCTTTTAGTGCAAGCAAAACTGAAATGTTAAGCATGTTAAGTAAATATATACATTATGTTCACTGCACCATAGGGGTGGCTTAATGCTTTAAAATATTTCATCAGATGGATAGAAACTAAGCCTATACCTGATTACGGTAATACATAGGCTATATAACTCAAATATAAGAACAATATTTGTATAATAAATAATGTGCATTAATTTTGAATATCTTAATGATATCGCAAGACACCCTTTTACAGGGCAAGCAGGCTTACATTTCAGATCCATTTATACAACTGTGTACATATTGAAGTAGCCCAGGTCACAGTAAATTGCTCAAGGGTAAAATGTCAGTGCCCCACCTAGAAATCGAACCAAGTGTACAATCCTCTAATTACATACCAAGGCCCTCAACCACTGCACCACACCACGTCCCCACTAAGTACTGCGAAACAGCTGTGTGACCGTACACTCGTGAAATGACCTTGAGAGGGTTGGGTTTTTGGTTAAGGTCATCGTTGGGGTCGGGAGTAGATTTAGAATCAGAGCTAAGGATCCGTTTGGGGCCAGCAACAGGGCTGTGGTCCATATGAAAACACGTATTGCAAATGTTTCAGTAAAATACAAATGGAGTGGAGAAAATTACAACGGCAGATGAATCTACCCCCGACGTCTTGGTTTGCCCCGTTCAGAAAAACTCAATAGGAAAACTGTCAGTGGCAACTATTAGCATATTTAAATTTTATGTTCTTGTCCCACTTCACTAGCATTGATACATGGGACCTGAATGGACTTTTTCTGTGGCGTTTTACTGTTAATTGGTTGGAATATGTGTAGCCTTACGGGGAAAAAGGCATTAGTGAAATAAATGTAATTTCAGCAGTGTGGGGTTAAACTCACACCCTTTGAGCAGAGAGAGAGGAGTACCTCAGTGAAAATGTTGTTAATTGCGCTCGTGGTGAATTATTTAGTTTGACTTGTGCATGAATTAGTAAAGTAAGAAGGTAGGTCAAGGCTAACAAATCCTAACTATTGTTTCATTATACTACACTTTTAAACAATACAGTGACAAGTTAAACACTCCACCTCCTTCAGAGGCAGCCTCAGTGTAGCAGGTAGCAAGACATTCACATTTCTTTTGTCTTTTTTTTTTCATTCAGTGGAAAGCATTGAGATTTAATCAGCACAATTATTCACTGAAATTAAAATTAAAAAAGAATTAAAATATATAAATGAGTGTGTTACATTTTCAGTAGCATACAATTGCAGAGCACGGCTCTAGATTATTTAATTCACCGACGGTGTTGCCTGTACTCAGTATATATTCTGAAATATAATAAATGCATATGCAGCCAGATTACCATAACAGCACAGATACTCACAATCATAAGCTCCACAATATCAAAGTCGAAATATAGTCAAATGAATGATATTTTGCACGTCTCAATTAATTTTTCACGTCTCATCTGTTCACGTTTTAAATGAGAAATATGTTCTCGATTGACCATCCTGCATGGTTAAATAAGGGTCTATATAAATAAACAAACACTTACATAGCAGGAGCATCACACTGTTCATTTCAATGACACATCTGACAGGCTCCATAAGACAGCACTGAATGCGCTAAGTGGTTTGGACATCCCCAGGCCCCATTGGTTAAGAATGCAATTTGTCTCTCCGTAGTCGGCGCTCTTGAAATTCAGCAGTTTAGTAAATAGGGAGAGCCCGCGTGTCGAGCTAGACTCGGCTCCGCCCCGGCTCTGCTGGCGGGGTAAGACGACACACGGACAGGTGCGAACAGAACTGTGTGTGTCGCTGTAGGTGCCGTACGCGATGAAATGAAGCGCGCTGCGGATGTTGGACACATCCGCGACAACCAGAAAGATCCCCCTGGTCCACTGCATATTTAGCACACACTGAGGGAGCAGCTGAGATGCTGGCTACGTTTGGGGAACTTGGGGAGGGGGCGGAGGGGGGTACAGGTGGTAACATCTGGCCAGTTGTACATCATGTAACTCTACATAAAATATGAATCCATGTCTGAACAGTGAGGGTCAGGGGACCGCACACCCCAGGCCAATCACTGAACCGCACACCCCAGGCCAATCACTGAACCGCGCGCGTAGTTGGAATCGCTCCCGTTCGTCTGCATTACCACGAGCCACCACACGATCAGCCAATCGGCTTACGCCCGTTCCCAAAAGCAATGCTTACGAACGACACAAGCTCAGTCCGTGATTGTGTGGTATCATAATCGGCAGTGTGCCGTAGCTCTCAGCAACACAAACCCCGTGTGCTTTTAGGTGAAGAGAAAAGGTAAAATAAATGAATAAATAAATCTAATACCTGACTTGTGTAGGCTACTTTTTCAGGGGGTTCAAGAGGACGAAGCAATGCAGTCAGGAATTTCACCAATTAATCCCTGACGTGAGACAGTGGCCAGTGCAGTGGCATTCATTTTATTTATTTACCATCCCCTTGTCAGCAGTCTATCCTTAATACCACTTTGGAGGTCAGTACACTGAATACCAATTGATCCGGAGACTTCTCCCCCCTCCCCAGAGACGGGAGAAGTCCATTACGCCAGGGGTAATCGGATAAAACAAAGTTTCCTTGATACCCTTTTGGATAATTTCTTGTAGTGCGAGTCCTCAATGCATGTAAAAGCAGGGCTTGATAGACCGTCATTTAATATAGAATGGACCAGACCATGTTCGTTGCTAAAAGGCACCGAGAAGCAATTACATTCAGCAAATAGCTAGGGACTCTTGGGAGTTCTCCATTCATCCTTGGGAGCCTGGATTAAATTCCTATCACACCTACATGAATGATGGGATCCCTTTTCACAAGACCTCCCGTTAATTATCGCGGTCGATACAAAAGAAGCGCCAGGCCCACAAAGCACCGCGGAAGCACGGCACAAGCATTTGTTGTCTCGGCTGAGGCCTGGCTTGAATCCGCCCCGGAACTTTGGAAACTCAAGCAGAAAGAGGGAGAACATTGTGACTAAGGCTTGTGAAAAAACCTGAGATATGTGTCAAAAAAAAAAGACAGATCAAATGCTGCCCAAGACTAACTGACCTTTAGTTGGCATTAAAGAATTCAGTGAATCATAAAATAATATGCAGTCCAGTTATTAGGCCTAGAAAATACATAGTACACGTATTAACCCAGTTACTGTTGAACAGAAAAACTGTCAACATTTTCATAAAAGAATATAGGAAAAATACCATTACTTGTTTATCCATGATCCTTCTTCAACTACAAAAAAATTATATATATATAGAAGGGAGTGTATTCTCTTCTAATAAATACAGCTGTAATTAAATAGAAATATACAGAATAGAGATATACAGAACTTCAAACTTAGCATAATTGCAGTTACTTCATAATTCATAACGCCACTATATTGCAACTGGGAAACTATGCAGTGATGATATTGTATTTACCTCGAGCTTTAGCCTGTATTCCACAACGCTGCATAATTTCTCTGCTCAGCAATCTCTAAATCAGAATCTCCACCGAATAATTTAGTCCTCCGAAATTAATATGCATAAATCTCAATTCCCACCTTCAAGGGTTTTCAAGTTACTAATCTACATCGTTCATCCCCACTTGCTTGATCAATGATCGTTCGCTCACGATGGCTGACCTACTTATTAGACATTTTTAAAAATCCTCATTAACAGTTTTGCTGGATTTTTTAATCATCCTTGCATGTTGTTTAGAGTGGATCGTTAATGACGAATTACCAAATCCATTATGGGAATAACAAGCACTTTGTGAAAACAAAAAAACAAACAAAAAAGACAGGGAAAGCCTGAGGTTGAATGCACAGAATATTCGCCTGTCATACTCTCAAAGTTAACGACTGATGTGACACTAGAGCTCAGCGCCCTTTAAGCAGGAACTGAGAGGACAAAATATACTTCAACACAACAACCAAAACACAACAAACATCTGCAGGCTATTGAGAGGACTCACCCAGTCTGTTGTCCATGGCTCCGAAATCCAAGGAGTACTTCACCACGTGGTAGTTGTTCCAGACGTACAGCAGGTTGTCCCTGGGATTGTAATCCACTGCGGCGATGTACTGGTAGGAGTTGGGGAAGGGTATCTCCAGGTGGCCGTCCTTGCTTTGGTCCGTGTTGTAGACGTAGTCGATCTTGTTCCCCGTGGCCTCGTTGTCGTCGTCCTCGTAGACGGTCTTGACCACGTACAGGACGCCGCAGATCATGAAGGCGTTGGAGGCGGAGCGCTTGTCGTAGGCCGTGTCCCAGGTGCCCTCAATGCGCAGCGTGTACGGGTTCAGCTGGCTGATCACCATCCGCCCGTTGTTCTGCTCCGTGGCGTAGATCACCCACAGGCCGTTCTCGTCCACCGCCAGGTCGATGTCGGACTTGCCGCCCCAGCGGTAGGGCGAGGTGTCGTGGTAGTTGGCGCTGGCGATGATGGCCTCCCCGCTCTTGATGCGCGTGCGCAGGTCGAACTTGACGATGTTGCGCGTGCGCTCCTTGTTGAAGAAGAGGGCGCCGTCGTACACCACGAAGCCCGTACCATCCACGCGGTGCGGCAGCTTGTACGTGGTCGTGGGTCTCCCCGCAATGAAGTCCTCTTTGGACGAGTACTCTGTGAGGGTGTCCGTCCGGTACGGCGTCCAGGGCATGTAGTAGATCTTGTCGGATGACTGGAGCGGGTCTTTACACCAGGCCCCTGACTGGTGGTCCGATTCGAAAAGGTGTTCACTCTGGTACACGCCACGCAGGAGACCCGGACACAGGAAGACTGAAGAGTCAAGTGATAACAATAAAAAAGTGTCATAACAGGTTAAAGGTCAACGATTCCTGTCATACACATTGATGCCATTGCTGATATTTTATGGACCGGCACGTCTTTCATCCTTTCGATGATTGATTTTCCACATATGAAGTTGTATAAGTAGTGGGTTAAGATTCTAATTGCATTGTGCAAATAACTGTAAATGATGCTGACAGACATGTCATTTGTGTTGCAAGAACATCGACAATCCCTCGATTGCAATTTCTTTTTCCCATTCCCACAATTTAATCTTTTTTTCGGGATGGGATTGCCTCTGCAAAATCAGAGGTATTCACTATATCAAACTATCCACTATTGATTGAAAGTAGGCACATAATTAGAAAATAACCAGTATTCCCTTTATTTATTTAATTTCCTAAGAAAACTGGTTTTAAATGCAAGGGGAGATTACACCTTTCAATTCCGATGAATAAACATGTCCCACAAACTTCTTGAACAAAACCATTTTCTTACATCTACTGCCATTTAACAAATTCCACAAAGATAAGGAAATTGTATAATTACGTAGATTTTTTGCATAGTAAAAATACAGACACTGATGTGCATCCATTATAGTACGTAGTATATATAGTATAGTATACTACACTTTCCTTGAATATAAACTCATCATAATTTGGTTTACTTAATTGCTTAACGTTATATTTAGTAAATATCGGTGCGGCTTTTGGAAATGAGATGAAGCCTGGAAGCGGCCGAAGCTCCCAGCGTTGCGTTCGCGGGATGGAAGACGGAATTGCGCACGCGGCATGCTGTGATGCACGGATTAAGATGAAGGGAAGCAGCATTCTTTTATTAGTCTGGGGATTCAAGGAATGGACAATCCATATTTGCTGCTCGAGACAATGGCATCTCGGGCTGTCTGATTTGATACAGAAAAGTAATGAGGAATGAAATTGCTTCCCAGCTCAATGAGATTTATGATTCCAGGAACTTCAATAAATATGTGAAAGTTCATAATGCATAACCGAATGATGGGGGGGAGAGGGTGGATTTGCTGTAGTATGGGCAAATATATAAAATATACATTTATTTTCTCTTTTTATTCGGCATGCCATACACATTACTGCATGTCACTGGCGAGTCAGTAATATTATAATGGATTTACTTGTGTAGAGCAGGTTCACTAAAGCCTGCATAGCTTTGCTCTGAGATGCAATGACAGTGTCCCCTGGGAAAACTCCACCTGTGACCTCATAGATCCATCACAGGGCTTCCAAAGCAATGGCCCCGCCCCCACTGTTAAACCCAGCAAAACTGAGAGGATTTTAAATGTGAGGTGATGAATGTGAGCTTTGCAGAGGCAACTGAGTAACACAACGGGACTTGGATTAAAGAGGAAGAGATAAGGGATGGTCGTTAGTAGGAACCACTAACGTTATGGAAACCGAAATGAAGGATTTCATTGTGAGTTTACTGGTGACTGTAGCTCGGTTGGGAGAACATGGTTCCACATAGCAACTGGGACATTTTTGCTGCTGAGTGCACTATTCATGTGGCAACATATGTACTTGTTATTCAAGTTTCCGAGTGTATCATAAAGTTTTTTTACGTGGTAAAAACAGCAATGTGAGCGAGTTGTGAATGTGGGAGGGCACGAGCAGGTGCAGGTGTGGTCCATGACTGAACATAATCTACGGAAAGCGCACAGCCGTCGAGCCGTCGAGCCGTCGAGCCGTCGAGCCATCGAGCTCTGTGGAGCTCTAACAATAATATCCTGAAGGCTACAAGCATCCTTGAGCTTATTGTCCTCATTTACAATGCCAGCCTTTTAACTAGGAGGGTTACTGATGATCTCGAACCTTGCTCAATCTCAATTGATATCGAAGACGAGAGCAAAATAAGAGGTGTGTGCGTGTCTGCTGGAGAGGCACCGGCGTGCTTCGGGGCAGGGTTTGACATCAATTACATAATGTGCTACAACTTCAATTTCAATCTCTGTCCTGTAACGTATCAAAGAGCCTGCAGAATTTTTCAGATAAAACGCGAATTTAAACGCAACATTGTCTGGTTTTTTCCCACCACTATTGTTTCATGTCATTTACTTAAAGTAATTAGGCTTTCATTTATCAAAGGTCTGATGAAGGTCGAAGGTCAAATTTCCAGAATCTGCATAATATCTCCTAGCAGTGGTTTTCCGTGGACGCACGTGACATTCTCATGTGAGGGTCCCCTGACGCGTACAGTGAAGCAGTGGTGCCATTAACACATGCAATACCACAAACTCAGCAACAAAAAGGCACCGGGGTGATTAGCATGGTGTGTCAGAGCGGATAATGGATTCCATATTTTATCAGATAAAGCATGTATTTACATAACCGTGGATAAAAGAGGAGTGTGCGGTTCCGTTTATTGGATTAACTTATTGAATTACCTTTTTGTTCCACTTCTACGATAAGCATTGAGGAGAGAAAAGAGAGGGAAAAAAAGATTTATTAATGATGCGACAACTTGCCAAGAATCATACTGACCCTCCCAGGCAACATGACATCACATTGTATCAGAGCCTGGTGGAAAAAAGGGTCAAATCATGATTCCATCACATGAGGAAACTGCATAAACCTTGGAAAAAGCGATAAAATAATACAATAACAAAATAAAAAGAAGCCTTCCTGAAAGGGCATGTACAGTATGTCATATCTGGTGGCGTGAACGCTGAAGAAAAATATTTTAAAAGAATTCAAGCTACAGCACATAATTCCGGCATTCCACACAATGGTGGAATTGTGAGCAATAGATGGAATTGTGCTTTAAAGCTGGAATTCGGTTTTTATAGACAATTCATCCCCTTAACTGCCCGCTCTACCACACAGTCAACCTGCCAATTAAAGGGTAAAAATTCGTAAATCATTTTTTTTAATCACCACACGAACTTTGGGTTTATCACAAAAAAAACAATTTTTAGAATATGAGCTGTGACAGCAGGAGTGGTGGAGAAGCGGTGGAGGAGGGGTGGAGAAGCGGTGGAGGAGGGGAGGACAGGCCTATATTCTGCTTCCTGTGAGTCTTTCAGCAGAATGGACAGCAGTGGCTTCGCCCACAGGCCTTGGCGGTAATCAGACCAGCTGTTTCTCATTTCCCTCATTAGGGCTGCTACCCAGAGACCACCCCCATGTCAAAAACACAAGGCAAAAGCCTTACCTTTTCATTCAATATCCCATACCTTCTCACTTCCAGAGAAATTTGCCATACCATTATCTCAACCTTCAACACTCAGCAGTCAAAAGCACGCTCCGACTTATTTTTCTGTTGAAGACAGAAGTGTGTGTGTGTGTGTGTGTGTGTGTGTGTGTGTGTGCATGTGAAAGGAAAAAAGTGAGAAACAGGCAGTCTATGCACACAATAAGTAACAATGGCACTTCAGTGACACTATTTTCCGAAGGAAAGCGGAAGAATATGTAAATAAGGTATTCTTTATCGACGTGGGCGGTGGTGTAGTGGTTAGCACAGTCGCCTCGCCTCGTGATAAGAAGATTCTGGGCTCTAGTCCCAGTACGGGTCTTCCGGACACCACACCAAAGACATGTATGTCAGGTTAGGTAAAGTTCTGCCAAAGCCCTTGACCAAGGCACTGGCCTCAGGACTGGAGTTGGCCTCAGGACTGGAGTTGGTCCCCGGGCACAGCACTGTGGCTGCCCACTGCTCCTAAGTAGTTAGGATGGGTCAAATGCAGAAGACAAATGACCCCATGGGGTCAAGTATACTTAACTTCCACATTATATTTACATTTACAGGGATGTTGTTTAGGGCAAGAATGACACTGAACCAAATCGAAATGATTTTAGAAGCACATAAAGACAGTAGAATTCTTGAGAAATATTGCTTTATTGTACAAAAATCACATCTTTCCTTCTTTCCTTTGTTTTTTTCTTAACTTCCTGTACGCTGTGAGTCACCTTATGGTCAACAACTCCGGCATTAAACACGGAACAACATCTGACACCTCATTCCGAGTTCCGAAGCAGCAGTAGAGAAGCGCATTAACGCTCCGATTCCGCATCAAACGCCCTCATGAAATATGCATGTAGATTTGGGAGCCCTAATGCAGCGCTCAGTACTCACTAAACGGGCATAAGAATGCGTGCGCTACGGAGTGTAAATCCAATAAAGACGCACAGCCCTAGTGATTTGCGTGGTAACCTCGTGGTCGCGGCTCTATCAAGGCAGCGCAGTGCAGTAGGAAGAATGGCGGGCGTGGGGCATTCCGACGGAGCGGCATTCCCATGGAGCGGCTTTCTGATGAACCGGCATTCCGACGGAGCGGCTTTCTGATGGACCGGCATTCTGACGGAGCGGCTTTCCGATGGACCGGCATTCCGACGGAGCGGCTTTCCGATGGACCGGCTCTCAAGCGGAGCGGCTTTGCGTATCATAAATACATTTTAAAAAGACGTTTCTTCCAGAGTTGATGGACACGGACAGCTCTGTGGCACGGGCATCTTCCTCAGGGAAAACTGTACTGCAAACCGCAACAAAACCCCCGTCACCTGACAAAGGAGCGCTGGTTATTCCCCAGAATTCTTTTAAAAACTGGCCACCTTCAGGACATATTTATACATAGGCCATTCAAACCCCAAGACTAGAAATGCCCACTGACTGCTTCTACTGCGTCCTGTTCGTCTGTCGTTCCCTGGATAATAATGGAAAGCCATGCGTCATTCCCAAATACACATGTGCTCATTCAGAACATGGGCCTTACCGTAGAATGTTTGAGATTCTGAGAGAGAGAGAGAGGGACAGTCTAATGTTCACTATCGAAGTGTTTGGAAAAATAAGTGATTTATGATAGGAATGCACTGAATCTTACAACTTAAGCACTGGAAGGCTGAGTATACACAGCAAGTGAGACAAAAATACATTTTAAAATGTTATCATTCTAGCATAATAAGAGTTAATAGATTGTTTGGGGAAATACGAGTATGGCGAAAAACAGGGACTGGAAACAGACATTGAAATGTCAAACAAATGCCATTCAGTTTGCACAAGGCATAATGAACACACAGGAAATGCAATGACTCACTTTAACTGGTCCGCAACATCCTGCTTCACACAGGACTATTTTCAATATTTTAGTGAATTTATAGGCATCGGACAAACTTCCCAGCAACATTTACAAAAAACTAAATAAAAAAGGAAATATATCAAACATCTGGTCAGTCCGTCTGAATATGATCTTTTCACATGCATGTGGATAAATATGGAGTTCTGGCCGTTTTGGTAAACTTGCAACCTTTCATTACGTAGAGCAGAGACAGATGGGAACGAGTCCCGCACAGCTGGGTATAATGTATCCTGTGCCAACTGATGACTATGGTCATGATGCTAAAACTGAGCTGGTCACACATTAGTAACCTGAGAAAGAGATTGGTGAGAGTAGATAATGGTAAGCGCACGCACGCACGCACGCACGCACGCACGCACGCACGCACGCACGCACGCATGTGGACACGCACACACACACACACACACTAACAGCCTGATTTACTAAGACCTTTAGCGTGTACAAAACCTTTTTTCCCATGCAAAACTAATAGCGCAACCAATGATTGATGCAAAACAAATACCATGACCAATCATTGGTCATGATATTTGTTTTGTGTGTTCTAAAAGGTTTTGCACCTGCTAAAAGGCCTCAGTAATTCAGGCCCTAAGAGATGTCTTTGGCCTTACAATTTAACATCCTCATGATAAAGTGCAGAAAACAGTCATGTTTTATACAAGTAAAACACTGAACTGTGAACATATATATATATAATTTTTTATTTTTTTTTAGCTTAAGGATCAGATGGCACAACTTGATCATCTCTGGGGGGGTTTGACGTTATTCATCACGACGCTAAAAGGCTTCCATGATGGCACACAGAGATTAGCGACTATTTGGAGAGACATTGGTTGAAGTCTCTCCTCTCAACAGTTCTAAATTGGACCTCGTGAGTGCTCCAAATGTGCTCTAATTGCATGATGAGTTCAGGCAATTTTACATGCAGGCAGGCGTTCAAACGCGCGGGGCACGGAAGGACATGGACACGGAGCGCGTTCACCCAAACAGCAGGCAGCAAGATTTGGATCAGTATATTTTTAAATAAAGCTATAAAAAGGATGTTAAAAGAATTGTCGCTCGCTACAACAATAAGCTTGAGTTTGCATGTTCTGCCCATGTTTGTGTGGGTTTCCTCCGGGTACTCCGGTTACCTCCAGCACCAAAGACATTGTATATTCCCTGCCATTGCCCTTGACCAAGGCACCGGCCTCAGAACTGGAGTTGTTCCCCAGACACAGCACTGTGGCTGCCCACTGCTCCCAAGTAGTCAGGATGGGTCAAAGGCAGAGGACAAATGACCAAACAGGGTCAATAAAATATATCTTAATCGTCATCTTATACTTGGGATGCCGTCCCAATCGCTATATCTTTCTCCAGATCAAATCAGCTATCTGTGGTGTGACCAAGGTCACTTCTGATTGGTCCACGCAGTCTCAATTAATGTGTCTTTTCATGAGAGATGTGGACATGCATGGAGAAGACAATGAAATGGACAGCCTTATGAAAACAGCAGTAGTTATTTGCTTATTTAATGTTTATTTTCATTTATTTCTATTGTTACATAATCTGAGATTAGTTGGCTAACATTAGCACAATGGCTATTTAATGTTATTAGTGTATAAGTCTTCAATCACTTACACATTTTAGTTTAAGGCTGGACAATACATCCATTTTGTAATTGTTGAATGAAGTCATTGTCTACTCTGAGAACTCATCAGAATGAACCATTTCAGACTCAGAGTGATTTCTTTTTTTTTTAAATTCTGTTTTTTTTAAATGTCCCCAGACCCCACACTATTATATATACGTATATATATATAATAACGACCTCACAAAGGTTATGTCTTCGCTGTTACAAACCCTTTTGTGTCATAATGGGGTTACTCACCGTGGATTGAGGCAGCGGTTGAGCGGACGCAGACTGCTTTATTAACGGTGACTCACAGCCCTTTATGAACACTGCTATGTCTAGGCCTGCACTTCACAAGATGAATGGCGCTGTTTACTCGCCTTATAAATGCGCTGCAAGTCAAACTGGACGGAGAAATCGGCCAATATGAATGAAACCAATAACAAGTCCCCTCCAGCCATAGATATGTAACATTTAGTCCACTTCATTCAGCAACATTTCAGAAATGTTATTAAAACACTGAACTACTCACAGATGTTAAAACATCCAAAATATTTAACTACACAAAAAGTAAGCTGTACCCTGTGTCCTCATTGAGCTGCGTAACCTTTAACCCCACCTTTTTTTAAATCATCAAGAGATGTTCGTCAACTAATTCTATAGCATTATCACACCGATTTCAATAGTAGCAAATATGCATTGAACGTTGTACGGCATACTTTGTTAACATGGTCATGTGAGGTAAATATAAACAAGAGATAACTCCCTATTAAGTACAGTAGTTGTTCTGGGCTGGGGGGGGTTTAATAATTCATATATTTCATCACATCTGGGAAGTAATCGGAATGACGTCATACAGCTGGAGAGAGGAGCATCTAATCACGACTGAATGGAGCCCGTTTTATTCAAATCTGCAAGGAGGAAATTGCGAATAGATTTCCCATCCTTAATTAATTACATAATTACTCAAATTAGAGAGCTCCAATGCGTGCGCCTGAGGACGTGGGGGAGGGGGGAGGGAGGAGGGCACCACTGCAATATGTGGCTTGGGCACATTAAGCTACAACAACAGCCAGAACCTGCAGTTTCGGTGATTGGGGGAAGATCTCTTGTGACAGGTGCAGACAGCTGGACCATGGCCAACCAATCGCAGGGGATGACAGAAAGCCAAGTAAAACAAAAACACATTTTGAGCAAAATTGCTTGTGGAATTGGAGCTCTGGAGATAGTACCCCACACCTAATTGCATTCGCTAATTGCCCCGTGGTTTTCAAAGACTTTGAGATTCTTCTACGATTTCGAATAAACTTGGGACACATCTTAAGAATGCTGCATCAACATGCCCAATGTGTCTCGACAGCTCCTTAACATAAACGCAACAATCCAGGACCATGACTAGCGTGGTTAACCACATGATGCGCCCGGGGTGTCGTATTACCAATTAGGCTGACGGTCTTAGTACTTAAAGGCCAAAATATTTCACGTTAGAAATTTGAGTGTAAAAAAAGTGGAACCTGATAAATGATACTCCCAGTATAGCATTTAAGAAAATCATTTTCACACGCCTCGAGACACCACGAGGGTTCTAATTCATAAAACACTTCTAATCATACCCTTCCCGTGTAATTAGGGATTAATTCTGCTATAAAAAAAACATTTTAGCTGGCAATGGCATTTCTGTGCTCTGATGCATCCCAAATTAGCTTATAGACACTGTTCAACATCATGTCCTCTGATATGGTCACAGCTAACCACAGCATGAGAAGTTCATGAGGAAATTCCATCATTCCCAATATGAGCGTTTGAGTCAGACTGGGAACGGAGACCATGAGCTGGCATCAACACCACAAAAGCATTTTCAATCAAAAAACAAATCTGATTGGATCCAGGGGATTCCCAACAATATTCAATGTCGTCCTGTATTAAAATATATATATTTTTTGGAAGCTTTCCCCCCATTGCCTTGTAATACTGGAATAAGCTCACTAGGGGGTTATTTTTTGGATAACAGATTTGAGAAGTGCTGTCTGTGCATGGTAGATTTCTTGCCTAAATCACAACAACAAATTCTGTTCAAATAAAAGTGAAATCAAGTCTTTCCCTTTAATTACTTAACTGCCATATTGTTTATTGATTTTGTCACAGATTCACCAAAACAATATTTGTTTGGACCCACCAGCAGTGCTTCAACCTTGTTCTTGAAAGCTGAGATAAAATGGCATGACATGAGGACTATGACCAAATATTACTCCTCCAAAATAAGTACAATAATATAATAGTATTCAGTTCATTTAATTAGCATGTAAATGACAAGTTCATTTGTTTGGACGTACATATAATATATCTTCCATTAGATTTTGGGAAAACAAAAGTAACGTCTGAATGTTCAACGTGCAGAAAACCCAGCTTCTGTTTCTGATATCATCTGAATGCTCAAGGGCAACCAACCCATATGCTTGAGACAAAAAAACTAAAGAACTATCAGAGTCATGGCTAACAGATTTGTGGTTTACTACTTAAGGTGTGCCTGAAAATAGGGAGAGGCCGGCTGATTCGTCGACTGACCAGCGGATCTTTCACTCTGACGTGCCGATTGCCAGTCTATCGATTCTCATTCAACCCTTTTCCCCCCGCAGATACAACCCCTGTGTTCGTCACTGGGATGCTTCGTTAAAACACACCAGAACATATCATAAATAATAACTCTTTGTTATTATAAATGTGGTTTAAGACGGTGTTTACAAATCCATAATTTAACATATATACCAATTCCAAAGTCTGTTTGTTTCTCTCTCCCTAGAAATATGTATATTACTTTGCAGGGCCAAACTACCATTCCAGAGAGGCTCGCAAAGCTTCCATTTGAAATATTTTCCACTTTTAGAGGTGGCTAAATTATTAAATCAGTCAGGTTAAGCACTTTGTTCCAGGGGGCAACAGCTGTGCCCCTGGCTGGGTGTGAGCCTGCAACCTCCTGGTCTCGAACCATCGAGCCACACCACCGCTTCACATTAGTTACGCACAAAGCAAAGTTTGGGCGGGAGGGGAGGGGACAGATGTTTCATGTTAAAATCCGCCATCTGTTTCAGTGCCTCTGTTTCCGGCAACGCCGTCCTCGACGCCTTGACACTGACGACACGTCGAGTGTGGAGCAGCGGAGTGTAAATGATGAAGGGCTCTCACCATCATCCGGCATACTCCGTCAGGCTTAAATTACCGCCAGAAACGCACGCGAGAGCTTGCATCACACTGTCATTTCCACACAAAAGCGTGTTGGGCAGAAGAATGAACACTCATGCGTGACATACATGTTATACAGTCATATATGGCATACTGATACAATACCATTATATACATAATGGCACTTATGCACATCACACTCAGAGCACAAACTGCTCACACAGGTGACAGACTGACTGGTCACACAGGTGACAGACTGACTGGTCATACAGGTGACATACTGGTCACACAGCTACACAGGTGACCAAAACCCATGAATGAAGCTGCCAACAGTAGAACAGAGTTATTAATTCATGTTTACTACATGTAACATGTAATGGACATGAATAGAATGATCTACTAGCCAAGGCAATCCCCAGGGGGAAAAAGTATCAAGCTTTTTTTCCCCACATGTGAATGTGTTTATTTATCCAAACAGCCATTGAACAGTAAATGAAAAGCAAAGGGGGGTGTATTTTATCAGTGGTCAGGATATGCATATATTTGGACAGCTCTAAAATGTCTCTTTTGCCCTCCAACAGTATCCTGCTGTGTGGTACACAAGGCTTGCTAGGTTTGAGTCTGTTCCATGCATATTCCACAGTGCTGTCATGCTGACAGCGGACATTGTGCCTGTGCTCTCCAAAACACAAACAAACAACGACCAAAAAATACAGAAAACACACTGCAATTATGCATTGTATCCGCATTAATCACTTAAATCAAGGACGTAATACTTTTCCATGGCAACAGTGGACAGCAAAAAAATGTTAAATTTTTTTTATTTTTTTATTTGTTTAAAAATTTAAATTGGGTGTATGTGGGGATTTGGAGAAGCAGATTCAGATAAGGTCATAATGAAAAATTAATCAGGTAACAAGTAGAGGTCATAACTCTGAGGATACAGCCTGACTCGGGCCTGCTTTCAAATGCAAGTCAGCAGGAAAACTCAGCCGTGCTTTATGTTAGGCGAGACCTGATGAATGTTCAGAAGGACAGAGCGCTAACCGCCGAGGTAAAGCCTACCTACATAAACACAGACAGTGCTATAGAAATGATTACAAAGGCTCGGGAGCAGAGACATCTCCATTATAAGCTGTTTGGGAAAATGAGAGTTTATCATTGTTTATCATTAAAGCACAAGATATTTCCTAGCACGGCCACTGTATACTGAGCTGAACATTTTTTTTCAATCCCAACATTTTAATAGTAGGTCACCTGCATGTGTCTGAACATGTGACATGATGTGAGTCCGTTGTTTATTGAGGACAGCGCACCGTGTCATTCTTCACTTTTGACTGCATCATGCTTTGGGATTATTATCAAACTCAGAAAGAGGACCAGGATTAATGATGAAGCCATGAACTCAGCATTCTCTACCAGGATGGCCCTTTTCATAATTGGTACAAGGCAGTGACACAATATTGAAAACTATTCAGTTAATTGTTCAAAAAGACCTCACTCTCTGACACAACTGGAAATTTGGGAGAGGATAAGCGTCTTATAAAAATGACAGTCCAACTCCACCACCAGTGACATATCACCATAACAACCACAAGTGGCACCCGGCAGCCATTGTATTAAATCGTATCCACAAGTCTGCATTCCAAAAATGTCAGCACATAAGCCCATCATAAATGCGGTGTACCGGGACCGCCCACCTTTTGTATTTATTTTTTTTGCTTTATTCAGACAGGAAGAAAGCAGAGAGAGTAAGAGACAGAGAAGGGACCGCAGCAGAGAAAATGCTATGGCAGTCATCAAACCTCAGAGGCAACTGAAGAGTCAGCCACTGAACGGACTGTGCCGCACCCCACCATACGCGGAGGGCGTTTAAACATAACGATGTGCACGATTTCGGCGAGAAACGCTATTAAACCATCATGCATAGAGATGAAATATCATTGTGTTTTTCCCCCCAGCTTCCACCGTCCTTTACTTCTAAAATATTTAAGTAAGGACTTCTCGTTATTTTTTTTTATGGAGTGCAAGGGCAATGCTAAAAAAGAGAGAGCTCCAGCTCCATGACTATGAGTCATTTTCTCTTTTGATGTGAATCGAGTTGCACCTCTGCCTCCCATTTTAGCGTTCCAGCGTAGCCTTGGTTTGATCTGAAGGGCCAGGCCTGCCGAAATGTAGTGAACATCCGTAAAAGTATTAAGATCATTCCGAAGCAGTAAAACCCTGTAAGAGCACATCTCTGTCTGGAATACTGATGAAGTCATTCTCAGCAGGAAATTTGTCAGTGGGATCCAACAGAGGGGGGGGGAGGTGGGGGAACGATCCTGATAGGTGGCTTGGGTTCTTATTATTTCAAGCCTGATAACCTGTGAGGCACACGCAGGTCTTCACGGACCTGCAATTAAGAGCCTTCTTTTATTGCTGCTGTGGAACAATAACTACCCCTGTCATGAACCGGCTCGTTTTATTTTAGAAGATATCCTGTGAGCCATTTACATAAACCCATTTTCCTTTCATACACGGTAGGAAGTGTAGAATAATAGTTAGGGAGCTGGTAACCGGAACATGCGACCTCCAAGGTCGTGTGTCCTCTTTCCAGGTTGAGCAAAGTACTTAACCTGAATTGCCCCAGTAAAATATCCCGCTGTATAAATTAATTATGTGTTTATGCAAACAAATAAGAGCTTTTTTTTTTTTGGTAAATGCCTTAAATCTAAATGTAATATTAGAACACAAATATATCGGATCCTTTCTGAATGAAGGCCCAGCTGTATGTGAAACTTTACCCCAGATCATAGAACGTGTCACTAAATATGCATGCATTTGGATTGCTAGGGAACAATGTTTTAGAGGGAGTTTTGAATTCATCACCTGGTTGATACACTCCATTATATCATTGTCTGTGGGATAAATATTTCTGTGTCTTTCTTATTATTATTTGTCTCCAATGATGATCCATGTCAATCTGGAGATTATGATCCACTTGGCATTCTCAGATTCATAGCTCCTCAGTCCACGGCCGAAAGCATGAGGTAATTTTTCATTGTTTCTATTTTTTATTTATTATGTTTATTATACATTATTTATATAAACCAGCTGTTCCATTTTTTCCCCAGTAATCAGCAGCCGCTGTGTAAATGTCAATTACATCACAGCATAATTAGATAGCTTTTCAAATTCCCCACAGTTTAAGGTCTCACGAGACCAGAGGAACAATTCTTTCCGTCCACAAAACACTAGCAGGTGGTGAATGTGTGCTGCAGTCCGGAGGGCAACCGACTCCCAAGCCATACACAAAGCCAGGGGTTCACTTCATGGTCATTCTGGGTTTTTGTGCTGCGATCCCTATCTCTCTCTTTAACCCCCACTGCTTTACCCCCTGTCAGTATAAAGTGAAAAAATACATAAGGACCGCAGAATGTCCGCTCTCCTTTAACAAAAAAAAAAAGTTACCGATGCTCACTATAAATCCCCGGGATACATTTGTATATAGACATTATGAACGGTTAGCATTAAAATAATCAAAACCACGTTTCGAGAATCATTTCATCTTTAACTAAGAATTCAATAATCGCACAACCTTCAGGCCGGTGCCGTTCCACAGACAGTCCACGTCTTTTCTTCTTGCTTTCTTTAGTTTGTTCAGCTTCACCCGTTTCCTTACTTTAAAGCGGGAACCAAGACGGGGGGGGGAGAAGGTCTTTTAAAATCAAATAAACATGAGCTTCATCCCCTTGCCTTCTGTTTCCGTTCTACTGCCAATTCCGAAGAAGCTCAATCGCGCCATAACGATATAAAGATATCATGTTATGCTTCCCTATGGTGTAAAAAGGATTCACATTCACATTACCCAATCTACTAGTCTATGTCCTGTCTGTATCGTCCATCAGCAGTCATGATAAACTACAATTGAATGTTTCTAAGGCAATCTTGTTGCCTCTTACATGATAAAGAGATGCAATTTTATCCACTAGTGCACATAATGTCCCCTTTGCTGGAATGAAAGCCGTCACTGGAGTAAATGCTAATGTAGATGTGGTACAAAATACTCATTTTGAATAACACTTATTCGGCGGAACATCTTTTTGCGGACGTATAGCGCAGGTTTAGCCAATCCCTCCATGCTGTCTTTTCAGGCAAATGCTATGCCTTCCTGCCAAGTTCACAAACCGCTATGAGCCGGGTCGGTTCTAGGCACAGGCGACCAGGGCAGTCGCCTCATAGTTTTGGCACCAAGTGAATGTAAAATAAGAACTCCACGCATTTTCATCCTCACAGTGGTTTGCAATCGCTATCTCAGTCCATTCCATCGCCCCACCCCCCCCAATCTCACAATATCGCCTAAGGCACCGGAAAGGCTAGACCCGTCCCTGGCTATGAGTAAAGTCAAACAAAAGCACTGTTTAGTTTGAGAAAATATTGGGAACATTTTGAATAGAAAATATTGAGCATGTGCTCCAGAAAGTAATACACTTATTTTGTCTAAGACTGTTGCTCAAGTCTAGTTCATTCATCCAAGTCTCCTATTTCTTTACTTAATGCGAGGGAATTCCTTCTCCTTTTTTAACAATAATACATTGAGGTAATGAAATCACAGATTAATCTCTACACTATTATTCTACATTGTCTTGTTTTATATACAAGAATACACAGAATCCATACAGAATACAGAATCCATCATGGTGCAACACGACTGATGTGGTCTCTGGGCAAAAACTTAATTTAAATATCACATTTAAACCAATGCAAACTGCACGTTTGCAGATGCTGCATGCTTACTGAGCATACTTGTGTTTATTTATCTTCGATAGTTCCTGCCTACGGCATCGTACTTCCTTCCTGTTTATCAGTATCTCTGCTTTGTCTCAGATTCCTCAGCTCCATTCTCATATTTCAAGGTCAGCACTGGCTTGTGAGGCAGCGTTAAATACTTCTTGGCATTCCAGAATCCGATTACTCCAAAAATGTTTTCATTGAACATGCCGTTGAATTCACTTTATCTCCAGAAACATGCAAGTGTTTCGATCAAGGAAACATTCGAGGACCTCTCTCCAAATACTTTCACTCGAAAGATGAGTGATGCTTTGGTCGGGTCGTGTCCAGGGGTCTTGAAGAATGTTGGGTTGACTAAAACACCACTAATTTCATGAATTAAACATTTTGGAAAGACGTTGTTATGTTGAGCTCTTTTATGTATGATGTGTTTAATTACAGTCTTGGTTCACAGTAGAGTGCACATGCTTTTCTTCAAATGACTCCACTCCACAATGCTTGGTGCCCTTGTATAAGCTTCAGAACAGAAAATCTGAAAGCGTGCATGTAATGGTCATTAAGTGATAAACAGATACTATGCTATCATCAGAAAATTAACACCTCTTTCAGAATTTCTCCTGAAATCCACCAACTTTGTTGAAATCATTAATCACAAACATGAGTGAAAATAACCGTGCTTGGTTTGTTAAAAAAGTAATACTTGCATTCATTATTAGACAAAGTTCACATACTGTGTTATTGATAGAAACATTGGTCCAAGACTAATGTGTGGGCAGGGATGCTAAATCCTGCCAACCCTGCAAATGTCTTACATTTTAATTACAGCCACAAAATCATTAACATCTAAGGTATAAGATCACAAATGTGATTAGAGAGTTCATACCTTGATGTAACATTTTTTTAAAATCTACTCCTCAAAGGGTTAAGCCTTTCAGCGACCTTAGGAGATATTTTCAAAATGGAATATGTAATTAAGCAAGAAAACGCATAAAGTATTCATCATTTTTTAATTTGCTTAGCAGACACTATCATATAGGATGATTTATAAGAAGTTACGTTTTAAACGGATATTGCAAAAACTCAAGGCCATCAGCTGAAGAGAAAACGTTCAGAACTGGGTAAATCTCACTTTCTGAAACACGAGGGAACTGGGTAAATCTCACTTCCTGAAACACGAGGGAACTGGGTAAATCTCACTTCTTGAAACACAAGAGAACTGGGTAAATCTCACTTCCTGAAACACGAGGGAACTGGGTAAATCTCACTTTCTGAAACACGAGGGAACTGGGTAAATCTCAGTTTCTGAAACACGAGGGAACTGGGTAAATCTCAGTTTCTGAAACACGAGGGAACTGGGTAAATCTCACTTCCTGAAACACGAGGGAACTGGGTAAATCTCACTTCCTGAAACACGAGGGAACTGGGTAAATCTCACTTCCTGAAACACAAGGGAACTGGGTAAATCTCACTTCCTGAAACACGAGGGAACTGGGTAAATCTCACTTCCTGAAACACGAGAGAACTGAGTAAATCTCACTTCCTGAAACACGAGGGAACTGGGTAAATCTCATTTCCTGAAACACGAGGGAACTGGCCGCCAGTCACCTTTCTTTCACCAAATCATGTGAAGTACTACAGCCTACAGAACATGTTGTGCATTTATTTATTATTTATGATTTAAGTAATGTTTGTGAACATACACTGTGGCAGCATTAAGAAATACTCATTAAAACACACTGTATTAGATATTTTGTATAGGATCACAATACATGCAGACACACGCAGCCCTTGAAACACAAAATATAAAATAACCCAGATATTATTAACATAGTTAACACCCTGGAAGCACGTCCATAGCAACGACCATTTTCATAGCAACAAGCCATACATTTAGAATATTACAGAATGGATTTTAAAAATCATGCTATAAATACATTAAAATACATAATAATAATAATAATAGGGTACACTATTGTTATTTGCAAAAGAGGGAGGAAAGACGACTTACTGTATGGAACACACTCATATTGGACCTCCAGATATTTGTATGTCCCAGGACAGGGGTCAGGAAAAACATCTGGACCGGCCACCACAGCACACTGGGTCCGATTATTACACCTAAAATCCAAAAGTGGAGGAAATGAGTCATTCTCACACTATCATTCCACAGGTGTCTCCAACAGGACATACCATTAATCCTTTTAGGATAGGGGTGTCCAATCATAACCGAAAAGGGCCAGTGTGAGAGCAGGTTTTAGTTTTAGCCCAGCACCTGATTCAACTAATTAACTAATCATGGTCTTGAGCCAAGGAGACTTTGATAAATAGAATCAGGTGTGTGAGCGCTGGGCTAGACCTAAAACCTGCACCCACACCAGCCCCTTTTGGGTAAGATTAGATACCGCTATTTTAGAAAAACTAATTCAAGTGCTCATTAGCGGGTCAAAACCTTATTTTTAACCTTATGCATTACCTGTGTTTACAGTGGCTGGAGTACAGGGGGGGAAAAAACATGCCATTTTGTTTCTGAAGACAGGACGTCCAATCTAAGAACAATTAAACTTTGTCTTCAATTTGAAAACATTTCTTTATTTTTTTTAAATTATATTCTTACCTAGTCCTTGATTTCATTAACTGCCAAACTCATTGTGTTGTGTGAATAAGAGTGTTGAAAGCCCAAAGTGAAATACAAAAAGGTGGTCAGGCTGTATTGGGCATAACTGCCATTAAAGCCTGACTGATACCATTAGGAACATCAATGAGGGTGTCTGTGGGAGAGCACAGACACTATCAACAGCAAACTGATACTAAATGTGAATCTGCTGTGTCTGGTTTCTATGCACACTCCCGTTTTCGATGTATAACCTAACAAGTGAGCACCAAGTAAAAACAACGAGTGAGTGATAAGTTTGTTACCATGGTGATGAGCTGAGCAAGGAGGACACAAATTCTCAGATATAAAAAAATAAAAAAAACAAAGAGGAAGATTGAAATGCGGAAGACGGAAGATGAACAAGAAAACCGTGTCGACCCGACACTTATTTTAAATACTTATTTTTCCTTTTTAAGTGCTTTTCCTGAGGATCATTATTGTTTTATTAGGATAATAATTCTATACTATAGTCCCATAAATTCATCTTTTTGCTCATTGTCAGCGATAAGCTTTTTTTTTTTTTACCAAATGAAATTACTGGGCCTTTAAAATCCATCCGTCTAAAAATCATAGCAGTAAATGATAAGGCTTTGTCAACTGGAAAGAAAACAGTAAACAGTAATTCCACACAAAGTGTGGACATGTGAATGAAGATGGGAATAATACAGTAATTTGGTTAGTGATTAGCCTGTGGGTACATGACAAGGGTGTGCAGAGACCATTCATCCATCGTCTAACCAGCTTATTCCTGGTCAGGGTCACGGGGGGCTGGAGCCTATCCCAGCATGCATTGGACGATTGGCAGGAATACACCCTGAACAGGGTGCCAATCCATCGTAGGGCACACACACCATTCATTCACACATTCATACCTATAGGCATTCGAGTCTCCAATTAGCCTAACCTGCATGTCTTTGGACTGTGGGAGGAAACCGGTGTACCCGGAGAAAACCCACGTGAACACGGGAGTGCAGAGACCAAACACGCGTGAATTTCGAGTACAGAGGCCAGGGCAATAACCTACGCCAGTAGTCTTACGCGCTCAAGGGTGAATAACACCCATTATCAAGATCTCCTCCCAGTCGTTGGGAACGTAATTGAATTGAAATGTGTCCAATTGTTAGTAACCAAAAGACAGCAGGATCACAGCCTAGACTCGGTTAAATGCATGTTAGTCGATTGACTGGGCATGACAACAGAAAACAAAGAAGATCAACCCATGCAGCATTAGGCCTGTGAAATATAAAAAACACATGTATTTCTTACCTAAATAATCATGACAACACTTACATATTATTATTATTATTATGATAACAGTGAGGATCTTCATACAAAATAATTTTCACATAATTCACAAGCTTCACCTTTAAAGTGAGAACCACACTAAAAGCAACGCGTGCTATGCTGTTCCGTTTCGATATTTCCTTCGCTATTGTACTGAAACTGGACTGTCAAAGTGATTACATTTAAACATAGGCTGCTTGGCTTTTCATTTGGTATGCTAGCGGTGTACCTGCATAGCCACAGCCAAAGGTGAGACATTTCTAGAATACTAATTACAACGTTTACATGGCTTTGCCATTTAATTTCAGCCTATCTGAATGCTAATATTAGTCTTTTACACAAAGATCAACTCATCATTTTTTTAATATTTCGTATTATTATTCAGTCCTTCTAAAGTGGCTCATCAGTCACTTGCCATCTCTGGCAGGTCCGGTTACTGACAGAAGGCCGACCATGCCGGACCCCGGGCCCTCTATGGGACGCGTGTGGGCACAAAGCACAATCACCGCTTTTCCCAGACAAAACAATAACGGGGCGGTTTCAGGGCGCGGGCAGCGAGAGATCGAAGAAGAGGAGCGTCTCTTAATGAGACAGCTTTATAAGGCCCCCTTATCTGTGCCGTCAACTAATTAGGGAGGCCATTTTTCTCCACGGCAGGGGGGCGAGAGTAGAAGTGTCGACATTCTCTCCTGAAAGGAGTCCCAGACAAAACTAACCCCGCCTCCCATCAACCCAGGAATCAAGACCACTTACCGTACTTAACTAAACTTGCCTCTCGAGAACAAACACTGGAACCCTCTTTGTGATTTTAGCGGAGGGCGACACGCCGCTTTGAGAGGCCGTGGTGCCGGCGTCGCTTGGCCCGTTTCCAGAATCATCCGGGAGATTAGAGGCTCTGTCACCATGTGACAACACTGAGGGCGCACAGGATACGAGACTGGATACCCGTCACTTCCCGCACATTTACCGCCAAATCAGCCGAGGGTGTGTCCCCAAGAGAGGCACATAAAGGGGGGGGAGACTGGCGATCCAATATCCAGCCGTCTCTGCAGTGGCTCACGCCCCAACACACTTCCAGCAGGGAAAAAACTACATGATATCTCACAGCTGCCATTCTATGATCCCTTATTTATATATATATATATATATATATGTGGCTTTTTCGGCCACACTGGCACACAAAATCCTTAAATCTATGTGACCACTTTAGCTGTGCCCCAGAAAATTGGTCAGCGCTGTCCCTCTTCCTCTCACCAGTTAAATATCGCTAAGCTGTATTTTCAGACTTCTGCTTTTTCCATAAAGAAAAAAAAACTAGTAAAAAAATAAATAACTACAGTGGTGATTGAGATGCCTCTCAATCTAAAGTACAGCGCATTTACAGATAAGCCTGTTAGAGAACACAAGCCTGGCAATCATGGGATGAATGCAGTTTGATTTCTGCAATGGTCTGAGAAGTCACAAAAGGTAAGAAATCTCTTACACAAACACTTCTGTTCGACTGGCAAGGCACATAAGTGCCATGTGTCTGATCACGCAGAAAATCACACGCTCGAACCGTACTTCGCTGTACTGCAGTACTAGCAGCGCAACCCCACTGACATCAGGTGAAATTTTTTTAGACACCTGTCATGTACATGTACAATGAATGTACAAAATAGAGTCATTTATTCAAATGTTCTTTTTGAAAATCAGACAGTGAAGCCTTTTTTTGAAAAGACCGACACTTTAACTATAGGAGGGAAGAAGGGGGGGGAAGTTGGCCTTTGCTTTTCGGTAGAAACGCTGAGTGAGGTCGCGTCATTTTTGGTTACACAAGGGCCTCGTGTTATTTAATGACACAAGCGGACCGTTCCTAGTCGTGTGTGGTACAGTCGGGGGGCCTGAGACATGGATGGCGGTTTGGTCGTAGGCCGTAGGGATGTGGCTCGGTTCCAAAGCAATGCAATCAGCTGAAGGGGTAAACACACACATTTCCTGGCCTGTATAGAAGAAAGGGCCACTTTGTGCACTGATGAATGAAGTCAGCTTTGTGAAATAAAGGGCACCGAGTCGCTTTCGCCGTTAATGATGATTGATGAAAAAAATATGTGCGTCGTGTGTGTGTGTGTGTGAGTGTGTGAGTGGGGGGGTTATAGGGGGGGCAGGGGAGGGGGGGAGAGTTATGGTCCGAGACAGGTCCAGACGTTCTGGATCAGGACTGTCGTGGAGAATAACCGAGGAGCACGCGTGCAGCAGATGGCAACGGAGGAAGACGGATGACTCTTCAAACAAATAATCAGACGGAGATCATGGGTAAATGATAAATGCCTTTCTTTCCATAAAAAGCCCACTTAGTCAACGTCAAAGTTGAAGAGCAAAAAACCCTTCGGCGAAGATGTTACAATGCCGTGCGACACGATTAGAGGATAAAGAACAGAGGGCTCTCTGGTTCTGCCTAAGGTCACAAAGGTTTTGGAAGTACGGCTACTTACAGGTGTGTCCTGCTAATGCACTCGGCCTTGCTTTTAAAGCCTCTACCGCGCCACTCATGACCACGGCCAGCAGCACTCCAGGGCAGTATATTATTGTAACATCAGCCTGGACTGGCAGGGGTTCAGTCGGCAGCGCCGTGGCTCGTCTCAACAGCGCAACAGCGCCCCCTCTGGTCAACGGGGGTCTTGCTCGTGCCAGCTGTGTTTGTAGCCTAACCCCTCTGACGCAGGTTATCGCGCGGCTCAGCTGGTGGGCCGCGGAGTGAAGTGAAGCAGCAGCTGTCAGCACATGCTCTGGAAGAGAAACGTGCTTGTCTATGCTCTCCCAAATTAGCAGAGGCTGTTGCAGTGAGCGGACAGCCCAAAGACTACAACTGGGCGTTCGGGGGGGAAAAGGGATGAAAAATGAGCTCTCGGTAGCGCTAGCCTGCTAGCAACAGAAAACACTGGACTGTGCTGTAGACAGAGCACTGCATGCCTGTACTGTGGTTTTTTCCATCCTCTGTATAAGAAGAGAAGAGCACACACCCGTATCCTCCTAATACCCGGCAATACATTGCTTCTCCTCTATAGGGGACATGTGTACCTGGTCTTAGTCTCAAGAACAATATGTATTATATTTAACCTTAATTTACCCAGGTGAGTCCCCTTGAGATTACAGGATCTTTCTTTCGAGGAAGCCCTGGTCAAGATAGCAGCAATATAGGATATACAGTGCCCTCCACTATTATTGGCACCCCTGGTAAAGATGAGTTAAAAGGGTTATAAAGCTATATTCTACGATGCTGAACTCCACCTACCCCACAAAGAGCATTAAGTAAAAATAAATTCATAATAGTCTTAAATAATTTTGATTGCAACACGTTTTGTCATCAAAGGCACTTGAATTATGTTAACTTATTTTTCTCTGCCAGAGGATGTGTGAAATAAAATAAAAAATTACACACAAGACAATTCTCTTCCCGTCTCCGTACCCAATGCAAAAACCCAGGGCGTGCGGATAATGAACTGGGTGATTAAACGGCTTTCCCCTGAACATCAGACGCAACCCGACGCCAGAGTTTTTCAGTGGCAGCCATTCCCGTGAGAGGAGAGTAGAGAACACGAGAGCAGGAGGGGGTATGACCATGAGCTAATCCCACAATACAGCGGGGACAAAATTACCTCACACAGCGCAAACAAACGCTGGAGAATTCACTCGCAGAAGACTCACAGATGTACACAATGAGCTGCATTCTACACGGTAGCATTATCAGCCAGTCCAGTGAGCATCCCGTCCAATTCAATCAATCCATCCATCAATGAAACAGGTTTTATTTATATCGCACAATTTACAAAGAAATGCCACTGTAGGCTTCACAGTATACCCTAACCCCCCACCATGCAAAGCCAGGTCGAGCTGACAGTGGCAGGGGAAAACTCCCTGGATGATGTGTAGGAAAAAACCTTGGGAGGAACCATTCTCAGGAGGGTCGGGGGCCGGGGGGCGGCTCATAGAAGTCAGACACGGTAAGGCCCATTATCAGTCCATCCGCTGAGCGCAGGGCAGGATTTATGACGCATTCCTGCGGTGGCGGCCCAGGTAATTTAGGCACCAGGACGAGGGAGAAAATGTACGCGGACAGGAGCGGGTGTAAACCACACAAAGGCTGCCGTTCACGGCCCCAAGGTGCCCAATAAACCGCGTCGTTCAACACCCCAGTAATCACCCGAGACGAGACAGCCACCCCTACTGCTATCTTCAGTCTGTGGGAAAGTGGCTGTGACACCACTGCTCTCCTTCAGCGGATCCATCAGGGGCAGAGCAGTTTATACACACTCTACACCTTACTGCTCTGACTCGCCACTGGTTAAAGAGTAGTGTACTTACTGCTATGACTCACCAGTGGTTAAGGAGTAGTGTACTTACTGCTATGACTCACCAGTGGTGAAGGAGTAGTGTACTTACTGCTCTGACTCGCCACTGGTTAAAGAGTAGTGTACTTACTGCTCTGACTCGCCACTGGTTAAGGAGTAGTGTACTTATTGCTATGACTCACCAGTGGTTAAGGAGTAGTGTACTTACTGTTATGACTCACCACTGGTTAAGGAGTAGTGTACTTACTGCTATGACTCACCAGTGGTGAAGGAGTAGTGTACTTACTGTTATGACTCACCAGTGGTTAAGGAGTAGTGTACTTACTGCTATGACTCACCAGTGGTTAAGGAGTAGTGTACTTACTGTTATGACTCACCAGTGGTTAAGGAGTAGTGTACTTACTGCTATGACTCACCAGTGGTTAAGGAGTAGTGTACTTACTGTTATGACTCACCAGTGGTTAAGGAGTAGTGTACTTACTGCTATGACTCACCAGTGGTTAAGGAGTAGTGTACTTACTGTTATGACTCACCAGTGGTTAAGGAATAGTAGTGTCCTGTACAAATCAAAGATATATAACACATAAGCTATATAAATGACTAGTATTATTATTATTATTATCATCATCATCATCATCATCATCATCACACAACGTCACGTTGTGGCTGTAATGGCGACATGTAGTCCAGCTGTCTCTCGTGTTCGTGTTTGTTCATTTGAATGTGTTTTGTTGGGCTTTTGTCTTTGTTTTTTTCATGCGCTGTGAGTCCGTAGTGGGACGAGGAAGTGGGCTGGAGATTTTTCAGGGCACTCCTGCTGCTCGTTTGGATAATTTTGACGAATTGTCTAGTCAATATAATTTTGTTTGTGGTCATCACCATGGAGACGCATTCGCAACATGCTCGGGAATGTCTGTTGGATCTGCAGACAGTAGCAACAAAGTTACCATCGCTTTTCACCGGAGTTGAAGATGTCGGGACTGATCCGGGACTGCAGGCAATCTTCAAAAGGCAACCAGAGAAGGAGAACATAATGCGGGGGAGGAGTGAGGAGACGACTGGGAAGATTGACGCAGTTCGGTGCTCCGTTTCGGCGGTGTACATAGACCACGGCGCTGCGTGTATAGAGGAGAGTCATGGAGGCAGAGTTTGTGTGTTGGACTGCTTGGTGACACTGGACATCTCGGGACAGCGGGGGCCATTTTTAATCATGGCTGTATTGCACCTTAATTTACTTGATTGATGTAATGATTCTGTTGGATGTCTTTGTTTGATATGTTTGTTTGTGTGTTGTGGGTCTGCCCCACTGTCTATGTCTTTTTTGTTGTTGCTGGGGCTACAACTGAAGTTCCCTAGCGGGAAATAAAAGTTATTCTATTTTATTCTATTCTATCATGGTGCTGGAGAAAACAGGCACTTAATTTGTTGCCCTTAATAATGCTTCATAAAGAAATAAACATTTGTTGTTTTCTGATTTTCTGCAGTCCATGTGTGGTAAATATCAAAATAAAATAAAAGTAAGCATTTGCTTATTCCAATATTGCCAAAACAGTGTGTGTATGCTTATGCATATGTGTGTACCTGTATATGTGTGCGTGTGCATATTAATATACATGTGCGCTTGTATGTGTGTCTGCATGCGGGTGTGTGTGTGTGTGTGTGTGTGTGTGTGTGTGTGTGTATAAACACCATGGTCCACATTTTCTAATTTGCATAAAAGCATTGTAGTAATATGATGTCCAGTATATTTCACCGATTGCTTTAACGTCCTCAGGGGACGCAAACATGTGATCTTTAACCTCCTCAGGGGACGCAAACATGTGACCTTCGTGAGCCAACCCGGTTTTGCTGGCAAACCAGCACAGAGCTGCACGCTGAAGATTTCAGATCCGCTAGCAGATAAAATGGCGACACAGCCAGCCAGCGAGGGGGAAGAAACGGCCTGGCCTCTCCAGGCACCCAGTCACAGACAGACAGAGGGAAGAAAGCTAGCATTACACACACAGGGGTAAGAAAGCTAGCGTTACACACACAGGGGGAATAAAGCTAGCGTTACACACACACAGGGGGAAGAAAGCTAGCGTTACACACACACAGGGGGAAGAAAGCTAGCGTTACACACACAGGGGAAGAAAGCTAGCGTTACACACACAGGGGGAAGAAAGCTAGCGTTACACACACACAGGGGAAGAAAGCTAGCGTTACACACACAGGGGGAAGAAAGCTAGCGTTACACACACAGGGGAAGAAAGCTAGCATTACACACACAGGGGGACGAAAGCTAGCGTTACACACACACAGGGGTAAGAACTATAGCGTTACACACACAGGGGGAATAAAGCTAGCGTTACACACACACAGGGGGAAGAAAGCTAGCGATACACACACAGGGGAAGAAAGCTAGCATTACACACACAGGGGGAATAAAGCTAGCGTTACACACACACAGGGGTAAGAAAGCTAGCATTACACACACACACAGGGGGAAGAAAGCTAGCATTACACACACAGGGGAAGAAAGCTAGCATTACACACACAGGGGGAATAAAGCTAGCGTTACACACACACAGGGGGAAGAAAGCTAGCGTTACACACACAAAGGGGGAAGAAAGCTAGCGTTACACACACACAGGGAGAAGAAAGCTAGCGTTACACACACACAGGGGCAAGAAAGCTAGCATTACACACACACACAGGGGGAAGAAAGCTAGCGTTACACACACACAGGGGCAAGAAAGCTAGCGTTAAGACCCCCAGAGCGTCTTAAAGATGTGATGCGGCGAACGAAGGAAGCGATTCAGCCCGGCTTCCTTTCATCACCTCATCGCAGCTAAGAGAAATGGCACAGTGAACGCACAATAAACACAAACGGCATACACCCGTGCACGCATACACAAACATATGTACACACACACACACACACACACACACACACAAAAGCATGCGTGCACGCACACAAACACACACACGCACATACATGCACAAACACATGTACGCAAATGCCTTGCGCACACACACACACACACACACAATCCGGGAAGCCTTTAAGCTCAGCTATTTCACTTCCATTCCGCGTTGCCATAGAAACCCCAATGTCCGATTCCAGAGAGTGCTTCCAGCGCTTTCTTTATGATTCCTACCACATCACTGCATTCCGTAGCTACAGCGCGCCACAACACTGACGTTCATCGGGCTCTACGGTCCACAATAGGAACAGCTGAGGACAACCGTTCATAATTATAGCCTGCTTCAACATTTAACGCAGAGTACAAACTCCTTTGATAAGAGAAAAGTTAAACCGTGTGTGTGTGTGTGTGTGTGTGTGTGTGTGTGTGTGCGCGTATTTGTGTCTGAGAAAAAAAAAAAAAAAACTGATGTTTGAACATCCCGTTCTTTTGAATGTGCAATTCATGTGGTTATCAGTATTATTTTCTGAGAGAGAGAAAAAGAAAGAGAGAGAAAAAGATGGAGGATGTGGCTACGCGTTCTCCATAATGGTGAAATGAACAAGGGGCAATAAATAACGGTCATATTTAACGACAAACCAAATACTGATGAAGTTATAGGGCAAGCATCTGTACTGGCGTCCGTAACATTATCTAAGCCTTTATTTGGCTGTCTGGCACGATTTACGAGTAGGGTTAAGAGCTATTGAAAAATGGGATTCATACATCTCCATGACATCAATATACCTCCAAAGCTTCACTCATAACCACTTTCGGAGCGGGAGAAGAGGGGGTGGGGGCAGGGTTGGGGTGTATGATGGAACAACTTAATTTAGTTTGTCCAGAAAACAAGGCACATAAGCAGGATTCTATCAGGGGTCTAAGTGAAGGATTGGAAATGCCAGATCCAGGGAGCTAGGCCAAGCCAGAGCTAAGTGCGGGGAAGGATTGCTTACCAGAGGCTTACAGATGGGCCTGCTTGGCAAGGTCTCGCCATTACACCTTAATGCAAGGCACTCACATTTTCCAGAGAATACATCCAGCTGGGCAAAGAGAAAAAAAAGCAGATAATGCATACGGACGAAAGCTAAGAAGCTCATAATGGATGAATGTGTTTAAAGCTTGCAAAACCGTTATAGCCAAAGAGTATCGGGGTCAGGAAGGTGGACGGCGCTGGCTTTCCTCGGACCGCACCCGAAATCGGCGACGGTGTCCGGTCGTATTTATGCGGCTCGGATGTTCTTTTTCCCCACTGAGCCTTCAGAGCCTTCAGAGACAGCGGATTGCAAAAGGGCGTCCCAAAGCGCGGCCATGAAAGCGAGTTTTTACGAAGCAGTGAAAAAGGAAAGAAAGAAGAAGCCCATATGAGCGCATACCCTCAATTCTGCACGGGTTTCCATTCTTTTTTTCTGGCATAGATCGATGTTCCGATGCAAACCAGCCAGGGTGAGAAGAAAGAAATTGTAAGCCCCGCTGCGAATTTACCGTCTGAAAAGCAGCCTTAAAACGTCCGCCGTGGGCCAGAAATAACGGCTAGATTTAGAGGCACGGCAAACTGAGGCAACTGCATGGCTGCATGTCCAGGCCGATCATCTCCACCCACAAAATGAGGGGCGTGCGATGCCAGAGAATGCTGTCATTTCTCAAACCCACCTGCTACAGCCGGATTTACAAGTGGAAATTCGTGAGAACTTTTAAAATCCTGGAAACAAATGGAACGCACTTTTGACAAAGACAAAATATGAAACTTTGATGGGTACAGTAACTCATTTTATCATACTGGAACTGGAGAAAAGAGTTGGTATAAGGCCTAAATTGCTACCATTATATTTGAACACAAAGATCCGTTATTAATTTGTATTGCCCTGGAGATATACTATTGCTCAGGTGTCTACACTGAACCATGCTATCGGTTGGACTTCAGGCTCTCCCTTGCTCTTCAAATAACACGCCATACCATACTGTAGGTCTTGAGCAAGCAACAAATTTGCATCGTATATCCAGCAAGGCTTCTCCTGTTCCCCATTAGTCCACATACATGAAGTGGCTTCAGTACGAACCTTTCGAAGACACACGTTTTTGCAAATGGAAAACGTGAACTTTATTTATTTATTTATTCAACACGCCCCCTCCCACCCCTGCCCACCCCCCCCAATGTCCAAATGAACAGGAAATGCAATAAAATAATATCACACGAAGAAGCGATGATCTATTTATACTGATGGCTTCCTGTGCAGGCCCTAATTACAGCACTGAGCGAGGCTGACAGTTGGACTCCCAGAGTCCTTTGGGCCGTCTCCCACAGCCACAGCTGAAGGAGCCCCCTGGGCACTGCAGGCCTGTATGTAGGCCAAAGCCAGATTTGGCCTATTTCAGCGCTGAGGAAAAGGAGGTCTGACGTTTCGACGCTGCGGAGAGCTTCCCGCCCCGGAGAGTCGTCTAACGAGTAGAGACGGGCCGCGGTGGTGGGAAGTCATGCGCGCGGAAGTATTTTTCTCATCAAAATGCGCCTTGCGCTCGGGCCCCGGGACCCTCGGCCTCTCCCACAACTTTCTGTGACACTCAAGCGCCGTGGTGAAATAAAACATTTAGAAAAATCAGTTTGAAGTACTTTAGGATTCCTGTCTCTTCTTCCCCGATTATGTATACATTTTTTATATGTTTTTTTTTTTCTTTCTCCACCAACTGAATGGCTTAAAATTACCATTTAATGTCCATGATTCATAATCCAATGCAATTTATGCACATATTGAAATATAGTTACTGTACTATAACTAGGGTTGATTGGTTGACATTTGAAGAGGGGTCATTCAGAATAATCAACAGCAGCTCTGTGAGAAATGATCACTGCATTTCAGACTTATTGGCAATCTTCCAACAATCAAATTTACTCAGCTGTGTGGTGACAGTGAATAACAGACTATTTTTATATTATTATTATTATTATTAACAAACAAATGTACTTGAAGCACGGCTGCACAAAGGTGTCAAATTCTAAACATTCTGTAGAGTGAGTAAAGAACAACTACTGGATTTATTTTTATCTACGTATTCGCTGTTCCACAGAGGGTGGAACTCGATTGAGATATACAGAAAGAACACCGCAAAGCAAATGAGATGCCAATTATCGGAGACATCTAAAAATGGATGACAGTTTATTAAAGTGCATTAAAGTTTAGGCAGGCAAAAACTAGCACTGCCTCGTCGGAGCCAATTAACACCATGGAAAAACTGCTCCAATGGTCAAGGGATGGAAGTTCAGCTTAGAAGTGCTTCATAATAAAGTTAAAAAATGGTACAGAATTCTGAACTAATAGACACATAAAGTAACTAAAATGTGAGTAGATATACTGATGAATTATCAAATACACTAACCTGCTAACCAGAGTAAAGTCCTGCCAAATGGCAGTTATGGATTTATGTCTTTGTCAATGACAGTATGGCATTAAAACTGCATTGAATACAATATTAATAAACCCGACATCAGCAACCTGCTTTCGTAAATATGACATACGTAATTTAAAATGAGAGAAAAATAGCATCACACGAAAGTTTAAAAAGTGATAATTGGCTTATGCTGCTTATTACTTATTAATAGGGCTTGTGATCATTAATGAAAATATTAAAGATGGAGGTATTTCGAAAATTGTAATATGTCAGTCATTTAAAATATACATTAAGACGTTTTGTTATGATTCAGTGGCTTACAAACATAACAATTTATTAATGTGTTAACTGTGATTATGTTTATTTAACCACTGACTTCAGAAGTGCGTGCTGTTTACAAGCGCATTCATGTCATAATTAAACTTAAAGATGTTCTTTAAAATAATGCTCTGAAATCATTATGACAAGTTACTTTGGGGGGAAAAAAAGATTCTTACAGTTCACAGTGATTAATGATGAGCATATTTATGACATAAGCGTGTATTCAGATAAAACAAAGCTTTTGTGCTGATGAAGGTGAAGAGGTAGATGACGAGGAAGAGGAGAAGGTTTAAAGGTCAACATGACAAACGTGAATTGAGTTTGAATAAAGAACTCATCTATATTGGACAGTTCATTAACTGTAACTGTAATGTCAAGATGGCGTCAGAATCATTATAAACAAGCTGCCTTTCTCCGCTGAGATGATCTGAATGTCAATCAGAGTGAAGGATAACCGTCTTTTGCGGCAAATTTCTGCACCCGCTCAAAAAGATTTCAAAAATTTTCCAACATTAATTCACGTCGCGGTCTGTGGAAACTTTCACATTTCATTTACAGGTGAGAAATGCAGGCAAATACACACAATGTTTTCCACACAAAAAGAAAAACACCACGACGCATCACAGTTCCAATGCTAATCCAACTAGCCTTTTGATGGTGAGGGAAACAGACCGGTCTCATTTGGGAAAAACAGACACAATGTAACACGCATGGTTATGTCACAATCCCATTACCAATGTACATCACTGATGTGAAAATTACAAAGAAAGTTATTTGGTTCACCATTTCAAATTACCACACTAGGGGTCATCCGATTCAAAAGATATACTTTTCCCAGAAATCAATTATCATAACCCCCCCCCCCACACATCAAACACTGCCCAGTGCTTTTTCAAACACAAAATTGGAAAGAAAATGCTGCCAAACTCTCACCACATGGAAGCGGAGGGGAGGGGATGGGGGGGCGTACCCCAGTAGTCAGGTCAGCGCTGTACCCCGTTGTGCGTATGGCGCCCCCAGTAGGCTGGGAGTCTGCGGGAGGTGGGGGTTAGGGCAGCCCCCTTATCTCCGCCTGAACCAGGTGGCCCTGGAAAGCACCAATGAGAGGGCACAGAGCCCACAGGAGCTGGCCTGGGGCCCTGCATTCATGTCTCATTTAAGCCATTGATAAAAGGGCCTGGGGAGGGAGGGGCTTTGAATCACTGACTCCTGCTCCCACTGGACGCTTTCCCAGCCCGACAGCTTGAGTCACTGTTTGAGTCACTGTTTGAGTCACTGTTTGACGGGGATTATAGGGCACCGGTTTGGCCCACCTCCTCGATAAAGACCTCTCCACTGCCCTCCATAACCCCCCCCCCCAAACCAACACACACACACACACACACACACACACACACACACCACACATTACACACACACACACATACACTCGCACACACACACACACACCACACATTACACACACACACACACACACACACACACATACCACACATTACACACACACACACACACACACACACACACACACACACACATATACCACACATTACACACACTACACACACACACACACACACACGCTCGCACACACACATACATACGTTCGCACACACACACACTTACCAGCAGTTGCGAGTGAGCGGCAGCCGTTAACACCATCTAGCGCAAGGTTTCACGCATGCACCATTTCAGAGTTTGGAACATTCTCTGTGTGATTCCAAACACCAATCATCTTTCCTCGTAATTTTCACATCAGTGATGTACATTGCTAATGCGATTTTTACATAACCACGCATTCTTTATTATATTTTCCTGGCCTCTCGGAAGCGGGCATTCAAAACACCGAACGTCTGCGGGTGAGCGCACGGCTTTGGGTTTGTTTTTTTGGGTAACAGAGCAAAGCTCGTCCTAAATAATTGTGCACTGCAGTACAAATGCCAAATGCCCTCTGAATTCCAGTCCGTTCTGAGCCCATTTGCTCTGAATTTAAATTTGGGTTGAAGAATACTACCAAACAGCTTGGATGTTTCTCACATGATAATGGCTTTGTTTTCTTTTCCTTTCTTTGTGTGTGTGTGTGTGTGTGTGTGTGTGTGTGTGTGTGTGTGTGTGTGTGTGTGTGTGTGTGTATGTATGTGTGTGTGTGTGGTGTGTGTGTGTATATGTGTGTGTGGAGAGGGGTGAGGACAGTGGGGGAAAAGCGTTCGGTTTAGCGTAAACAAAGATTGATGCTTCGCCGCATTGAGTCATAAGCTGAGAACCTGACGTCCAAATCAACAGGCGGCTTCCGTGTACCCTACCCCCCCAACCCCCAACCCCCAACCCTTCTCCACAGGAATGCTTTAAAAACTTTATCTCAATAAAATACAAAGAGCAGATGAAGAAGCCTTCAAACAGTTGTACACTCCCACCAACCAATTAAAATAAACGTAACTGTAGAAACATCAGACAAATTGTCAACTCACCGAGTTGAAACAGTTGCGTTTCCTGCTCCAAACACAATTAATTATTTCAACCCTGTTTCGAGCGCTTGGAAGTACACACTGTGATAGACTCAACATCAAATAAGGGAGTGCACATTTGTATCATAACTTTCATAACACAACAAAAAATATTCTTAAGTCTACAAAAGTTATACTGCATCAAGGGGGCAAAAAATGTGATGTCATACCAAGGTTTATTTGGTTTGGACCCTGAGAGGAAATTTTATTGTACAGTGCCCTAGATTGAAGACCTTCAGTTTTGGCTCCACAAACTGACAACATGCGAGACTGTCTTGTTCAGATTGTATGCCCCTGATAACAGTGTTGGCAAAACATAAAACTATTGCAAACATAAAACTAATCTGAAAATCTGTCTTGATACAATCACGCAAGGGTGGCCTGTATTCTATTATCTGAAAGACTCCCAAGAAATGCACAGAAAAGAAAAATATGTCAAAATCCATTACCATAACCCACCGTGGAACGTCCAAACTGCTGACAAAGATTCAGAAAATGATTTCCACAATTTAAATTTGAGAGCTAGCAGGTTCACTCTCTGTTTGACCTGCCCCACCCCCACCATCAACACCCCCTCTCCACACCGCCGGGAGTTATCAGTCAACCACACATTTGAACCCCCTCGCAAATATTTTCCGAGGAGGAATTTCAGGAGTTAGTGTTGATCGCTGCTGAGGTCCTTCTCATCGGGACCTGCCCGTCTCAGAGCTGAAAGGTTACACTGCCCACGCTAATTTACAGCACCTAATTGGCCAAATGGAAAGGCAGCAGGTTCTTATCAGTTGGTTGGAGAAGGGGGGGAGGGGGGACAGAGACAGAGGACAGAGAGGGGGGTTGGCGGGGGTAATAAATGGCCAATGATGTCATCTAGTGGGCCTATAAAAAACGTAGAAAAACTATGGCGTTGTTTAAGTGCTTTCAGAATTGGTGGGGCCGTTATATAATAGAGAAAGCAGATACAGCGGGAGCAGAGGGGAATTGGGCTTAAATTCCAGAAGTAATCTTTAAACACGGCGAGCATTTATTGGACAGTCTGCTGGGTAAAGAGTGCTGGAGACCGCTTGGTCGAAGACGTTTCTGCATATTGCACTCCTCTTTCATATCATGCCATTATCCTCTCCGTGTCTCAGCGTTGCTTTTCTCCGCACGCATAAGCATATTGCACTCCTCTTTCATATCATGCCATTATCCGCGCCGTGTCTCAGTGTTGCTTTTCCCCGCACGCATCAAGCAGCGTTTTTACCGCATCGCATTTCTGAAAAATAAAATAAAAATGCGAAATAGCATTGCTTTACTATTTAATTCCTTCATGATAGCGTCGCCTGCTAATCAACGGGCTCCATGGCACAGCGCGTCACATTTAAATCATTTATATTCAGCCGGAGTACCGCTGAACAGTCAAAAAAGGAGGAAAACGGGTTTCTGCGCTATCCTATGTTTATTGCAGCCTCTTGCATAAGCTTTTCATCTTTACTGAGTTGAACACTGCTATATGTGCCAACTTACAGTAGCAGACTAAATATTGAGCTGTTAAACTAAATCTGATTGGGGGAATCATATTGATTTCTGTAATTTGTCCAACCATAGGGAAAAGAACATAATAGGGATATGATGGCTGTGATGTCACTGTACATATGCAAATCAGAGAGGAACACCATTACCCATAGGCTATGCTGGTAAGAATCAACAGAATGATGCCGAAGGTGATTGGTGGAAAAATTCTGGCTGATCCCAGTGGAAATTACCAGGAAGTAAGCAGAATATATCCGCCAATCACCAATGTTGTTTTGGTTGTCATCAACGAACTCCACGATTGATGGAGTTTAAATAATGGCCATCCTATTCCAATTATATTATCCATGGCAGCCATTAGGAAAGAGAGCAAGGATTCCAGTAATGAATACAAACACTCCACTTGTTTTTTTTCTTTCTGTTGAATAATCCATGTGCTGCCACAGCACTTGCCATGCATGCTTTAGTAGGGGGCAAATGTCACCATTTGTCCAATATGCGGTGAGAGGGACTGCCGGGAGTTCTTTGATGTGTGGGAGCACACTTATCCCGGAGTCCCTATGTGGAGCATGGATGACATAATTCCGAGGAATAACAGCTTTTCTCTGGCTCCCAGAAGACATTTTCAAAGGCAGGGGAAAAAAAAAAAAAAAAAAAAAAAAGGTTTTCTCACAGGATATTCAAATCAGAAAAGAGTTGGGGAAAAAGACGAGTAGAACAGTTTCCTGTCCCTGCTACCTACGGACCGACATCATATCCCGTGGAGGATAATGCTGGCAAAAAGAGACAAAAAAAGATTTATTTCTGGGGATTTTGTTCCGAGTTATTTTGCATGCTTCCTGTGCATCAGTCATACTCGAAAGTTTTCAAGGCTGAGCTAGTATTTTATTATTATTATGTATTTATTTTTCTGGCACGATTCAATATTCAGTGTTGAAGGCTCAGAGCCTAAAAAGTAGCACTGAAAAAGATGATTTTGGTTTAAAATCCACCAAGAGATAAACAGTCCATTTTGATACTTCACAAAGAGCTTCTGCTTTTATCTACAATTAACACATTTCAAATGTTAAACGTTGATGGGAAAAAAAGAGCTTTAATTGTAATCAGATCTTAAAAGGGTCACTTTTGTTGGTCCACGGTAACATGTTCTATTGATCCTGAACGAGAGCTCATCCTAGTGGTGCACCAAAATAATATTGCCACCAAGCTCCTTCATGTACATTTCAATTTGTACTAGTTATATAACTCAAACTTCAAAACTTAATTTCCGCTGCCTACTAAAAAGGTACAGAACTACTTCCTGCCACCTTGCCCATCTGTGAATCCCTGATACTTTTGCTTGGATATTATCTTATGTTGGTCTGCCATCTTTGGTGCCCTGGAGACGGGCTACTTATCAGTAATCTCTCTATTGGCATACCTCATGGCTCAGTTTTTGGTCCATTCCCTTTGAATTTCTTTACTTTCATGGTTTCTCTCAGGTTTCTTATCAGCATGTGTCAAACCTTGCGGGTTTCTTCTTGGTTCCTGTTCACGCTGTTGTACTGTATCCTATGACAACATTATTGTATGCTCACTGGATTTATATAAAAAATTTTAATTTACAATATTACATTACAGGCATTTAGCAGACGCTCTTATCCAGAGCGACTTACACAACTTTGTATTACATTTATCCATTCATACAGCTGGATATATACTGAAGCAATTCAGGTTAAGTACCTTGCTCAAGAGTACAACAGCAGTGTCCTACCTGGGAATCGAACCTGCAACCTTTCGGACCTGCAACCTGCAACCTTTCGGACCTGCAACCTGCAACCTTTCGGTCACAGTCCAGCTCCTTAACCATTATACTACACTGCCGCCCCAATATATTGTCCTGCTAAATCTATTTTGCCTTCACAATGTAATGCTGCAAATTTTATTTACTCTAAATTCCATGCTTTTGCTTAATACTGAGTTAAGAATTGTGCTGTTATTTACCTCCAATGAGTCATTTCATCTCGCTCCAGTGCAGGGATCTAATGGCAGACTATTGGCAACGTAGAAAAATAATATGGAACATTCTGCTGCTCCTATTTACTGAGCTTACATGTTCTCTATAAATCGTAAAATCTGAAAGTAGGTCACAGATCTGGCACGATTTAAATGTGACAGAAACGCACACACCACATAAATCGCATGTGATGTGTGGAGAATTATGTTTCATGCACCATAAAGAAGAAGAGAATCATTAGTACAGAATATGGCTATTTGTTTACGATCCAACAGGGAGACTCAATCTGTTTATTAGTCCTATATATATATATATATATATATATATATATATATACACACAGACGGGTGACAAATTAAAGGAAAACCCCTGTTATGCTCTGTGGGGGAGAATTTTCCTGGCATGGTTTGGGTCCCCTTGTCCCCTTAGTGCTGGGGTGGAAAACTTTATGTGCAAAGGGCCGGTGCGAGTGCAGGTTTTTGTGTTAGCCCAGCACTAAGACACCTGATTCTACTTTTCAAGGTCTTGGTTAAAGACCGTGATTAGTCAATTAGTTTAATCAGGTGTCTTACAGCTGGGCTAAAACAAAAACCTGCACCCACACCGGCCCTTTGCAGATGAGGTTCCCCACCCTGGCCTTAGAGGGAAGAGTCACTGCAAATCAATACAAATTTATTCTGAATGATGATGAAACATTTCTATCCTGATGGGAGTGGTCTCTTACAGGATGACACTGACCCATCCATCACTGAATAATTTGATGAGTATGAACATGATGTGAATCATATGCTATGGCCTTCGCAGTCACCAGACGTGAACTCAATTGAACACCTATGGGAGATTTTGGACCGTGTTAGACAGCGCTCTCTACCACCATCATCAAAGCACCAAATGAAAGAATATATTATGGAAGAATGGTGTTCCATCCCTCCAGTAGACTAAAGTTCCAGAGACTAAAATCTATGCTAGACTAGAGGTAGAATCTATACCAAGACATTGAAGCTGTAATGGCGGCTCGTGGTGGCCCAACACCTTACTAAGACACTTCCTTTAATTTGTCACCTGTCTGCATATATACATGCACACACACAGACTTTGAAACACAGAGCTCTTGAAACACTGTTTTAAGAACTCTTTTTTCCAAAAGGGTTATCTTTTTTCCAAGAAACGGTATCATAAATCAGTCAGACAATTGAAGGCTCTTAACTTGATACGGTGGATGAGAGTAACTGATGAATGAGAGGAAGTTGGCGGGGGGGGGGGGGGGGGGGTGCACAAGCTTTTGATTCCCAGTGACCCCATATCTCATCTTGCGATTAATGCTAACCCCAGGAAGTGACATCAGCATTACTTCAGGTACCATGTGAAGAAGCCTTTTCAGTTGTTCGGTGATCTATGGCTTTGATATCAACAGCAATTACTGGCTACGAAGGCCTCGGAGCCCTGGGGGAGGGCAATACACAATAGGCAAACGGCATGCTGGGTGAAAAAACAGCAACTGCTGTGGGATTTTTATCACAGTACTGAAGAGGCCTCCTGAACGGCACTGCGCCGCCCCAACGCAAGATAGACATCTGGGCTGGTTACATTTACTGATTTACGCGATGGGATTATCAAAGAAAATATATATTATAATCAATTTACACAGAAGCTCTCATCAAGACCGTTTACAAGGCCACACATTTTACTCAAACGTTTCCAGGTTAAGTATCTTGTCAGAGGGCACGCCAGCAGTGTACCATCAGGGATCATACCTGAGGTGCAAATCCAGAATCATAAACCATTATGCTGCACTGCCTCCCTAAGATTGTGTTTTCTAATTAATGGAAATAAAATGTTACATTCACCGAAAGAGACAACATCAGAAATCCGGAAGTCAACATCATCCAATCATTATTTTTCTCAGTCCGTTCTTTGAAATGCATGATTTTTATGCTGTAATAGACGTTCCCCTGCAGTGCTACATAAGAAAAGAAAAAAAAAAAAAAAAAACCTGTTCATACATTTCCTGTTCTTCTTTTACATATCAACCCCCTGGGTGTGTTGGTAACATTTGTTGCAAACTGTTATTTTTTATTTTTTCTTTAATTTACAAGCCAACGCTCTGGTAACAGCTGGAAGCACCAGGGAGCGCAAAGGGCCTAACAGACGTTCGCACGCACGTGGTAAGCTGCGTTAGCGGAACTTCAACCACCTCAGGACCGCAGCTTCAACAGGATCCCGCTGCAGTACGGGTCTAGTTCTTTATTTCAGACCTGGGCACTGCGTTCCCTGGCTAAAGAAAACTCTCAGAATCGCCAGCTCTAACGGGATTTTGTTGGCTCATTTGGGTTCCTGGGTTCTGGTGGTGTTGGGTTCTTGGCGTAGAAGTGCAGACAGTGTCCAGTAGCTCTGCCGTTCAGACAGTCTGATTCCTTGCCTCTGTTCTCGCAGGCTTATCTATGTAAGACTATATTCACAGAGCGAAAGAAGTTTGATCATTTAAAGACATCATTCATGCTCCTTGTGGAGTATATGGCACACTTAGTTATGAGACTAGAATATCAATGAACTGGCAGCACACACAATACAAAGGAAAGCTTTTTTAAGACGGATATGCAAATGAAGGCACAGTGCTTAAACTTGCAGAACGGCTCTGAAACTTGCTCTTTTTGAGACTATTCATAATCATTTTGGGAACGGTTATTTGTCATTTTTTTAAATGAGCATTGATTCCTATCAAACTAAATTAATGGTAGGTGTTAATTTATGGCTGCAACTGTACAAGAGGAGTGTTTGTCAGACGGTATTCTGTACAAGTGGTATTCTTGGCTTGGACATACCATATTAAAATCACGCTGGTGTGAATCATTTGTATTCTACCATATGTATTTGTATTTTACCATATTTATGTTTATTTTATTCATAAATAACAAAACATAAACAAACACCAGGGTATTGAATGTATATTAAAATCTAATTGCCGATTGGCATACTTTTTACATTCCAGTTTTTTTAATGTGACTATTTATTTTGTATTGCTGTTTGTATTTCCACATATGTTACTCTGGGCGTTTAACTGTCAACCACAGAACTCCGTCTTCTCAATGGAGACGTCACATGATGGTGTGGCAGGGCGCACATTTGGGACATGATCTTATAGGCGTCAGGCAGGTAGCACCGTGACACCTATAAAATGGTCACATGATCATCACATAATGGTGCAGCAGGGCTCACCTTTGGGACATGATCTTATAGGCGTCGGGCAGGTAGCAGCGCGTGTTGTCCATCTGCGCGGGGTCGGCGTCGCAGATCTTGTCGTCCGTCCTGCCGTAGTTGGCGCTCTCGATCATGATGACGTCGGTGCCCGGGCAGCGCAGCTCGATGGGGTAGCTCTCGCAGGAAAGCTCCCTACGCACCACTGCCATAGGGATGGGGGCGCGGCTGAATGCTGAGGGGGAGGTCAGAGGCAAGGTTGCCAGGTGTTAGCGAACACACCAAATAGTTTACAGTAAAAAAAAAAAAATCTAAATTTAAACTAGTTGGTGAGGTAACTATAGTCAAATACTACTACTAATACTACCTACTACTAATAATACTACTCACTCAACTAACACACAAATAACTGTGTGCTAGATCATGGACAGGCAGCCCGAGACCCCGAGTGTTAGAGATGTTTCTGTCCTTTTTTCCCCCCCTATCTGAATCCTCAAGTGCATCATTTGACTGAGTATAAAACTCAGTGAAAGGGAGACAATTTATTATTAAGAAAACTATTCTGCAGAACAGCACTGCATAAAGATACTTTTCCTACCGTCTCTGGTTACTGGCTTACTGCTTACTGCTTACTGTAGTATCCTTTTTGGAGCAGGTATTGGTGTCATACACTACAGGCAAAATTTATGCTGTCCCTAATCCCTGTTTTTAAGGTACAAAATATTAATACACTAATAAAGCCTTGATATTTTACAGCATAATGTACATTTGAATAAAATGTGGATTCATGAACAAACAAGAAACTCTTTATCAACTTCAGTCATCTTCATCGATTTAAAATACAGTTAAATAAAGATTACTTTCTATACACACAAATCCACCGCTGAGTGGGAACATCGCCCAATATGGCAACCCTTCAAACAGGAACGTGGACTTGTCTCCGCCTCTTTCCTGTTTTGACGCTTCATTTGTGATTGGCGGTGTTTGTACTTGCCGCTGTTGCATTGGCTCTTGTGGGGGTTTAGGCCAGGGCGTTCTGTGAAGCGGATTGGCCAGGGCGTTCTGTGAAGCGGATTGGCCAGGGCGTTCTGTGAAGCGGATTGGCCAGGGCGTTCTGTGAAGCGGATTGGCCAGGGCGTTCTGTGAAACGGATTGTGACATTTGTTTGTGAAATGCGTTATATAAATACATTTTGATTTGATTTGATTCCCCTCCTGGGCAGTAAGGGCTCTTAAGCAGGTTTTCCCTTTTTAAGCCACTAACAGTCCCGTCCGAGAAGCGGGTGCGAACTGCTAAATTGGTCCGATCACAAATTGGCCCACTCAGGTGGTGGAGGAGCCAGCTGGGACCTGAAGTCCTGCAGAAAGGGTGGTCCAGGACTAAGTGTTTGAACGTTCTGACGGGGTCCACAAGAGGATTGTTATTTGTGCAAAGAAATTCACTGAGGAGCTCTGGAGTGCTGCACCTGTAATGGCTTTTCAGGCCTGTTCACTTCTGTGCGCGCTTTTATTATGGAGATCTGGTTTGCCCATAATACCTTCAAATACAGCCTTTTAAAAAAAAATGATAAGCAGATTACATTCTACTACACTGAAAAACAAAGCGAGTTATAAAAAAATACATATTATTTCACATCACTACATAACTATTCAGCTAAAAAAAAGGCTAAATGACTGATTAAAAAATTTTTAAATTAGTTTGCACATAAACAAAAGCTTTGTTACTTGAATAAATAGCCTAATTGGTTCTGTACAAAGAAATAAATACAAGCACACTGCAGCTGGAAGGACTAGACAATCGCAGCTGAAATACACAATCAACCAAAGCTATTTTAAAGCACAGTCAGGCCTCTTGCATCAGGGGACTAGTAGTCGGGATTCTGCCGTCCTCGTTACTTCACATGCTCTGCATGGGGCTAGTAGTCATGCGTTAAATTAAATAATACGCAGCGTAAAAGATGGGCGATGCCGCGATGCATATATGCCTGTCGATGTCTAGGTGTGAACGAGCTTTGATGCCACAGCGAGCCCCAGATCACATTCCGTGAAATGTAACCATGGCAACGCCACCCCCTTCCCGCTGGTGATGTCACCCCTACAGGGCGCGCTACCGACGCCGCTACACCGAGCGCGGTGATGGAACTTAACTTTACTCGGGGCGGGAAGCCCAGACGGCGCATAAAACTCCACGAGATTAGCTGTGGTCTCATTGCAGCGGAGGCTCCCTCTCATTGTTGCCAGATGCCTGAATTAATTCCCCTTAAAAAAAAAATAATAATCCTGAAAACCCCCCCATCTTCAATTGACTCCCATGCAATTTTCACAGAATTTGTCCCCCATACCTCCTTTTAAAATCCCCCATCTGCCATTAACTCCCATACATTTTTACGAGGAAATTCAAGGTAAATCCCTCAGTCTGGCAACTCTGCTCCCTCTTCTACTGCTTATCACCTAGATATGCACACACAGAGACTGCCCAGTGAACCGTCCGCAATCGGTGCGCCACTCCGTCAACAACCACATCCTTCACTGGAGATAAAACTGGCATGCAGTGACATTTAAGTTATCATTAATGTAAATAGGGGGTGGGAAAATGAGCAGAGGGCTACCGGGCACACAATATGTCCATTTTTAATCGCCCTGCACACAAAGCTACTTCTCCTCAAAAGGGTCTGGTGACAGCAGGTTCGTAAATATCACTGTACAGTAGACGCGTGTGTGGAAAAGGTGTCGTTGGATTGTAAAAACGGGAAATGACCTCCATTTTGGTCCTGCAGTTGGAATGCGCGGTGGGAGCAGCGGGCACCCAGGGGTGTGTATTAAACGCACTTGAGTGTGAGATCATCCGCGAACGCGCGCAAGGATACACACGCCCTCCGGTAGGTTTAAAATAACGATGCACGGCGGTATTTCCCTCGCCCATATTAACGTACCAGCAGCGGCTTCCAATCTGACACGCAGATCAGTCAAGGAGATATATTTCTTCTCTGTGACTGGCCTATATACGGAAAATGCATTGCAGTAATGCCATGTATTACATCGCTATAAAACATCCATCTACAACATAAAACATTATATATAAATATATATGTAAATACAATGCCGTGTGTATGTAAATATAATGCTGCAGCCCCACTCAGTCGGGGGCCCTTGTAATCCTCCTAACTGCCCCCCCCACCACCCCCACCCCCCCTACGGCGCCAATGACTACATTTAAAATTCCATCGGTCCCCATCTGGTGGAAAAGCATTACTTTTAAGGTGGAAATGCCACCGCAGGACAGCGCACTCATTCATTTGTTAAACATTAATTAGAAAGGGTGTATAAAGTTCGGAACGGTCCCATCTTCCCATTACACTGGCAAATTTTCCTGTTAATTAACTCTCTCTCTGGCTAATAGGAAAATGAAACTGCCAAGGTATATTATAGACGATCAGCTTCGTATAACGGCCAATAAATCCGGGAATCAGTTCCTCTTCTTTTGAGCTCTAAAGATAGACAACGAGCCTTCCCAGCTGCGCAGAAACCACAGATGTATTTGCCATGGTCAGCCAATGAGAAAGTCCATAAACTCCCAGGCAATCTCCAGTCTCTCCCAAGCAGGGGAGGGGGGGGGGGGTATTTCACAGAGTAGGGTTACTGAGTTAGCTGGATAACGGCACCGAGTAAAACCCGGAACCCTCCCAAATCTGGAACACGGACTGAAAAAAAAGAGCTGTTGCAGTTATTCAGCTCACTCAGTAATCCTGCTTTGTGACCTACCCCACAGGATGCAAAAACAGGGAAATATAAACGCAGGAATGGTTGAAGGTTGATATAGAGAGGGCTGATGAGTGTACATAAACAAGTAGGCATTCCATAACTTGTAAAAATTGCATCCCAATGTAATAGCCTACATTGGATAATTTTTTTTTTGTTATGACATCTGGGAGAAGAGAACTCCCCTGCCAGAAAACAAATTGCAATCTGTACACAATACATACCGGAAAACTAGATTAACTAAATTTGGCATATAATTAAAAATAAGAAATAACAAAAATGTTTATCCTAGAAGGAATAAACACAGTGAGAATATGTACACAGCACAATGCAGGATTTCACCAAATAAGACAAAACACATCTGGTCTCGCCGCAAAGCCGTCTGAACTCGCATGAACAATGAATTTAAACAAGCGGCTGGGTCGTTTTTTACTTTGACGAACAACACTTCTCGGTACATTTCAGAAAAAAGCACCGAGCTCACGAACGCCAAAAAATTTAATTGCTGCCAAATGTTAAAAGCCAAGCCTACTGCCATTTTACATAACAGAAGCAGTATACTTTACCAGCGGGGCAGCATTTACGGTGTCTACAAACCAACGTGTTCAACAGATATAATTAATCGATTTCCATCAAAAGAGAAATCTACACCTACATCAACCGCAGCAGAGGATAGAGAGTGGAGTGTGTGGGGTGGGGGGGGGGGGGGAGCTTGGAGCAGTCCCCCAGCATCCTAAGTGGAAATCACAGTAACTGCACTTAAACCATGTCCATTATGTTTGTTTGCCAGGGTCCAGAGGAGACCGGAGAATGTCTGGAATTATTATTATTATTTTTTTTTTTTAATATATATAAATGCAGATGGGGAGATAGAATCCCCCTGTTGTTGGGTGAAACTGCCTCCTTCCAGCTCGATGTCTTTTGGCTTCCCGTTCCACATCGGCCATTCGATCTACTCTTCAGAGCTCAAAATACTGACACTCAGATTTCACTGTGACCATGGAGCCGTGAGCGGGAGATCTGGCCAAGGCTTTGCTGCTTGGCCTTGGAGAATCACACATTTCTAGGCCAACTACCAGCTCTCAAACTGGACTTCTGGCAAAATAACCGTCTAATAAACAATGTCTAGTCTAATAAGAATAGCCGGCTTGACATATTTTGATTAGATACACATTTGCAAATACTGTATATATATTTTTTTAAAACCATATTTGTTTTAAAGAATAACATGAAAGTCCATTCAGGTAGGGATAAAGTCACTGGTTTGATCCATTTGATTTACATTTTCCTTGGAAAAGGATAACTACTGGAGCACCCCATTACTTCAGGGCTGTTCTCTTGTGTCCCAAACTAACATCCAGGCCTGGCTGCTCCATGCTTTGCCTCTTAAGCTGGCATTACTCAGCACAACACCCAGCGCAGACTTAGGGCTTAACCTTGGTAAAGCTGAAACTAGGCTGCTTCTATTCACATTATTCCACAGCAACCTCTTGGAGATCACAGTAGCAGACGACAGAAAACTGTCAGTTTTGCGATACGACAACAACCTCCGTGTAGTACAAATAGGTGTGCATCTAAGTTTGACCTCATACGGTTACTCATGAGTCATGTGGAAGCAGCCGACTCTGAGATCGTAACTCTCGAACACACGTCTTTGCAGGCAGTGTGGATGCGAAACATTAATCCGTCAGTCACCATCAGCTCACTTTCCATTGCTCCGAGGCTTATAATATCCCACCAGTGATTGATGTTCTGAATTATGATTACTTATCGTCCGATCTAATCAATATTTTCACAAAGAGGGTCATGGGATTGAAGTGTGTTTTTCTGTTTTGTTTTGTTTCATGTACGACAAAACACGGCGGTTCACTGGCTGAACACCCGTCGTGCTATGTAGCGATTATTTATTTAATTTTATATTTAATGAATTCCCTGTTCTAATGGTGACACAGTGTTGTCACAGATAAAATATACGTATGTTGCGAAGACCCTCAACAGGAAGGAAAATAGGATAGAGACCACTGTCGCCTTCTCTGATAGGCTAATTTAAATGGCTGTTAATGTGTGTCTGTTTGTCATTGGCTAATGAGCCAGTAGCCTCTCTGTTCAGGGAACAGCATCAGCCCTGGGGCTTGAGCACATAGACCTGTCTGTACTCGTGGATGTGATATTAGGGTCACGGGTCATGCATCAGCAACAGTACAAAGAAGAAGAAAAAACCCCCACAAAAACAGGATTAAGAAGCGTTCTGTGGCTCTGGAACATTCCATGGGAGTGAAAGGGGAAATATATTACTGAAAGCACCTTTTCTGCATTATGATATTATGGTGACTTACCGTGTGACAGAAAGAAAAGAAGTACTGAAGAGATGTGTGTTTATTTTGGAAAGGCAAAGCGCTTCTGTGTCTTGCCGTCCTACACATCGCCTGAATTATCGTGTCGTACGTCAGTTACGTGATTGGGTGGAATTTGTCTCATAACTCGCAACACCCGGGGCATCTGTTTTCTATACTGTGCATTTTTTAACACGCAAATAACTGTGTGCTAGATCATGGACATCAGGCAGCCCTAGAGCCCCCCAGAGATGTTTCTGTCTTTTCTTCCCCCCTACCTGAATCCTCAAGTGCATAATTTGACTGACTGTAAAACTCAGTGAAAAGGGACAATTTATTATTAAGAAAACCATTCTGCAGAACAGTACTGCACAAAGATAATTTTCCTACCGTCTCTGGTTACTGGCTTACTGCTTACTGCTTACTGTAGTATCCTTTTTTGAGCAGGTATTGGTGTCATAAACTACAGGCAGAATCTATGCTGTCCCTAATTATTAAAATTCCTATTTTGCAGGTACAAAATACAAAATGCATTATTAATGAGTTGCCATAAAGCCATGATATTTTACTGCATAATGTAGATTTGAATAAACTGTGGATTAATGAACAAATAACAACAAGTCCTCTGATATTCATCTCAAACCGGTTGTCAAATTCCAAACTAACTACAAGCTGTTGATTTCAAATACAGTCAAATACAAATTAATTGACATATCTGTTCAATTATGCAGTTGTTTTTATTGTGTAAACATGAGAACAGATCATATTGTCTAAACTGCTGCTTCCAAAAGGTACACACGTTAACGGAAACTGTTAAACTAAACTATATACACTAGTACGAAACAGTATTCACATCGACCTAGTTTTCTGGAACACACTCAAATATCCACTTCAGGAAGAACAATGACAAAGATTAATCCTGTTTTGGCTGAATGAGACTGATTTTTTTGGAATTTATTTAACAGTCCTGGCAGAAATCATAATGAATCAGCAAGATTACAGTGAATCATACCCAGACCTAAATGGCACGTGTAGATGGGTTGACCTGCCCGGTGTCATCATCATTGTTCCGCTAGTTTCGTAATTGTTTACACGTCTGCATTCATGTTATTTTAGGGGAGATTTAATTTGGCCCAATGAGCCATAAAATCAACACCCTCCTCGCTGACCACGCCTTAATCAGCGTAGTTGGAATCATATCCGAACTCCCTATGGACCAAAGAGAAACAAAGCAGCGCGGTTTCATTGGTTCTCGTCGAAAGACGTGTACTATAAACACGAAACCCGAACATTTGTGTTAATTATCCATTCCACACCCTGGTCGAGACGAACCTTACCAGAGGTCGTGTGAAACATCAGTGTTAAGTCTAGCCAAGACCTGACCTCAGCTTCCCAAATAATTTAAAGTTTGCATTTCATAAGCGGCCATTACACTTTAACGACCCCTGACCGCCATCCGCCCCCCACCCCCCGCCGCACCCGCCCTTTCCCCTTTTCAATCCACAGCCCCAGGTTGTTTGGCATTCCTCGTGAGGTAGAGCCCCCCATATTACCTCCTTTGAAAGACAATCCCCTTCAAGTCGAGCGACTTGGCCGTGGCCACCTCTCATTGGCTCACTGGGGAGCGCACACCTGAATTTCCTCTCCGTTGACACAGTTGGCCTTTTGTGGCCCTATCGTTTCATAACCCCGAAAAAAAAAAAAAAGCTACCGAGCGTGAGCTGATTACCGGACCCTGTCACTGAGCTCTTCATGTGAGAAGTCAACTCATCGCTCCCCTGTCTGACTTAAACAAAGCAAATATGGTCTTTGGTATTTTTTGTCTGACAGCAGCGAACCAGCATAAAAAAAATCAGAACTGATTCATGCTCATTTGGAGAAAACAAAGGTTCTTTATGCAGCGAACATTATATTGTTATGTGTTTATGCACAGCGATCAGAACAGTGCTGGGATATCCCACACTAAGCCAATCAGAATTGAGCATTGATCCAAGCAAAGGTATGTTTATGAGCAATTCCATGTGAAGTAGTCCATGTAAAATAATATGCAAACAAAGAGTTACATATTTTCAAACAAAATTACTTTCACTTTAGAATACTGTGATTTAATTAGTTTCCTAAAATGACCATTGAATCCTTGCTTGAGTGGCACAAAAATCGAAGGTATCATTTTGCTAACTTTCATAACTTCTGGAAATGGTTTACACTCATGCTTGTTCACTTATTGTTCACAATATTTGTGAGGTTAGTTCATAAAGTGGCACAAACCTGGAAGAATCTAAACTACAGTCACACTTTTTCCAAACTAGATGTCATTTTTTGTGGGGAATATGCCAATCACAATAAAACAATAAATCAATCTTCTGCAACATTCCATCGTCACACAGACAGTCAATACTGTATATTAATGTGTTAGTTTGAATGAACAACAATCTATTTTTGATGATTTTGAGACAAAAAAACAATGAACATTTTTGATATTTTCACACCCACATAAGAAAATGTGTCATACTTTGATGGCATTAATTTTTAAAACTAATTATAAGTTGAAAATTAAAATGTTTCTTAACTAAGTGCGATTTTGTTTTGTTGTGTGCTGCAAATCCCAACAGGACTTTCTTAAAAAATGTAATTTAACGTATTAGTTGTAGACAGCACAACTCGCACATGATTTATAGTCTGTTCACCATCAAATGCTTGTCTCTTTCTGTCATGTGAATATATATTTATTTTTTTTAAAGGAAAAAAATAAATAAAAAATACAAACCTCAACAGTATTGTCTTGAAGGAAAATGATTGGCTCTGGTCATATTAATATAGGAACGCCAGATAGAAGCACCACAGGGAATGAGATGAAAGATCAATTATTTCCCCCCATTTTGGGCAAAGAATTGTGGGTTTTTTTTAAGCTCAATTAATAAGGAGATGAAGAACATGGAATGTTTTCTCAAAGGAGGTCTACATTCTTTCAATAGAGGCTTTCTTTTGTCAATGGCTGTATTGAGTTCCCACTGCACTGGGCCACACTGGGATCTGTCTTAAGTGGCCCCATTTCCCTCCTTAGCCAAAAGAGCTGAAAGGCCAATCTGTCTCTCCACCCCATTTGATCTCATCCTTGGACTAGACACCTACATTACATTCGTTCATCTGTATTGATCTGAGATATTTCTTCTGTCAGTCTAACGCGTTACACAGAATAAACATCTCCAACTGAACATAAACGTGCTGAAAATATTTGATGGGAATTTTAATTATTATTATTATTTTATTTATATATTTTTTTAATCCACAGATATATCTGGAATTACCCAGGTACCTCTGCGCAATTCCTGAGCACCTCCACACATATCAGAGAAAAATCTATAAAACCTCAGACTCAAATCTTCATGGAGGGTTACAAAAAAATAATAAATGTTGGCGCTACTTAATAAAATGTGTACCGTGTATTCATGTTTTCACCAGGTCAGGTGTAGGCTATACGACGTGAAAACCACGGCTCGCCGATTACCCTCTGAGGCACTACTCCCGTCACTAAGCATTTTCCTGGGGGAAGCCCTGTATATATTATGTTCCTTCCAGGAGCCAAAGTCAAGCTAACATTATAATTAATAGTGTAGGATAAAAAAAGCTTTATTAACGACTGCATTCTTCTGTAGCGAGAGAAAGCACAGCTGGCTGTGAACCTGTTGACAGGACTCCATTACCGCTGTGATTCGTTCCCCAAAGGAGCCCTCGTGGGCCAGTACTGCACCGCAGAGCCGGGCTGATTAACACTGATTCAGATCCTAACCGGCTCTCTAGCGCTCAGCGCTCATTTCAGCTCTGCAAAGCTCCAGGCCCAAACTCCACAAAGGTCTGCGGTCGACCCTTTCTGTTTGATTTGGGGATACCTACATGAAGCCTCATTAGGTGTGTGGGTGTGCGTGTGTGTGTGTGAGCATGCCTGTGTGTGTATTTTTGCATGTGAAGTGTGTGTGCGTGTGTGTGTGTGTGTGTGTGAGCATGTATGTGAGTGTATTTTTGCATGTGGTGTGTGTGTGTGTGTGTGTGTGTGTGCGCATGTGTACGTGTGGGGGCTTATATTCGTAAGTTACCATTCCAATAAAATGAAAATATTCAAAGCCCATAAAATATGTTTGGACGGTTGCACAGTGCAAAGCATTCATCATTTTATTTACCCTGAAAGAGCCATATGTGTGCAATATGTACTGGGTCACCCTCGCAATATATACTGGGTCACCCCCCCCCCACACACACACACTTTTTACCCCAATTTGAAAGCCCAATAGTATATGTGTATCAGTGTTCAATGCTGAAACCTATACTGAGAAGCATGGGATGCCCCCACTGCTCCTTCTCACACCATAGCACATAGCTGGCCATAGAACATAGCTGGCCATAGAACATAGCTGGCCATAGCACATAGCTGGCCATAGCACATAGCTGGCCATAGCACATAGCTGGCCATAGCACATAGCTGGCCATAGCACATAGCTGGCCATAGCACATAGCTGGCCATAGCACATAGCTGGCCATAGCACATAGCTGGCCATAGCACATAGCTGGCCATAGCACATAGCTGGCCATAGCACATAGCTGGCCATAGCACATCGCTGGCCATAGCACATAGCTGGCCATAGAACATAGCTGGCCATAGCACATAGCTGGCCATAGCACATAGCTGGCCATAGAACATAGCTGGCCATAGCACATAGCCGGCCATAGCACATAGCTGGCCATAGCACATAGCTGGCCAGAGCACATAGCTGGCCATAGCACATCGCTGGCCATAGCACATCGCTGGCCATAGCACATAGCTGGCCATAGCACATCGCTGGCCATAGCACATCGCTGGCCATAGCACATAGCTGGCCATAGCACATAGCTGGCCATAGCACATCGCTGGCCATAGCACATCGCTGGCCATAGCACATCGCTGGCCATAGCACATCGCTGGCCATAGCACATAGCTGGCCATAGCACATCGCTGGCCATAGCACATCGCTGGCCATAGCACATCGCTGGCCATAGCACATCGCTGGCCATAGCACATCGCTGGCTCACAACAACATGAGCTGCAGGGAAAACACTTCACATGCAGTTGACAGGTGTACTTGCAGGCACCTGATCGACCTGCAGGGGTCAATAGTGAGAGATGAGATTCTGTAATGCCAGCCGACTGAAACCCTCCCATTCCTGGTGACGCTAGAGCAGGGATACTCATTTGATCCTTGGGGCCAGTAGTATCACTGGAACATTTAAACATGGAACACCAGGTGAGTTAAACCCCTGGCCAATCGATCAACTAACTATCGGGTACAGAAAAAAAAAATCAGCAGTACTACTGGCCTCAAGTATCCCTGGTGACACTAGAGCGGGTCCCATCCATTCACTAGAACAGTGACTTAACAGATACCAGAGCATAGAGCCCATCTATGCACTAGAACAGTTCATTAACAGATACCAGACCATAGAGCCCATCCATGCACTAGAACAATTATTTAACAGATACCAGACCATAGAGCCCATCCATGCACTAGAACAATTCCTTAACAGATACCAGACTATAGAGCCCATCCATGCACTAGAACAGTTCCTTAACAGATACCAGACCATAGAACCCAGCCATGCACCATGTTTCCTTCTAGAACTCGAAGCGAAGATAAATATTCACTAACCCATAAGTACAAAATAATCATGGTAATAAAAACTACTACTGATAATGCCTTAGCTATACCATTAACTCTTCTCTTTAAGTGAACCATTAGCTTTATAGGGTTACTGAAATTAAATTGAACCATGAAATAGACCAAATCCAAGTATTCACTAAATAAATAGGATGTATGCCATGCGCTGAAATATGAAAGGGAAACATAACCCTACTGACTCAGCATAAATAATTATGTCAATGACATGTAATGGAGGGGCATTGCATTTCAACAAGATAATGATGTGAAACATGCCGGTCTGTTGCAGAAGAGCTATTTGCATAAGAAGAACATTTTTGGTCTCTAATCATACACACCATTAGGAGTCTCCATCTGGCTTAGATTCAACCGAATCCCAGACTGCCTACTATGTGAGCATAGCAAGCGGAAGCAGAATAAAAAAGCTTCACACTTTTCTGAAGTTCTACGCTTAGTCATTATCTATTTGAAATGGCAGCCGGGGCCACTGTGAAGAAATTAATGCTTTGGATTACTTGGAACAGTTTTTATATGACATTTTATTCATATAACCGGAATCACTCTGACACACTAAAACACTTGTGTTCCTGGCTCTCACCAAAACGCTGACTGTCACTTCCTACATATCATTTTACTGAATATATAATGTAGGACAATAGCCTCCAGCCCTTGTGCACCAGTCATTCAGGCATTGGAGAGTCATTCTGTAATATTTATGACATCTTGCAGCCATTGATCTCGGCATGCATTGTGTCACCTGATGTAAACTAACATCTAGACGCCTTGACCTCTTGTCAATATTAATCCTCATTAAACACCACTCTGCTTCCATACGCAACTTCTAAATTGTGTCTTTCAACACCTCGAATGATGCAATTTAAGCCCCGGCTCTAATTCATCCATTTATAAGATATACACGCCCTTCAGGACACCGATAAAACTGCGGAGCGTTTAAACCCGTTTCCAAAAGCCTGCCCAGTTAATGCTGCTGTCGTTTGTTTCGATGGCTTTGACAGCACTTTGGCAATCTAAGACAGGGAAGATGGCCACGGCCAGCTATTCAGGCCCTTTTCAGCCTTCCTGGGGGTTGAAAGGAGTTATTGATTTTTCTATCTGGGTTAAAAAAATATAGGGAACTAAAAGAAATAAAGAGAACAAAGAAGTCTCACTATTTCCGTCCAACTCTGTCTGGCCGGCAGTACAGGAAATGGCAATATTTCAGTTAAATCCTGAACTAAAAATGGATCTGACAGAGTGATACGCCACAGACATTTACATTTAACGGCATTTAGCCGACGATCTTATCCAGAGCGAATTACATTCTTTTTACATGCAATCAATTTGTACAGCTGGATATTTACTGAAGCGATTAGGGTTCAGTATCTTGCTCAAGGGTAGCAAGCAGCACCTCACCTAGCAATCCAAACTACATCGTTGGAGAAGCCCAGTTCGCTAACCATTACACTACGCCGCCACCTGTAGATTACAAAATAAACTATTAAGATTCAACGCATTCACAGAAGTTCTTACTGAGAAAAAATAACAGTACAAAAATGAAGACAAATTTTTAAAGAACAAAATTGGACAGATATGATTATATCTGAAACAGAAACTCTGACAGCTGAGGTAGACATGTTTTTAGGGTTCCTCTTGGCAAGTAAGAAAAAACCTCTCATTTTACCTCCGCCTGGAGAACAAGTGAGCACAGAAATGGGCATTGTTTCCACGGCAGTAAAGCACAATCGTTTTACTTTATCTTTGTCAGACATCTGATTGTTGCTGATTCCCAGAGACAGCTTGCAGTCTCCGACTCGGCCAGCAACGCTCTGTCAAAACAAGAGCCTGCCACCCAGTGTGTATTAACATCCCCGCTATGAAAAAGAAGGACGAAGAAAAGTTTGGGCCCAGAACAAGAAAGAACTAAAAAAAACGTGCATGTGTGTGTGTGTGTGTGTGTGTGTGTGTGTGTCTGTGTGTGTGTGTGTGTGTGTGTGTGTGTGTGTGTGTGTGTGTGTGTGTGTGTGTGTGTGTGTGTGTGTGTGTGTGTGTGTGTGTGTGTGTGTGTGTGTGTGTGTGTACCCCAGGGACAGTTTTGTTTTTTTGGATGCGTTTGCTACTTTAAAAGGTGGATTCAATAAGAAGGCATTGTAACCAAACATTGCCTATTTTTACTACATCAAATGTGGTTGCAGCAATGAAATCAGTCCTAATCCGGAGAGACACAAACATCAACACTGCAGGACTGAAGGGAAAATATAGTATGCAAAAACCAAATCTTAACAAGCATTTTAATCTTATATTTAGACTTTACAATCTTATTTCTGTCACTCTTTTGCTAAATAAGACAAACTCTGCGGTGAGATAGTTTTACTCATTTCAAGATTTGCTAGCGGGGTAAGATAATTTCTCTTGTCAAGCAAAAAATATATATTTTCCACTTTTGAGAAAAATAATAAGATTTTAAGTCTCATTACAAGACTAAAAAACTTGTTAAGACAAGACATTTTTTTGCAGTGCATGAGATATTATTAGTAATGATTAATTTGTGACTGCCTTATGTTTTTTAATTTTTAATTGTTTCCAGTCTGCGCAAAAGTAGCATTTCAAATGTGTAACTAAATCAAACTGTGCAGTATATCTCCCACCCCCCTTCCTTACCCACTGAGGAGACCTCAAGTGTACTTTAAAAAAAAAGAAAAAAAAAGGCATCAGTATCATATTTAGAATGAGCCATTTGGGTTCATATCATAATTTTCCATCTATCTAATCTGTAATAACACAGCAAATGAACAGAGGTTAATGGTAGATGGCAGGTTTAGGAATATTGCTTCATACATGGTTTCACTGAAGCTTCCCATCGCTGAATGTGTCTGCCAGCCATACGGAAGTGTTTATGCTACAAATATCACATGATATTCATGCTGCGCTCCACTGCACCGTGCGCTAATCTGCGTTATTGCACTGGGTCGACGCACCGCGCTTTATCTAACGAACGCGACTGAAGTCACTCTGAGACTCGCAACACCGAGTACGACGTGAGACGTAAGAAACGTCCATTAAATGGTCACATGACCTGAAGATGGGGTGATGGTGCTTTTGAAAAGACGGTGACCTGCGCCAGGCACTGACCCTGGATCCAGTAGCACTGTGGGCTCACGTCCTTCTTCGACCCCCAACATACAGCTCAGGGTTTCGTTTTTTTTTTCTTGGCCGAAGTTAGTGCGAGTGTGTCCTTTTGTTCCCTTGGGAACCGTGTGCGCCAATTTGTGCTATGAATTTAACAAATGATACATTTTATAACAAATTTGAGGTTTTCTGTAAAAACAACGGAAAAAAAAGCCTCTGAATATAATGTTGAGTTGGATGAACCAAGCACAACATGCCACATAAATACTTGCTGGGCTGTTTTTGAAACACTTTGAAACCAAATTATTTCTCTTGGTTTTATTTTATCGCAGCAGGGCCCTAAAAGCATTTTTATCCTCGTTTTCTTGGTAAGCAGAAGGCAGGGGGTGGGGGGGGAACTAAAGATAAAATGGGTGAATTGACAGCTTGCTGGTTATTAAAGAAATCCAATGACCTATTTTCTCCATGACAAAATCGAAGCTAACTCAAGTGAACCTCACTGAACAGCTGGTATCCGATGAATGATTTCCAGGTAAAGAGTTCACCCTGAAACCATGTCACCACTCGGTTCATCGGAAATGGATCGAAATCGAGGGCCTGCTACAAGGTTTCCCAGCAGTGAAAATAAAGTACAAAGTTCATTGGTTCGGTTTATTAGATTACAGAAACTGGGCTAATTTTGTCTGAGGCTAAGACTCCAATGCACCCAATAATATATTATAATCTGTCTGGACATAGTCAGCCTCTGCAATTATGATTTTGGTCAAACGTCACATATTTTACCGTAGCTACGCTGCGGATAATTTATGTATGAATGAATAAACAAATTGACAATTAAATGAATGAATTAGGTGCTTTATTAATGTCTTGCATTCACGGGTTGCCCAGGCTGTTTAGTCTTACAGATACAAATAAACAAAATGGTGGTCTAAAAAATAGAGATAAGAATGTACAGGAATAAAATGAAACAACAGAAGCCACAGAGCTGATGAATGTTCAAGTATATATTAAATTATATTAAAATGCTAAATGTGTAAAAATGTAAGTAATGGATAACTCCACATTAATTTTCTATTTTGTTAACAACTGCTATCCTTCATGCAGTGGGTTTAATCATTTTCTAATATTTCAGCTTATTATGTGTAGTAATACGAATACACAATGAGGAAAAACATGTCCATGTGCTTAACTGAGTTATTTATTTTCTGTATGTATTAAGTTATCAGAGTATTGAAACGGAACGTACATTTGTTAACTTCAAAAGAAAACAAATTTAAAAACAGGGTTTCCACAAGGAGCTTGTGTGTAGCTTCAAGCACGTTCTAAAATTGCCTTAGCCTTCAAAGGTCCAAAGCTCTCTGAAATTAACCCAGATTCATGGGGGGTGGAGGTGAAGGGTAAGTGATTTGGCTTTCCAAATAGGACAGGACATGTTAACCAGGCATCCAGAGACTAACCGCACACAGTTTCAGGGGCGATGTAATCCCTGCCTCAGGCCACTACTAAGGAAATATCTGTCGAGGGCAAATGCTAGCACACGGAGACAGGAACACCCATTATCCTCATAATCCTGAATAATGCTGACTCAAAACATACACAAATGACTCAAGGAATGAGTGTTCCATCCATTGTATGGCTGTAGCTTTAAAAAAACACAGTTTCTCAAAAATAGCATGTATTTTCGTATGATGCATTCACTGCGTAAACAGTCTATTCACAGAGAGTATAAAAGATTATTGGAGGTTTTGTGTCTCCTGTCTGTATTCGGGATTCAATGTGCCTTTAAAACAATGTCACTGTGGATTTGTCCATGCAAACTGCATTCAAACTCAGTTTAAAATCATTAATGGCCATTGACAGAGCATGTCATTTTATACAAATATAAGTCCTATATATAGCATATAGGATATTCTATATGGATAGAATAGTCCTTCAGGCAATATAAAATGTTCATACATTCATAGACGTTTGACACATTGACTGGCACAGCATAGATATTTTTCTACTCAGGACTGACTGCTGGGACGTGGGGATTTTGCATTTCACGTTGAAGTCACTGGCATCGCTAAGTGAATGATTTCCTTTATAATTAATGGCAGATTGTTATAAGACTGACATCAATCTCAAGGATTAGATCAGCGCTGAGTCCTGGCACCGAGAGAGCGTCGCTAGCAGAAAAGCAGGAACTTTTATTGAGCTTTAAGCTCCAATCTGCCAGCGCGCGGTTTCAATCGCCTTCGCTGCAACGGTGGAGATATCAAAAGCACTAGACGAGACAGAAAAACACCTCCTTATTTAAGTTCTCCTTAAGTCCCACTGGGCTCTTCTCAAAAGCCTGTAAAACACAGGTTTTCCCCAACCTTGCGCAGTCAGGATGCAGATCCATCCACGTCAGGGCGAGTAGGGGTCTGTGTGACAGTCACTGTCATAGTCAGTCATAGTCACAGTCGGTCTACACCGGGGATTCACTTCATTTTGATTAATTTGCTTTAGCGATACTCCTCCCTGGCTCCAGAGATCAAATATTTGAATAATGCGAACTCGCTTCCTCCCCAAAGCGCTGTGCCGAACTACAGCTCTTTTTCTGGGTAAATAACAACAGAAAAAGTTTTTAACCACCGCCCGTATTATCAGGCAGAAAAAATAAGAATCATTTTGAATTCAGAGATTTTACACACAGCTCCTCATTGGCTTTCCTTCCTTACTGCTGTTCAGACAGAACACGTTTTTCTATTTTCGTTCTCTTTGATGTGAACAAACATCAGAATGCAGATCCGAGCACCTCGATGAGTGATCTTATGGGTATTCATGACCGAATGCTTCACTAATCCCACTTGTGATGTCATCCCTGTTCTCAGGGGTGGAAAATACCAGGTTCAGAAAGTAAAAGGCCTCCCCAGTATTCCTGCTCCAATAACCTGGATTTTGTACTCGGCACAATCCTTCAGCCAGGAGGTAAATATAATTCGCGAAATCAGCTGGGTGGTCAATCATGGGTGGAGGAAACATGTGGGCAGGCCTTTTACTGTCTGACCCCTGGATTGTCCAGCCCTGCAGGCGACTCTACACCCACTAATTTTAAGGGAAGCAAACCACGTGCTCAGAGTAATGCTCATCCGGTGGGCCGTTCTAAAGGGACACAAACACACGGCGAGCTTTAGCTGAAGTAAAATCAGCCAGAACAGCAGGTGCCCCGCCCAGCCCCATTCTCATTCAGCCACTGTCCCCAGCCAAGACGGATCGGTTCTGTGAAGGGCTTGCAGTCAATCACCATGTTTTTGCATATTTGACACGCTTGACTCGTTTCCTTGTGCGAGCGCGTTCACTTGAGCTGCGGGGATAATTAAAAGCACTGGCTTAATTAATCGAGTGTGCTATATAAATAATTTTTTTGGGCGCACAGCACCCTGAAAGCTTTCCTCTCCAACACCTCAGACTCCTCTGTTGTCATGAGCAAAATAACACCCCGCAAAAGAAGACAATCGATTTCCTTGTGTCTATTGATTCTGTTTATTGACATCCGACATTGAGAGAAGAGCTCTATTATCTAAGAGCTGTGTGGTACTGTCCCATCTGGATTAACCGTTTATATATATATATATATATATATATAATTTTTACACTTCAGAAAGTCATTGAACCTCAAATGATTAAGTAAAAACACAGCTGTGTAAATATACTGGGGAATGTTTAAGATATACAACTGTGTCGACTGTAGGTCATATTGGACAAGAAACAGCCTAAACACTTTTGGCTGTGGGTACAGCCGAAGGTGCAGAGTTCAATCTTGCTGATAACCTCTATTTCACACTAGCAATAACACAACCAGGAATTCTCATTTAACAGCTACCACATGTGCGTGATCATCAAACTTGCCGCAGAGCCAAACAGGCTCTTTGTGCATTGAAGTCGTAAAGACTAAGACCTTGGATTAAAGTTTTAATTGACATTTTGTTGGCGCAGTTTGTGTGAATGAATTAAATATGAGGACGCGAAGTGGGAAAGGACAACCTTCCAACCTCATTTAATATATTAGCAGGAAATGATGTCATGTTGTGTTGCCTCCTTTCCCCTTCTGTAAGAACCAGCTGCTCCGTGTGAACTCCATCCTTGGAAAGCTGGCAGAAGCACACGGGCGTCTGTCGCCAATGTGGAAAACACGGCCCGTCACGGCAAATATATATATTCTGGAGTAAAGAAATGTGTGTTGCTTCGATTCTTCGTCTTCCTCGATCCGCCGGCTTGCTGCACACGTGTAACATTTACGTGCGTGTAACATCACACTTTCGCCACGCGGAGACGACGTCGATCGATGGTGCGCAAGATCGATTTGCGCCAGGGGTTAGCCGCGTGCCATCTATCAGCATCCTCTTTGCATGAAAGCAAGGACGGCAGGGCCTAATGTCTTTAACACAAAATAGTGGGTTTTTAATTATTCTGTGATTATCATAATTAAAATGTTATTAAAATTAACAAGCGCAAAGGATGGAAAAAGACACAAACTGTGTGGTCCTGCGTGTGGCTAAACCTCTGCTCGGTAAAAACATGAGCAAACTCAGACACACTCACAGCACATACATGACAGGTGTGACCACTTATTAAATTCAGCCTCCCAATTACAGCAGTGTTTGAATTACAGTGAAACAGCTGCACAGGTCTTAAGAGCCACTGACAGAGTCTTACACATCTCCCATAATGTATAACATATTATATGTGTATGTATCATACATGTAAAATATATGCACACACATGTGCGCGCACACACGCAGCACACACGCACGCACGCTCGCACACACGCACGCACGCACGCACGCACGCACGCACGCACGCACGCAATTGTATCTTTTGTTAGTAAAAGCGAACCCATGACAAACCTCCCTGCTCTTTGTGGTCCCAGCTGAAATTGGTCTTGACACAACATTGAACTTACGGCTATTCACTTGAAATGGCCTGGTAGGCTCTGTGTGTGTGTGTGTGTGTGTGTGTGTGTGTGTGTGTATGTATGTGTATGCGTGTGCGTGTGTATGCGTGTGCTTGTATGTGTGCGTGTGTGCGCGCATGCGTGCATGCGTGGCGAGGGTAGTGTGAGTTGCAGTGGGGTAGGTGAGGGTAGTGGGAGTTGCAGTGGGGCAGGTGAGGGTAGTGGGAGTTGCAGTGGGGCAGGTGAGGGTAGTGGGAGTTGCAGTGTGGTAGGTGAGGGTAGTGGGAGTTGCAGTGGGGCAGGTGAGGGTAGTGGGAGTTGGAGCAGGTGAGGGTAGTGGGAGTTGCAGTGGGGCAGGTGAGGGTAGTGGGAGTTGGAGTGGGGCAGGTGAGGGTAGTGGGAGTTGCAGTGGGGCAGGTGAGGGTAGTGGGAGTTGGAGTGGGGCAGGTGAGGGTAGTGGGAGTTTGAGTGGGGCAGGTGAGGGTAGTGGGAGTTGCAGTGGGGCAGGTGAGGGCAGTGGGAGTTTGAGTGGGGCAGGTGAGGGCAGTGGGAGTTGGAGTGGGGCAGGTGAGGACAGTGGGAGTTGCAGTGGGGCAGGTGAGGGTAGTGGGAGTTGCAGTGGGGCAGGTGAGGGTAGTTGGAGTTGCAGTGGGGCAGGTGAGGGTAGTGGGAGTTGGAGTGGGGCAGGTGAGGGTAGTGGGAGTTGGAGTGGGGCAGGTGAGGGTAGTGGGAGTTGCAGTGGGGCAGGTGAGGGTAGTGGGAGTTGGAGTGGGGCAGGTGAGGGTAGTGGGAGTTGGAGTGGGGCAGGTGAGGGCAGTGGGAGTTGGAGTGGGGCAGGTGAGGGCAGTGGGAGTTGGAGTGGGGCAGGTGAGGGCAGTGGGAGTTGGAGTGGGGCAGGTGAGGGCAGTGGGAGTTGGAGTGGGGCAGGTGAGGGTAGTGGGAGTTGGAGTGGGGCAGGTGAGGGTAGTGGGAGTTGGAGTGGGGCAGGTGAGGGTAGTGGGAGTTTCAGTGGGGCAGGTGAGGGTAGTGGGCGTTGCAGTGGGGCAGGTGAGGGTAGTGGGCGTTGCAGTGGGGCAGGTGAGGGTAGTGGGAGTTGGAGTGGGGCAGGTGAGGGCAGTGGGCGTTGCAGTGGGGCAGGTGAGGGTAGTGGGAGTTGGAGTGGGGCAGGTGAGGGCAGTGGGAGTTGCAGTGGGGCAGGTGAGGGCAGTGGGCGTTGCAGTGGGGCAGGTGAGGGTAGTGGGAGTTGGAGTGGGGCAGGTGAGGGCAGTGGGCATTGCAGTGGGGCAGGTGAGGGTAGTGGGCATTGCAGTGGGGCAGGTGAGGGTAGTGGGAGTTGGAGTGGGGCAGGTGAGGGCAGTGGGAGTTGCAGTGGGGCAGGTGTGTCCCTAGAGATGGCTGCTTGAATGGTAAATTACCTGCTCTGCACATGTGTGGAAAATGCTGGAATGAAACGCGGATTGAGTCGTGAGTTTCACAGACCACCACAGGCAAACGCACATCTCACGTGCCACAGACTGAACGCCTTTACATTCTGATGCTTTGATATGTGTCATATTATCAAGATGAAAAAGGACACTCCCACGTTTTTTCTTCACTGTAGGGAAATACTCACATGCTATCTATGATTGCTTGAACCCTCAAGTCCTATAATGGCTATGAATACCTTATACTGTATACTGAATACTGAATACCTAATTTCTCCCTCCCCCCCCCTCCCACGCACACGCACACGCACACGCACACACAAGCCTATTAATTATATAGACTCAGTAACATTTGTATTCTTCTTGAATGATTAATTGATCTTTCTAACAGCTGCCACCACTTTTTGTAATTTTGTTTTGCACATGCAATCAAACGAGTATCTTTCAGCACACCTGCGCTGTTTCTTCCGCTCTGTGGAATGATGGGTAGTCAGATTCCCCCCTTTGCCACTCTGCACAGAAGCGTTTGATGTGAGAAGACATATGTAGATATATTGATGTTCACATATCGACGGAAATGCCCCATGTGGACGCTGTCAGGCAGCACACTGACTGTGGCATGAGAGAATGTTCTTCCCTTCACAAAGGCCGGGCTGATTGGAGACGTTAATAGGATTACCTCCAACCAGGACAGCTCTCCCAGTCATAAGCATCAAAGGCTAAGCTGCAAAGAGTCACAACCAAGGGAGGCAGTCCTGTTGTGATAGGCCTGCGTCAGGTCCGTGTGTTTGTTTGTGTGTGTGTGTGTGCATGTGTGTGCGTGTGTGCGTGTGCATGTGTGTGCATGTGTGTGTGCATGTGTGTGCATGTGTGTGTGTGCATGTGTGTGTGCATGTGTGTGTGTTTTTTTTTGTGTGTGTGCATGTGTGTGTTTTTTGTGTGTGTGCGTGTGGCAAGGTGTGTATGTTTGTGTGTGCATGTGTGTTTTAACATGTGTATCATTGCATGTTTGAGTATGCATATGTGTATGTATGCATATCTTTGTGTGTGCATGCGCATGTTTACGTTCCGGGTGAAAGTTCAGTTAGTTAGCCGACTCCGGTGAAAGTTCAGTTCATTACAAGCCTGTCTTTTGAAGTATGTCTACTTTCATGCTTATGTGTGTGTCTGTACATGTATGTGTGCTACCATGTGCACGTGGACATGTATGCATTTGTGTCTGAGTGCACATGTGTGTGTCAGCATTTGTCAGTGCATTAATGCATGCACGCCGCGTGTATGTGTGTGTGTTTGTGTGTGTTTGTGTATGCGTGTGCATGTGTATGCATGTGCTTGTGTATGTGTATGCATGTGTATGCACATGTGTATGCATGTGTGTGTATGCGTGTGCATGTGTATGCGTGTGTTTGTGTGTGCATGTGTATGCGTATGTGTATGCATGTGTGTGTATGCGTGTGCATGTGTATGCGTGTGTTTGTGAGTGCATGTGTATGCGTATGTTTGTGTATGCGTGTGCATGTGTGTGTTTGTGTATGTGTGTGCATGTGTATGCGTGTGCATGTGCATGTTTGTGTATGCATGTGTATGCTGTGTGCATGTGTGTGTTTGTGTATGCGTGTGCATGTGTATGTGTGTGTTTGTGTATGCATGTGCATGTGTATGCTGTGTGCATGTGTATGCATGTGTTTGTGTACGCATGTGTATGTGTATGTTTGTGTGGGTGCGTGCAGGATAAAAACATTGGGAACAAAAGCAGGCAGACACTTTATTGCAGCGTATTGTTACCTTGCTATTTGTGTCTGCGTGAGAGCGCATGCATTCTCTCTTTGTCCAGAGACCCACGGAAAAAACTGTATAAATCGCACAACTGAGTCTACGCAAGCCCCACTTAAACCACCGTCATTTTCAATCTCGCCAGTAGTTTGTAAATACGTCTGCTGCTGCTAAGCAATACTGCCAAGCGGTTTGTATTCATTTGATAAACTGCCATGTGCTTAAATGTTAACTACAATGTATCTACTTAGCGTGTACATCCTAACACAAGATGAGTGATGTTATATAATTACTATGTAATTACAGGCCACAAGTATGCCAGTGACACCAAACTAAAGCCAAACCTAAACCAAGCTATTACCATTTATTACATCACTGCTATTTTCGCACATGGTCTTTGCCAGAGCATTTTACATAGTATCCATGTCTACAGCTGGATATATACTGAAGTAATTCAGGTTAAGTACCTTGCTCAAACGGCAGTGCCCTACCTGGGAATCAAACCTGCAACCTTTAAGTTACAAGCCCAGTTACTGAACCATAACTGCCAACCCAGTTTATATAACTGTACAAAGTATGCAACACTAATGCCTTGAGAAGTAGTTACACTGCACTGGCTTGCAGCAGCACTGTACTTGAAGCCGAAGCCAAAGCCACAGTGCGGAGCTCGGCTGCCTACGTTCTGCCTACGTTCTGCCTACGTTCTGCCTACGTTCTGCTCAGTGCGGCCAAACGCTCGTTATGTCAGCCCTCATAGGCAGCGGTTAGTGAAACGGATTCGCCACCCAAAGGCTGCGGTCTCAGATCGCTACAGACGCTGTAGATTTCCAGCTGTTTAAGCGTAGGACGTGCCATGTGTGAAAGGGAGTAATCAGGGAGCGAAACGGGGGCGAGCCGGCGTAATTACCAAACAGGGCTAGATGGGTCATAACCACAGCATAAACCTGCATCATTCATTCTGTGGTTGTGAAAGCGTTTCACGTGCAGGCTCGGTAAGAGCCGCGCTCTATAGCGGCGCGACGAGAGGATCAATAGAGGCGCGTGTCAAAGGGTGCGAGACGTATCGATGTCACGTCGTCGCTTTTTGAACGCTTTGACAAAGCGAACGGCGGCACAATGCCCGCTCTGGTCGCGCCTGGCACAATTGGATTGCTCAGATCTCCATTAACAGACTGGCGGAATAAAATTAGCGCTGTTAAGGGCCGCGGCCACCCTCACCTCAGGCCTGTGTTTAATTTCATCATTTTTACTCTTTTTTTTTTTTCCCTCTGAATTCAGACGTCTTAATTTATTCTCTTCAGACAACTGCTGAAGGTGAACAGCAGCCATGTCAACCCAGCCGCTTTCAATTTATTCAACGCACTTGGAGACCCTTGCTCCTTCGTCTGCCCCATCTCTGTTGGGGGGGTGGGGGGGTAACAGAGCGAGAGGAGGAGAGCTTACCGAGCACCGCTGGTGAAAGGAGAGCGGCGTAGAGGAGAAGACGTGTCATCAACATGGCCCCCGCGGTAATTCCAACACCAGATTCAGCCATCCTGATGGAGCCCGAGCAGGAGTGTGTTCCACAGCTCCTCCTGAGCCTCCAGCCTCTATTCTATGGGCCTGTAAAGACACACACACACACACATTTAAATGCTTTATTTGAGTCCACAAATTACATTGACAGTGCAATGGACACAAATATATACAAGGTTAAAAAAAGATCTGGACACTTTATGGGTACAAAAAGCCCCTTCTCCTCCACACTGCCAGGCTACCTATGATACAGATACAGAGCAGTATCTTCTCCTCCACACTGCCAGGCTACCTATGATACAGATACAGAGCAGTATCTTCTCCTCCACACTGCCAGGGTACCTATGATACAGATACAGAGCAGTATCTTCTCCTCCACACTGCCAGGCTACCTATGATACAGATACAGAGCAGTATCTTCTCCTCAACACTGCCAGGCTACCTATGGCAGCAGATACAGAGCCGTATCTTGACAGGCCTGCACTTCGCAGACCGGTCAGTCAGCCTGTGCACATATCCAAGGCTACCAAATATCAGAATGGAAAGGCACGCACACGCACACGCATAATATACCATCAGTGCACGGTTTATCCTCTCCTGAGGAATGAATTTAAGAACGTGTTTTTAATTTTTATTATGTATGTATGCATAGCAATTGCAAACGCTATGTGTGTTTAAGAGAGAAAAAAAAAAGAACTCTTGTTTTGGTCATATCAGGGCAGAGGACGTTCTGGATAGTTTAAATGTGGGGAAAATGTCGGCTTGCTGTGAACTGTTCCTTGTTCAACATCTAGTTTACGTATTTGGCTAAGCATGATATGGATATCCGTCAACGGCAAAATAAATTCATTTCACACCAATGGAATTATGGAGTGCATATTATGGACAATACGTTGCCCAAATGAGGCATTTGCTGCTATCGCACTGCTGCAAAGAAATGTACTAGTGATACCTGGTGATGACAACTTCAGAAGTCTTAAGACTGTTCTCAATGTGATTCATTACAAAGGCCTACAGTACAGACAAGTGTTTTATGAGACCAATGGGATTATGGAGTCCATATTATCGACAATGCGTTGCCCAAAAGAGCTGTTATTGGACAAGAGTGACTGCCAAGTTGATATTGGTGACACCTGGTGATGAAAATTTCTGGACCATTTGTGTTGTGATTCATTATAAAGGCCTATAGTACAGACAAGTGACTCACAATTTAAACAAAGCCTCCATATAAAGGCTTTATATCGCATATATAAAACCTTCATAAACGTGACAATGTCATGCTTCATAAAGAGTGACATAACACCTTCTTATGCAACATGTTAGGCCAAATGCGTCACAGTTAGCCTAGCATCCTACATAAGCATGTTTTATGTCACCCTGTATAACGTTTAGCTATTAGCCATGTGACATTGTTGATTATGTCACATTAGGCATAACATGTTGCATAAGAAGGTGTTATGTCACCCTTTATTAAGCATGCCATTTCATGAAGCCATTATGTCATGTTTATGAAGGCTTCATATATGCTATATAAAGCCATTATATAGAGACTTCATTTAAAGTGTAAGCGAGGCCCTGTGCTCCAGAGGCAGCCCACCGTGCAGATTGGTACATTTCTGCACATCCATGCAGAAACGCAGCCGCATCTCATGAAATAGTTCTGAATTAACGACGTGTTGCGGCTTCCACCTCTACTAAGCGGCTCATGACATTAGATTATTTCACTTGCCTCTCCCCAGCATTGCGCGATCGAGCTTACTGACTCGGACTGACACTCCGGAACTGACATTACACAACCCATTCCGTTCCATTCCGCTATAGCCTTACACGTGAAAAATACAAAAAGACCGCAGGACCACAGGATACGATTTGTTAACATTAGTCACGACTAATCTCAGCATGTCAGGCCAACGCATCTTACAGATAAACTACTGCATCGTCCTGCTTTTCAACTGGTCATTGAAATCATTTTGACACACGCAGGGCAGCAAAGCTGGAAAACTTCCACAAAAAAGGTTTGAGTTAAAATCAAAGGGTTGACTAAGAGAAAGAAAGAAAAAAAAAAAACAAGGGTAAAATCTGGGGTTGAGCCAAATTCTCTCAGAAAAACAAAGGCTTCTTCTGGACGTCAGCCTTTTTGTAGGAAGCGCAATGGATCCACGACTCTTCCTGGAGAAGGGGCGTCTAATCTTATCCAGAAAAAGCCGGCATGCATGCGGGTTTTTGTTTTAGCCCTGCACTACGACACCTGATTCAACTAATTAACTAGTAATGGTCTTCAATCAACACCTTGATAAGCAGAATCAGGTGTCTTAGTGCCACGCCGGGTTAAAACAAAACCCTGCACCCACACTGGCCCTTCCCGGATAAGATTGAGCACCCGTGTTCTAGATGATGCCAAGGTCAAGAACCTGCAACACTAGCTAATCCATACATGCATGTATGTTGTTCAGGCTGTTCTCTTTTCATGTGAATAATGCTTACAGCAACAATCCAAACTGCATTAAATCACATTTAAATACATTGTAGTCAGCTAAAATGGACACGGTATACGCGTAACAACGCAAATCCCCTGTAGCGTTTCACAAAGGGTCACGGACCCAGTTTTCTGTGTGGGACAGTCGTCTAATCCATTAATTCAGCTCAGAGCTGCATGCGCTGCTTGTGCTGACCCAGTGCATTCAGGCCTGCATTATTTCCGAAGATGTGACCGCTGGACGCAGCGCGGTGTAAAGACACCGTGATTTATATGCCGGGAGATCGCGCGTAAACAGGCCGTCTCCGTGATGGGCGGCGCGCGGGGAGACAAGCGGAGAAACGTTACAAGAAAAGCAGCCGGAAAATAACGTCAACCAAGTCAAGGCGCCGTGTCTTCTTCACACAGGTAACGATTTATGAGTTTAGTCTACGATCAGGAAAATGGAGAGGACTGTTTCGTATCAGATGTTATACAAACGATAAAAAATTTTTTTAGCTCCTCTTTATATGTTTTGGTACAACAGCAGGACTGTGATAAATATTGTAGTTATCTATTAAAATATGCAGTAATGGCCAATGCATATGCAGTAATGGCCAACTGCTCAAGAAATGTAATTGTTTAAGCTTCCCCTGACTGAAGCAGCCCTTTCATAAGACAGTGAATGCTATGTGCAATGTCACCATGTTCAGTATTTACTATGTCCAGTGCAATAAGAGCTTTTCTCCATTGATGAACACACATCGAGTTCAGGCCATTGGGCATACAGCAGAAGGCGCCATCGAAAGGCCTATTTATTTCTGCCGCTTACTAGGCCGAGCCCAATTAGACTGTTAACTAGCGGATCTTAACCCTGAGCCCAGCAGGCCATAATGGGATCAGCTTATATTCACTTCCCCCCCCTTAAAACCTGTAACAAATACAGACCCAGGAAACCAGGTGACGGTGAGTCAACTGTGTAATCGGCTGCTGTCATTGGTCAGTTAAGTGCTGATTAACCATAACAACCAGCGGTGCACCAAGATCAGGGTTGAGAACCACTGCTCTTATCTAATACACTATATGGCCAAAAGTATCCAGACCCCTTGGTCTGGGGCTGTTTTTCACGGTTCAGGCTAGGCCCCTTAGTTCCAGTGAAGGCAAATATTAACACGACAGCATACAATGACATTCCAGATGATTTTGTGATTCCAAATTTAGGGGAACAGGTTGGGGAAGGTTGAGGAAGGCCCTTTCCTGTTTCAGCATGACAATGCCTCCATGCACAAAGCGAGGATCATACAGAAAATGGTTTGTCGAGATCGGCGTGAAAGAACTTGACTGGCCTGCACAGAGCCCTGACCTCAACTCCAGCAAACACCTTTGGAATCAATTGGAAAGCCGACTGCGAGCCAGGCCTATTCGCCCAACACCAGTGCCCGACCTCACTAATGATCTTCTGGCTGAATGGAAGCAAATACACACAGCATTGTTCCAACATCTAGTGGAAAGCCTTCCCAGGAGAGTGGAGGCTGCTATAGCAGCAAAGGGGGGAACAACTCCATATTAACGCCCAAGATGTTGGAATGAGATTGACAAATTGTGCTCGTAGGGAAATAAACAGGAAAATATATACGGAAATAAATACATTAATATATTAGAAAAAAGTTTTGAAATGTTTTTTTTTGAACATGTTAAAAAATATATATTCTTATTAGGGAAGATGCAAGGAGCAGAATTAGTCATATTTGTAACAAAAAATTACCTTAGTTCTTGTATTGTATACGAAAAACCTTCTGCCCACTGAAGTGGACATCATGCATTAAGAGTTGTAATCTGCATGCGTGGTCTATGTTTTCATTTGGGCCACATTTCTGTGACCTAGATAGGTGAAACACGTGCAGAGTCTGATATTGCTCTGTTTTGTAATAATTTTATGCAAAAGAATATAAATTTTTATATTTCCACATTAATTAATTTATTATATTTATGTACCACTGTGACACTCCCTGTGTTCCATAATGAAAAAGCAAAAAAAGTGGAAAATGTAAACCAAACCTGCATATCCTCTTGCATGCGCTTATAGGTGTGATCATACACAGCAGTATTTATTTTGAGGGACAGCCCCCGGCGGACACTGTTACTCTTCCTTTCGGTAACAGCTGCAGTTGGAAGAATAACGCGTGCTTGTTCTACGCACCCCGAGCTTAAAGGTTTCTGCGCAGACGAGCAGCTAGTTCCACCATCCTGTCGTTGCTGTTGCCGTTCCGTCTGAGTTTATCTTAGTATTCCGGGCGGATGCCAGTGTGAAATTCATCTTGATGGTAAAAACTAATTGCTCATTTCAAGTTCTATCTGCTAAAAAACAATTAACGGCAGAGCAATCAGCAGGGTTATTAACGTGATTCTGCACCTGCCACTTATTAAAAGACAATGGGCGGAGACAAAGCCCATCCAATAACCGTACAATTGCAAAATAACTCAGAGATATATAGCTCAGAGATGTCCAGACATGAGCCAATAGGCGGCACTCACCCCCTGGGGTCAGTGGTAAAGGACCCTGCAGCCCAGGTGATGTGATATCCATCAGCCGTGATGGAGACTATTGATCTCTGTGTAGGGAGTCTAATATTGGGATCATATCATGTAGACCCCTGGTACTGCTGGTTTTCCACCCTCCATTTACCTGGGAGTCAGGTGTGAAGACAGTCTGGCCAATCGGTAGCACTAATTGTTCAGTTAATTACCGGGAAGAAAGAAAACCAGGGCTGGATTTGGATTTGAGGTCCAGATTTGAATATCCATGATGTAGACCAATACTGAAATGCAAGACTTTTAAAAAAAATTGTTTTTAAATGTGATTTCTTTTTATATGGCCAGTGTTTTGCACTGTGAAGGTTTCTTTGAGGGTAAATGAAAAACATCCTTTAAAAAAAGAATTCACAATTAACAAGTAATCTGTACGTTCACCACGGTAAAGAGCACTTTTAGACAAATGCCGCTTTTACCAGTTTGTGTAACATTTCCTAAGTGTCTTCTGGTGCCATTTCATATGACATCACAGAGCTGATCCTGCTTTGTCTGAGATGAAGAGCACACAGTTCCGTTGCTACTATGTCACATGACATCCTATTGCTGATGGGAGTATTGTTGTCGAGGTTACCAGAAATATATTCTAAGCCTGAGCGCCAAAGCGATCCAAATTTACCCTGTCACAGCATTACTGTGCCTCCATTAGAATTATGTCCTGTAGGTCACATGGTAACATGCTGTGCTTCCATTGGCCAATGCCACTTGTGAAGAGAAATACCTCATTTTAAATAATATCTGCAGGGAAAACGTGGCATATATTAGCTCCTTACTGGAATGTTTATTTCTCCGCTGCGTACTGTTGCACCACAGCTCTTGAACATTTAATGTGGCCATAATCTCATGAATCAATCTTTGCACATGAGATTATTTTCAGATTGTGTATCTGGTTGTAGTTATTCCCTATATTTGAGCCGCAGGCAGAATGCATGGTCTCTTCCCTCCCCCCAAGACCTTTTTCTTATGTAATTATCTTAGGATTGATATAGCATGCTTTTTTGGTTCTGCATGGATGTAAGATACGACTCTGATCTGTTTTATGTATTTTTATTATGTATTTGATATTTAATATCTAGTATTATTATCTGTGTTTGTATTAAGGATGGCATAAGTCATCTTATAATTATTACTTTCATGAAGTTGCACATTCACACACACAGGTCTTCAAATGTTTCTCACATTTGAGAAGAAATGGGTCCAAAAGGCTCCTCTTAGTCTCTATAGAGGAGCCCTATCTAGGGTTCTTTGCTGGGGAAAAGTGGTTAAATCTGGGAGCTTTCACACTTTTAGCATGTACCATAGATGGTTCCATAAAGAACTAGAAAGGGTTCCCCAATGGATACAAGCTGAAGAACCCTCTTCTTTCAGAGAGTGTAACACAGGTAGATGCACGTACGTTCTCTTACATTATAATTCACTGGAGATAAGAGCGTCTACTAAGTGAGTGTAATCTGATGTGAAGTAATGTAATCTTTGGGCAGGTAGGCCTGGCTGGTGATTGGCTGTCACTGAGCTGACATCACAGTTCCTCCTTCACTGCTGAGTGACTGGTGATGACTATCTTAAATCTGCCCGGCCCTAGAGACATAATGAATGGGCTGTCAGTACATTCCTTTATCAAGGGTTTCCTGCTTCCTGTTGCGTGTGCAGTAGCATAGGCAACTCTGTCTGCACAACATCCTGTCACAGAGATTACGGCAGTGCCAGCTGCTGGTCCACACCCACCGAAACAAGTCCGCCCCCCTTTTCCCGCACCCCGACATATGCCTACGCTGTACGTGACTTTTTTTTCTCCTTGATATTTTTGGGACCTGACATGCTCGCTTCTGAAAACCCCCTGCAGTTCAGAGCAGCACGCCACATAAAGAACATATATTTTCAGAATGTTGTCGAAAAACAGACAAGAACACAAATGAGAAGATTAAGAAGAAGCAGAAGATGAAGAAGACGCGTGCGAGAACTCCTTCGACTTAAATCTTTTCCTCCCTCTCCAACATGAAACCAAGTTTACGCCGTTTCCCGTTAGACCACAGCAGAGTTGTGCCAGGCTATAGGCATAACCTTTCTTCACTTAAAACTGTTGGGCATTCATGGTGTCTCGGTGGTGTAGCCTTTAGAGCACCGCCCACATGCTCATTGCAAGCCGCGACATCAGCTGTTCAACTCCGCACGTCTCTTCCTCTCTCTCTCGCTCCCGTTCTTCCTGTCTCTCTACACTGTGCTGTCCAATAAAGCTGAAACTCTCCCTCTCTCTCACTCACGTTCTTCCTGTCTCTCTACACTGTGCTGTCCAATAAAGCTGAAACTCTCCCTCTCGCTCTCCCGTTCTTCCTGTCTCTCTACACTGTGCTGTCCAATAAAGCTCAAACTCTCCCTCTCTCCCCATTCTTCCTGTCTCTCTACACTGTGCTGTCCAATAAAGCTGAAACTCTCCCTCTCTCTCACTCCCACTCTTCCTGTCTCTCTACACTGTGCTGTCCAATAAAGCTGAAACTCTCCCTCTCTCTCACTCACGTTCTTCCTGTCTCTCTACACTGTGCTGTCCAATAAAGCTGAAACTCTCCCTCTCGCTCTCCCGTTCTTCCTGTCTCTCTACACTGTGCTGTCCAATAAAGCTCAAACTCTCCCTCTCTCCCCATTCTTCCTGTCTCTCTACACTGTGCTGTCCAATAAAGCTGAAACTCTCCCTCTCTCTCACTCCCACTCTTCCTGTCTCTCTACACTGTGCTGTCCAATAAAGCTGAAAAAGCCCAAAAAGTATATATATATTTTTTAAACTGTTGTGAATTGGTGAGAGGCATGTCACAGTTAGTAAAGCAGCCATATCTCGAGCCACATACAAATCCCTTGCCACGGCACCTTCAGAGTTATCATCCCTTCTCAATCTGTTGCCCTCTCTGCTTTCTCCCCGTCTGAATAAAGCTAAAAATATCAAAGGAAAGTGACCTGCCTGCTCGCCTATTAAAATAAATTAAAATAAATCAAATGAAGTGCAGCTGGGGTGGCCATAACCGGTCAGGTGAGTGAGTGAGGGGACAGGCGCTGTCTAACCTGGCCGCGGAGCGTCGCAGTGAGTCACGGAGAGTAGGCGCTGTGGCGAGCGACTGAAATAGCATCCGTCTTGTCCCTGTCTGCTTAATTAACTGGTCCACTGACGGAGGCCAGGTCCTCGTGGGGAGCCAATTTTCCAGGGTGTGGGAGAGAGGGGCAAATGAGCCGGAGGGTTGGGCGACACGTCGCATCGCGGCGAACCCCGCCTCGCCGGAGACGAGCAGCCGCAATGAGCGAGGTCGGTGAGCCGTTCGAGAAAGAGGCACGGATCCCCGGATTTTCTGCGGTCTTCTTTGATTAAATCACCGATGGAGTTTTGATTAGCAATGCCCTCCTGCCGCCATTAGACATGGTTCATTATATTGAGAGCAGACATTTTAAATTAAAGAATGTCATTGGGGCCCACGATGTCATCTGTCCGTGAAAGGTGCCCCGCTCCTCTCATAGACAGCAGCTCTGGCGGCTTTAGTGTGTGGTTGGTGGGCAGTTAAACGGTCCCCAGCGCACAGAAAACGGCAGGAATACCTGCAGGCGTGGGTGCATTCGGGAGATTCTGAAAACGACGAGGACGAATCATTAGCCTTCTTTACTCATCCTCTCATTTCCGAATCTTCGACAAAACCTTCGTCTTCAAAAATGAAAAACCTGTCCAGTCACCCCGTTATTGGTCAGAGTGTGTTTTTGTGGGCTGACCACGTAATTACAGTGATCAATACTGTCCAACAGACAGTGACCGCAAGGCCAGAATTGATTCTGAATGACAGTCAAGCAATCACAGGAAAGGAAAAAAACGACACGGTCGTTATTTCACATCTATGATTCTATGACTAATTCTATCAAGTTTCATGTGGTTAGCACTAGTGTGTATATTCACATCATAAATGCACAAGATGGCAATTGCACCAGCTGTAATTATGCTGTGATTGACAAAGTAATCTCCCATTCAATCATTCGACGCGGCCGTGATCTATGTGGACGTGATCAGAGCGATGGCAGTGGTAATGATGCAACGTATCGATCAGCAGCTGGTATGACCAATGAACCATTAAGATACAGTCAATCAAACGTTGACCGTTTCTCAATAAGACCGCAATGAGAAAACACATGACTGTTACTGCTTTTTTCCATTTTTTTTACCCCAGATTTCGGAATTGGATCCTCATCGCCTCTGAAAATATCACCTTACTTTTATTGCCTTCTTTGACATTCAAACCCAGTTATGCTGCCAGACACCAAGTTACACTAGTCCTAAACCTGTCTAAATGCAGCCCGCGAGCTGTCCATCAGTGCGCTTATAATTGCAACGTTCGTGGGAGTGATGTCACGAAGAACAAAACCTAAACCATACCATATCATTATAATATCACGTGTGTCTATTATTATTGTGTTATTATACCTTACAAATTACATTTTAGATAAAATGTATTTTTAGATACCAGTTTTGATCATTCCTGTCTTGTCAAAAGGATCCAAACCGAGGTCAGTGGTAAGAAAATTCTACGTAAAAGGCCTAATACTTTCGCCCTGGTTGAGCCGGTCGTGACACACGATCTCCGTGAAGCGCGGTTAAATCTACGCCTTGGTGCAACAGGGGCAAGCTCTATAATATAATGCAAATTGAGCAGAAGATCACAAGCCGAGGCCTAATCGTCGGTGACAGACGGTCCGATTTTCCACGTTCCTGCTCGGCACAAAGATTTACATCTGCATTCCTCCCCGGTGAACCCAAACACGGTGTCAAAAAAAAAAAAAGCCCCGCCCCCCCGCTCTCAGGTCCTGGCCCGGGGTGTAAACAGCATTAAGAGGTGCATCGTAAATGGCCCCAGCAATCTGAGACTTATTTTCCCTTTTTTTTTTCTCTCTCTCAGTGTTATGAATAGCAATTCCACTGAAAACCACAGAGGTTCAAATGGCTTCCACATGGCCGGCCATGTAGGGGCTCCCCCGGGTCTCCGGCAGTCTCGTCTAGACGGGAGGCGGGGTCGCCCAACGCATCCGCGCCCCCTACATCCCTGCCGCTCCCCCATATTTCATTATGTCCATTCTCAATGAAACACAAATCACACCTCCCCTAGACCCGCAGAGAAGACCGCGCGCGGGTGCAGAAGTGGCCGTAATCCGCCATTCAGGCGCGCGGGCTACTGTCTGGGAGCAGAGGGCCCCTGCTAGCCGCTGCTAGGACTCTTTATCATCGCGTAAGGCGGTGGGCTCAGTCAAAACAAGATAACCGCAGGTTACAGAAGAGCGTGAGCCGTCGCCTCACCGTTTACTAAAGACTAAAATAAACACGCTCGACTGGAAGGTGGTTATCAGAAGAAAAAAATGAATGAAAAAATAGTGGGTTTGAAAAAAAAAAAAGCACTAATTCATTCATTAATTTCCAGCGGTACGGATATTATGTGAGGTTAACCCTCGCTTCCGCCAACGTACGATTTTCCCGCAAATCAGAACCACAGACAAAAACTGAATCCCATCCTCTGGACTTCAACTCGTCGACTCATCAAGTCCATGAGTGCTTTGGGCTGACCCATTGCTAAAACGGCGTTTTAGACAAGTGTTCCCATGCAGACTTTTCGCACCCTCTACCCGCCCTTTTTACCTGCTCTCGAAAATACGCCATTAAAGTCTGCAAGTCCACAGTCCACGAGTCCAGAGGGCTCAGTTTGGGATTCAGCCTTACACTCTGCCCCGGGACATAAGACGGGGTATTGTACGCTTGTCGGCCATGAAAGATATGTCCCGGGCTGGAGATTTTTTAGCCTTTTTAATCCAAGAACAAAAGCCCAAGAGTAATTCAGCTGGGGCCATTCAGAGGTACTGGAGTATATCAGACTAAGCACAGGGACTGTAAAACACTTTTTATACCATGGCGATTAGCGTGGGCGTGAAGCCTGCTACAAAGCTTTAAGATGGCGGCTCGTGATTCATTGTGATCTCCTCAGAACAAATGTATATCTTAAGGTCAAGAAGTCTCTGGTGATATGTGCTTCGTTTTGCTAGGCCGCTCAATTGAAAGCGAGCGCACTGATTGAGGACGGGACAGGCCAGATTAATTAATTCAGAGGGCAGTTAAGCAGAAATGTACTAACTGCTACGTCCTCAATAATAAATACGGAAGCAAGACGATTTAGTTTCTTTCTACTGGTGCTTACCGGAAAACTACTGTAGTAAAGTCGTGTAGCACTGCTGAAAACTTACGAAATCTATTATGCTACAGGTTTTAGCTATCAAACATATGCATAAAACATGACAAAGACAAAACTCCTCTAATAAGAGCTATGGTTGGCCTATATAACGCAGCAGTGAGCTCAATCAAAAGGTTCACTAGCCTCAATCGACAGAGGCGGCCTTGTGTGATTGTGTGTGTGTGTGTGTGTGTGTGTGTGTGTGTGTGTGTGTGTGTGCGTGCGTGCGTGCGTGCGTGTGCACACGTGTACATAGATGATCTGCAGATTATTCCGTTCTCAAAAGGCCATGTGTATTTGTATCTAGTGTGCCTTTTCAAAAAATACATGCAAATTCGCACATGTATTTGTATTTTGGTTTTTTCATGTTCATTTCTCCCTTTACTCCTTATACTGCATACTGAATTATTTCAGAGACAACTGGATAAAACAATCTTACAGATTTTATTGCAGTTTTATCAACGTAGCTCAGGAAAAAGTGCTGCAATAATGGCTTTAGCCTTTTATAGCGGTCTTCCAAATGGCTGAAAAATTCACAAGGATTCAGAGTAAAAAAGTGCTTATCCTAATCAGTACGCCTGTAGTTTCCATGTAGACAGCATAGCACCATTTTTTCACTGGACAACATTGCTCTACTAATCAATACTGTGCAATTCAATGATAAAGAAAGCTGCCATAGACTCTAAGGGCACCTTATATTCAATTACATTTGAGATTTCAGCAAGTAATGGGAGCTGAAAACAGTATTGAATCAGGGGGAAAAAAACATACATTGTCGGTCAGAGATATATTCATGATTTTAAATGACGTATGGGATCTGCAACAGTAATTTGAGGTAATAGTTTTTAGGCAATGTATACATACGTATGTATATTTATTTTAAATAAATAAATAACTGCACTGAGTAAAACCCGGAATATCTCTTTTTACTTCAGTCCATGCTCCAGATTTGGGAGGGTTTAGGGTTTTACTCAGTGCAGTTATCCAGCTAACTCAGTGCAGTCATCCAGCTAACTCAGTGCAGTCATCCAGCTAACTGGGAAATGCAGCTTTGTGATACAGGCCCTTGAACACTCAGGAGGTGCAGTTAATGCAGAACACATTTGGGAAACTTTGCATTATTCCACCAATCAAAGGTTAAGCAACTCAACTGAACACTGAATCAAAACTGTCTCCACGTTTCCCCGTGCTGTGAATCTCCAGCCAGGTCTCTCTGATTCCCTCTACGGCCTTCCTCCACAGAATGCTAAACAAATGCACGCTTCCGTTATAGTTTTTTTTGTTTTTTTGTTTTTTTTGGGGGGGGGAGGGGGGTGGAGTGTCGCACTTCTGTCCTAGCGAGGGATCCGAAAGCAGCGTCGCTTCCTCGTTTCTCCGCGGATCTATGTGACGGGACGCCTTACGTCCCACTCCCTAACGGGCCACGGGGGCCACGTAGTCTTCAAAGCGAGCCCTGGCTCGGCCCGTCTCCCTTTCAGTCCAAGGGCCAGGGAGCCGGGCATGATTAATTCAGCGCAGTCCATTGTGATGCCAGCTTCTCTGTGACTTCTTGGCGGCAGAGGGATCTTTTCTGGACCAGCTTGTTCCGGATGAGCAAAAAATAAAAAAGCCGCACAACACATTCGGATACCTCCTACTGTTTTTATTTTTTTGGAAACGTTATCATCTCTGTGAGGATATATCTCATTCACGTACAGTATATACCCTTTGCTAACATTGTTGGAGGTACAGTGTTCAGGCTGGTTGAAAAAATTAAAAAATTTAAAATATAATATAAAATATAAGGCAAACTGGCATGGGACAAACTTCTTCAGTATGACACGAAACCACTGAATATGTATCGAGTGAAACGTGCGGTCTGATGGGAACACGTCAAACTGGCAGTGTTCTCCACGGAGTCGACAACCCAAACACGTTCCCCTGCTGGTGTCGCCGAAGCTCGCAGAAGAAGAATCACCACCGTCAATGTCTTGAGTGCCTAGTCATGAATCATTAAACAAAGTTATCGGAGATACAATATAAGCAATAACAGAGGATGGTGCGGCTTAATTCATTAATTCATTAATCAATAAATAAAACACTGTCTAGCTTCCAGATGCGGTCAGCTGCCAAAATTACGGCGAAATCAAAAGTACCAGAAACCATACATGAATATACAATGCCAGACACCGTGTGTTTAGATAGACGTGAAAAAGTGCAGTTGTTAAATTATTCAAATTTCCCAAAGGCCACATTATTAGCCAGAGATGAAAAAAATTGGATGGTGCCTGCCATCTACTATTGCCTGATGTGTCCTTTTACTACCAGATTGGGTCATTTATAATACATAATACATACAGTGCAGTCCACATTTCTTGTTGTTTTAGCTCTGTACTCCAGCACATTGGATTTGAAATGGAACAGTGACTATGAGGTATTATAAAATATTTTTATTATTATATTTTTTAATATAAAAAAATTAGTCTGTTGATGTTTTTGGGTCACAGACATCAGAAGTCATGGCATGCAAAGGATATGCAACCTAATATCAAATATGATGACTTTAAGTTTGTTAATTTGTCCAATTACTTATGGTCCCCTAAAATGTGGGGACCATGTATAAAAATGGCTACAATTGCTACATGGTTCACCCGATATGGATGTAAACACCCTCAAATTAAAGCTGCTCATCTGCACGTTCAGCTATATAATCAATGTACTGAAGCACAGTGCCAAAACAACAAAAAATATGTCACTGACCAAATACGTTTGGACTGTATTAAGTATGGGCTATACATATACTTCAGAATGGCTCTAAAAATCCGCACGGCAAAGGACCATGTTCACGGCTAGTTGGATTGCTGAAAGGAGAGAATATAAGCCCTGGTAAACTCACAAAATGCAAAAAAAGAAAACAAAAAAAAACCACCATGTTTTTGGCGGGCTGTGGCTCCTGGCCTTTTCGCCACCACGTGTGTTGATCTTATCTCGCGGACTCTAAATTCATCTCAGAGCGTTGCTGTTGAGGAGTAAGAATTCCGTGCTTTAATGCTCTGGAGTAAACGGAGTGACTGGATGATTGATGGCTGTAAAACGGGCTGTCTTGTTTGCCCTGCTCTGTGGGGACCTCTGGACTGTCTCAGGGAGTATCGAGTAGCCCTGCCCTGCTACAGAATGCCAAAAGCCTCCGGTCAGGCGGGTTCTGCAACGGCCAAAAACCGCCATCCAGCACATTGGTCCGCCCCCATAACTTACAAAAATCCATAACTTACTTTTCTTTTCCAGACTTATTCTGATGTTCTTAGATTGACTGCGTTCACTTAGTATGTATATAAACATACATGCTGCAAAAGTCATGCAGTGTATTCTCTACTGACCAGAACACAGGACCTAATCATGCTGGTCAATTCAATGTGTGCTTAGCTAGACCACAGAACTGCATTACAGCTGGAACAGCTAACCAAATAAGGATTAGCAGTTCCAGTTGTAATGCAGTTCTGTTTTCTAGAGGTATAAACCTGAGGTGTAAGCTTCAGCTAAGCACACTGCAATTGCCTCAATCAGTTCTAAATGTCACCAAGCGTCTACAGACTTATCGGGGAGCAGCAGCATTATCTTAAAGAGCTGCACAGCTGCATTATCTTAAAGAGCGACACAGTTCAATGGTTGTCATGGAGTTAGCATCAGCACACATTTACTCCCATAAAAAAAATGACCAATTTGCAATGTAATTTACTGGACTAGTCATTAGCTGCCATATACAGGGTAACTGCCTCAAGTTAGATTTTTAATTTTTTAAACAAACATTCTGGTATTTTTCAGTAAATAAGTCTTTTTACATCTTTTAATAAGTCACCACACACTGTTGCCCTTTGACAAAGCCACAGGAAACTGCGCGTCTGCTTCCCTTCTGACGCAAGCGGCCATTTCATTCTCCTTACCAGGATTCCTAGACCTGGCCACCTTTGACCTTTGACTTTGGGCAAGTAACTTTTCAGTCACAAGGTAATAATTACGCTCAGGAGTGACTCTGGCCTCCGACACAAAACACAGCCTGCAACCCTGACTCTTAGTGGCCGTATACTCCCAGATTTCCCGGGGAAGTCCACCCGCCGTACCGAAGTGTCAAAACGTTCTCCGAAAACACAGCAGGGACTTCGATTGGCAGAAGCGGCAAAGAGCCGCGGCCCTGTCGTTCTCCTCTCCTCCGAGGTGCGCTCGGATCGGATAGATGCAAAAATAGAGAAAACTGTTTTGTGCTTGAACCGGCACTGCTGGAGTCTAAAAATAATTACGATCATGGAGAGAGCAGTGTTCGAGCCTGGCACTCTGTGATTTTCTTGTTAATGTTCAAAAATCTTCTCTGCTCTGCCACTGTGAAAGACAGTATCTGCATGCTGCAATGGGTCCCAGCCATCAAATAAGCCTCCTACAAGGGGATGGGGTGGAGGTTCAGGGGAAGGGGGGGGGAGGGAGGCGCTGGGGGGGGGGGGGGGGGGAGGACCTGGAATACCGCTGCCTTACAGTATGTAACCATGTGATTAAATATTTACTCAAAGTGCCTTTTTGATGTGTGGGCTGGGTTTAGTCCACCAATGAATAATGTACATGCGCCAAAGTTGTCTAAATATAAAAGGAAAGCACTTAAGAGGGGATAGTCCTGCCGTAGAGGTGAAGCGCGGCTCCGCCGAGAGTCGCCGCCAAGAGCCGCCGCCATCCGCCATGGCTTCTCGGAAAAGCGCGGCTCTGTGATTTCCCAAAAAAAGGGGGCTGGGTTACGACTCTTGTGTTTCCCGCTCCAGTGCGGATCCGGCACAGGCCTCTTCCTCAGCGGGCACAGGGCGATGAAGATGAGGGGCGTGTTTGGATTTGCGGACTGAGGTTTTGGTTTTTGGTTGCCGCACACTGTGTTCCGCTCCGGGAAAAAACAATGGTCCTGGTTTGCATTTAGAGTTTTTTTTCTGCGTCTCCCCGAACAGTAATGCATTTTAAAGAGTACCTAAGGCTGTTCTCCAAAGAGAATAAAGATTTGCAGCTTTCCTGAGGACGTAAACTTTACAATGTGCGACTGATTTGCTATTGAAGATACATTTCTGAAGAGAATTACTGGAAAAAAAATGTATATTCAAAATACCCCTGTAAAATCGCTTGCTTCGCAGAACCAGGAACACACCAAACACATGGTTGCTCGGCAGACCTGAGCAGTGCATGCTGGGATGCATCCGAAACTTTCTTTGCTGGGAGTTTCTGCAAATGCAATCTTTTTCCTACGTTTCCTTTGTTTGCTTTGTGGAGACAAACATCAAACAGCGCTAAATGTATGTTGAAATGTTCCTTGTTGAAAGAAGGATCATTTTTAAATCTCAGGGATACTGAGAGAGATATGGCACAGTCGGCTTCTTGACTTCCTTGTGGTTTTCGAGACGTATTTGACTACACTAAAGCGGTATTGCCCTCAAAAGTATAATTCTACCCTCAAAAAAAGCCTTTATACAGCTATCATATAAAACATTGATGTGAATTTTCATAACTGTATGTAACTTTATGGAAATGATTATGCCTTTGTATTTTCTGGCATTACTATATAATCCCTTAATTATAGTGTTACACAAAAAACCAAAAAGATACTTGAAAAAGATATATGCACTGGGTTCCATTTGAGTATTTACTGAGTTACGGTAAAGACCGCAGAACCTGGCTATTCCTCATCACCCAATTTGGCAGTACATCTACTACAAACTGACATTCACAAAATCAAATCAAGCCATCGGGGGGGGGGGGGGGAGGTGGGCTAAAAACAATGATAAAAAGCCATGTAGTGAAATTAATTTCATTTGAATAAAAACCAAACGTAATTATAGATGACATATTAGAGTTATTACGATGCAAGGTCTGGATTCAGAGTAAAAGAAATCAATGGCACATCATTACATATGTGTGTGCGAATCCCATGCGGGGCTCAGGTGAGCTAAATATTACAGTTTCATATTGCTAATGCGCTACTCCAACCATACATTACGGTCATTTGTCAGACAGATCTCCACGTATCGATGTGTAATATCAGACCAAAGACAAACTCAAGATACAGACAGAAGGAGTGGGTATTTGCACACTATCCCAAAATGTCATAATCACATGGTTTTTAACCGTCGTCTTCTTCATCGTCGTCTTCTTCATCGTCGTCGTCTTCTTCATCGTCGTCTTCTTAATCGTCGTCTTCTTAATCGTCGTCTTCTTCTTCTTCTTCATGACAATAATATGAATTATGCTAATAATAATAATCATCATCATCATCATTATAATCTGTATGAAAGTTTTGTGTGTGACATTGCTGTGATGCACCCCTGTCCCGTTAGAATTTCAGTGCAGTGAGATAAAAGCAGTCTCTGGGTTGCCAGGGCCTGTCTGTCAGCTCTGTGTGTGCAGAAGGTTCCTGGTGCACTCTGGGTGCGTTGCGACCAATTCCCTGCTGTGCGGCAGGCTGCCTGCCTCTGAGCTCATCCATAACGCTCGGCACAATTTCCAGCGTAATCTGTGTGAATTTACAGTACAGAGAACATCAAAGAGCGCCGGGATCTGGACAGCTTGCCCACCGCTCCCTCCCGCTAACAAACAGGCACCTCGCATATGACACATACGTACCCAATCAAAGAGATATAACTGCCATCGGAACTGGGCACTAATCAACAATGTGCTGAATGTGCCTAATCCCTAATTATATAATTTTGGCTTTCAAATGTAGTTTTGTTTTTGCCCCCTCTTTGTAATAAATACTGTGTGTTCATGCAGAGTTAGGCCTCCTGCCTCCATTTTGTCCAAATGAATAGTGTTCCCCTCCCCTTTTTCCCCCAGAAATACCTTTTTATAAACTTTATATACCCCAGTAATGCGGAGCTTGCTGGAATAGATCCCTCGGATGTTCTTAGATGTCCTTGAGTAAATATCTCAGGCTTTTCACACACTTTAGGTTAGCTGAGCAGTTCATTTGAATGAAGAAGGTTAAGAAAAGAAAAGTGCAATGTAAAAAGACATTTTAATTAACGGTTGGCCAGAAAGGTCAAATAAATGTATTTTCTATTATTATTTTAAATATTTAATATCTAGGAGTCCCCAAACCGCCTGAGATTTGTTGTTTATAAAGTCGTCGTTCAGCGAGACGGCCCATGCGCCAGTTTGTTCACGCCCCAGAAGTGAACAAGTCTTACTCTGCTCACCAATAACAAAGCCACAGCCAAACAGCACCAGCACCTAAAATACTGCCTCATCCCCCCCCCCAGCGCCCCCCGCGCCGCCCCCCCCCCATCCGAGGAGACGCAGAATTGGGAGCGAGTAACCTGAGGTTGCTCCAGAGGAGAAACAGCGCAGCGGAGCTGTCCTGGAGATTATAATCAGCTGTATTTTTTCTCGTTCCTTCATTCGTCGTGGGCTGGTATAAATAGGCCTGCTCTGCGGAATACTAAATCCCTGCGGGGGCCGTTCTAGCGAGTTGTTTTCTGAGAGCATTCCCCAGGCACGGGGAGAGGGGGCTGAGGAGGCACGGTACGGTACTGCTCTCAATTTGAGCTCGCGGTGATGGCGGTCAATCTATCCCCTTAAAGGGCACTGAGGGCTGTTTTCTGAAAAAACTAATAACTCAATGAAGCCTGAAAATCAACGTTATATTTTCCAAAACCAGACGTGCCAGGGCTTCTTTTGGAAGAGAAATCCTGTGCAACCTGCTTAGCTGGACAAACAAACAACATGTATCCTTAACTATAATTTAAGAATATATATATATATATACACAGTTGCAATCAAAATTATTCAACCTCCTTAACCCACAAGACATTCTGGTGATGTGAATAAGATTTTATGAAAAAATATCAACTAAGGTCTTAGTAAACAGTCAAAGAAAGTTTATTAATACACATTTGAGTGATTTTGAGAACATAAAGTTGAGTTTACTTATGGTTCAAATGAAAAATCTAATTCTCTCCACAAATCCAAGTGATTTAAAAAAACATCAATATTGAATAGGGGTTGAATAATTATGACATGTTTGTATAAAAAAAATATCCTGCTACTAATATGACATCATACATTTTCCTCATCAACTTGAATTTGCCACCGAACTGATACAGTACGGATACAGGTAATTTAGAAAAATTATTGGTCTTCAGATAAGCTTAAATGAGTAAATCCTTACAGAGTCAGGGGGGGTTGATTTAGAATTTTGAGTGCAACTGTATATATATATATTTACATGCCTATCAGTGTCGGTGAAGATTTTAAAAAGTTGCATGTAACCGTGAACCAAAGGGCTTATTTTTATTCCATCAATGGCAGTCACTGGCCCATGCAAGATGGGCTTACAAAATGCTTGGCAGAACTATTCAGCCATTTTCCATATTTTTCTGTTATAATCACCATTGGTGGCTTTTAAGATAAGAATGATCATTCACCCCTGAATTAAAATAGCTACTTCAATTGAAATCACAGAATGAGGTAGGAATATGATGGAATATGTTCTCTTGTGAATAAAAAAATCAAATCAAATTAAATCAGGCTCCTTGGGCTTACATAACCTAATATTTAAACTGAACAACAGTTCAAAGTTTATATAAAGTTACACCATTTTACATTAGGCTTGAGGGTATCTGTTAAATGAGTGCTGGAATTGGTGGGGCCTGTTTTTCAAAATGGATGACACTTTTTCATAAATTATACAATATTTTCTCCTTGTGTCAAGCAAGAAATCTACAAAAAATATATTATAATAATAATAATAATTTTAAATTCGTATTTAATTTCATTATTATATGTAATGGGGTCTGGGACAAATGTTAGAAAATGGAGATTGTCAACCATCAATTGTGGCCATCCAAGCACAGTCTCATATGTGCGTCACAAAACACCACATTATCCCAGTTCTTTGAGCAGATGTATAACATCTGTATGTTTGACATTTACCATTTTTTCCCCCTGAATTAAGTATGAATGTATTCTAACCTTTCGAAGTCTTTGGCTTCTGCTCGCACCTGGCAAGTTCTTCAACCCCCTGCTCGCACCTGGCAAGTTCTTCAACCTCATTACATGTTTAGAAGTGATTCAATTAAAGACTCGCAGATGAAATCAACTGGGTGCTAATTGCTGAAAGTGTGGTGGTCACCTGGTCACTGCAACTAATCTATTTGTGAAAAAGAAAGAGCTCAATGACACGGCCAAAGGGCAAAGACCCAAACCTGCATTGTCAGAATAATTGACAAAGTACAAAATTACATTAGAACTTCCTCACTGTTTTTCCAACAACTTTATCTGGCCAAGAAACTTGCGGACAAATTAAAAGTAGGGCATATACACATTAAAAGTTAAATCATATTATTTAATTCACCTAAGCCTCTGCACAGCGCAGCCATTAAAATTAAAATTCTCTCTCCGTCTGGTCAGTGAATACTGTGTTAGGCACAGAGAGCTGGAATGGCTTCAGTGGTGTGATGCGGAGACTGAAAATGATACCTAGAGACAGGCCAGCCTTTTCAAGTGTTAAAAACTAATTAAAAATAAAAACACATAACAGCATGGGTCATCCTCTGCCACTTTAGCGGGCGCAGTAATTCACCCGTGAAAAACAGCATATGCACCCGAACCACATCCAAGCGGGATTTTTCCCCGTTTTTAATACATTCTGAGGACCGTAGCACTGCAGTCACACACAGCGAAAGCACACGGTTGTTGTGAGGACCTCAACAGCACTGTAAGTCATTTGATCGCACTGCTGTGATCTCTGTCCTTTCACTAGGGGTGTGTCTGAATCAGAGCCCTATCAACTGCACCCTGTCTCCTGCGTACAGTGCACTGGCAGAAGTGTGCCGTTTACTGTGCACTGTTTAGCACTCCGCGAAAGATATCCGCCATACTATTTTCCAACCGCACTGTGGTAGTGTCGTAAGCAGGTCATAAGACCTCTCACCAGTGTTGCCATGTCCGCTGTTTTACAGCTAAATTGGGATACGTGCAGTTACGGGTAAAAATAAAAAGTCACAAAGCACGCACTTACTTTAACAAGTGAAGACATGATAAAATACGATGGTTTCGGTTAATATACTATAATCTGGGCTAGTTTTCAGTTGCCATTCGGCTGGAAAGTCTTACAAGATCTGGCAACCCTGTGCCCCACTCTTGCGCTGCCATGTCACATGTTGTTTTTGTTGCATTTGAAGAAAAACGTCAGCGAAGCTGCGCCTAATTTTTTTAAAACAAAGCTCAGGTCATATTTATGTGACCAAAATGGTCGTGTACTTCTTGAAGTGTGCTCCCGAATGTACTCAGCGAAACCCCGGAAGTAAGTGTTTCATCCGGGTTTTGAAGTATACAGCAATTTTAAATATTTTCACATACTCTACGACTTTCTCACCCTATCGACTCACCAAGGCTACTCAACAGTGGGCTGATTCGGACACGGCCTGGGTGTTGGACAAGAGGAAACACAGAAATGTACTATCAGACACCTCAACTTTAAAGCACATCTGTCTTCCTGTTACCTTGCAAAGTCAATTACGCGATTGCTCAGTCCAACGTTCCTAGACCTCAATCTGGCTGCAGCAGCTTAATGTTCGGGATTCTATTACTTTTTGCTATTTATATGAGAAAAATCTGCTTGTCTGATGTAATTTAATGAGTGTCACAAATAAGGAAAAAAACATCTGAAGTGGGACAGTTCTCCTTAGCTTCTCACGAGCAGCCTGCTTATAAAGAGACGAATGCACAACCTCTGATAATATCACAACTTGTGTTTGCAAATTAATCTGTGCCATACAAGTGAAAGAAGGTAAAAAAATGATTAAGAAATATACATTATCGTTTTCATTGCATTAAATCAGGGGTCCTCAATCTAATCCAGAAAGGGCCGGTGTGGTTGCAGGCTTTTGTTCCAGCCAAGCAGTTACACACCTGACTCTACTAATCAACCACTAGAGTCTTAGGACCGTGATTAGTAGAATCAGGTGTGTAACTGCTTGGCTGGAACAAAAGCCTGCGTCCACACCGGCCCTTTCTGGATTAGATCGAGGACCCTGCATTAAATGAACACACACACACACACGCACACACACACACACACTCTGACTAATATGCCACTGCGCACTAGTAAAAGTTTTGATGTGGAAGCGCCATGCGTGTACGCCGTGTCCCCTGTGTCACCGTCGCACGGTCCGCCATGCGATCTCACAGTGAACGGCTCACGCGGGCGGCGCTTTGACGGAAGACAGACGGCCGTGGCGGACGCGTCCCTTTCATTCTGCGGCGTGCTCCTCCAGTCGCCACACCCGTCTCGTATTACCCAAGCACCTGTTCCACGGCAGAGCCGGCAGGAAGGCGTCTCGTGTCCCCGGTGCACCCTGGCGACGGCAGATGGTGGGGAGCGCAATTAGGCGTGCCCCGGTTTCTCCATCCATCTCCCGTAGCAGGGAACACGGGCGGAGTCGGACGCCACCCCTTCCCTCTCTCTGTCCCCAGTCCCTGGCGTGGCTTATGTTCTCCCTCTTCACCCTCACTTTGTTTAACCCCCCTAACCCCCCCCCCCCCCTACCCCTTTTGTTTGAAATACAAAAGGCATAAACGGCGAGGAACTCAATCGCTCCATTAAAAGGGATGAGGGCAAGGGACACCTCTAAATGGAAGCCCTGATCTCCGATAGCGGTGTCCGTTAAATAAAGATACCACGCAACAGGCGTCAGGAGACCAGGAAGCAGCTGTCGCCTTGGCGTAGCCAGCTTTAGTTGCTTTCTTCCGGTCCACACAATGCTAAAGCCCTTTTTCCCCCCCACCCCCACGTAAATATGAGTTATGACCTTCACCCCTCTGGCCCGCTTTATTTTTACTGTGAAATCATTCGGTTCTTTGTGCTTTGACTCCAGTAAATCTTCACGTTTCCTCTTTCCCTCCATTTTTCCTGTTTCCTGAGCAGGTGGCTCCACCTGCCTTTGACTGGAAGCCGGACGCGGCCCTTTTTTTTAACCGCCACTCACCCGCCATTCGCCACCTGCAGCGTGAGGGATGGCTTGTTTGGGGGGGACGCGGTGGCTCGTATCGTGGGGTCCGGCGAGCCACCTCATCAAGAGGGCAGCCCTGAAGTCTGACAGTGTGAAGGTGACCAGGTACTCTCAGCACACTCAGCTGCACAAAACCGCACATCCACAGAGAAAGATAACTGCATTACGCGGACGTGCACACTACCACCTTAATGGCGATTACTATTAACGTGAAGATATACTTTAGGCTTGGCCAAAAATACGAACACAAATCCAGAGCTCCTGACGGACAAACCAACGCGGTGTGAATCTGCAGGGACTTGCTGTTGATGAATCTCAAACATGAACATCCCTGTGCACGGAGACAGTTAGCAGCTTTAATTAAACAATATAATTTAAAGAACGTCCATATAATGGCAGAATGCATCACGTACGGAATGTGAAGTATGTGAAATATCAACCAGAGAGCGTGGGAACGGTGAAGTAAAAAGATAACACTGTCACTGAGGAGATAAAGTTACAATAACTGCCTACACGCCAAAACCCCACACATACTCAAAGTTCTACCTTTAAAATAATTACACAACTTTTTTATTTCCCCATTGTAGGTTCTGCACATTACCTCTCATTACAAAGCAATTCAGTACAAACAACTACTTTTTAATTGCACTTGATTACAGCGTCCACAGGTTCTGGCCCAAATTAAGTAGTATAATGCTTTCCATTATGTATGGTATTGATTTCCATGTACACTGGTGTTGCAGAAAGGTTCGCAGTCAAGCAATCCCTAGTATGCTTTGTCATTAACTTTAGATAACAAGTCTAGAAACGTTCAGCGTCCGACACCAGTTTATGGTGTTTTAAGGTGTTTTTAATGGAAAAAAAAAGATTTAAGGCTTTAATAGAAAAATTAACTTTAAATGCTTGTGGTATTTTGCACTTCCCAACAATGTGGGCAGTAGAGATGGAACAGGCCAACAACTAGAACTGGTCACCCCAAAATTGAGAGAAAAAAAAAAAGAAGAAATATGGGGATAATTAAGAGGATTCAAAATTTGTAAAAATAAAGGAGTATTTTTTTTTTTTTGGTTAAAAAAAAGAAGTGTCATTGTATGTTCCCGTCAAACTTAAGGAAGAACTGGACAGTGCTCTGTTCAACAGTCCTGATGTAGACCCGTGCGAAGAACCACAGCGGCAAGCAGCATTCCTGGAATCCGTGATCTACGTCCCCATGGCAACTTGCGTGCGCAATCACCTGCGGCTCTGTGTATAAATATTCCCCCCTCAATGCACAGAAATAACTTATCCTACGTCCCCCATGGCTGTGATTTCCAATTAGAGAAAGGTCAAAGGTCACTGCTGGCCACGAGTCCACATGCTGGCTGCAGTAAGAACACTCTTTATGGCCCATGATGTAATAGACCTTCTCTCCAGGTGCAGGCGTTAAGAAAATGTCAGCCATGATTTCTTCTCTGGCCTCTTCACCGCTCTTACCTATTAATAGGTAGGACCGTAAGGTGCTCTCATTAAAGAATGCTATTTACTTGAAAACCTAATATATTTTTTTCACCTTAACAACACACTGCTTCTCCTGATACAGGGCCAGAGACTGAACATATAAATTTAGAGGAGAAGAAAATCACATCATAATAACCTCTTAAAGGGCTAGATCACCCTAGATCACTTTTTTTTTTTTAAAGCTGTAAACGTGTTTGTATGCCTACCTTATAATGAAACTTATTCATCCATTCCGTAATTTCAACAATTCTGAAATAACATAAATCGGAATAAACTGGTAGAAAAGCGTCTTTGTGCTGCCCCTAACGGTTGAAATTTCCTTTCAGCTCCACACACTGCCCCCGCCCCAATCGTGATGTCAGAGTACCTCTTTGGAGGTAACTCTCCATCATATGGATAATTGTTGTCACCCACAACGGAAACAGCCGGCACCTGCAGGACTGTACAGTGCGACATATATGTCGCACGTGCTCCGAAAAAATCGGTCTGTGCGATAAATTAATTTACTGCAGTAGCACCCATGCGATAGCCTGTGTGTGAGAAAAAAACATTTTTTTCTTTTGCGTGTGAAGTGAGGGTTTGTGTGAAGTGAATCGATGCGCCTCGCTATTCTATTTGGTAGTTGTAGTCTATCGTGCGATTAAAAACCATGTCCCCGTCTGCGTAGAGTCCATACATCCTACACCAAATCCCACAATTCCTAGCGAACAATCCCCTTTTCCTCATCGAGTCGAGTGAGCTAGCTATCTATATGGGACACCGGGATGACGACAAAACAAAGAGGTATTTTCAAGTCTAAAATCAAAGTAAAGAAGGAGAAGTGCAAAACCAAACCCCCCAAACGAGCCCGCGAGGAATCACTCTCAAATGAAAAGGGCGAAACAAGAGAGAAGATTTACAGGTACAATCCAGAGTGGAAAAAGGATTTCCCTCGACTAACTTATGACGAGGAAAAGCAGCTCTTTGAATTGAACTGTTGCTGGTGCAGCGATGCAATTTACATTATGCAGTTATACAGTTGTTATGTCCCTGCAATTTACTATTATGGGCAAATAAAGAAAAACATGTTTGTCTGAAAACATTTCTTGCTAAGGTTTGGATTTTGTGTGCCCTGTATGCAACATTCATGTTCTTTGCCATTCACATACCTGTGTAAGTGATGAACTGCATTACTTGTGGTTGTTTTTAGAGATTTTAGAGACGTTTTATACTCGTGCTACAAGTTTTTGGCCTGTGCTACAAAACTATCAACCTCTGTAGCACCAGTGCTATGTGCAAAAAAAGTTAACGTACAGCCCTGACCCGAGTGGTTAGACCCACTACATTACTTTTGCTTCGGCTCCACGTTTTTAAACCAGAACAACGTTGCATCCTGCTCATAAACTCTCTTATTCCACCTAAATAGTCCACTAAAATATGTGTCTGAAGATATTTGAGGGGAGAAATAGGCCATGCAGTTGCTGAATCTTGATTCATATTTGATGTGCAATGTCTAGTTTGACAGTTTGATCTGAGATATACGTAATCATTTGTACAATATACGTTCGTTTATGGCGCTCCTCCGCCCCCACCCCTCTCCCTCGCTCACCCCACAAAGTATTTTTCTAAATTGTTTAGTGGGCGGAGACAGGCTATAACAGTAGGTGTAGTTACCCTTTAAAAAAATCTATTTTAGGCTGTGTTACAGTACAGCAGCCATGCTTATAATAAAGTCTGCGGGTTTATACGGCTTGGTGCAAGTGAGAAATGAGTCATTTAAAACACGTACACACACCCAACACTGTCGACTAATTACTACTGCACGTGAAAAAGGTTTCTCTATCACCCCAACGAATATCACAATTTATGGGACGCCAATTGCTTGGAGCCCATCATAATTGATCTTGGCTAACAATAGCAGCAAAGTTATCAGTGTAATTAATGGAGAAATGTGTAGCCTGCCTGTATGTCTTATCTACAAGCTCACATTACACGGAACTGTGATTACTGCAGGTATCCTTCATATTCTGCCAATTAAATGGAGCCGGTCACAAATGGGTCAAGTATGGATATTTTCATGGGCTTCAATTATTTGAGATGCTGAGGAAGAGTTAGCTATGGAATAATTTTTTTTTAAATTTATTTATTTATTTTAAACACTAATGGCATTCCTACATACTGATACTTTCTCACAGGTCATTATGATTTCAACTATGAATATGTATACGCAAACACTGTACATATTTATGAATACTGGATCAAGTTAATGATTCTACAAAGAAGGCTTGTGTTTTGGTGGAAAGCTAATTTAAAATGTTAAGGTGAAATGTCACAGAGAATACACTGAATTTATATGATTTTCTTGCAGTTCGTTTTGTTTTTGTTTTTATTTTTTTACAGATAATTATAGAGCCCACAGCTTAATAAGAAACAATATGTTAAAAAAATTAGAGTAATTATGTAAGTAGCACAACCTATGGATTTATATGGTCACTGTAATAAACTTTTTTGTCCCTTTATGTTCATTTTATGTCTTAAGTTGTCATTCAGCTTTATGTACACAAGTATTACAACTTTGGGTAACAATTTACATTAACTATTTTCATACAGTATTAATTATGCATTCATGAGCATTACAGAAGCATGACATACAATTACATAGAGCATTATGAATGCTTTATAATGCTTTATAATGTTTTACTTATCTCATGAAGCTGTTCTGTTGTGGACTGCAGATAATCTTCATGATTGTAGCTTGTCCGATTTCTGCCGCGCCTCCAGAAGTTTGGAAAGTGAAAGCTGGCGTGCTTATCCTCAGAAACTAGTTAATCCAGCTTCTCAGGGCAGTCCATTAACTTAGGTGGGCAGCCACTGAACTGGGGCACAGAGCCGTCCGAGCAGCTGGCACAGGCAGACTGCAGGAACTTCATTACCCAGAAGTGCCGCTTCCAGGGCTGGGGCCAATTCCATATTCTAATCAGTCAATTCACAAAATGAACTCAAACTCAATTTGTAAACTGAACTGACTGATTTGAGAATGGAATTCACCCCAACCCTGGCTATTAATCTAAATTCTTTACTTAAAATTCAGTTTTATTTGTGTAGCAAATGTTTCTTTTATAGAGATGCTGTCACTAAGACGTTTTACGGGAAATCAGGAAATATGCAGAGACAGAGCCTGAAAACCCAAAAAACAAATCAGAAAATTAGGTCAAAAAAATTCCCAAGTGGGACATAAAAAACAGTCAAACAGTGGTGAGGAAATTCCTTGATGCGACCAAATCTCAGGAGAACCCCAGGAGAACCCCAGGGGACCCCCTCCTCCGCCAGGCAGTAGTTAAAGTTTGCCAAAATTATTTAAAAATCTTTATTGACCCCGTGGGGTAATTTATCCTCTGCATTTATCCATCCTAACTACTTAGGAGCAGTGGGCAGCCACAGTGCGGCGCCCGGGGACCAACTCCAGCTCTGAGGCCAGTGCCTTGGTCAAGAGCAATGGCAGGAGTATATGTAACCTGACATACAGGTCTTTGGTCCCCGGACTGGGACTCGAACTTCTGAACCACATTCTTGCGAGGTGACAGTACTAACCACCACACAACACCGTGTCGCCCATAATAAAGATGTAATGGCATAATGAGATGGCCGACATCTTCCCAACTTGAAAAGCTCCCTTCCCTGGGCAATGACATGACCACAGGAACTCTCGGCCAGAAACAACACTGGCTCTGACTGGATGTGATTCCCGACCACGGAGTACGTAACTGCACCAGAGGCGACTCAATGACACCCCAAGACACCATTATATTGTGCTTGACTGTGGCGTCCTGGGATTGGGCAGAGCTACTGTTAGAATCCAGGGGGGGGTGGGGTGGGTTCATCGATTACATAAACGCTACAAAGCTATATGTAATCTGCAGAAACTATTTGAAAATGATGGCATTTGAAAAACAACAACATGCAGTTTCACTCTCAAAAAAAATATTTCCCGAAAAGACAAAGTGCCAAGTTGGGCTACTCCGTGAGCTAACAGTTAAGTCGTTCCTCATCCGTAGTCCGAGTTCGATATATTGACCGGGCGATTCATCACCTACCATACTAAGAAATAATTTATAATTAAAAAGCAAGCCATAAATTTGGGACTTTATCACCAGGCCCAAGCAGTAAATAAATATTAGGGAGGGCTGACACGGACTGCAGTTTTTGAAGATGACAATTTTCGAACACCGCAATCAGTCTTGCAACAGGCCGTAGGCCAAGGCATTCCTGAGTGCGGCTCACCAAGATGCTCCTCTGCATTCAAACGCCTCTTATCGGTTCAAAGTGATGAGTGCTTTCCTTTCCCTATAAAGGCACCCAGACAATGGCTTTTTTTTCCACAATGGATCAATTTTCTTTTTGTCCGGCGTTATGTCTGGACCCAACCAAGGAGCAAAATTAGCCCTCGCATCAACAGATCTCTTCACGTTTTAAGCGCTTTTTGACAACTCTGATTACCTCAGGGCTAGAGGTATCTCAAAGTGGCTTCGGGCAAGGTCTACAGAGGGGGGAGAAACCCACAGCCTCGCTGGGTGCAGTTGCTCCTTAACAATACCAAATAACAGCCGGCTATGTTTGTTTTTGACACGCGTGCCTTAGTCCTGGAGGCTATAGTACAACAGGGCGTCTGACCGCATTCACGTTTCCCGCCCTTTCACGTCTTCCATGCGCGTCTCGTTAGCGTTAGCCATTAGCGACCGCGGGTCTCAGCGGAGAGAGGACCGGACACGCATTCAAAAGGTATCGCTGGAGGGCAGGGAAGAAATGGCTAGGCTCAAAAGCGGGATTAAGTATCCTATATCAGAGGTTCCTGTGATCCAAGTACAGAGCATTATCTCCCTAATCATCGCTCTGCACAGCCTGTGTTACAGCGCTCATCTCAAACTGCAAACCAAGTGTGCACTTATTTATTTTATTTTTTTTAACTTTTATTATTTTCTTCCCCAACCAGCTTTTGAATTTTATGTTACTGAAATGCTGGATGGTCACAGTTTAATACTCAGTCGCATAAAAACGTCCAAATTGCATGTTTACTACACAATCCTTGAATAATGCACTGGAAAAAAATTATATGATATATGCTTTCATAAAAATGCTAGAAGATGGTGGCTCTTTTTATGCAGCGGATATAGATAATAAGGCTTCGCACAGTTGCAAACCTCGACCGCAGTGTGTGTGAAAAACAGTGGCTATGGGAAGACTTTTAATCCATTATACATTACATTCTTCCAGCGACAGGGCACAAATCAATTTATTTTTCCATCCACAAATTGGTTTCAATTATACCATGACCTTCCAGTTCACCATTTCAATTAAATTAATTCTGGTTCGGAGTCCCCTTTGTCGTTGTGATGATTGACAACAGTATGCAAACATTACCCAATCAAATTTGTAATCCTTAATCTTAAAGAATATACTCACAAAACCCCATGCAGTAACTCACAATGCCTTTCTAAAATATTACAATTTTAAATATCTGTACAGAAGATACAACATTAGCACTCACACAAACCTGCAAGATTTTTCACCAAAAAACTAGCACACATCAGGTTAAGAGGAGCGGTTTCATTTTGCCAGACAGCCTAGAAAAACCTCCGTGGGAAATTTGTCAGGACCCCCAAATGTTAAGCCGCACGGAACCTTTAATGACCACAGTCTTCAAGGGGCTTGATTTAACGTCTCAAAAAATACGATCTGGCCTCAGCAGCAGCTCATCCCTACGAAAAAGCCCCCATATCGGTGAAGGAACGGCGGGCGTTAGATCGCGTGAGTCGGAACTGTGCATGCGCCCTGAGGCGGCGCGCCGTAGCCTGTCAGAAAATCCAGCATCTGACGAGACAACTCAACCTCCCACCCCCGAACCACATCAGAGCCAGACGGGCGTCCATTTTGGCTCCAGCAGCTTCCGAAGGGCAGCTGAAAGAGCAGAGTCGCACGCTGCACATTATACCCAGGATTACAGCAATCCGGCAACAGCGATTAGTCATGTTGGTTAGGCAGGCTTTCACAGGCACTCGACCTTGCACAGTCTTAGTGTGAGCACGAGACCAAAGGGCCCCCCCCCCTCCCCCCTCCCTCTCAGGTCCTGCTTCTCACACGTCCCAAAGCTTCGAAAATTTAACGCTAAAAGATATACAACCATACATGTAGGTTTTGGAGGAGACAGGGTGACAGTGTTTTCATATGAATTGGTCCCGAGGCCAGCTAGTATGCTTGTGAGACTTGGCATTTGACTACGTGAGACTAGGCGGCCCAGCAGTGCGTCTCCCCCATAGTTAAAATTAAACCTACGCCTATGCACACAATTAAGAGAGCGGTTTCAATGGCCATTTTAAACACGGTAGACCTATCTATGATGTGCTTTTTGTGTTATACAGCTGGTAGCCATATCGAAAAGCTCTATATTATTTTTAATGACTTTGAATGCTCACGAAATCCCAGAATGCACTGCTCCTCCGCTCCTTCCCTCCTGTGACGGCAGATAATAATTTTGTGCCAATCGCATTCCCTGCACTGGTGTTAGACAGAGACAAAGCGAACGCGCTCTATTTCAACAAAATAATATTGATATTTGGGTGGGGGGGTGGGGGGGGTAGCAAGACAGAGCGACATTTCAATTAATTGAAATGCCTTAAAAGGACCAGGTATGCACCCGCAGAAAGGGATTCCGAAAAACTGCCGACTTCTTCTTGAACAACATTGTAAATCAAGCGCCCATTCATCATTCTGACATTAGAGAGCGGGATTGCTGCATATTCATACCAGACAGCGCTTAATACACTTTCAGGGAAGGACAGAATATTACATTGTATGTGAAATTTCCCTTTAAGGTTGATATAGACACATTTGGGTAATACAAAGTGCGTTGGGCAAAGACGGTGTTCGTTAAAACCCAAGCACTGTAAATGAAATTCAAAGCTATCTATGTAAAGTCCACTTGACTCTAAGACACCCTGTACATGTGCAGTATTTGGACATAGACACATTTCTTGTTGTTTTGGCTCAATAGGAAAATGAGTCAGGAGAAACAACTTAGTGATCCATCCAGATCTACTACATATCTGGCATGATGGTGTGAGGCTTGTTTAATACCTCAAACCCTTGATAACTTAGTCATTTAGCTAACCATGTGCTCCATACCATTCCAGCATAATTGAAAGCGTAATCAGCCCCCCCCCCCCCAATTTCAATAGAGATCCATTCAAATGCAGAGAGGCTATAGTATCGCTTGGAAGAGTACCTGAAAATAAGATGTCTTTTGATGTTGTTGGGTCACAGACATCAGGAAGTCATGGCATGCAAAGGATATGCAACCAAATATTAAATATGATGACTTCAAGTTTATGTTAATTTGTCCAATTACTTTTTGTCCAGAATATGCACTGCATGTCTCCTGCGTCAAAAGCCATACACAGACACATACACAGACACATACACATACACAGACACAGACACAGACAATGCATACAATCACGTGTGCATAAATTCCCTAAGCATTGCACCCGCTTTGATGGGTTTATTTAGGTCTTCCGGTCTCTTCCATTCACCAAGACACATTTCAGTACTCAAAAGAAGCAAGCCATGACACAGAGAGAAGCACGCCATGACACAGAGAGAAGCACGCCGTGACACAGAGAGAAGCACGCCGTGACACAGAGAGAAGCACGCCATGACACAGAGAGAAGCACGCCATGACACAGAGAGAAGCACGCCATGACACAGAGAGAAGCACGCCATGACACAGAGAGAAGCACGCCATAACACAGAGAGAAGCACGCCATGACACAGAGAGAAGCAAGCCGTGACACAGAGAGAAGCACGCCATGACACAGAGAGAAGCACGCCATGACACAGAGAGTAGCACGCCATGACACAGAGAGAAGCACGCCATGACACAGAGAGAAGCAAGCCGTGACACAGAGAGAAGCACGCCATGACACAGAGAAGCAAGCCATGACACAGAGAGAAGCACGCCATGACACAGAGAGAAGAACGCCATGACACAGAGAGAAGAACGCCATGACACAGAGAGAAGCACGCCATAACACAGAGAGAAGCAAGCCGTGACACAGAGAGAAGCACGCCGTGACACAGAGAGAAGCAAGCCGTGACACAGAGAGAAGCACGCCATGACACAGAGAGAAGTTCAAGCTCTTCCATCATCACAATGTCAAAAAAAAAAAACAATGTCTCCGTAATTGAAAAAGAAAACAAAACAAAATGTCAAAAATGATCGATGAACGTAAAGCAAAACATATAAAATAACTTCCCCACAATATACACATACTGATAGTGGCAGTAATGGATATTCATACAATTATGAGAAATGCTTTCAGTGAAATATGACCTCTTGAATTTCGACAGGAAAATAGCCTGGAGACAGTCTCCCGGCTACAGTTATCGTTTGAATTAAAGTTGATTCAAAGTGACCATGTATTAGGCAAATAAGGCACATCAATTTGAGATCTTAATTCAATGTCAGTGCATATTAAGATGTTGATAATGAGATTTTGGTACAGACAATAATTAATATGACACATTTCAACCTTAATAGAAGTCTGCATTTGTGAGATGCTTTTTCTAAGAGTGGCCAACATCAAACATTTAAGAAGGGACTCCCTCCTGGCATTTCTTCTTTAAAAGCAGAACTGTTCCTAAAATATGCACTGAATTCTAGTATAATTAATACGAAGAGACACAATATTTAGACATTTCCATGTACCGCACCCAATTATAATAAATTAATAACTTTATTTTATTGATCTCGCGACTCTACTGTCGGATGGTTTAAAAAAAAAAAAAAAACATGCCTTAAATTGTCTGCCCATTTTTGTAACCTTTTTAATCTTCTTCAAGGTTTATCCAGAACAATAACAATCCAATAATCCAGAAGAAACGGCCCTCAAGGGCTACAACTGAACGAACAAACAAACAAATTAATCATTCGTCTCCTTTAATGGCAACCTGGATACCAAGCCGGCGTCGAGAGCTCGACTGGTTATTTCAGCGCCGGACCTACGGCTACTCCTCGGTTCGTTCGTTCGTTCGTTCGTTCGTTCGCAATTCTCTGAAAGACGGAATCAGAGGGCTACAGACGGGGTGAGTCTGCATGGTTTGAGGGCGGGGAGAGCGAGACACAAACAATGACTAATTAGGCAGAGGCACGGGGAGAGGTAGACTCCAGGCAACGCGGAATATATAAGCCAGCTGCTGTTTAGCATGATTACTCACAAAACATTGTTGGTGCTGTGAAGCATAATCAAAACATGCTTAATGCAGATTGGCATGGAACTGAAATGATCAACCGAGAGAGGATAAAAAAGCCTTACCGGTAATCTGGCAAATATTTTTCATATGTTAATGAGCGCACACACCCTAAAACTGCCTCCATAAATATTGTGCCAGCTCGGTTGATCAAGTGCAAATGGTGCAAAAGTCACTAAATCTCCTTGTGTAAAATGTACAAACAGATGTGTGCTATATGCGGTGTCTTTAACTACAATATGTATGCATAGGTCTACATTACAGCCAAGGCAACTGATTGGAGGTAATAAAACTTTCCAAGAAAAAATAATATAAACTGGAAAAAATGTACAACCCTGAACTCATTCAGTGCCGCGGGGAACGATCGAACGGTCTAAAGTGCCGAGGGCGCTTATTTTTTTACTCTGCTACACCGGTAAAGAATGCTGCATTTGAGTAGGGAAAATGAAACTATGACCAATTTACAATTACGTTATTGTACAGTCATATCCCATATTTAAAAAAAAACCCTCATGTCTAACCATCGGGGCGTGGAAATAACGCGTCCCTGTCAATTTGTACCAACACGTTTCTGCGCCAGTGACCAAGAATATAAAGAAATTGAACACAATCAAGTGGGCAATATAACAAACTAGGCTACTGCTATGCTACCGTCTCAGTAACGGGAGAAAATTACTCCTCTAGTTTTCAGTCGTTCCACGGTCGTCTGGTAAACGTTTGAATCACGGACAGTAGACTAACATCAATTAGTTTTATAATATCCCTTTCCCGACATATATTTAATAATTCTCTGATTTCCATTTCTGTCCAGTTATTCTTCAAAATTCTCCAGTGACCATCGTTTTGTTGGTTCCGTTTTGAATTAGTCCCTCACACCACAGATTTTAACCTACGTAATTTCTTCCTCAGGATAACTGTCTGTTTGAAACGGTTGATACAAAGTAACTCACGGGGACATCACATTTGTACATATCTATACAGTGATTATGTTTATTGTTCATTTTTACATATCTATAGTTATGCAACAGCTGATTTTTATGGGAAACTGTTTTCACTATTATTACACATCACCAATGAAAGAGTCAGGTTAACCAAACTAAAAAGCACTGACAATAAATTATTGATATTTCCATCAATATTGTTTGACATTGTTCTAAGAGTGAACTGAACCAGAAGGTGTTATTTAGTGCCATCTGTCTTCATTAACAAAAAAATATGTTGGAATAGGTCAAATAATGTGTTTTATTAGAAGTTTGCACATTGACAGGATCAATCAAAAATGTTTGAATGTCGGCAGCCATATTGGCTTGGCACTGATGAGGCTTCGTGTTCCAGAACACTCTGGCATTGAATGAGTTTTTTGCTGTGATCAGGTCAAAATAAAGACTGTGCGTACAGTATCTGAATGGTCTTAAATTGATACCTGTAAGTGTTCCTTGCGTTGTCACGATGATTTAGAAATCCAGGGCATCACATGACAAGAGGCAGCTGGACTTGTCAGTCCTGGGAGGACGGAAACAAGAAAGAAAGAAAAAACAAGACATGACATACTGAATAAACCTCATCAGTTACCCATTATGTTCTTTCATTTGATTTGTATGCATTCATGTATTTGACTATTTTCCACACTACAAGCCCCAGAGTGCTTCAGGAGCACTCATCTGAAGAGATGCATTTCTCACTGAGAACAACTGGTAACCTGCAGCCAGGGCCGTTTCTAAGGGGGGGGGGGGGCATGAAAGCCAAATCCAGAAAAAAATGTAATCCGACAATATGAAGCCGGGTAGGCTATTAGAGCTATAGACGATTCGGCCAATCATAAAAAATTATATATTTCTATAATATCTGATGTGTTGGTTTGGCCATATAAAACATGGAGACGCAACGAGAGAGAGAGAGAGAGGGGTCACTTTCTCTGATCAATCTATGCTGTCTCTTCTTGATAACTGTAACTGTTACGCATTGCTTAGGATATAACATTAGCTATAGCCGAGCTTACTCAGTGAGTTGAGGATAGTGGCGATAGCCTCCGTGTGGGAGATTCCATTTTAAATAGGTTGATTACATGTTGCATCTAGCCTAGTTGTTCAGATTTATATTATAGCTTATATAATCACAGAGACAATCACACAGGCAAGCCCCCCGCAGTCTCAGGCATACAATATATTAATAAAATAATTATATATAAATGAAATGATGAGCCAATTACAGTATCTTAGTTTCACATGTAAACAGAAAATAACACAGAGACTGAAATGATAAAAGAATAAGTAAGATTCTATGATAATTTGATATAATTGGGTATTGATAAAGCTGTCCTCAGATAAGGGAGGGAGTATGGCTAAAATATAAATGAAAATGATGAGCCAGTTACAGTAATGTAGTTTTACATGTAAATAGAAAATAGCACAAAGAGACTGAAATGATGAGAGAATATAGCTCATCTTTAATATACTTGTTTCCATATAAGATTAGATAATGATTTGGTATTATTGGGCATAAATAAAGTTGTCCTCCTATAAGATGAGGGGGGTGGAGGTGGGTTTAAAATATAATAAAATGATGTACTAAAATGATGTACTTATCCACTAATGTACTGATTAGCCTATACTTTAGCTTTAAATGAAAGCATCTCAAATCTCATCTTGGGCTTTGAAAAAGAAAATAATAATTTTGTTCATAAATTAAACATTTTATGTTAGAAAATGCCCCGTGTGAGGTTGTGTAGAAATGCAGACCCCCGCTATTTCATCCCACCCTTGTGTCCCTCCACCATCTCTTCATGCCTCCCCAATCAAAACATAACTGCAGCTGGTTAGTGAAGCTGCCCAAACTCCCACAAGCCATTTCTGCAGTACTGTACTCAGCCTGTGCTCATCGTGAGAACATTTAATAGCCCCTTGTTCATCAACAAATATAACAATAATCAATATCAATACTGTCCAACATGGACTTAATTCAGGAATATCAACAAAAGGTGAACAGACTGAAAACATGCCCGTTTCGTAGAAATGACACAATGCTTAATTCACTGATTATACAAACACTACTCCCAAGTCCCAACTATATCCGCAGCAAAGGTCTCTCGCTCTCACTCTCTCAGACACACGCACGCACCTATACTATCCAGACAAATGTTAAAATGGCAGCAAAAGGTCCAGCGGTTCGGGTGAAATGTCTTTGATCTTTCACTAGTGACTTTAAGAAGAATGAAAAGAACCACATCATGTTTATTGTCCCCATACTGCCAATATGGTGCCAGTACATTCTGTACTGAAACACGGCTCATACACCTGCCCTACCCAACACCAAACTGCCGTTTGACAACTGACACAGCCCAGCACCCCCACCATTGACTAGCACCTGAAGTGTAGGGTGAATTGTGCCTGTGAAATGCCAGAGCGCGAGGGAGCCTTTTCATAGCCCAGCGACGCTCAGAGTGAAAAACAGCACCGGGCCGTCAGTCCGGAGGAATGCCATTCGGTTCCAGGGAATGGAAGGCCGTCATGTGCTGCGCGCGTCATCTCCGTTCTCCACATTAGCGCCCCCGCGCACATCTACCTCAAACTTTTTCCACCTCTCCATTCGTTCGTCCATTTTATATTTTAAATGCGTTCTCCTTCCCCCAGCCTGACTACTGGTTATTTGTTGTGGTGGTGGATGTAGAGACAAAATATCAACTGCAGAGCGCTTGTCTGACTCGTTACCTTATTTGGGCATGGTTAGTGTCATGTGCTATAATGGTTTTGTCATTTTGCTGTGCCATTTTCAACGGTGCTAGTCCAGAATTGTGTCCTCCTCAAAGGGTTGATAAAATGTTTCATCTCACATTTTATACAAAAGCTTTCCTGCGGGTGTCTTTGCTCTCTCTCTCAAAGATGAGAAGACGGAAACACAGGAAGCGTGCATTCAGATTTATCGGATAATGTAGGGCCGTGACCTTTAACCCGGGTGTGAATAGACGGTGAGTAATACGCGCCGGTGCTTGGCAGGTCAAGAAAAAGCGGTCTGTCACCTTGCGCTGAAATCACACAGCCAAGCGCCGACGGGAAGCAGCCAAGTCGTCGGCGGCGATCCTGGACTGACCGCTCGTAAATTTCAACCGCCGGCAATCACCAGCACAACCTCCCCCCCTGAATCACCAGCTGAATCACTGACAGAAAAAACGGCCCATAATGCACCTTTTTCCAAATTTATCAGCATGTTTTTATTTAATTATTTATTTATAATTTTTTTTTTAAAATGCAGCGGAAACAGAGAAAATAGCCCGTCCTTCTTCTGTGAGGCGGTAAAGCTACCCTGAGCTCTGCCCAAAAGGAAATGGTTAAAATTTATATGCAGCAAAAAATCCAACAAAATGAATGACGATGTTCTCACCAGAGCTCACCGAATATGTGCATTCTTTTCAGTTTCCATGGTTTCAGTTGCCATACGTGTTGCTACTTGACAAAAGAGTCCTCCATTTTCTCAATCGCCTCAAGTCTGTATGTTTCATTGTTACTCAGGTATGATTGTAACGTGCCCAGGGACCATAGATGAAAATTAGCCCTGGTACAAAAGAACAAACGCGATCATTTACAATAAACGCTGTACACGCACCCTGAAAAATACATGAAATTCATAAATAAAAAAATAATGGACTGTAATTCCGACAAGATAAAAAATAAGGAGAATAATTTAATAATTGTCTGTATTATAGAATGTTCCGGAAAAAGGCCAAACAAAAAAAAGAACGTTCTCAGACCAGATCTCTAACCGCCAACGCGCCGCATTCCGTCAACGCTTTTATACCCAAACTCATTCATTACGCCACATCTCCACTTTTAGCGACCTTGATGTATGGAAACACAGAGATATAAAGCAATCTGATTGATGCACTGAGACAGCCTCTGCAATTTACACTTACTTTATAGTGCTTCCAAAAATCAATTAATTTGTCATTTAGAGGGAGTAAAAGCACAAACCTGCCATCCTACATTCACACGGCCCGTAAGCAGACAGCCAATCAGACACTTTCTAAGCATTCTGTGCAGACTGCAACCTCATTAACACAAGATATAGTGGAGAGGTCAAAAGTTCACCGCTTACAGCAAAATAACTCACCTGCTAGCGTGGCGGCGTCCAAGAGGGTGCCACAACCTCTTCACATTTCAGTGCTCGCTAAGAGCTCACATACGCATCATTGAGCAAATTATATCCACCTCTGGATTATCGGGAGGGGCTTGGGATTCGTACGACCTTGCGACTGAAATATTATTGTTTTAGTCAATGAGCACAATTTTTCAAATAATAGTTATTGTGGTTTTTTTTTTTAAACCGTTAAAAAACGATTCTTTACAATACAGGTTTCCCTTAAAGGGTAACCACAGCCTAGATCACTTTTTTTTCCCGCTGTAAACGTGTTTGTATACCAACCTTATAATGAAATGTATTAATCCATTTTGTTATTTCAACAATTCTGAAATAATATTGTATATCCTAAGAAACTGGTAGAAAAGCGTCTTTGTGCCACCCCTAACGGTTGAAATTTTCTTTCTGCTCCCCACACTGCCCCCACCCCAATCATGATGTCAGAGTACCTCTTTGGAGGTACCTCTACGTCATATGGATAATTGTGGTCACCCACAACGAAAACACCCGACACCTGGTTAGACCCACTACGTTACTTTCGTTTTGGTTCACGTTTTTAAACCGGAACAACGTTGCGTCGTGTTCATAAACTCTCTTATTCCACCTAAATAGTCCACTAAAATATGTTTCTGAAGATATTTGAGGTGAGAAATAGGCCATGCAGTTGCTGAATCTTGATATCATATGTGATGTGTCTAGTTTGACAGTTTGATCCAAGTTATCCGAAATAATTTGTACAAGGTAGCTACGTTCATTTATGCAGCTCCTCCGCCCCCACCTCTCTCCCTCGCTCACCCCACAAAGTATTTTTTAAAAATTGTTTCGTGGGCGGAGACAGGCTGAAACAGTGGGTGTAGTTACCCTTTAATCATTTCAACACAAAATAAAGTCAAAAAGGATACATTTAAGCACAGCAAAATACCTGTGTGCCACATTAAAAAGATATTAAGAGAGCGGTGATCGTAGCGTGGCTACGTCCTTATCCTCAGGGTCAAAGTCTGGAGGCGAGCCTCAGAAACAGTCTCTCTCTCTGTTGGCATTCCAGGCTCAGCGGAGGAAGAAGAAGATCACAGAGCCTAAGCGGATGTCTCTGCATACCGAGGAAGAGCGGCGGCACATCCCTACCCCTCGAACCCGTTCATCAGCCCTCCCCCGGAACGTTCCGACATGCCTGCGCGGTAATTGGGCCTATTAGCAAAATACGGGAACCTTGAACAATGCCTGTACGGATGGGCGAGCAGCGGCTCAAACAAAAGATGGATCTAGAAGCCAGGCGAGCGCGCGGGAGGGGGAGGGGGAGGGGGAGGGGGGAGGGTGATATGGTGTGGCTGGTGCAGGGTAATGAGGGGGGAACTGTAGACAGGGAAAAGGCGTTTGGAGCAACAGGCAGCATTCCGACTCCGTCTTTGTCAGAATTCCCAGGGGGCGTCATAAGAAACAGGCCATCGAAGCCAAGTTGAGGGAAAAAAAAAAAAGAGGCGGGCGCTTGTACCTCAGTCATTTTCTTAATGGAAAAAAGTGCATCACTCAACAGGACAGAAACAATGCATCTTACAGGACATTTAGCTCTGTTCACGTCACGGCCTGGTACTGCCACTCATTTCATTTCCAACTCTTTTGCATCTTAAGATTTTTAATTTTTTTCCCCCCCTTCTTTTCTCAACAGGGGGTGTGTCTTTGAGGAAGAACAAAATTATGATAATAACGGTGCTTATTTATGCAGAGATATTCACACCCAGACAAACAGATCCTGGATCATCATATGAATCTCAAAAAAGATAAAAGGCGCATTGGATGTGGAAACAGCGAGGCTTGACATGAGGCCGCCACAGGCAGAATAAACGCAGTCGGCCATTTTGTGCCACAGCCAGGGATACTTATGCTTTTTGACCAGTGGTAGGATATTGCCTTCCGCTTGTAAACACTGAGAAATACAACAGCACAGACTGCTCAGATCCCCATATTTCCTGTTCCTTGTTTCAACATTAATTACGGGTAAAATGCCAGGCGGCGCAGATCAAACTTCCCCGAAATAATTTCACGACAGGTGCCTAATGTCAACGTCCAGGTCTTTAATTATCATCCTAACGTTTGAGCCGAGTGACATTTGAGAGCCAAATGCTATGAAAACAGGTCCAACATTGTACAAGCACATGAGAATTAACACAATTCAGATCATAAACATTATTCTAAGCTGTTGATCATAGTCTCCTACCTACACAATATTACATTTTGATGACATATATGTTAATACATCACAGACTACATGGGAAAACAATAATCATGATGGCTTATTAAGACCACCATAACCCATAATTAAAGAGCACATTCCTTTAACATTCCAAAGTAAGTAAAAAAATTATAATGACACCAGCTGGTCTGGCCGTACGTCTGCATTTGGTTAAAGAAAAGGAAAATAATTAATTAAGTGTTATTGAACTGGGAAGTGGAGTCGCATTTCGCCCCCCTGCCCCAAACTAACGGTTAACCGGCCGACCACCCCCTCCAGTGTGTAATGCAGCTCTCTCAGGGGACTGTCAAACCCACTCAGATGTGACCTTGACGTGGCAAAGGGGCGCTTCTGCTCTGGTGAACACGAGAACCTTGTTGCGCAGAGTCCCTTACCAACGGTAGCAGAGCATTCTCTCTGTGAGTACGACAGGTGTTCTCAACAAAAACCTGGCCCCGGGGCCTGAGAATGAGCCAGACAAAGATATGTCAACTAACCCAAGGCCCCGCTGACCTCTGGGAACGTGCACAAACAGGCCTGCAACATCAACCATCGAGCCGTTTGTCCTCTTCAGGAAATACTTTTTTGTTTCTACTGAAGACTGGTTTGCCGCTACTGAAAAACTTGGATACATCGTTTTATTGGTTTATTTGCTTAATATACGACTTGCTTTACATTTTCGCATTGTCTATCAACAAGGGAACAGGGGTAGGTATTTAATTCAGGGTTAATTAAAATTAAGAGCTTTCTTAACTCTTGAACATGTGTAAGATCACAAATATGTGATAAGAATGTTCTTAACTGAACATTCTAATGCCGATGTAACAGTCACTATCGGTATTTGAAAGCGATGGAGTTCTAGAACACTGACTTTGAATGAATTTTGGAAAAAAAAACCTACTCTTCAAAGGGTTAAAAGGCATGACAGAAGATTTCCATCCCAATGATTTCAACCTTCAGGGACTGACAGTGCTTTGGCATATCATTGTTTTCTCCACTAGAGGGTATCGTGGAGACTGCGTGGGTCACCATAGTCCGCAGTGCCAAAAGTGACCGGCCGATGAGTTAGTTCAGCACTGACTCAAGACGAATAAAGAGAATTACAACGTGACAACGGAATACTAAACGGGGGGCTCCCCTCATTTCGGATGTAGATACTTCATAAATAAGGCCTCACTGAAATATTCTAAAATATTTTACTTAACACTTAATTATCGCTTTTTTGCAACCATATTTCTGAATATAATATAAAAATCATACAAGCTAAACACAAATTCAGGGTGGAGGAACTCCATTGCAATCGCTTCCAATGACCTGAAGCATGGAAAGATCTTTACAGGAATTTACAGAGATGCTATATCCTTTCAGATTATTCCCTTTGCAAACTGACAAGCAGGAGGAACTAAATAATTAGAAGAATGAATTAAAATGGCTGACTGACTGAATGAATGCTTTTGAAACGAGATGAAACATTGCCACTGAAATGTCTGTCACACGCATAGCATGGTGAATAACTCCTTCTGCGAAGAGCCGAATTAATCATCTATCACATTACAAAGTGTTGCAATCTAATCTCCGATCTAGTTCCGTGCTTACTTTACTCAGAGACAAAAGACGGGCGCACGCTTATAATGTGCACGCTCATCACGTTTATTGTTATTATTATTATTGTTGTTTTTGTATTGTCTTATTTTGTTGTCATGTTTTCTCTATTATTTACACAAATATATTGTGTATATGCATTCATAAAATATATAAAATATATTTTATAATTTCAAAAAAGACTGAGCAGGGTATTTCCCAAAATGCAGTGTGGTCAAATATATTACAGTCACAGAAAAATGATTGAAGACGCAGGCAACGCTACAGAAACGTAGATGGCATTGTGGCTTGCATGGGTGGGGCTACCAAAGTTAATTGCCAAAGCACTTCTTTTTTTTTTCTCTCTCTCTCAGCTCTAGATGCCTTTTAATAAAACTAAAGCCAAGGATATATGGTGCAATTGTGATGTGTTGACTAACCATGTGGAAAATTACAGAGCCTTCCCTTAGCCAATGCATAAATCTTACACTAGGTTACAGAAGCTGTCCACAGTAAACCTCTGATGAAACAGAAGTAATAGAATGGTGAGTGAGTGTGAGTATAATTGCAAAGCCCCGAGGAGAAAGGTATGTCCATTTTAAACCGCTTCATCGATCTGTGTGCTGCAAGATAGATATGCAGGAACAGCAAGCTGGGTTTACCGGCAACACAATTACCTGCTCCCGTCCATCAATCATTATTATTACAGGTAGCATAAATTATTTTTCACAGGCAAGTTATGCAATATCTCAATATTGGGCTAATAAGGATATCTCTGTTCAATAAACATGTTTGCATGGCTTCACGTGCTATTTTGATTGGCGTACAGGCACCATGAGTTAATTGAATATATTTACACTTACGGTATGTATACATTGGTGTTCCGCTCTTATCTCCACTGCATTGTGGTTTCCCAGTCCAAGAAACTTATAACAAGAAAATATAATCTCTGGTCATCGTAAACGGACGCAGCAATCAACTTCATACAAAATGATAGGGGTAATCGTACGACGAGAAACATTCCACAAAGGTGCTGGCATCAAGCGATATGAATCACGCTTTGGTGAAACAGTACTTCCTCGTGTCCCGGCGGGTGATTTGATGAGATGTGGCAGCATGCTGCTGTAAACTGCCATTATGATGTCACAATGACATTAAGCTGTAACAATGGGCTCGATCTCTCTGCAGCCCGGCCAAATAAGGCCATGTCGTTTTTTTCACTTCGTCCGTCACGCTTTAAGAATTGTTCTGTAGTAGAATTTCAAAACGGTAGTGAATGAAACAACTTTAATCCATATACATCGACGGACTGATGCAAAGATGAATCACAGGCAGACATCAACTGAATCAATTGATGTTCTTTAAGACAAAGTTGAAGAAAAAAATGAAAAAAAACACATTTATATTGATTGTGTATTTTGGTACTGTGAAGTGCTCAGCAGTAGGAGTTGCCGTTTTTGTAAAGGTTCGCGTTGCTTTGCAGTACACAAACAAATATGATTATAGAATGTGGAGCAATTATGGCAGCCTCTGAGTAATTAATATCCAATTTGGAGAAGTTATTCGACTCAAAGCTGTCCCATAGCCTGTGGCTCGTGCCAGGGCAGTTTTAAGTGGGGAGAAAGGTGGTAATAATTATAGAGCGCTAAAAGCAAAAACTACAGGAGGATCATGTATAACCTCATTCAATGGTGGCGGGGCCCAATGTGAGATCTTTTCATGGGCCCTAAATCACTGGTGGGGCCCCTGCATGCAAGTCCTTGACCGTTGATTTATTCAGAGTCGAAAGCTACGTAAGAATCTGGGAAAGTGCACTGAATACATAGGGGTGGGGAAAAAGACAGAAAAAGTGTTGATGAAGACACAAGCATGTCATGCAAATTTAATGGCACGCAGCAAGGCGCGCCGGATAATTTCGGGTATAAAATTCGGGTACAGCAAACCGCATCCAACGCAACGACAGCAGACTCGGGGAAAACAGATGGCTGCGAGAGTGCATTTACGCATCAGGAATAAGCGCGCTGAGCAGAAACACTACAGAGCTCTTAGGAAGTCTAACGATAGAAAAAAAGGATGCAATCATTGCAAAGGATACTGACATAAAAAAATCACTACGGATCAACCCACAGATACAGATATCCCTGTCGCCATGAAGAAGTGCACCATAGCCATCGATAACTGAGGCCAACAGAACGGCGAAAGATGTGTGGTCACTGGGATATTTTGCGGTCCAACATTAATGTACGCTTTTTTTTATTTTTTTTAAAACCATTTTATGTTCGCCACAGATTTGCTTGCATGCAGCCGTGCTATCAGATCTGATCCATCGCTTCAACTGTGCTGAGAGAGAGAGAGAGAGAGAGAGAGAGGGAGAGAGATACAAAGAGAGAGAGATGATGATAGAGTGAAATCAATGCACAAAATCACTTCATTCCTGCTCAATTTCATCCTTAACAGCCAGCACAATTAAAACTGCCCCAGCCGACTCTTCCCGTGCAGATTGAATTTGACCCGACAGGTTTCTCAATCACACAGTACCGTATGCCGCACACTGTGTATGATAACCCAGGCTACGCCCCATTATATGGATGACCAGGCTATTGACCACTATTGACCGATGATTTATTACCAGTTTCCTACATTTATGTACGCTTTAACAAATGAGAAAATCTGCACGGGTGCAGGTCAGCGGTCTAGCAGCCAGACATATGGAGGCAAGCCTTGGAATTTATATGAGTAGCCAAATGCCAAATAAGGCTCTGTAATCAAACCTCAATGCACATATTTTCCTTTTTTTTTTTTTAAACAACATTTTTAATATCAGATTTATTTTCCTCATGTATTGAGAATTAATTCAACAGAGAAAGCTATATGCATTGAGACATTGTATGTCAATCCAAGTGACTTAATACAAAAAAAAAGAAAATCTCTCATTACCATGAGCAGACAGATTTTCACAAATCTCTACACAACACAACACAACACAATGTAATGTATCACGCTGTTCAAGAGTCAGCTTAGCCTGGTGAAATAATGACAGACGTCATTTTGTGAAAATAAGGTCTTAATAAATAAACAGACTGACCGCCCAGTGTATTTAAAGCACACAGTGACAGTTATCCCTTAGTGACCTTCCTAAAAACCCAGAATCAACGTAAATATATATAATTACACAAAAAGGTGTAATTGAGAAGTGTAAACAGCGTCCAAATAGCAGGTAGTTTAAGCATTAACAAAAACATTTATGCCCAGACTTAAAACACAAAGTCCTTTTCTCTCGGACTGAGAACCGCCGTTTCATTTCAGCGAGCAAAGATCTGCAGAGCCAGTGGCATTGTAGGAGGAGATCACTCTCAGGGTTGCACACAAGCCCCGAAACCAGCAACACAAATGACAGGTGCTTCAAGTTTATGATGCAAAAAATTATGAATGTAGAATGGATTTTGGCTTGATGCATCAGTGACTCGTTTGGTCAATAGGTCAACAAAATAAATCGTACAACTTACAACCTTCGAGTTACAAGCCCAGTTCCCAAACCATCGTGTGCGAAACCCCTGCACCTCTCCTCCAATCTGCCTACACCAGCTGTACAGTGTGCATACTCCTTTAAATCAGATACACTTGGTTCAATAAATAAATAAAATAATAAATCTCATATAATTACCATACTTGTTGTCAGGATCAATACTATGGAAACCTGAACTGAAAATAATTATATTAATGGGGAAATAAATCAACTGCATCCTGGTCTTGACAACACATTACCCAACTTATGATCATCGCTATAAGCCACATGGAGACCATGTGTTGGATTTATCTCTCGTCACAAAAAATCACACGACAGCCTTTCAGGCGGCAGACGTGTTTACGGCCCAGGAGTTGAAAAGATTCGGTGCGGTCGCCATGTTTGAATTCCATAAAATGACAATACTCTGTATTTACTTTGTATTTAAACGGCTGCACGCACGCAACCATTGAGAGTCTGAACCTGAATATAATGAGAATACTGCTCTAATCAAGCTCTAAATTAGGGTCTTATGCTTTAAATTAGGGTCTTATACTCTCGCATTCCAGAATCCCAGTGACCCCCCCCCCCCCATGCAAATTCCATGCAGTCATTCATTTATTTTAATGACTTTTTGGGAATGTTCATTTTGAAAAATACGTCCTTTATTCTGGTGAAACAAAATGATGCAAAATTGTGCCAGGGATTATGTAATTACCTGCGTCTACACTGAGAGCTGGCCGGCTTCCCAATTCACCAGCCCAGCTGTGTTTAATGCAAAGCCATCTTAAAGGCCCTGAAAATGAAAACTGGATTAGCGGATAACCTTTAACATTGTTTCTCTTTAAAAACAGTGTGGCAAAAAGTAGCTTGGATCAGCTGCTGCAAAAACAAAAACATAAATAAGGCCTAGTAGCTGAGGACAAAAGACAAGTCTATGAACAGCTCTCACCCCACAAACATTAATTTCATAGTAATATGACTCTAACAGAAATGAGCGCAAACACCTTTTTAGAAGGTGGTTCAATTAGATTTTCTGCGGGACAACTGCGTGAAAGCTGCTGCTTAAAACTGAGCTTCATGCATGCACCCGAACATCAGCTGTGTTATACGCCCACAGGCTCCCATGCAAGCCTCACAATTAGCACGTCTGAGAGGAGCAGACGTCTTCATGCCCAGTGCAAACAATAACAACTCTTCTCATGCAGGAGAATCTTGTTTTCATTTATGCAGCTGACATTGTGTCCTTGTTAATTAACTTAGCGTTTTCTGGCAGCCGAGCCTGTGTGAATGAATTCCAGGCAGCACACAGATGCCCTGAAACAGGTGCACTGTTTCCCAGTTACTAACAGTCCCAATTAAATTACAGGGCAGGCCAGGCCAGGCCAGGATCGGATCAGACGCAGAAACACACGTCTTCTCCGGCTTCTCTCTACAGAACCTAACGGGCGTGTCCATGTCTGTTGACATTGGAGATCACGTTTACACCAGCGCGATAATTGAAATGCGAGATTTACGTTCAGAGGAAATATCACGCTGTTACAAACTTACTGACAGCGATGTAAATACAGGAGCGAGTCCTGTTACCCGTCCATACCGGTAAGTGTTCTCGGTCTTCTAAATATGCGTGTGTGTACGGACACAGAACAGGAGCGACTCGAATTACTTTGGTTGTCGAGCCAGAAAACACAAGTTTGAGTGTACTACCGCACTACCGTAAAAGAGGTAAACATTGGTAGAGATTAAGGTCAGAAGAGATCAGCTCTGTTCCCAATTGTATAGTTTTTCCCTGATCTCTTTTAGACACTGAATTCATCAAATGTAAAGTTGGAGTGACTATGTAATGAGACCAGCCTACCAGCACCATCCATGATGATACGATGATCGATACCGATCTTCTCATCGATGCCAAAATTATACCGACATATCCTTCTACTGTTACTTATAAACCCACACTCGTCTTTGTTTGTACTGCTAGCTCTGTACGGCGTAGCTAGCCCGCAATTAGCAAATTTGATCAATGCGCGAGGTGCAGACTTGGAGAGGGAATCGATCGAGGTTCAAGCACACGGAGTGACGGACGTGGAGTGAATATGAATGTGAAATGATTCCTAATAACAGGCCGATTCTGAGGCCTCGTCTCCCTCAGGCGCTGGCAATACCAATGGGCTCTTGCTGGGAATTACTGAGTCAAATATCCCGTGCATTCTGGGGCGGTATAATGAAATATTTACAGCGTGAAATTGATAACAGGCATTAATAACTCGCCACTGGGGTTTGAAATGGTGCAGGGGTGTGATCACATGACACTGTTTGTGGAAACAGTCGGTGGGGCCGAGAGAAGCGGTAAAGAAACGCGGTGAGTGGAGGCCGCCCGTTGGCTTACTGAGATAAAGGGATTTAGTGTGTCACCGTTAACCCGGCAGGAGAGGGTAGAGACAAGGGCCAAGACAGCCTAAAAAAAGAGAGCGGGGGAGAGAGAGAGAGAAAAAGAGAGCAAGAGAAGGAGAGAGGTCACAAGAGAAAGGTAGAGAGGGGAAGAGAGAGCAGAAAAAGAGTGAGAGAAGAAAGACGGGGAGACAGCAGAGAGAGGAGAAACAGAAGCACAGAGGCCACGAGAGAGAGGTAGAGAGTGAGAGAGGGAGAGAGAGAGAGAGAGGTAAAGAGTGAGAGAGGGATGGTAGAAAGAGAAAGAGAGAGGCTCAACGGCAGGATGAAAAATAAAGATTACCTCCGCGCAGATGAACAGAACATGAGCTGTGATTTTGTGGAGGGCACAAGTGCTGCAGTTTCAGACGGGCTGCCAGGGAAACGCAGCACTTATACCGGCAGGACTGATGAGAGTAGGGCTGGGTAAAAATATAGATTTCCCGATTAACAGCAATTTCGATATCTATCCTTAAAATCCTGAGGTCGGTCTTTTATATTCGATGCAGTTGCACAGTGAGGATCAGGGGTTCGAGCCCTGGGCCTGCCAGAGTGTGGCCGGGGCCTTGAGGGAGCGCCAAAATTGGGCGGCCGCTCCCGGGGTGGGGGGAGGGACTCGGCAGGAGCTAGAGGAGTCATGCGGCGACGTGCTGTCCTCCTTCCTATCACCAGCCAATGGGGTTGTATCGCGGCGAATTCTCAAGCGGAAGAACCTATACATTATTTTTTTAAATTTTTTTTTTTAATCCATTAGTTTGCATCTGCACCTATATAACTATATAAACACTGACAGAAAATGTTAAGAGAATGACATTTACCTGCATACCAGTTTAGACTTTCAGCATGTTTCAACCTTGCTATTAAAGGGCACGACGTATCTGTAGCTGTTTCAGTAGGTATCTGTCAAAGCTAGTCAGGCGTGATTGACACTTGCATAGACCAACAAAATCGAGGCTGTCACAACAACTGAATGAATGGCTCAATTTCACTCCCAGATTAAACAATAATAATAAAAATAAAAATAAAAACTTTATTTGTATAGCACCTTTCAAGCATTTAGCACAAAGTGCTTTACAGCAATAAAAAATAGACTTAAAGACTTAAAGTTAAAATACAAATTAAAAACAGAAAAATAGGAAACGCAATAATAAACATCGATCTCTCATGAATGATCAGGACAAATGTGTTTGGATCAGACAAACAGACAATCAGTTGTCGATTCACAGAAGGGAACAAAGCTAATATGAATTTAGCCCTGTAGTCAATGGAATTGCAGCCTTTTCTTCTAATGTGTATACTGTATGAATACATGAAATATACTGATGGACAAATATGAATATTTTGTGTAAAAAGCAAAAAATAACCTGAACTTTGATCAGATAAAATGGTCTAAGAATGTGTCAGTGTGCTGCTCTTTAAAAACATTTTAATAAATTAAACGCTAAAGAACATCACATGTTTCACTACAAAGTGATGTCCTGCTTGCTTGAGTTAGCCACAGAGCACTGACTGGGCAATGCCGACAATAGTTACACTTCACTTATATCATAAGAAAACTGGTTTTCATCCCAAATACCACAAATCACAATTTTGTTATTTATTAGACATAAACAACTCAGTTATTCAGAATGTATCATCTTTCAGACATTTGGACCAGAAACACACTGCTTCGGAATATGTATTTTACACCTTGATCGGTTGACAATTTTCCATTGTGTGTGTGTGTGTGTGTGTGTGTGTGAGAGAGAGAGAGAGAGAGAGAGAGAGAAAGAGAGAGAGAAAAAGAAAGACAGTCCATTTGAATAACAGTGGCCTTGATTCTTATTTGACAACCAATTTGAACTCCAGCCAATCCTGGCTGGAACACAGTTTTAACCTTGGGGTAGACCACTTGCATTGGTTACCAAGCACAATAAACGAGCCAGAGAATGTAGAATAGCTATCACACCTACACATAACAGAAAATGGAAAACATCCAAGCCAGTCCAGGATAAATTCAAGTATAAAACCCAATGATAAATCTCTCAACAGACAGCTTGTGTTTATAGGGAGTATTTCATTTTTGTACAACACTATTCATTCTGTGATAAAAAATAAAAAAAAGTTAATTTAATTTCTGTAGGCAGTCCTTGCTTCTTTGGGGAAAAAAGCCAGAATCCAAGCAAATTCTCTCCACTGAAGTTCCCGTTCCAGCTTTCCTTTGTTATTCTAAAATGTTATTCTGAAATGAAAATTAAATAAGTGTGTCTATCCGGCACACTTTTCTTTGCAGATTGAAAATCCATTTAAAATACTGACAGCGTTCAGCTGAACGAATTTGCCGAGCGCGCGTCCTTGACCGCAGAGGCACGGCACGCCACAGAACCTTGAACAAAGATGTATCGCCGCACGAGCCGCGGGCGGAATGTAAACACCGTCTACGCAGCTTCCCAGCTATCCGCCTCGTGAGCCACCAGCGCCCCCGTACCGCCGTGTTTACATAGCAGCTATTATTTTGTTAAATGGCACGACTTCCTGAGTGACCTCTAACGTAATGACTGATGACGCGACAGAGAAACAACTGGCGGCTGCTCCCTAATCGCCACACAACCGTAGAGTAATGGCCAGAGGCAGGAACCACGCTCTTTTTCTCAAAAAGGTCTACTCTCAGGTTTCTCTGTTAGGCTATATGCTCTCCCACGTTGTATTCTCGTAAACCTTTCTGATGACGTCATGCTTATTTTCTCGACTGTGGCTTCAATGCGTTACTTCGCTGGTTCGGACAGCTGAAAGAGTCTGGGAGAGTCTGGCTTTGTGAACCCCTGTGTGGGCGGAGCAACCGTGCGTCATCTGTCACTCACCGACTAGAACCTATGGAGAGTCACTGGGTGGACTCATTTGCAAGAGTAAGGCCTCCGGACCATGACTGAATGGATGTGTTCTGTGCTCGTTTTGCACAAAAACCGGACGCCCAGGCATTGTGCTTTGCCTGCCAAAAACATAAGTTGGAGAAGCACTTGTGAATGATGTCAAAAGCCAGTGAGTAGTTCCAAATGAGCCATGCTGGTTTTTTTACGCCTGCTGCCGATTAGAGCGTTTGTTCATACTCGATTCCAGCAGCGAGCTCCTCGCCCAGCACGTGATGCGGGATAGCCCGAGATGGTCAAAACGAGTCCACCCATTGGTTAACAGAACATGGTACCTATAATTTCGGGGTCAGTGGGGGGATTACGTTACTCCCTTAACACCATAGAGCCACTTCCCTGACATAGTCCCAAAAAACAGTAGCACCGCACGTCAATAAAACTGTTCATATTTCAAAAACATAAAGGTCATAAGGGTCAAGGAGACAGAGAGAAAGGAAGCCAACAGCATCCCTAATAGTAGAGCTTCAACAGCTACCAGTGTGAAAATGGCTAAGGAGGGGAAAAAAAGGGACACATTCTTGTCGAAAACTGATAAAAAGATGGTTTTGATAAGAAAGCCAAGCCCTCCCGCCTCCTCATCGTATGATATTAAACGCAGCTCTTGGACACAGATAAATCAAATAAATAAATAAATAATTGAACTGAGGAGATAGACAGCCTATGGACACACGGCATCCGTTACTTTCCTCCAACGCGGCGCTATTGATCAGCAAAATCCATCTGGCCTGACGCACGGACACACAGGGAAATGCAGAAGAGCAATAACATTCAAGATCAATCAATCAAATAAGAGATTCTGTTTCCACGGAGAAGCACATAGCATCTATTTGCAAACACACCATGACCGAGAACTGCATTCCTAGGAACCAATTCCCAGAATTTTCTTTGGCTGACAGGAGCTGAGGTTTTGAGAAAAAAAAAAAGCAAACCGATTACTGTATCGTGGATAATCCGAACGGTTTCCGTCTTCAGATAATTTTGTTTAGTGTAGACTACAGATGCATGAAGGTTATTTCTTCCATTCTCCCCATTTTTCCTGAGAGAAATAGTGTAAAAACAGGTGAGAACTCAGCAGTGGGCCTTTGGTGCAGTGACACTCACACTGCCTAAATGCAATGTGATGGCTTTCTCTCCTATTAGTCTTATATTATTCCCATAACATGCCTCGAGTGCACGCACGCACGCACGCACGCACGCACGAACGCACGCACACAGATTACACACATAGGCCTACTTCAAGTGTACGCTTTCAGCGCCATTTGTGAAAAGGCTGTTTATCTGAAATAATCTGAGGGTGATGTGCAGCAGAAGTACCTTTGAAGTAAGTCAAATTTGCAAAGGATGTGAAGAAAACAATATTAAGTAAGGCAGATTAAAGGGAGCGGAGCGTTGAGTCCATCTGTTGTTTGTCTATTGAAGTGCTGTCAAGTCACCTTGACAACAGTTTAGGATTCCAAACATTTTGTAATGATTGACAGTCTTCACCAATATATGCATTTCTTAAACTCCTGGTTTATAATATTTACAAAGCACTTAGTATTTAAAGCACTAATTATTGTCTTAGTGGTTGTGACTGAAGGACAAGACCGTTCTAACAACATCTCTGCATATGCCCATTTCCCTCAGACAAGTGCACCGATTTAGGCTCAACCATCCAGCATTTCCTCCATTCTACACTGTACAAAAAAAGTAGAGCGTAAACTGAATTGGCTTCCTGTTAAGGACTGAGTTACGTTTCCCGCATCTGGGACCTCCCATTCCAGAACCATTGATGACCTAATTTCTACAGCCTTCATAAATAAAAACCCCAAGACTGTGCATTGTGTTGCATGATAAACAACCCATTGTGGGCTGCAAGAATGAATGGTGGGTAAACAGCTGAAACCGTATAAACCATTTCCTCAAGGAAGAAATTGAGCCACAGAGAATATACAGAGGGGACAAAAAACTATTGTTGAATGGTTTCCTGTCAAAAGCGAAATGCCCGCGATACTTTCAGCAAACTGTTCATAATTACAATGCCCACATGAACACAACTCCATCCCAAAATAATGATTCAATTTAGAAGCGTAAATAAACAGACACGCCCCCCTGGTAAAGAGCGCGCGTTGGCGCTGATCTGCGTGAACGTGCTCGGAGTAAACGGCTAACGGTTTCAACCTCCGGGGAATTCAAAGTAAATATCAGCTTCAGATGAAGGCGCGAGACTGGCGTGACATCACCGGGTTTCAAAGCAATCCGCATCATGACGTGCACGACTGCCGTCAAACATAAGCCCTTTGATATTTCACAAGAGACTAAAAGAACACTTACAGTCTATCGCTTAAACAGAAACCCATAAACACATTTAAAACGGGATATTTTGCATTCACCATAAAATGATAATATGATATAAACAACAATATTATTTTCTCCAAACTGCCTACATTTTGTATGGAAACCATTTTACAGCAGAACACAGTTCACATCACATGCGTTAGAGCAGGGGCGGGAAGCCTCATCCGCAAAAGGCCGGTGGGGGTGCAGGTTTTTAATTTAGCCCGGCACTAAGACACCTGATTCAACTAATCAACTAACCACAGTCTTCAATCAAGACCTTGATAAGTAGAATCAGGTGTCTTAGCGCTGGGCTAACACAAAAACTTGCGCACACACACACACACACACACACAGGCCCATTTCGGATAAGGTTCCCCAGCCCTGCATTTGAGAGATGAGGGCATTTGCACTGCAGGTGGATCTTTAGCACACTAAGTCATTATTAAGTCAACACAATACCTCCAACTCAACATTGTACTACAGTGAAATAAGTTGGTTTTTAATGATGTAGTCGACTAAACACCTGTTACTGTATGGCTACAGTCTTTATATGGTATACTACTGTTGGTACAATGTGATATGGATGCAGAGCAAAATAAAAACAGAATACTGGAGTGTCTCGGTTGCGTAGCCTGTAGAGCACTAGGCACATGCTCATTGCGTTGGGTTCGAACCCAACCGCGCAACCTTTATCACGCGTCTCTCCCTCTCTCTCGCTCCCTGTCTCTCCCTGTGAACCATGAGTAAAAGTGAGAGACAATAACGGTTGTCTAACGGCAATAATCAACATCCGCCCCTGTGTCCTTGTCTCTGTGTTGACTCAGTGGCGCAGTCTCTACCCCGAGGGGGGGGGGGGGAGCGGTAGCGTTTGAATTTCGACAGGTTCTGACTGTTTGACGCGTCTGCTTTCCAACGGACGTGTTCTTTGCAAATGACTTACAGGCCTGACGGGCGAGGCTGAGGCAGAAATGGAAGCAACCCCAGCGCGATTTGCATTTTAAACAAACCCTCCGGCAAGTCATTACCATGGGGCCGGGAAGCTAGCCACGCAGGTGCGGAAACAAACCTGAGGTTGAGGCAGTGGCGTTTAACCACGGCATCAGCTGTCACCATCGCATGCTACAGCAGTAGTTCTCAAACTCAGACCTGGGGCCCTCCTGTGCTCCTGTGTATGCTGGTTTTCGTTCCAACCGCAATTGCGATCCGATAATTTTAACAAGCTGTTCATTTTTCTTAATTGCACTTTTCATGTTTTGATAGAATATTTACCCTCTTAAGATGAATTATGTCAGAAAATAGCTATGAACAGCTGTCTATGTATGTAGAATAAATGTCCCTTGCTCACATTGTGCTATATTGCAAACAATCTCATTTAAAAAGGTAACAAAACTGAGCAAGTGAAAGGCTGAGGTGAATCAATAGGCTCCTAATTGGTGAAAGTGTGGACACATGGCCACCAAACCTAACCATTTGGTTGATAATGAACAATTCAAAGACAACGCAAATTGATAATGAGCCAAACCTGCAAGTTAAAAGAAACAATATTATGACAGAACTTAAACACATGTGTTCGACGACCTAATTAGGAGCGTATTGATTTACCTCAGGCTTTAATTTGATCAGTTATAACATTTTGTTAACTCTTTATGTAGTTGTTTGCAATATAGCACAAGAAGCAACATGTGAACATGGGACATTTATTCTACATGGCATGCATAGCTATTTTCTGACATAATTTGGCTTAAGAGGGTCCATAATCCATCAAAACATGAAAAGTGCAATTAAGAAAAATTAACACCTTGTTAAAATTCTCGGATCACAATTGTGGTTGTAACGAAAACCAGCATACACAGGAGGGCCCCAGGACCATTACATTACATTATAGGCATTTAGCAGACGCTCTTATCCAGAGCGACTTACACAACTTCTTATTACATTTATCCATTCATACAGCTGGATATATACTGAAGCAATTCAGGTTAAGTACCTTGCTCAAGGGTACAACGGCAGTGTCCTACCTGGGAATCGAACCTGCAACCTTTCGGTTACAAGTCCAGCTCCTTAACCATTATACTACACTGCCGCTCCTAGGACCGAGTTTGAGGACCACTGTGCTCGTGGAAGAGAGCTGGCATCGACGCCCAAGACCAGGAATGGGCAACTCCAGGCCTCCTGGGCCAGTGTGTATGCAGGTTTTCGCTGCCACCAATTACCAATTATTTTATTAGCCCAATCATTTACATGATCTGATATTTTAGCTACATTGCGTGATAAGAGCAGAAGCTGATGAATGTTCCTGTGCCTGTATGCGTGCGTGTATTCTACTGTTTTATTATTTATTGTGGTCTAAATTACAAGTGAATCGGTGTTGATGTATATGACTAATTAACTTGATTGAGCCAGGGTAACAGGTGGCAGTAAAAACCTGCATACACAGCGGCCCACGAGGCCTGGCGCTGGCTAATAAAAATTAATAAATATGTAAATAATACATACAATGGTCTTTATGATCATTTTATAATCCCTGTATAACAAAGGTGAATACCCTATTGTGCTACACACATTCTAGCTATGTACCTTTTCATAAACTAATTTCTCCAAAGGTCAATCCACACACAAATGCAGAGTGTCATAGGTCATATAACATTGACATGTGCTACAAAAGATTGACACATCAACTGGTGGCAGCAAAAACCTGCACAAAGTGGCCAACGAGGCCTGGAGATGCCCACGAGGCCTGGAGATGCCCACCCCTGCCCAAGACACTGTCTTGCCCATGGTGGGCCCATTTAAAATTCTCTCTTTTCCGCAACTAAACAGATGGCGCACAGCCTAGACGCCTGTCACATAACTCACTTAAACGCACGCCCTGCTATTTGTATATGAATTTACATTTCCATTTTTATTTGTTGAATTATGATAGGCGCACATTCCTGCTAAATTTGACTATTTTCACATGGGAACCGGTTACAATTCAAAAGCTTGACGGCCTCATAATCGTATTTGTGCACCATTTAATAATAACACACTTCACCTTATATCCGATACATTTAATGGTGTACATTTATTTTTTCTTAAATATGTAGAACTTTTATTGTTTAGATCAGTTATGTGCTTTATTCAATCACCTTTTGCACTCATTGGCACAAAATAAAAGGTTCACTTGATACGGCGCCAGAGGAAATTAAAGCGATGGATTGATCAAGGGGAGAAGTGGAGTAAAACAAGTTATTTGTGAAGTCACCGGCACACCGGAAATAATCAGCTGCATCCACAGAAAGTGCATTAAAGATCCAAACCTATTCCCCCTGCACCAGACTTTCTTGGCACCAGATAGAGATGCTATGAATTTGGTGTAAATATTGCGATGTTGGGGGGTTTAACTGCATCTGCACTCTGTCTGAGTGAATCCTACTGAGAGACACGCTAAATGAGTCAATGGAAGGACAAGGTAAGACTGTATGAAGGGCGGCTTGTCTCTGGGCGAGGGTCGCGAGGTGGAAAGCGGCCCATTGTTTGTCGAGGCACGGGGCTCTAAATTTGGCCCCCCGAGCCGGGGCGCAGCCTCAGTTCAAGCTCTTATTGAAATTAAATGCATAAATTACGGAAATAAATGTGATCCAAAGCCTGTGGAAACCTCACTGAGAATACTACAGCGGTACCCTTTTAGATAGACGCTTTCATCCAAAATGCAGGCCTAGTCTCTGATACAACAATTGGAAGGGGAGGAGGGGGGGGGGGGGGGTTACAACTAGGCACAAAGCAGTTTATCATTCTTTAATTCACATTATTCAAAAAATGATCATATTTCCACATTATCACTTGGCTTGAATGGAAATCACTGTACAGTAAGCCTCATCCTTGTGCGTGTGCGCTTTCAAAGAATGTACCAGGCATGACCCCTTTACAAGGAGGGCAGCCATTTTGTGTGAAACGGAACCTGCGAGAATCAAAACCCTCGCGTTTCACCACCTGTGGTCATGACTTCAGGAATGACATTCTAAAAGAAATCGGAACTTCTTTTTTTTTTTGTATTCATTTGACGGAACGGCCAAAGGAAAGACTTGTTTGGAAAAGCGTGGGTTACCGGGTAAAATACGCGGTGGAGAACGGCATGCTGAGAGTAAGGCATCCTCAGACCTTTTATTGTCTGAGAGAATGCCCCTGTGAATTTCTCTATTCATTTACTGACTGCCCTGATTCATGTAAAGCTTCAGTACAGCTCTTTACATTCTGGTCATACCCTCTCAACACACAGTCTCCCTTCTATTACAGCAAACAATGACTCATCAAGCCAAATGACTCTGGAGAGAGACATCTCAGCTTCTGAGCGTTTTGTTTTGTTTCCGTTTGGTTGTTTTTTCTATATAATATTATTATTGCTTTAATGCATTTCAAACCCCCCAGTGCCCAGGCTTGAAAAACATGAACGTTGTTACTGTTAATGCTAGTATGGTTTACCAAGTGTTTTGTAATGTTACTGTTTTAGCAAGCATTTTTTTTATATTAGTATGTTTTAACGAGTGTTTTTTTTTTAACTAGTTTTTGTTCATATGAATATGTTTTAGCAAGTGTTTTTACACTAATAATATATTTATATTGGTTAATAAAAAAATTATAAATATGTAAATGGTACATACAATGGTCTTTATGATAATGTTATAATCCCTGTATAACAAAGGTGAATACCCTATTGTGCTACACACATTCTAGCTATGTACCTCTTCATAAACTCATATCTCACAAGGTCAATCCACACACAAATGCAGAGTGACATAGGTCATAGAACATTTGACATGCGCTATACAAAAAGATTGACACATCAAAGTATCATTCCAGAAACACACTACAGGAGAAAGTCACACAAAGTTCACAATGTCACAATGTCCAATTTAGTTTATACAAACACAGTCTTGAGGCCATAGTGTGCGTGCTGTATTTGGTTTCAGCAGTGTTCTTAAGCCTTCTTTGAGCTGTTAATTGCAATCTCTGCAGAGCTCGAGAACCGTGTGCTGTTTGTGAAAGAAATGTGCCGTGTCAAAGGTGCAAAAGATGCACTTTCTGGTTGTTTTGATTCCAGCAAGTACTAATCTTTGTAATGAAGCTTTTTGTACACATTAATGTAAATACTAAATTCATTGTTTTAGACCATTTCAATGGTCAACTAAGCTTTTCAATTCAGACAGCTGTTAGACATTGTTTAAAGCAATACTAACATTACTAAGCCAAATTATAAACTTCATGTTTTTCTTAAACTTAAATTTCAGACCCCCTCCAACGAGACAGTATTTTGATAATATCAATATCAGCCTTCAAAGCTTGTTTTGGTGGCTGCACTGTAGCAATTAAGCTGTTTGTGTTTTTCAAAGGATGTTATTTCATTAAAATGAACAGGAAAATGATGACTTCAGCATTTTTGCCCAAAACCTCCACCCCCTAGTGTGCACAGCAAGGCTTTTCAACCCAGAGAGAGAGAGAGGTGAGAGAGAGAAAAAGAGAGAGAGAGAGAGAGATTTTACAGAAAGACCAATACATGGGGCAGTCAGTTATCCTAGATGGATGGACTGTCACAATGGAAAAGTATTAAGTGGGAAAAGACAAAATGTCAATGTCTTTGTCAAGAATGAAACTGGGATCATTCACAGTACCACAAAAACCCGTAAATTTACAACTTGGTGTCGACGACTACATAAAATTTAGGTCGAGGTGAGTAACTGCATGCCCATTCATAAAACTGTGTCTAAATAAAACTCCCAAGGACACTTTTAATCGGTTAGCACATCTCTAACAACATTCCTTTCTTTTTTAAAGTCATATTTTTAGGGCTTTTCAGCTTTATTGGACAGCACAGTGTAGAGAGACGGGAAGAACGGAAGAGCGAGAGAGGGAGAGTGAGAGAGGGAGAGTTTCAGCTTTATTGGACAGCACAGTGTAGAGAGACGGGAAGAACGGGGAGCGAGAGAGGGAGAGTTTCAGCTTTATTGGACAGCACAGTGTAGAGAGACAGGAAGAACGGAAGAGCGAGAGAGGGAGAGTGAGAGAGGGAGAGTTTCAGCTTTACTGGCCAGCACAGTGTAGAGAGACAGGAAGAACGGAAGAGCGAGAGAGGGAGAGTGAGAGAGGGAGAGTTTCAGCTTTATTGGACAGCACAGTGTAGAGAGACGGGAAGAACGGGGAGCGAGAGAGGGAGAGTTTCAGCTTTATTGGACAGCACAGTGTAGAGAGACAGGAAGAACGGGAGTGGGAGAGAGGGAGAGTTTCAGCTTTATTGGACAGCACAGTGTAGAGAGACAGGAAGAACGGAAAAGCGAGAGAGGGAGAGTTTCAGCTTTATTGGACAGCACAGTGTAGAGAGACAGGAAGAACGGGAGTGAGAGAGAGGGAGAGTTTCAGCTTTATTGGACAGCACAGTGTAGAGAGACAGGAAGAACGGGAGTGAGAGAGAGGGAGAGTTTCAGCTTTATTGGACAGTACAGTGAAGAGAGACGGGAAGAACGGAAGAGCGAGAGAGGGAGAGTTTCAGCTTTATTGGACAGCACAGTGTAGAGAGACAGGAAGAACGGGAGTGGGAGAGAGGGAGAGTTTCAGCTTTATTGGACAGCACAGTGTAGAGAGACGGGAAGAACGGGAGAGCGAGAGAGGGAGAGTTTCAGCTTTATTGGACAGCACAGTGTAGAGAGACAGGAAGAACAGGAGTGAGAGAGAGGGAGAGTTTCAGCTTTATTGGACAGCACAGTGTAGAGAGATGGGAAGAACGGAAGAGCGAGAGAGGGATAGTTTCAGCTTTATTGGACAGCACAGTGTAGAGAGACAGGAAGAATGGAGATCGAGAGAGAGGGAGAGTTTCAGCTTTATTAGACAGCACAGTGTAGAGAGACAGGAAGAACGGAAGAGCGAGAGAGGGATAGTTTCAGCTTTATTGGACAGCACAGTGTAGAGAGACAGGAAGAATGGGGAGCGAGAGAGAGGGAGAGTTTCAGCTTTATTGGACAGCACAGTGTAGAGAGACGGGAAGAACAGGAGTGAGAGAGAGGGAGAGTTTCAGCTTTATTGGACAGCACAGTGTAGAGAGATGGGAAGAACGGAAGAGCGAGAGAGGGATAGTTTCAGCTTTATTGGACAGCACAGTGTAGAGAGACAGGAAGAATGGGAGAGCGAGAGAGAGGGAGAGTTTCAGCTTTATTAGACAGCACAGTGTAGAGAGACAGGAAGAACGGAAGAGCGAGAGAGGGAGAGTTTCAGCTTTATTGGACAGCACAGTGTAGAGAGACGGGAAGAACAGGAGTGAGAGAGAGGGAGAGTTTCAGCTTTATTGGACAGCACAGTGTAGAGAGACGGGAAGAACAGGAGTGAGAGAGAGGGAGAGTTTCAGCTTTATTGGACAGCACAGTGTAGAGACAGGAAGAACGGAAGTGGGAGAGAGGGAGAGTTTCAGCTTTATTGGACAGTACAGTGAAGAGAGACGGGAAGAACGGAAGAGCGAGAGAGGGAGAGTTTCAGCTTTATTGGACAGCACAGTGTAGAGAGACAGGAAGAACGGGAGTGGAGAGAGGGAGAGTTTCAGCTTTATTGGACAGCACAGTGTAGAGAGACGGGAAGAACGGGAGAGCGAGAGAGGGAGAGTTTCAGCTTTATTGGACAGCACAGTGTAGAGAGACAGGAAGAACAGGAGTGAGAGAGAGGGAGAGTTTCAGCTTTATTGGACAGCACAGTGTAGAGAGATGGGAAGAACGGAAGAGCGAGAGAGGGATAGTTTCAGCTTTATTGGACAGCACAGTGTAGAGAGACAGGAAGAATGGGAGAGCGAGAGAGAGGGAGAGTTTCAGCTTTATTAGACAGCACAGTGTAGAGAGACAGGAAGAACGGAAGAGCGAGAGAGGGATAGTTTCAGCTTTATTGGACAGCACAGTGTAGAGAGACAGGAAGAATGGGGAGCGAGAGAGAGGGAGAGTTTCAGCTTTATTGGACAGCACAGTGTAGAGAGACGGGAAGAACAGGAGTGAGAGAGAGGGAGAGTTTCAGCTTTATTGGACAGCACAGTGTAGAGAGACAGGAAGAACAGGAGTGAGAGAGAGGGAGAGTTTCAGCTTTATTGGACAGCACAGTGTAGAGAGATGGGAAGAACGGAAGAGCGAGAGAGGGATAGTTTCAGCTTTATTGGACAGCACAGTGTAGAGAGACAGGAAGAATGGGAGAGCGAGAGAGAGGGAGAGTTTCAGCTTTATTAGACAGCACAGTGTAGAGAGACAGGAAGAACGGAAGAGCGAGAGAGGGAGAGTTTCAGCTTTATTGGACAGCACAGTGTAGAGAGACGGGAAGAACAGGAGTGAGAGAGAGGGAGAGTTTCAGCTTTATTGGACAGCACAGTGTAGAGAGACGGGAAGAACAGGAGTGAGAGAGAGGGAGAGTTTCAGCTTTATTGGACAGCACAGTGTAGAGACAGGAAGAACGGAAGAGCGAGAGAGAGGGAGAGTTTCAGCTTTATTAGACAGCACAGTGTAGAGAGACAGGAAGAATGGGAGAGCGAGAGAGAGGGAGAGTTTCAGCTTTATTGGACAGCACAGTGTAGAGAGACAGGAAGAACGGAAGAGCGAGAGAGAGGGAGAGTTTCAGCTTTATTGGACAGCACAGTGTAGAGAGACAGAAAGAACGGGAGTGAGAGAGAGGGAGTTTCAGCTCTATTGGACAGCACAGTGTAGAGAGACGGGAAGAACAGGAGTGAGAGAGAGGGAGAGTTTCAGCTTTATTGGACAGCACAGTGTAGAGAGACGGGAAGAACAGGAGTGAGAGAGAGGGAGAGTTTCAGCTTTATTGGACAGCACAGTGTAGAGACAGGAAGAACGGAAGAGCGAGAGAGAGGGAGAGTTTCAGCTTTATTAGACAGCACAGTGTAGAGAGACAGGAAGAATGGGAGAGCGAGAGAGAGGGAGAGTTTCAGCTTTATTGGACAGCACAGTGTAGAGAGACAGGAAGAACGGAAGAGCGAGAGAGAGGGAGAGTTTCAGCTTTATTGGACAGCACAGTGTAGAGAGACGGGGAAAACGGGAGTGAGAGAGAGGAAGAGTTTCAGCTTTATTAGACAGCACAGTGTAGAGAGACGGGAAAAACGGGAGTGAGAGAGGGAGAGTTTCAGCTTTATTGGACAGCACAGTGTAGAGAGATGGGAAGAACGGAAGAGCGAGAGAGGGATAGTTTCAGCTTTATTGGACAGCACAGTGTAGAGAGACAGGAAGAATGGGAGAGCGAGAGAGAGGGAGAGTTTCAGCTTTATTAGACAGCACAGTGTAGAGAGACAGGAAGAACGGAAGAGCGAGAGAGGGAGAGTTTCAGCTTTATTGGACAGCACAGTGTAGAGAGACGGGAAGAACAGGAGTGAGAGAGAGGGAGAGTTTCAGCTTTATTGGACAGCACAGTGTAGAGAGACGGGAAGAACAGGAGTGAGAGAGAGGGAGAGTTTCAGCTTTATTGGACAGCACAGTGTAGAGACAGGAAGAACGGAAGTGGGAGAGAGGGAGAGTTTCAGCTTTATTGGACAGTACAGTGAAGAGAGACGGGAAGAACGGAAGAGCGAGAGAGGGAGAGTTTCAGCTTTATTGGACAGCACAGTGTAGAGAGACAGGAAGAACGGGAGTGGGAGAGAGGGAGAGTTTCAGCTTTATTGGACAGCACAGTGTAGAGAGACGGGAAGAACGGGAGAGCGAGAGAGGGAGAGTTTCAGCTTTATTGGACAGCACAGTGTAGAGAGACAGGAAGAACAGGAGTGAGAGAGAGGGAGAGTTTCAGCTTTATTGGACAGCACAGTGTAGAGAGATGGGAAGAACGGAAGAGCGAGAGAGGGATAGTTTCAGCTTTATTGGACAGCACAGTGTAGAGAGACAGGAAGAATGGGAGAGCGAGAGAGAGGGAGAGTTTCAGCTTTATTAGACAGCACAGTGTAGAGAGACAGGAAGAACGGAAGAGCGAGAGAGGGATAGTTTCAGCTTTATTGGACAGCACAGTGTAGAGAGACAGGAAGAATGGGGAGCGAGAGAGAGGGAGAGTTTCAGCTTTATTGGACAGCACAGTGTAGAGAGACGGGAAGAACAGGAGTGAGAGAGAGGGAGAGTTTCAGCTTTATTGGACAGCACAGTGTAGAGAGACAGGAAGAACAGGAGTGAGAGAGAGGGAGAGTTTCAGCTTTATTGGACAGCACAGTGTAGAGAGATGGGAAGAACGGAAGAGCGAGAGAGGGATAGTTTCAGCTTTATTGGACAGCACAGTGTAGAGAGACAGGAAGAATGGGAGAGCGAGAGAGAGGGAGAGTTTCAGCTTTATTAGACAGCACAGTGTAGAGAGACAGGAAGAACGGAAGAGCGAGAGAGGGAGAGTTTCAGCTTTATTGGACAGCACAGTGTAGAGAGACGGGAAGAACAGGAGTGAGAGAGAGGGAGAGTTTCAGCTTTATTGGACAGCACAGTGTAGAGAGACGGGAAGAACAGGAGTGAGAGAGAGGGAGAGTTTCAGCTTTATTGGACAGCACAGTGTAGAGACAGGAAGAACGGAAGAGCGAGAGAGAGGGAGAGTTTCAGCTTTATTAGACAGCACAGTGTAGAGAGACAGGAAGAATGGGAGAGCGAGAGAGAGGGAGAGTTTCAGCTTTATTGGACAGCACAGTGTAGAGAGACAGGAAGAACGGAAGAGCGAGAGAGAGGGAGAGTTTCAGCTTTATTGGACAGCACAGTGTAGAGAGACAGAAAGAACGGGAGTGAGAGAGAGGGAGTTTCAGCTCTATTGGACAGCACAGTGTAGAGAGACGGGAAGAACAGGAGTGAGAGAGAGGGAGAGTTTCAGCTTTATTGGACAGCACAGTGTAGAGAGACGGGAAGAACAGGAGTGAGAGAGAGGGAGAGTTTCAGCTTTATTGGACAGCACAGTGTAGAGACAGGAAGAACGGAAGAGCGAGAGAGAGGGAGAGTTTCAGCTTTATTAGACAGCACAGTGTAGAGAGACAGGAAGAATGGGAGAGCGAGAGAGAGGGAGAGTTTCAGCTTTATTGGACAGCACAGTGTAGAGAGACAGGAAGAATGGGAGAGCGAGAGAGAGGGAGAGTTTCAGCTTTATTGGACAGCACAGTGTAGAGAGACAGGAAGAACGGAAGAGCGAGAGAGAGGGAGAGTTTCAGCTTTATTGGACAGCACAGTGTAGAGAGACGGGGAAAACGGGAGTGAGAGAGAGGAAGAGTTTCAGCTTTATTAGACAGCACAGTGTAGAGAGACGGGAAAAACGGGAGTGAGAGAGGGAGAGTTTCAGCTTTATTGGACAGCACAGTGTAGAGAGATGGGAAGAACGGAAGAGCGAGAGAGGGATAGTTTCAGCTTTATTGGACAGCACAGTGTAGAGAGACAGGAAGAATGGGAGAGCGAGAGAGAGGGAGAGTTTCAGCTTTATTAGACAGCACAGTGTAGAGAGACAGGAAGAACGGAAGAGCGAGAGAGGGAGAGTTTCAGCTTTATTGGACAGCACAGTGTAGAGAGACGGGAAGAACAGGAGTGAGAGAGAGGGAGAGTTTCAGCTTTATTGGACAGCACAGTGTAGAGAGACGGGAAGAACAGGAGTGAGAGAGAGGGAGAGTTTCAGCTTTATTGGACAGCACAGTGTAGAGACAGGAAGAACGGAAGTGGAGAGAGGGAGAGTTTCAGCTTTATTGGACAGCACAGTGTAGAGAGACAGGAAGAACGGAAAAGCGAGAGAGGGAGAGTTTCAGCTTTATTGGACAGCACAGTGTAGAGAGACAGGAAGAACGGGAGTGAGAGAGAGGGAGAGTTTCAGCTTTATTGGACAGCACAGTGTAGAGAGACAGGAAGAACGGGAGTGAGAGAGAGGGAGAGTTTCAGCTTTATTGGACAGCACAGTGTAGAGAGACAGGAAGAACGGGAGTGAGAGAGAGGGAGAGTTTCAGCTTTATTGGACAGCACAGTGTAGAGACAGGAAGAACGGAAGAGCGAGAGAGGGATAGTTTCAGCTTTATTGGACAGCACAATGTAGAGAGACAGGAAGAATGGGGAGCGAGAGAGAGGGAGAGTTTCAGCTTTATTGGACAGCACAGTGTAGAGAGACAGGAAGAACGGAAAAGCGAGAGAGGGAGAGTTTCAGCTTTATTGGACAGCACAGTGTAGAGAGACAGGAAGAACGGGGAGCGAGAGAGAGGGAGAGTTTCAGCTTTTTTGGACAGAACAGTGTAGAGAGACAGGAAGAACGGGAGTGAGAGAGAGAGAGAGTTTCAGCTTTATTGGACAGCACAATGTAGAGAGACAGGAAGAACGGGAGTGAGAGAGAGAGGGAGAGTTTCAGCTTTATTGGACAGCACAGTGTAGAGAGATGGGAAGAACGGAAGAGCGAGAGAGGGATAGTTTCAGCTTTATTGGACAGCACAGTGTAGAGAGACAGGAAGAATGGGAGAGCGAGAGAGAGGGAGAGTTTCAGCTTTATTAGACAGCACAGTGTAGAGAGACAGGAAGAACGGGAGAGCGAGAGAGGGGGAGTTTATCAGGTTTATTAGAGAGCACAGTGTAGAGAGACGGCAAGAACGGGAGTGAGAGAGAGGGAGAGTTTCAGCTTTATTGGACAGCACAGTGTAGAGAGACAGGAAGAACGGGAGTGAGAGAGAGGGAGAGTTTCAGCTTTATTGGACAGCACAGTGTAGAGAGACAGGAAGAACGGAAAAGCGAGAGAGGGAGAGTTTCAGCTTTATTAGACAGCACAGTGTAGAGAGACAGGAAGAATGGGAGAGCGAGAGAGAGGGAGAGTTTCAGCTTTATTGGACAGCACAGTGTAGAGAGACAGGAAGAACGGAAGTGAGAGAGAGAGGGAGAGTTTCAGCTTTATTGGACAGCACAGTGTAGAGAGACAGAAAGAACGGGAGTGAGAGAGAGGGAGTTTCAGCTCTATTGGACAGCACAGTGTAGAGAGACGGGAAGAACAGGAGTGAGAGAGAGGGAGAGTTTCAGCTTTATTGGACAGCACAGTGTAGAGAGACGGGAAGAACAGGGGAGTGAGAGAGAGGGAGAGTTTCAGCTTTATTGGACAGCACAGTGTAGAGAGACAGGAAGAACGGAAAAGCGAGAGAGGGAGAGTTTCAGCTTTATTAGACAGCACAGTGTAGAGAGACAGGAAGAATGGGAGAGCGAGAGAGAGGGAGAGTTTCAGCTTTATTGGACAGCACAGTGTAGAGAGACAGGAAGAACGGGAGAGCGAGAGAGAGGGAGAGTTTCAGCTTTATTGGACAGCACAGTGTAGAGAGACAGAAAGAACGGGAGTGAGAGAGAGGGAGTTTCAGCTCTATTGGACAGCACAGTGTAGAGAGACGGGAAGAACGGGAGAGCGAGAGGGAGAGTTTCAGCTTTATTGGACAGCACAGTGTAGAGAGACAGGAAGAACGGGAGAGCGAGAGAGGAAGAGACGTGCGACTAAGGTGGAGCGGCCGGATACAAACCGCTGACGTCGTGGCTCGCAATGAGCATGCTCTACAGGCTACGCTACGCTACCGAGACACACGTTCCTTTCTTCAAGGATGCAAAACAGGAAACTGTTAGGTGAGGGCACAGGTCAAAACCATTTCAGCACTGTGTTAACATCTTAGACAAACATGATTTGTTCAAATCTGGAGTAATGCAGCATGCCACCAGGATTGGGATCCACATCCATCTAGAGGCTCATTCAAATTCCCACCATACAAGCAACACATTTCTTGGACCGTTAGAATAATAAATGATCTATTTTTAACTGATCAGAAAAAAAACATTCAGTTCAGAAGGGAACTGAACAGTGAATAATATTTTAAGTATTAAATTTTTTTTTATTAATTTATGGCCCGTCATAAATCTCTATGTCTCAGCAATTTAAGAGACATTTTGAAATTATGTTTAAATAATCAGATTTTAGTACCAAGTTAAATGCAGTGTTTATACAATAGAAATGTTATCATAGTGCTGCTACCATGGCCTTTTTGCTGTTAATCTCCCATACCAACAAACTGCGAATCAAAAACGTCTTCTAAGGATTATTCCAATGTGCATTTAAGAGACTGTATGGCTTCAGCCTGAAGTGGGCATCACACTGGTTTGAGTCAAGCGCAGTTCAAACAGCAGTGTGCCCCCTGGTGATGTGGGTGGGAACAACGAGCAGAAAAGGTGTTTAACCAGCCTATCATAAATAGCATTAAAAAATAAAAAGAATATTTAATAGTTTCCTTCAAACTGCACTTCGCAAAACCAATTTAGGCCGTGGGTGGGGACCGGTAAAAATGCGGATTATTGAGAATATCAATCAGTTAACATATGATGATTGTAAAAAGTGTAGATAATGAATGAATTTACAAAAATAAGTAGTAGTAGTTTGTAATATGAACGTATCTTGTACTATAGATATACATAACCGCTCTATGTCTTTTACCTTTTTACTTCCGGGTTACTTACTGAAATTGTCGTGCGAGTGCACCGTTCTGCAGATGAGTGTGCTCCTGAATTCCCTCAACAAAACCCCGGAAATAAGGGGTTCATCCTGGTATTTTGAGCGCCCCCATTTCTGAGAAAAAGTTGCCCACTCAAAAGTGGAAACTGGACTCAAATATGCACCCACAAAAGGGTGTTACATCCTGCTTTTAAGAGGCAAGCTTTCTGTTTAACTATAGCCTAAATATTGTGTCTAATAGCTATAACAGAACACATGCAAATGCAATGGTTAATATTCATCTCAATGATACTTTCCTGGTAAAATAAAAAATAAATAAGCAAAATAGCTAATATTGCTAATAAATCTTAATTTTGCCAAAACAACCCAAAGCACAGAATATATTTTCCACATGACTTAAAACATTGCCAATATTATTTAGATGCATTTACTTATATAGCAAAAATAACTGTAAAAAAATATATTCAGACACATATTTAATAGTCAGTATGTACTGTCAAAGAGCAACTGTACAAATTACTGCCTTTTAGAATCTCTTGTCTTTTCAACGTGTCATTCACACCATGGCAAGGTTGTTTTTTTTGTTTTTTTCTGTTCAAAGTAATCAAGAAAGTGTCAAACTGTCTCCACGCTCTCAAACAATCTGCCAAGGCCTTTCCTCTCCCGACTACCTCGCGAAACACTCTGCTGTTTTCTATTACAAAGAAAATCCAGAGAGAGACCGTGGCTCTTGCTTTTATGAGCTGCCAACAAGGCGCTAAGGGTGACCCGCTCCTTTTCTTCTGTGAAGCTGGAATGAAGCTCGCAACCACCGCAGCCAAAGCCGCCCCGACCCCACACAGCACAACTGGCTTCTGCTACAATGAGCACGAGCCAATTACATCACGTTTTTCTGGTGTTTTCCTTGACTGAGACCGCTGGCTGGAGCTCACCTACAGCCCCAGGGCAGAGCCTTCCCTGGAAGAACTAGTTCTCACTCCAAACAGCGTCTGCCTGCCTTTGGTCTGTGTGATCTTCCTCCACCGGCCTCCTCTTTATTTATTTTTTACTTTTCATGTTCATCTCCTCAAGTTTTTCGTAGCACTGGCATCAAAAGCAACACCGCTTGCCAGCTTTATCGGCTCCCTTGCAATGCAGGGAATCAACCGTAAAGCTAATGGGCTCAGCTGTCTCAATAAAAAGCAGGAAATACCCTATCCAACCAATACTTTAACCAACAGAGCCAGGCTGGAACTCTTTGGTGGAAATGAGGCAAGACACATTGCGAGCAGCGGATTGGCTCTCCATCTATATCCGGGTTCCTCCCGAGATTTCTTCCCACTGGGGAGTTTTTTCCTCAACCCTGCTTCAGTGGGGGGTTTTTTTTTAACCTCACTAATTATGTTAGTGTTTGTGACAGTGACTCACGGTGTTTGTGACAGTGACTCACAAAGACACCCCTGGCATTACACAGGGGGGCATTACGCAGGGGGGCATTACGCAGGGGGGCATTACGCAGGGGGGCGTCTCGTTGGCGTAGCCTGTAGAGCACTATGCAAATGCTCATTGCGAGCCGCGACATTGGCGGTATGAATCCGCCCACGTGACCCTTGTCGCATGTCTCTCCCACTTTCTCATGCCCATTTCTCCTGCCTCTCTACACTGTGGGCATGTCCAGTGAAAAAAGCTTAAAAAATGCATGAGACAAATAAAACCATATATTTATTTATTATTATTTTTAAATCCAGGCGGTATAAAACTCAGGCCTAGCACAATTAATCCTAAATCCAAACCAAAAAAGAGCTCCATTCTGCCTCGAGGTCTCCTTACAGTATACAGCAAAGATGAAGTTTCCATAATGGTGGTTTTGTCACATTCTCAACTTTCAGAATGAGAATGAATTAAAAGCAGGCCGCCGCGGTGGTACAACGGTAAGAGTGCCGACTTTCAGTCGGTGCAGTTGTACTCCGAGGATCGGGGTTCGCGCCCCGGTCCTGCCAGATCCGAGCATGGCCGGTGCCCTGTGGGGGGAGGGGCTCAGAGAGAATCGCTGCACACAAAAAGGCCCCGGGCGAGTTGGAATCACGATCAGGAGCTTGAGGAGCTGTAATTGAACTGTTTGTAGTCACTCTGTAACTTGCTGTGATGAGGCCAACTACCTGTATACTGACCTAGCCTTAATGGCCCCCCATGGAAAATCTTAAATTAATATGAATATTGCCATTTTAATCTCATTATAAAATATGAGCCAGGGCTCAGAAAGGGCAATATTCATTCAACTATTTGCTTCGAGCCCCATGATACATTACATTAAATTGGCAGATGCTTTAATCTAAATCGACGTACAATAAGTGCACACCGAAGGTCATTGAAGCAACTACAAAACAAGTCAGACGATTGCACATTTCCATCAGAACGTAGCAGCTATCCACAGACAAGAACATTTAGTAGTACACGCAGTAAGCCATGGCTAAGTCTTAAGGCTAAGTCAGTAGACAGGTAGTTGGCCTAATCACAGCAAGTTACCGAGTGACTACAAACAGTTCAATTAAACTAAGAAACAGCGGGAAGCGAATGAACAAAAGACGTATGCTTATCTGAACGGAGAGTTTAACTTTCAACAACGTTGCACAGATCGTTCCTGTTCAAACAGGAAGGTTTTCACGTCGTTTCGTCATTTTGAACCTGACGAACTCAAGCAATTTTCACTTTCGCACCATTTAAGTTTTTATAAGCAATTTTAGTTATTTTTGTAATTAATTTCATACCATTTCATCGCTCTATTTAAGAAGAAGTTCAGCGCACTGGCGCAAGTTCCCTGATCCACGTGTCAGACAGCTTTCTCACTTTATCGGTCTCTTCTTTTTTTTTTGAGTGGGAAGAGGGCTGAAAACATCACTAACAAGTGGCACAGACTGCAACCCTCCCGAACTCATGCATTTGTCTTTCTTTCTCAATGAAGTAATTCAATTCTGTCATTAGCCAGCCTGTATTTGTGAGCGGAAGGCATTTCTTTCAAAAGCCTAATGAACAAAATGTGTTTTGATAAGCCCAGATGAAAGCAGCTTGGGTAAAAATGAATATTCTCTTCCACCCCCGTCACAATTAGCGGGATTTGCATAGCGCCGCCAGAAGGCTGGATAATGACCTGGAAGGTCATAGATCTGGCACGTACAACAAATGGAAACGGCTCAGATATACCGCATTCATCGCGCGCCTTATCACCTGGCTTGTCTGTGTATCATCACAATACGGGAAAATTTCAAAACCTTTTTAATCAAAGAACACCTCTAATTATCTGCACATGACGAGTTTGAATTGTCAAGTCTGACACGGCTGATTACTGTGATAATGTAGTTAAGTGGAGAGGTAGCTTGCCTTTGCTTTTCTGCCCTTAAAACAACATGAAACGGTGCTCTCTGGCGAGGGATAGTGGCACCATCATGTATTCACAGCTTTTGCCTTTGGGGGTGGCTGGGGTTGAAAATCCCTTTGAACAACTGTTCAGCACAAAGCTAGATGAACAGGAAGCCGTGGCTACGATGGCATATGTTATGTATCGCATCATAAGCACGTTTCTTTTTTTAGAACAATTAACAATCAACCTTTTCATCACTCAGTGGGCACCTTCCAGATCACTGGCTAGGATTAGAGCTTAGTGACATTTGAAAACACACTGCACTGCAGGCAAAAAACAACAATGATTTTATATATATATATATATCCATAGTTCATCTGCAACAACACCCAAGCTAACCTCTGGTGTTTCTGCAGAGGAGAAATATCTAGTATAGGTCTATGGCATCCTTCAGAATATCCCATCGTGTCCCTCCAAGAACGATGAGGTGGAAAGTCACATTTAAAAATTTGACCCAGTTTCACGTGCAGCAATATTGGTGATGAGTGCAGTCTCCTTGTAGTTTTCCCTAATATGAACCCTAAAGAGCAATAATGTCAAGACGTCAGCTTTGCGAGGACTATGTGTGAGGTACAGAGCCTTTGCACACAAGACTCCATTTGATTTCGCTGGCTGTGTAAAGGAGTTTGATGAAACGGTAATCTAATTCCAGAGCAAGGCTGCGAAGATTAAAAGAACTGTAACGATAGCAAAGCAGAAGAACAAGTGTTGCATCAAGGCCACTATAGCTCATATCTGCAGGCAACTTACTGTCGATAGAAAAATTCTCTTGCGGTGTAGATTCTGAAGAAAGAGGTGGAACGGGCTCGCTTTTCACAGGTGCTACCAGGAATACTGTATTTTGTGCCGGCGCAAAGCTGATATAGTCACAAATCCGACGACATGAAAATGGAGAGTGTTAATTAGCTAAAGCACATGAAGGGGGTGATAGATATCTCACAAAGCCAGGGAATAGATGAGCACTTTGAGACGGAGGAAATGAGAACAACTCTTCACCTAGCAGTTATACTTCTGCAATGTCAGAAGATGGGAGACATGGCAGCGACTTGCTTAAGTCAAATGATAATACTGGAGGGTTTGGTCGGGCTTTTTACTTTTCGACATATTATGGCGAGACAAAGGGGGAACTCCAGAGAGAGCAGAGCAGTTTGAGGCATTGCTTATTTTTGCACATAAGCCAGAGATCCTCGATCTTATCCAGTAAGGGCCGGTGTGGGGGCACAGATCCTCGATCTTATCCAGTAAGGGCCGGTGTGGGGGCAGAGATCCTCGATCTTATCCAGTAAGGGCCGGTGTGGGGGCACAGATCCTCGATCTTATCCAGTAAGGGCCAGTGTGGGGGCACAGATCCTCGATCTTATCCAGTAAGGGCCGGTGTGGGGGCAGAGATCCTCGATCTTATCCAGTAAGGGCCGGTGTGGGGGCAGAGATCCTCGATCTTATCCAGTAAGGGCCAGTGTGGGGGCACAGATCCTCGATCTTATCCAGTAAGGGCCAGTGTGGGGGCACAGATCCTCGATCTTATCCAGTAAGGGCCAGTGTGGGGGCAGGGATCCTCGATCTTATCCAGTAAGGGCCAGTGTGGGGGCAGGGATCCTCAATCTTATCCAGTAAGGGCCGGTGTGGGGGCACAGATCCTCGATCTTATACAGTAAGGGCCGGTGTGGGGGTTCAGGGGTCCTCGATCTTATCCAGTAAGGGCCAGTGTGGGGGCAGGGATCCTCAATCTTATCCAGTAAGGGCCGGTGTGGGGGCAGAGATCCTCGATCTTATCCAGTAAGGGCCAGTGTGGGGGCAGGGATCCTCAATCTTATCCAGTAAGGGCCAGTGTGGGGGCAGGGATCCTCGATCTTATCCAGTAAAGGCCAGTGTGGGGGCAGGGATCCTCGATCTTATCCAGTAATGGCCGGTGTGGGGGCACAGATCCTCGATCTTATCCAGTAAGGGCCGGTGTGGGGTCAGGGGTCCTCGATCATATCCAGTAAGGGCCAGTGTGGGTGCAGAATTTTGTTCCAACCGAGCAACACCCGATTCTACTAATCAAGGTCCTTAGCCAAGACCCTAGTGGTTGATTAGTGGGATCAGGTGTGTCAACTGCTTGGTTGGAACAAAAGCCTGCACCCACACCGGCCCTTTCTGGGTAAGATTGAGGCTCCCTGGCATGAGCAGTTGTATGCACCTGCTGATGTGTCAATGGCAGTAGACGTGGCCATGCAGTCTGCTGACAGGTCACAAGGATGTGCAAAGCCAGAGCCAGAAATCCACAAACGGATCTTCATAGCATTCCTCCCATAACATGAATTCTGAGGGTGCTCCTATATCAGGGGTCCTAAATATTACCCAGAAAGGGCCAGTGTGGGTGCAGGTTTTTTTTTCAAGCAGTTGACACACCTGATTCTACTAATCAACCACAACAGGTATTTGCTAAGGACCTTGATTAGTAGAAGCAGGTGTGTAACTGCTTGGTTGGAACAAAAACCTGCGCCCACACCGGCCCTTTCTGGATAAGACTGAGGACCCTTGACCTGTATGATGGGAGAAACCATTATCGACAGTTAGGCACAATGTTATGGGTACACATCACAACCGTTAGCGATACAGAACGGAGGTTTTATGAACCCTTATATGGGAAGATCTATCATGTGTATCAGCTTGGGTTTGAACCACAAATCTTTCCTGTGCTCTCTGGTCTTGCTGCAATCAACATTTATTTTAAAAAATGCACTTTTAACCTTTTTTCTTCACAAACACTTTTTCACCTGCTGGCCAGAGTGGTTTGTGGATTCTAAAAACCCCAGCCATTTTCAACATTTTACCAGCCACATTACCCGTTACAATATAACACAACCTGCTTGGTAACCGGCCAACATGGCTGCTAGAGTAAAATCTTTACCACCCAAAATCAAATTGTACCATTTTAAAATTTGGTGTTAATTTAACACCCTGCTCTAAGGACAACTTTTCAATGAATCTGGGCCACTGTTTTTGTAAAGTTGAACGCTGTAATCTGCCAGCACATAATAGTTCCTCCAATTGTGATGTTTAGGAAGCTACTACAAAGGGTTACAACCCAACTGTAAAGTGGAAGCACAGGGGTGAGGTTATCTCTCCACAGGTCAGACTCGAGATAAAAATCATCGCTTAGATAAAGCCTGCTATTCAAAGCTCTTTTCCCTGCCCATCTACTCCACCGTGAAATCAATTATAATTATCTTCTCAACTTCAGAACACACAACTTGACTTTCAGGGTATTTTTAAAGGTCTGGAAAAAGGCCGGTCACCTTAGCGCATATCCAGTTGCAACAAAATTGTCTGAAATGGTTTCCTGTTGATGCAATTGAAATATCCCAGCCTTTCATCGCTCGTGATTCAGGCCGAGAATGGTAGCTTTTCGACTCCGCAGAATCCTCAAGTTGCTGAACCTAAAAATGGCCAATTGAGTCAAGAGCTGCACATGTCATATATAAACATCTGCTCATTTGTGTTCTGCCAAGCCACATCGATGTGGTATAAATGGTTTTGACTCATTAACTCCCAGAGTATAAATGTGAAGAAAATGTGAACCGTGATAGAGCACTGCTCCATGAATATCTCAAACACAAATTGCACTAGCTTACTTCTCTCACCCCCAATATCAGAGTGTGGCTATTGTTCTTAGTGTTCTCAGGTCTCAGGTCAAGTTCAAACAGGTATCCAAGCCAATTTTAAGCCCCTTTCAAAGGCTGGTAATGGAAGCTTGGGCACACTGTTGAAAGTGACATTTTCTCAATTTCCTTTCTAGCAAATTCTAGATCAGGCAGACAGGCAAAAACAGACCATAGACCTGAAGATATTGCGGTCAAGTAAATAAAAATCAAAGTCACAATGAAGAGATGGCTCTATCTCCAAGGAGACGCCATGACATGTGCACAACTCCCCGTTGCATTTTTGCAGAATAATGTCACTAATATCAAAAATAACATCTTTAGAACATCTCACCCACATGCACCCAAATATGTACTAATAAAATGATAATGCCTAAAGCAGGCATCACACACAGCTCTCTCTCTAGGACCTTTTCTCATGGTACTTGTTCCCCGTGTTTTCTTGTCTAACTGTTTGATGTTAAAGTTTATAATAGTATTTAGAATAGAATTATAGTATAGCTGATTTACCCACAGCTTACTGTGAACTACATTCAATGTTCATTACTAGGGATAGCTGCTACGTTATGGGAAGGATGTGCTCCGTCTTATCTGTTCTGTAGTTACTTCCATTACCTTTCTGTATGCACTTATTGTATATGTGGCTTTGGATAAAAGCATCTGCTAAATGAGTAATGTAATGTCAATCCCCTCAGTGCAAAGGATAATAAACACACATGCAATATAAGGTCTGTGACATATTGTTAGATCTAACAAATTGGAGTTAAAATCTTTTATTCTTAACTGGTATTGCATGTTATGTGTCTAAGGTACTTAACATACTTAACAACAGACATAATTGCATGATTAAATCTTCCAACAGTCATTTGGCACACACACAAACACACACACACTTCACTACAGGTTAGGCATTAAAATGACAAACATGCAACCAGCACAGGCAAACAGGCCCTGGGGACAAGTCTGACGGTCACCAAGCTTGTTATTTCGCAGAAACACTAAAATTCACCGATCTGTTCATACCGCGCCATTCACGCATGATACACGCTCATGATACATCATACTCCTGCCTCAAAGTACACAGGCAATTTAAAGCAGAGGGCACCATTCTATCATGAACTGAAAACGGAGAGGGGGAAAAATGAAGATGTTTTGATGGTGTGCTTGAAGGCCAACTCAGTGACAGACAGCACATATGCAAGTCTTTGTCTTCCCCCTTGCATCGAGAACGAGACATCTTAATTTTTAAAAAACTAACTGCTCACCAACATGTTTCCCGGTAAGGTTTGCTGAAAACAAGAAAGTGGCACAAACCAAAAAAGGATTAGAAATCGTTTTCCCATCCAAAGCTTGACGAATCCAATCAAAGCAAGCATATTGCAAAGCTCTTTTCTATAGCCTAGGCTAGATATAATATTTTGGAAATGCACTTCTGCAATTGACAGTTGTGTATAAAAGGTTTGTCCTATTTGACAATGTGTTTCTGGTTTTGCTAGTGATAATTAATAAGAGGCATGCACGCGTAAAGTACCATCGTTTGAATGGTACTTTACACTTTGACCTTTTCTTTCAAGAACCGCTTTGAGGCAACGCTTCACCTATACACCATACTACGACATTTCCACAATTCAAGAGACTGCATATACGTGTGCCTTGTATTCGTAATTCTAGGGAAATTAAGTGCTGAATGTTTAACAGTTTTTCTATCTGAAGCCTTGTCCAATTGACCTTAACTAAAAATCCTTCTCACGGGTTCATCGTCATTCTGAAAGTATTTTGTAAACTTCTCCCACCGAACTGCAGAGGTCATTCGGATCTCCAATGTAGGACGGTTGCCACCGACGTCCACTAGTCTCTGGCCTCATCCTAATTAAAATGAGACTTTCTGCGGCCTAAGGTGTGTCTTACAATGAACAAGGTCAGATTGCAGCTGACGTCAAATGCCACCAACATGCAGTTCTTTTTTTGCCGGTTACACTGAACATTCTTATTCATGTGGTGTCATCACTGAAAATAAAGAGTTCCATCTCTTGATCATATACATTTCAGTTTTATGAACTGACGCCACTGCGGGAAATCCAGCAATTAGAGAAATTCAGCAACAAGAAAAAAATAAAAAAACAATGATAGCCACATCTGCATCAAAAATGAAAGTAGCCTACCTGGTTTACAGACACCAGTATACCGGTAGGAAATTGTCGACGTCGGTGTTTTAATATTGCCAAATCGTCAAAAGAGACTTGGGGGTGATTGTTCAAATGAATTAGAAGCAGCATATCTAACCAGCTCACAACCTAACGGGTCCGAATCATCCATAACACGCGTCTTTTCTGAAGATGCAGACGCACCCTTCTGCGACTGTATCTGTGGTCAGAGGTAACGTACCTGTACGCGGTGAAGTAACATATCACTCTGTGTATCAGTCCAAGTTCATTCATTTCCACATAGAATTTCATATCAGCGCCTTCGTAGGTAGCCTAGGCGACATTACATTTGACGAGTGTAATTCTGAAATTACTGCTACATCGGTTGTCGTTGTTACCATTATTATTATTAATAATAATAATAATAATAATAATAATAACTAATACTAATAATAATAGCCTATAATTATAGAGCAATTAGCCTATATAATAGTAATGTCATTACCTACCACGTACATTTCATGGACAGTATGTTTTTATTTTATTCTTTTCAATAGACATGTTATAATAGTTCTCTCGTGTCCGATAATGTATGTAGCTGACATACCAATACGTTTTCCGGGAATTACACAGAATAAGTCGATTTGCCACTAGCCTGCAAGCGCAAAAGCGGCGCTGAAAATGAGGATGCTATTTACAGAAAGAAAGGACAGAAGCGCCATGTATAATTACGCATTGTACACGGATGATCTCAAAACAAAATGCTCACTGCAAACTATTATTGACTCTATTTTAGCTAGAGAATGTAGCTAAATCTATAAAAGCTATAGTAGGCTACCGTTTTATAGATCGGTCAACGATATAGTGAAAAAGTAATGGGCTAATTATGTAGGGCGAAAAGCATCATGCGTCTAGGAAAAAAATAAATAAATACCTTAAATTATATTTCGGCTTAAGCGACGCCCATTACCGTTCTCTACACACCAGGGAGAAAAATCATTCAAAACTGCATTCCGCTTCTATACCAAATGATTAATGAAAACCAAGAATACACACGGATCACCGCTAGCATTCAACTACAGTTTTCACCTATAGCCTACATAAGCTAATAAAAACAGGTAAAATATTTTAATATTTTACATGTATGGCGAATGTAGGCATTTGGAGACATGAAAGACAAACAAACAAACACAAATTCATACAGAAGCCTTACCACGTCTCATGAGCTGCCGACGAGCATGCAGCAATGATCTCCTTCAAGTCCTGCCATTGGAAACGCCAAGGGTGGAATTGCTTATTTGATTGTCTTTTTTCCCTTAGAATATCGTCCTTGCGCGCAAAACACCCTACGCAAAGATGCAGCCTTCGTCGATAAATGTAAACTTTGATTCCGGATGATTTGCAGTGCGAATAAAAGTCGTTTATATTTTCCACAAAGATAATCTGTGTATTTTGCCGTAAATGCCTATTATCCGCTGATGAGAGAGAAGATATCGGTAATATAAGAGACTCCTTATTTTGTATCCAGATCACTCCCCGTCTTCAAAGGCAAAACGCGTCCTTTTCAACAACACCGAGTCCTTTTTTAACTGAAACGGGAAGAAATCGCTGACCCAGGAATATATCCACAGTTTTTTAGGTTTTTGATAAAGTCCTGCAGCAAAGGACTCCAGAAATTGCTTGCTTGCAAAGCAGAGCTCGTTGAGAAAAATGACAAACCAATTTCGAAGCACTGCTCCGCGAGATGCAGTCGGAGACGGAGCCGAGAGAGAGAGAGAGAGAGAGAGAGAGAGCGAGAGGTGAATGGAAAATTCGGAACTGGACTTCGTCTCACTGCCTGGACTCGGGCTCCATCTAGCAGTAGCCAAGGGGTAAAATGGTTTGCGACTGACCGTACCCTTTACCTGCATTGAGTTGAAGACCTTTGTGTGCGTGTCGTGTGATTTGTGGAAGGCAAAGTCATGGAATTCATCCCTTAAAAACGTATTCTGTTTCCTACAGTTCTAAAAAGCTGTAGCTTTTTCGCACGAATGTGATTAATTGTTAGTGCAGCCATTCCAAGCAGCCTAACTCGCAATTTGAAACCCACAATATTAGAATAATAAAAATAATAATAGTTTTTATAATTTCTTTGTAGAAAAATAAACAATTTACTGTACTCTGTCGTGAACGGTCAATCGAATGGTCGAGGCATCGCTCACAATAAAAAGTCAAATTAAACTAGTCAGATCTCAACCCTTCATAAATTAATACATTGACCTAAAATGTCTAAATAGTGTTTTATACAATTTATGCATGGAATTGTAATTTCATTTATTTTCTAAAACAATGTTTGACTGGACAAAAAAAAAAAATAGATCCAAGTCAACAGAAAGTTATGAAAAATGTAATCATGTTCTGTGATGAGAATTAATCATTTTCACTGGAATTCAACTATTGATCAAATTATTTTAACATTGGTGAATTGGTTATGGTCAGTAATATGCTTATGGTTGGCTACTCTGGAGGACAATGTCCAAGATATGTTTATAGAACTCTTTCCATAAACTGCAGATCGTGGGCTGTATACAATGTGTATTGCAAACCTTAAGCGGAAAACCTCCATAAAGCAAGCAAGATAATTGAACTTTGTGTCAGTTATTATAGGCCTATAGCAATTCAGCTGCAGTTGTTCAGGTTTCTTAGGCTGTCAAGTGCTCTTGGTGTCATTTTATAACTAGCATAACTCAAAATAATGAAGTCCGCCCCATATAACTAATAACTACAATTCAGTTATGGTGGAGGTCAAATGAAAATCCATAGACTTCCTGTCCTTTGCGGTCTAAAAGGTGAAGAGTTATGGAAATAAGATATATACTGCACCATATTGGTATTCCAGACAGCGAGCAAGCCTTTTTCTTTTGGCACAATCAAATGCCATGTAAATTTCAAAACCAGGACAGAATCCATTACCATAAATGAAAATGGAAATGTTCATGTGGCCACAGCATTAGATAGGGGCAGTCCTCCATATGGTGTTGGACTTGTATCCCACTGGGGTAAGGCCAGGAAGCAGGAAATTAATTACTGGACACTCTTGATATAGCCAAATCTCTAAAACACTGAAACAAATGCATCTATGAACCCTGCAAGGCTATTGTGGCAGAGACAGTGGCAGGAAGTTATTATACAAACGAACCAAAATCCCGTTCTACATCTCACCATGTAGACTCCTATTGTACTAGTTCAGGAACAGCGGAGTACAGAACAGAAGGTTAATAATGTACATGTGCAGTGCAGACCGTAAGTATTTGGACAGTGACACACTTTTTATTCTTTTGGCTCTGTACTCCAACACATTGGATTTGAAATGAAATGATGAATATGAGGTGAAAGTGCAGATTGTCTGCTGTAGTTTGAGTGCGTTTACATCCGTACCGGGTGACCCATGTAGGAATTGCAGCCCTTTTTATACATACTGTAGTTCCCCCATTTTAGGGGACCAAAAATAATTGGACAAATTAACATGATCTTAAATAAAGTCATCTTATATAGTATTTGGTTGCGAACCTTTTCATTTGATGACTGCCTGAAGTGTGCGACCCGTAGACATCACCCGATGCTGGGTATCTGTGGGGCGGCTGTGGCTCAGGAGGTAGAGCGGGTCGTCCGCTGATCGCAGGGTTGGCGGTTCGATCCCCGGCTCCTCCTGTCCACATGAAGTGTCCTTGGGAAAGACACTGAACCCCAAATTGCTAGCGCCTTGCGTGGTGGCTGCCGCCATTGGTGTGTGAATGTGTGTGTGAACGGGTGAGTGAGAGGCCATCGTAAAGCGCTTTGGATAAAGGCGCAATATAAGTCCATTTACCATTTATCTCTGGTGATGCTCTGCCAGGCCTGTACTGCAGCCATCTTCAGATCCTGTTTGTTTCTGTGGCCTCTTTCCTTCGGTCTGGTCTTCAGTAAGCGAACCGCATGCTCAATCGGATTGAATTCCGGTCGGTGACTGACTTAGCCTGTCAAGAACACTCCACTCGTTCACCCTGAAAAACTCCTTGGTTGCTTCAGCAGCATCTTGAGGGTCATTGTCCTGCCGCAAGGTGAAGCAGCCTCCAATGACTTTTGAGGCATTTGGTTGGATCTCGGCAGACGAGATGTTTCCGTACACTTCAGAATCAATTATGCTGCAGCCGTCAGCAGTCACATCTTCAACGAACACAAGTGAGCCAGTTGGATCTTGAGCCTTTCTTTCTCCACACTTTCGTCTTTCCATCACATCGGTACAGGTTAATACTCAACTCACCTGTCAATAAGCCTTTGTTCCAGAGTTTTTTAGTGTACTTTTTTTTAGCAAACTAACCTGGCCATAATGTTCTTCAGGCTTACCAGTGGCTTGCATCTTGGAGTGAACCCTCTGAGGTTATGCTGGTGTAGTTTTCTCTTTATGCTAGTTTTTGACACATCTCATCTACACCTACAACCTGGAGAGTGTTCTTAGTCTGCTCGACAGTTGAAAAGGGGTTTTCTTCAGAATAGAAAGTATTCTTCAGTCATCCACTACAGTGGTCTTCCGTGGTGTTCCAGGTTGTTTGCTATTGCTGAGCTTACCAGTGTGGTCTAGCTTGTACCCAACAGTTGATTTTGACACACCCAATGTTTTGGCTATGTCTCTGATGGATTTATTAAAACATGTTCTGCCTCATGATGGCCCGCTATACTGCCATTGACACTTCTTTGGTCCTCATGTTGAGGGACAATAGCAATAGACTCCAAATGCAAATGCCACATCTAGAATTAACTCTAGACCTTTTGTTAGCTTTCTTGTGTATGACCTAAATATACAACAACAAGAAACAGCTGAGCAGCCAATCAAATTAGTTTTAGTCCCCAGTAATGGGGGAGCTATGTATAAAAGGGCCACACAGTTCATCTGATATGGATGTAAACGCCCTCAAATTAAAGCTGACAGTCTGCACTTTAACGTCATATTCATGGTTCCATTTAAAAAAGCACAGCACAAATCCAATGTGCTGGAATTCAGAGCCAGAACAACAAACATTGCATCACTGTCCAAGTACTTATGTATACATACAGGACTGCACTGTATATGTACCATTCCAATTACTATGGTAGCTTAATATTATTTAATTTCATGTTTTCTCTCTCACTTTTTCTGTATTTCTCAGTCTCTTTTTCTTTCTCTCTCTCACACACACACACACACACACACACACACACACGACTAAAAAAGCTAGCATCAGTGGTTGCTCATAATACCTTTACAAGAATACTCATATTAAATAATCAACACACCTTTGAAACCTGTCTGTTACTTTCTTTATGCAATTTTCCAGCACACTTACCACTTACAAACCTTTCTGCTGTTGATTGGATAATGTTAGCTGAAGAAGACGATGCATTTACTGAATCTTTGTCCAACCCCTAACAAGTTCCTGGTGTAATCAAGATAAGGGTGGCATAATTGCTGTATAAAAATGCCTGGATTCCTGCATTGTATTTCATTAATTAATTAATTTATTTTTTGGCAATTTCCAGTCAGAGAATTTGCATAAATTTAAAGAAATACTTGGCAGACAGGATGCCAGTGTAATCAGTTTGGTAGAACTTTTGGAACTGAAAAATCAAATGTAATGGAATGGAATTCATTAAATCTTCAGAATTTTTATTCACTGAATTCATAATTGCACATTCAAGTCCAGTTCATCCCCTTTCCATTATACCACAGGTAACGGAAGCCAGGTGAAGTCAAAATGCCCACCTGCCACATCGCTGCCCAATGTATGTTCTCATGCAAGTGGTCCACATCTAGGCATGTACTGTGCTCTCACACCTTACCACTAAAAGCCAAGCGCAGTTTTGAAGCACAGCCATTTAGTAACTCAGGTAGGTTCAGTCTGATGTCTTCATTCTCATATTGATTTTGCGCTGGAGCTTGATGTTGATTTCCATGGTTGACAGGGTGGTATAACGGCCATGGCACTAGGCTCGTATCCAAAACATTGCACAGGTACACTGCCGCTCTTGCTCTTGAGCGAACTGCCGAGTGAACTTCTGTAGTGAAATATCCAGCTGCAAGAATGGGCGTGTAACGTATGAGCCATTTACAGTAAGTCACTGGATCACGCGCTACGCTAAGCAACGCCACTACATAACAATGGTAGTGGTTGAAACAGAAGAGGAATGACAATGGCCTGACCAGCAGAACATCTGCTCTGCTCGTGCTCAAAGTGTCTCGTCCAATAAATGATGTACAAATGAAATCGTCTTTGTCGTTTTCAGCGCAACCCTACATGTCTGTTCTTAGTTAAGCTTCTCGGTTTTGTCTAAACCAACTCTCTTTTGAGCCGGTTGTTTTCTGATCTAAGACAGAGGGACAGAAACACACAGGAATCTGGAGGCAGGGGACACATGGCTTTTTCCAGTAATTCAACTCATACTGCTTTCTGCAGTTTTTTGGTTGAGGTAACATAGACATACCCCTGGTTTCAATCAGCAATTGTCCTTAGCATTGATTTAAAAATAAACACAAGATTGAGTTTTTCTCTTCACAAATAGTTTGGCAAGTTCATTTTGGGGATGGCTGAAATCTCCACACTGTATTTGTAGGAAGAAATAATGAATCCACATGATTGAATCCAGGCCTACGTTTGCAGTGCACTGACTGTAAACATTCTGAGAGAAAACTAGATGAAGCACAGTGGACAACCACACTGAGTTTTCACAAATAGTGCGTAGAGCTAACACCAGAGACCAGGCAGTTACTGAGCATACCATATGCTATAGCTTGACAGTTTACAAAAAAAAACAGCTTGATGTTAACAGAAAAATCTAAGCAGGCTATAGTGGAATATGAAAAAAAAGCATTTAATCTCAATTAAAATGTTGAACGCAAATGTGGTTGTGCATTTTATTATTTTATCTTTTTTTCCATAGCTGTATGCAGTCAGGGGCTTAATAAAACTATTTTCTCAGTATGAAGTGAGCCATTTATTATTTGAAAGATGTAAGAGCTGTGCATACAATGTTCTTTCAGCCAGATTAAACTATGGTAATGATGTTATTTTGGCTTCATTATGTACAGCCATATCAGGCATAAGACAAATGTGACTCAGATGTGATCCAGGTGGCTTGACTGATTGATTAAAAAAACATGTCCCAGATTTTAGAAAAAATTGTTCTCTGCAAGACTTTTAACTCTAATATTTCTATTCATCAGTTTGCCTGAATAAAATAAATGTAGCAAAAAAAAAAACTAAAGAAAACGGAAGGGTACTATCCACTCGTTATCTTTCCTTTCAGAAATTGACATTCCTGTACATATGCTATTTGTGTCCATTCTGTTCTTGTTTAACTTCCTGACCCAGGAACACTATTGTCATGCCTATCATTTATAAAGCATTTTGTTTGTTTACCTTGGTGAGTTTTTTTTTTTTTTTGCCTTTTGGATCAAAACAAAATGGCTCTTGTACTGCAGTGAATTAGTGCGTATAGAAGACATGTTCCTCCGCATACTGATTATAGTACCTGAAATACAACCCTGTTCAATAACAAATATTATGTGACATTTGGATCGATGGCTTCATCATAACGGCACCACTTAAGCAGAGTATGAATGCCATGTTTCCATCTTTAGGAACGCACAACCTTTGTTTACAAAGGCTCTGTCCATATACTATGTTTCCCATCCTTAAATCCTCTAAGTAACAAATGGTATCGAGAGTGTCATGTCCGCCCCACTAAAATACCGGCAATACCCTTCAACAGGTGGTTTTATTTAGTACCATCTCCACGGTACTAACTAGTAGAGGCAGAAACGCTGGGTGTTTTCCAGGGTTGATACAGGGCTAGATTGGAGGTAAACGGTTAGCTCTAGGTACCCTTTAGTGGTAGAAAAATGGCGAACATTGTTGGGCTGAATGGCCTGTTCTCGTCATTAAGTTACGTTATGTTATGTTACGTTAATTGAAAGGACCCCTCTTTAGGTCATCCACTGAGACTGCCTGTTTGTAAATATCAATTGAACTAGTCTTGGAGGACGTTTATAGCGCTACCATTGTTTAAATCAAAACTAGCAGGTTGAGGTCCCAGCAGACAGATAGGGCTAGGCAGACTTACCAGAAGAGGGACTGATATGTGTTTACATACATTACATACACACACATACACACACAACCTATATTTTTGGCCCTCACATGTGCATGCTTTATGTTATTACATTGTATACTTTATAATGTATATTTGCATTTATAGATTAGACCTTTATGACATATACAATAACATGTATATATTATTTGATGTGACGGCTAATTGGTTAGCGATGCTATTTTAAAGATACTTGCTACTCTTCAATGAACAAGTTGGAAATGATAACATGTGTCTATTTTAGCATATTTATTCTTCAACTGTGTTTTGGGGGCAGGCGGGGGGGTCAGAGAAGAAAATAAATATTGATGACCCAGCTGGCGTGCGAGCCAGCCTCACTGAACTGCCAAATGTGCATGTGAGGTAAGGTTATGGCATATAGATATTACATTTGTTCAGGATATGTGAAGTCCAGTTAAAGCTGCCCCTAGCTATCCCTAATGCACACTAAATTGCACAGATTACAGCGGTCCTGCAAGCATGATTACAAAATAATCCAACCCACACACACACACGCACGCACAAACACACACACACACACACACACACACACACACACACACACACACACACACACACACACGGTATATCTTATGTACACACACACCCACTGCAGTCCATAAAAAGTATTTTTTCTTTATTTATTTTAATACGGAGCAGTTATTTGATGCACAATTTTAATTACATCGCTCAGGTTGAATAATGCATTTCATGCAAGCGCATAAAGATGAAACTAGATGAGGGAATTGATCTTTTAACCTTGGAGAAATTAAAGTAGAAAAGCTTGATTTAAATTTTGCCAAGCTCAACTGAAAGAACAAAGCTTAAGGTCTTAAAGCTGCTTTGCATGTTGTGAAAATATAAACAAATAATTCAAACCGAAAACTTTAATATATGTGGACCCAACGGACACATAACCCTCTACACTATAGTCAATAGAAGTAGCACCAGTAATCAAAGTGCCGTTAAGTTACAGCTGTTGTTGAAGCATAGTAATAAACACAAATGTTAACAATAGACCTTTTGAAGATGAGGTAAAACATAGGCTATCCATATTGAATTTCAGCAATGGCTCAAGATTAGATATGTTCTAGAACAATCTACTTAACATTGTTTGTCACGCAGTAGAAATTACACAGTAGTGAATTGCACTGTCCTGTGTACTCTATGCATTGTAAAGCCAGCCAAAATGTATGTTAACATGAGTGATCTGTTGAAACGTGTACAGTATGCCCCTGTTGAACTGAGAAGAGGTTTTCTTTATTTGCCCGTTTCAAGAAGTGGTAAATAAGTATACGTGCTTTTTCTAACTGGGCTATTTCAGGAAATGTACTTGCAGACGAGGCAACAAAAACAGCTCTCAGAATCACACTGTTGTGTCTGTCAAAAAGATGTACACAATGTACAGGTTACGCAGCAAAAATGGTGGTGTACGTTTAACACCCTAGGGTGTTAAATGTACACCAGCAGTGTTAAATGTACACCAATGTTTTTGCAGTGCATGCATCATATCTGCTGAGGTTTCAATTTTGTGATATGGGAAAGGGTGAGACTCTGGCGTGTCCAGTCTGTTGGGTCCACGTACAGTAAAACAGGCCTATCATTCATGTAGAGGAGCTCAGGGCTCCACTGATTCTATAATGTAAACTTGGGCCTGCCATTCAGTCTAAATAAACCCCCCAGCTATGAGCGTTAAATCCCTGTCTGTTTTCATCTCACCAATGTGTTGTGCCGGTTTAATGAGGCAAGTTTTATGTTTGTCTCTGCGCACTGTTAAAGTAGCCTACTGTGCATGGAAAAGCCTTCCTGTACTGAACAGCAACCCGGCTGGCTTTTCGTCTATCCCCGTTGCGTTTGACAAAGATTTTCAAACCATTATCAATGGGTCTGTAATGTACTTCTAATGCCAATAGAGACAGTTTCACAGTGGAGTCTCTTGTGTTGAACTGTTAGGCTTGCACAGTGCTACATAATAGTGAGTGCAAGATTTTTTTTGTTTCTATCGAATGCTTCTCTCCTTACGGTAGCCTATATTATCTTTTACGTTTTCATCCGCTTACGAGTTACCACCGTTTGATATACATTTCGGAAGTTTATGATCGGTCAATTATCGAGTAATTTGCAGAATTTGGAACCCGTTAAACAAGACTTTTTTCATTTGAGAAACAAGTCACCAATGTTTAACTTGCAAAAAAATGACATTAACAGAAAATCAATCATAAAAGAATATTATTTAAATAATATTTAGCGTTTTGTTTGTCCATTACAGGTAATAGCAGCCCCTGAATTTAACCTATGGAACGGAACAGGTTTCACCCACAGTTTTTAATTTCACACTCTCGTCCAAGACGATTCTGTAACTACAAAAGTGGTGTGGTGTTACAACGATACAAGGTACAAGGTATTAAAAAAAATGGCAAGGTACATGGCGCTATTACACATAAAAATTACAAGATACGTGTCTGAGACCATCAAATCCTTGTAGATTCAGCCGGTGGTACATTTCAGTTGCTTGGCTATTTTTAGCACAATTTAATCTGATTGAAAGATATGTGATATGTACATTCTCTAACACACAGTGATACTATTTAGTTTCACATATTTCTTATGGTCTCTGTATAATATTTTATATTGCTACCCAAATGTAGCGCATAGCATTACTTAATTTGGTTTCTCGGCACATTAACACCCATTTCCATGGTGATACATATATAATAGCCTACTTTTCTGACGTCCTTCGAACATTACCTGAAGTGACTCAGGTTAAATATGTCTCTCACAGACACGCTACAGCAGCAGTGACTCACCTGCAATCTTTTGGTGAGACATTAGCTGCTAAGCCACAGAAACTCACTGTGCACAGGCCCAAGACTGGGAGTACGTCCCAATACTCGAAAAATGCATCCTCCTTTCCTCCACTACCACCTCCTCTCCTCCGTGCCCCGGAAACCGATATTTGTGTCCAAATCGAATGTTGCTGATTACATATTAATGGCTACATATTAACTAATGTCTCAATACAAAGATACATTGTGTACTCTGCATGCAGCTACTGTACTTAAAACATACAGGCAGTTTTGCGTACTTCCCGGTAGGAGACGAGTGAAAGAAAGGAGGTGAGGAGTGAAAAATAACGGGACGCACGCTGGGACTTATCTATCCATTCACATCCCGTCAATGTTTGGCTGGCTCCATCTCTTCATAAGTGTCTTTAAAGCCAGTCTTTCAAACAGGGGTGGGGAACCTTATCCGAAAAGGGCCGGTGCCAGTGCTAGTTGTCTTAGTGCTGGGCTAAATCAAAAACCTGCACACACACCGGCCCTTTTCGGATAAGGTTCCCCACCTCTTGTTTATAATATCAGCAGAACGTAAAGACGTAGAAATGTTTAAATGATGAATAAAAAAATACACACATTGTCACTGTTTCACAGGCTGCCATTCCTCCTCTGCTGAGGTTTTTATCGCAGATTCGGGACGGCATCTTTGCCGTGTTTTTTCCACCGCCCGGCCCTCATTGAGCTCACCTGTTCCGGTGTTCAGCCGGCTTTTTAAGCGGTGCGTCTTCCGGTCGCGGCCCTTTTGTGTCTTTATTGCCGCTTCGCAAAGCCATATCGGTATCGGCTGGCCTGGGAGACCGGTTTCTTTTTCGTTGAAAGAAACACAGGAACTCCTTTTAGTGAAGAGCATAGGTTTAGATCTTTAGGATTCTTTTCACCTTTTAATTTACAATTTTCTGTGCCTTTCCTTTTTTGCCTTCCTGTCCTCGTTGAGGAGTATCTATGTTTACTTTACTCCTGTTCGCCTCTTATTTTTGCTCATTGATAGGTGTTGAGCTGTTAGTTTTCTTTCTCTCTCTACTGCTCGAGTGGTTGGGTGGCATGGTGTTGCAGTGGATAGCAGTCATGTCTCCTCACAGCAAGATGGTCGCGGGTTTTTTAATCCCAGCTGGGGCCTTTTCCCGTGGAGTTTGCAGGTTCTCCATGTTGTTTAGGTTTCCTCTGGGTTCTCCGGTTTCCGACCACAGGTTGGGCTAATTGGGGGGGTGTTCTTCTTCTTCTTTTGGTTTTATGGCGGTTGGCAAACAACTTAAAGGTGCATTACCGCCACCCACTGGTCTGGAGTGTGGACGAGATCCCCACCCCCTATCCCCTCACATTCCACTCCTCAGATCCTATGGAGCAAGTTTGTCACCATCATAAATTCCAGCAATATATCCCAGCTGTGATCCCCTGAGCGTTTAGTCAACACCCCACCAATACTACCCACTCCAACCCCACCTAAATCCCTCTGCAGTACCTCTCTCTCCCCAACATACTTCCTGCACAACAATAACACATGCTCCACCGTTTCCTCCTCTCCACAGTAATCACACCGCCCAGTTGCATGTTTCCCCACCAGAAAAAGTGAATGATTTAACCCCGCGTGCCCACACCTCAGCCTCGTGATGACCCTCTCCTGTGTCCTACTCCGACCCCCATACACTACGGTCCCAACCACTGGTGTGTACTTGTACAGACCCCGGCCCCTCCGTTCTGCATTCCATGCTGCCTGCCACCTCCTCTTCACCTGCTGCTTAATAATGGCCTTAGCTTCCTTTTTCCCCAGTTTGACCTCCACCCTGCTACTGCTCCTCAGTGCCCTTTTCGCCGCCCTGTCAGCCCTCTCATTCCCCTCCAACCCCACATGGGCAGGGACCCACACAAACTGCACCACCAACCTCATCTGCTGTATCCTGTATATTGACTGGAGGATCTCATACAGTAAATCCTCTCTGCTCTCAGATTTCCCCGACTGCAAGCTATCCAGCGCTGCACAGGAGTCCGACGCAATCACCACCCGCTCAGGCCGCACCTCCTCCACCCACTGTAAAGCCAGCACCACGGCCACCATTTCACAGGCAAACACTGATATGTCATCCGTGAGCCTCCTCCCCTCCTCGATGTCAAACTCTGGGATCACCATCGCCGCTGCCGTCCTACCAGTCTCAGGATCTTTCGATCCATCTGTATATATCTGCAGGTAGCTATAAAATTCCCGCCCCACATATGACCCCAGACCCTGAGGACCGACCCCACTGCCATCCCGGTCCCATCCCAGCAGTCCAAAATCTATCACCGGCTCAGGCAAAAACCATGGTGGCACTGCTGGCCATGCCACAGCTGGAGCAAAACCCCTATCCACCAACCCCAGCTCACCCGCCTTCTGCTCCGCCACCCATCCAAAACTGTTTATCCGCTGCTTCTGATGTTCCCAGCAGGGCTCAAGAATTCTCCGCACTGGATGCCTCCCCTCATGACCCTGAACAGCCACCCAATACGTCACCAGAATGGGGGGGTGTTAACAGGGCGTTGCCGTAAAAGAGCGCACGTGCTCAGTCAACCTACCCTGTATGAATAAAGGTTAATACATAAATAGATGCATGAATGCCATAGTTAAATGAGGGCTGTAGAAACAGTGGCAGTTGCGCAGTTGCGCAGTTGCCTTCTTACACAACCTTAACAGAATGTAATGACGCATCATTGACGATAGAGGGTGGTAAAGCGTCAGAACGCTATTTCACTGGAGGACTCAACCATTATTAACGCAATTTGCCCGTAGAAACATGTAGAAATGTTGCAGTTATTGTTGAAGTGGCTTAGTGTTATGTCCTTTACCATACACCTGGTTATCGCAGCGCAGGTGGATTTTGGGACGTAACAGTAGGCTACATGTACTTGCTGATGGGTCTGGTATGATAAATGCACTCCACTACCCCACTACTCTACTGGAAATAAGATACAAATCATAATCTAATAGGCACAAAGGAAGTTTGCCTTTGCATGCAATTTATATATTTTATTTAGCTTATATCTGATAATCGGGTCCTACCACATTTTTATTTATTTTTTACAACCAGCAAACATACAGTCTAAGACAAGGGCACAATTCCATTAACCAGACACTGTAAGAAGATCCCAAATTTTTTAACAGCACTTTGAGTAATATTGAGTAACTATATGTACAATTAATTCATTAATTTAGCAGTGTCAGCATACTAGAGCAGTACACATCCAAGCCATGGGATTAAGTAACCACTTGTGCTGCAGCTCAGTGGATGTGCTAAGATTAACTGTGTGTGTGTGTGTGTGTGTGTGTGTGTGTGTGTGTGTGTGAGAGAGAGAGAGAGAGAGAGAGAGAGAGAGAGAGAGAGAGAGAGAGAGAGATTTTATAGAATGAAGCAAAAGAAATGGCAGTCATCTATCCTTTAGGTATGAACTGCCACAATGCCATCAAGTGGAGAAATAAAGAACTCAGTTTATGTGGATAAACATCAAATTAGTCTCTCTCTCTCTGTCTTTGTGTGTGTGTGTGTGTGTGCTACTTTTCACTTTATTGTGTGTTGTCTCAGAGGGCACTCTTGTTGAATCAACGATGCTGCGTCGTTCAAGGTCATGACTATGTTATAGGCTACCACTCCATAGCGCGCGCCGCTTTCTATATTAGGACTGTTTTAACGGAGATTAAATCTGTGCTCTTGCTGAATGGCTTCTCTGGCGCGGACTGATGGACACAAATAAATCAAATTATTTATATTTATTCTCTATTTCCTCGTGTAAATAATTAATGGAAGAATGTTAAGCACAAACTGGTTTACGGGAAAACAATCAAATATTTTGCACACACAACAACTACGTTGCTTTTAAACCATTCTACTTTAGCCTAAATATTAGGGGTAAATTGTGCATGGCCGCAAATATTCAACCTATCGCGCCTGGCAGCAGAAGGTCGCGAGGTACCACCCAGTTGTCGGTGTCCACCGTGCTGTGCCCGTGACCTTTGTAGTGTGCTGTGATCAGCTTGCAGGTGGCACTGTCGCTGTTCAGCTCTCAGCACTGCTACGGTTGAAGATGCGTGGAACGGTGCCCGTCGCGTTCCACTTCAAAGCTGTCAACTGCAGGAGCTCCGCGGGGTAGGAAACTACCGATAGGCTACTATGTCTTAAGAGACATTTTCTACGCCCATGTAAGTTTCTACTTATTCTACACTTCTCTCACGTCTATTTATGTAGAACAGAAATTATTTGGCTGTAGCCTAATTAACTGGACTTGTTGGCAACAATGTATGAAAACTATGCAAGCGCTGTCGATGGTCACACTCCAATCGATTACAGCACAGCACAGAACATATTTTGTTTTTGTGCACACACAATTAACTTCTGGGAAGGCTTTGTAAGTGCAGCAACGGTTTCGAACAAATTGTGTCTCTATTATGTATTCCCCGTCAGTTGTCTGCGTGGGATGCCTGCTGAATCTCCTCTCTACAGAATAAATGGAGGAGGTGAGGTTGTAGAGTATGTTGCGGATTGCATTTTGCGTAGCCTGCAGTAGTGTCAAAACAGTAGTCTATTGAGTTCTGGTGGATAGACTTGGCCAAGGAAATAATAATTATTATTATAAGTCTAAATAACGAAAGAAGCATTTCTGTGTGTTATTGAAGTTTCTACCTTTGTTCCCCTGTTGCTAATACATGCTACTAATGTAATACTAAATAGCTTCAACGACGTCTTTAAGCAGCCTATTGTAAAGGAAGTAAACAGAACCTCTAACTTTATACCCGAATGGCTGTGATAACTGACTCCGTTCATTTTTCTAATAATAATATTTATTATAATAATTTGTTATTTTGGAGGGGAAAAAACGATGCCACGCTGTTATGTTCGTGTAAACATATAGGCTAGCCTACCTTTTTTGATAAGCTTAAAATGCTCTTTACCAAACCTTTTACAAATTTTAAAACGATTCCCAGTTCCCAGAAATATGTTATTTAACAGTTCTGTAGCCTACACGTTATATTTTGAGTTAATTATATTCGCTATCCTATATCACTGTTTGCGCCTTGCCTTGCTATATGTCCACCTAAATACACGCGGTGTTGCAGAAGCCAGTTTATACATCACTCAATCAATTAGTGAAGTAACTATTTTTGTTTATTTGCACTTATACCTCAGTTTATATTGTTACGCTCTGTAGCTCTGTCAAGGGCAGCCTCGTGCTCTTAAATCAGAGGAACATTTTCAAATGATGTGCATTCTCCTACAACCAGTTGAAAATGTATATATATATATTTGCATATACTGTTGTAAAGCCATATGCCAGAGGCAATTAGCGTAGTGCTTGTTTAAGGCAATTTTCAGATGTTAATCCTGGAATAAGCGCATTAGGCCCAAGCAATCTGGAGAGCCACACAGCAAAGCGCATAAACACGAAGCTAGGCCTTTTCACGTGCCCGTGTCCTCTTCTCAAAACTGTAATGAAAAAAAGGTACGAACTCAAAAAATTTACATTTCATTACCAGTTAAGCAGTGTATCCTACAGTCGAGATAGTGCGTTGATTCATGGTTCTAATTTACTGCAGGTCTACGTCATTTTCTCGCAAAAGATCATGTTTAAAATTATTTCTGCTGTTTTCCAGAAAAAAGCATCCATTGAAAAGCTGCCACTGTCATCTCACTCACATTGACACCCAGTGAGAAATGCAGCAAAACTGGCAATAAATTAGTCGTATAAAGCTATGATGAACTGGATATTATGCTGAAAATTACAATATTGAGGTTTTTTGTTTTAAATGGCAAGCCAGTCTGTTTTTCCCCCAAAGGTCGAAATGCGATGAAAAACATAAGTATCTTGCATGTAGCGTGTCTCCAATATTAGACCGTTGACTGAAAAGTCCGATTTGTGCCGTTACATTTAAGCGAACCCTGTAACGTGGAACTCGTCTTCCAAGCGATTCCCGAGGAGGCCTGTGTGCTTACAAACAATGGGCATCACGTTCATCAATTTCAATTAAACTTTTCCGCACAAAATCACATATTTGTTTGCATTTTTGTGACTCTGTCTTAAACTTAATTGTATAATAATCAATACTCTGTTTACAATAATAATTATAATGTTGCTGTCTTTGTAATATTCACATTCACGTATGTTTTGTCTTGTAAGAAAATATATATTTTTTTCATATCCCTTCTTCTTTCTTTAGATCTTTAATGTGATCTCAGTGTGCATATTCCGGGAAGCAGACAGTGATGCTCTTTTTATATATATATATATATATTTTAGGTCTGAGCAAACTGACATCTCAGATGAGCTGACAGCACAGGTCTCTACTTTGAAAGAAAAACAAAATAATGGAAAAAATAAGTAAGTTTCTGCTGAATATCAATCAATTCAATGCTTTGTTATACCTCTGGTTTTTTTGTGTGTGTTTTTTTTTAGTTGATTTAGTTTCCTGGAAAGAAACGGCATTAATTCCAGGAAAGCAATGTAGTCACCCGCAGTAAAATCAAAGCAGGGTACAGTATTTCAGTTTTCATTATGAATTCTACTTTTTGCACGCTGCTGTGTTATGAGAAACAGAAATCAATAATCAGCATGTTGGTAATGTTCAGACATGTTACTGCATCAGGTCTTTGTCATTAAATGCCTTATCATGATTAAGTGTTGGATTTCACAAGGCTGTACAAAGCATTCATCTTTACTTGCCTTGTTTCGCCTAGTATATTTTGTTGGTCAGCAGGTGAGGAAATATTCAACATAACTGAATCAATATCAGAATATTAGAGGTTGTAAATGTATAGTTTTCCAGGCCAGTTGCCTTGGGGAGCGGGTAGCAGGTTGGTATTGGCAGAAGGAAATTTGCACTTAAGGCTCAAGATCACTGCCTTTCCTGAAAACCGCTGATGGAAGGAATACATTTGAACAACAAAGCAAAGCTTCTGCCGTGTAGCGTACATTAATAGATTATATACAGTCTTTGCTCTAAGAAGAGGCAGTCTAGAGGGGGGAAAAGTTAGAAATAATAGAATTTTTGGTTTTACACAGATTTCACAGTCACCACACACTTCCGCTAAGCCAACTGTAATAAAAAAAAAGAGTTGAGTTGATTGTAGCAAATTAGAAAGTATAGGCTATGTGTGTTTACACAGTACATGTCTTCATTAATCACCTTTAGGGGAATCTTACCTCCAAGATGGCTGTCAGTAGAAGTATTTTAACTGCTGCAATTATGTACTAATCAATTTTGAGGGCTGGGTTTGTGGGCTTGTGTGTGCAAGCAAATGGCTTTGACCCATTCTCAATCCAATAAAACCAGTTAAAACCCAGCATGAAAGGATTCCAAGATGAAAGCCATAAGCGGATGGTTTAGACTAGATTTAGAAGCGGCTTTGTACTTCATACACTCCATGTTCATAAGCATATGTTCACAAGCATATGTTCATAAGCATATGTTCATAAGTATATGTTCATAAGCATATGTTCATAAGCATATGTTCATAAGTATATGTTCATAAGCATATGTTCATAAGCATATGTTCATAAGTATATGTTCATAAGCATATGTTCATAAGCATATGTTCATAAGCATATGTTCATTAGTATATGTTCATAAGCATATGTTCATAAGCATATGTTCATAAGTATATGTTCATAAGCATATGCTCGTGTGCATACTGTATGTGTTCACGCATGTTAATATTCAAAACATAATTTGGGTCACAAAAGAAGAAATGTATTTAATATTGGTAAAATGTGGCTACAACTATAACAGTAATAATAATAATAATAATAATAATACCTCCTGTAGTGCTATGTTTGATGATGATGATGATGATCTTGATGATTAAGTACTTCATCATCATGGTGATGATGAAGATGGTGATGATGATGATTAAGGACTTCATCATCATGGCCCAAACATCACGTGTTCAGTAGATGCTGGTATTAAGACCAGAATATATGTATAAGACCCAAGTATATAAGCAACCATTTGGCCAGTTTAAAGGACACCTGACCTTGAAGGAAGTACTGATACTGTGGGACAGCAGCCAGTGATGTACTGAACAGTCAACAACAGCTCAACAATGTTACTAAATTATAGTCAATTTTATAAATGATGCAATGCAATGCAATTTATTTATTTATTTATTTATGAATTAATTAATTAATCTGTAACTATATCAGAGAGTCACCGTGTGAATATATATGATGAGTTAATTTGATTTAACTGCTTATACTGAATAACAAGATTGGGCAGTGATAACAGTCGTATTTAAATCTAGTCATTCTGAAGTCAATTCACTTTACTAACTGAAATATGAATAGAATTAGAATGACTGACTTTCCTGACTGTTTCAGATACCCAGCATGCCTTGCAGGCGGTGGAGCGACTCCAAGCCAAGCTGAAAGGCAGGGGGGAGGTTCCCATGGAGGTGAAGCTCAGAGCTCTGAAGACAGTTCTCCAAAGCCCGGTCTTCAACCGGATCCTCACCATGCAGATGGCTGGCCTTTTACTCCAGGCCACGGTGAGTGTGCGGAGAAGGTCCTTGCACCTGTCTTTAAATGAGCTCTAACCAAATGCCTGTAATGTCAGTCTAAACACACCATTAGAAAGCGGTGAACTGTGTGTGTGTGTGTGTGTGTGCGCGTCTGTGTCATGATGCAATGAATAGCTGTGCCGTACATTAGTATGTGTATCTGGTAAAACACCTCAGGTAAACGCAGCTGTCAAATTGTATTGAAGCTCCATTTTTCATAAATAAAAATAAAGTGTGCAGACAAAGGAAATCGTTAAATAATCCAAGTGATTTATTTTGCCGATCAGCACATGGCCAATTAGACAATTAAATAATGTACAATTTACTACCGAGCTAGTCAGTTTATAAAGCAGACTCTTAAGACATAATCTAAACTAAAACTAAAGAAACATATATGGACGTGATGTACTTTATGGTCTGAAATAGGGTTCACACCTCGCTGGTGCCGACTTTGGCCAGGAGATACATCAGCCCATGAATACCTGGCCTTTCCATCACTCAATGAGGATTAAGGTTTCACTCCCCCAGGTGTAGATCCTACCTCACTACACACTGTATTGTACCTGTGCAACACTCACGGAATGCCCCGTTAAGTGTGTTTGGTTATTATACGCATACTGTATGTATGAGCATCTTGTTATAGTCACTGACACTACTGTAGTGGGGTCAGAGTTCAGATAGCGTAGATGGAGGACAGCATAACGTTACTTCCCACTGCATTTATACCTCAGCTCTCATAGGTAACGGAAAAGTCTCCTCTTCCTGTGTGTTCATCGGAGATAGCTATATTGCTGTGGCTTATATAGTCGATATTGATAATAAATGAGCGTATAGGAATATACAGCGGTGTTTGAATCCTTTCATTTTGTTCACCACGGCTGCGGACCTCAAGCGCACACACCCATCAGCTATAAACAGAAGCGATACACCTGAAACCACGCAGTTTGGACAGTTAGCTGAATAGTTTCGCTGGTGGACTGCGTAGTGAAAAGTAGAAGGGCCTGGCTTCAGAAGAGCATGCTGGGATTGTGCTCACCTGACAGGATGCCTGTGGATGCTGCTGGGATGGGATGGGTTTTTCCATAGGGCATTTTGGTCTATTGTGAATTAAGGAAAATTAGATGAAGTCAAACAGGAAGCAGGTGTTATTAAGATGAGGTGAACCGTTGTATCAATAAAGACACTCAGCATTAAATTGCTTTTTATATTAATGGATGTTGTGAGATTGTTAAATGAAAATTTGAGCGAAACGTGGTAGCACTATTTTAGATTGAATAATTATATTGTTTGCCTTTGTTAATGTGGTAAATTCAGGCGTTCTTATAATATTACATTTTTCCAGTGCATTGCCACATAACGTCATAGTTTTTTAAGTTTGCATGAATTGTTCTTGATCTCTTTTGAGCACTGAGAAAGCTCCCTCCACCGTTTCCGGAATACAAAAATAAAATAATGTTTGAAGTAAACTCCCTGGACAGAACAAAAAAGGACATAGACATTTTTAAATTCCAACTGTCAGTGAGTAAGACTGAGCTTACTCAAAGCAATTCAAAACCGCTTGCTGACTAATTTAAGCCGGAGCTGTCATAAACAAAGGTGCAGTTTGGGGTTTTGTTTCTTTTTGAGAGTGGTGGGTTCGGCAAGTCTAGCTTTCCGAACTCTGTCTGGGAGTTACTATAGCAACGGACTGCTCCGCGAACTGCGGGAGAGGCACGATTCTTTAAATGCGCAAGAAGCCAAACTGGAATGTTAATCTGTTTGCCCGGTGAAAAGCAGTCACAAGCGGCAGGATCACTCACGGACCACAACTTTCATGGTTCTTGTTTTCAAAAGAGCTTTAAGACAGCATTTCATTGCAATGATGCCCCTTTAATCATTACTAATTCGTACTGAAGGCAGGTACGGTCTCATACACAGGGCTGGCACTGGCAGCGTAGTACGGTGGCTAGGCTAGGTAACTCAGAGGCAAGGCGTTGTACCCCTGAGCAACGTATTTACATATTTCAATACTGAAAAGTATTTCAGTAAAATATCCAGCTGCCTCAATGGATTATATGTAAAAAATATATAAGCTGTGCAAGCTGTACCGGATGAGAGCATGTGTTAAAAATGTTTATTTTTAATATATATATATATATAGGGGAAGACAGAACGGGTGTCATCGTGTGTGAACAGCGGCCTGTCTCAGACTACGTCGTCCATCCTGCAAGTCCTGCCTCACAGTGACTCATACGAGTCAGCTCTGCTCAACAGCAGCCGCGAGGCGCTCCTGAGCTCTCCTGCTGCGTCGGTCTCCAGCAGCGACCTGACAGCCGGCCCGCTCCAGCTCGTCCTTCAGGCTACGGCTCAGGTGTGTGACAGAGCGTCGCCACGACGCCACAGAAAACATGCTGAAAGTACACTTTTCCTGGGAGTCCGTGGGCTGCTTGTTTTCTCGCTTGCTTGCTTGCTTGTTTTTCTAAAAGCGGCTCAATGTAGCAGTGCCACGTATAGTAGGCCTAGTCGATTCACCGCCCAGAATAAAATAAAAATAAAAAAAACGTCTTTACAATAATACTTTTTTCACTGAGGAAACTTATGCATGATTGTCCCTGAGAGATTATGCAGTAGGGAGAGATTGCAATTGCATTTGCTCTGTGCCGTAAAGATAACAAAACAGTATTTTTCTGTCAATATTTCCCTGTTCTGTTTACAGGGTCGCTATGTGACACAAGTCGAGCTCCTGAAGCCGGTCTCTGGCGAGCTTGGCTTCAGTTTGGCATCTGTGAAGAGTGAAAATGGTGAGGAAACGGGCATATTTGTTCAGGAGATACTGCCGGGCAGCTTCATGCATTGGTAAGCAATCCCTGTAATGAGAACAGGCATTTAGATGGAAGCGCAATTATGCATTTGCTTCTTGGCATTTAGTCCTGTTTATTTATTATCTAGCACATTATTCAAATATCTAGTGTTTGTGGAGTCGTGGTCTTACTGATGTTATATGCAGTATGCCTACAGTATGTGTTTTTTAATTATAATTTTTTTAATTTGGTATCCAATCCCAACAAAATTTGGAATTATATACACCCACTGCTGTCGGCTCGGGAGACAGAACATAACTCATGGTTCTCCTCCAGAACACGCGGTGCCAGCCAGCTGCTTCTTTTCACACCGTAGCCACAAGCTACGCACACGCAATCACACGCATGCGCAGAGAGCAAGCCACGTGCACCTATACGGCCAACAGGGGTCCAACAGCCCTCCCCTATATCTCTTGAGTATACGCAAAGATAATTGCGCGCCACCGTTGCACTGGCATTCCATCCAAAACCACGGTGTTCACTTGTGCGCTGCAAGCGGTGCTTTTACCGAGTGAGCTACCCAGCAGCCCTGTGTGTGTGTTGTCATATAAAATGTCTCATGGAGGTCAAGTAGGATGTACAACAAACAGTGGAATCAAGAACGTTGGTGCCATAGTTGGCCACAGAGAAACACTTTTCAGTGTCACCTGTTTAGGGCCATGAAAAACTGGACTGTTTCATTGTATTTCCAACAACATAATGCGCAAAGATAACAATGATGAGGCAGATCATTAGATTATTTGAATATTTAAGCATGAGGTCACTAACCTATTATTCAGAGTAAAATTCAGTACTAAAATCAATAGAAGAAAAAAAAATTCATTGTTTTTTATCAAAATTCTGGAAGTACTGGAGTTCTGTACCGTCAGGGGGGGGGGGGGGTAGACCTAGATTATTCTACTATTATATTTGCAAACCAAATCATATCAGAATGTCACATTGATCAAAATACGCATCCTTATTACAAAATGTTTGACTACATTACTCTTATAAGAACATTGTGGCATTAGCATATAGATGAATTTCAAACAGCTGCACATTAAAGTGGTTGGCAAAAGCCAGCATGCTTTCAAAACACATCAGAGGATATGGGAACATCCTGAAGTCTCCTTCCAGAAAGTCACCGTTACACTGTCGGACTGCACTCAGAGAGATTCCTTTAGATATCATTGTACTGCTGTTGAATATTGACACTGCATTACAAAGACCAGACACAAGCCATTAGGCCAGTTGCAAAGAAAATAAGGACTCACATATGGATTCACCCAGACCCATTACAATATAGTATTTGGTATTTATACAAATTCTTAATACATATTTTTAACCCTCTGAGATGTAAGATGACAAATATGTGTTTGGACATTCTACCTGGACATTGTAATGCTGATGTAACGATCACCGCTGGTAATGAAAGCAACGTTCTAGAATTTTGTAAAAACATTCTAAAAAACCTACTCTTCAAAGGGTTAATGTTCTGTTGCCAATAGTCGACAGCTACTGGAGAAGTTACTGACCATTTCCAAGCTCCTAGAATTGAATTTTATAGCTGTGGAATCGTAGACAGCTTCAGGGTTAGAATTTAACTTCTGGACATGCAAAATGGATAGTCGTGAAGAATTACTACAGTGTAAAAAAAAATGTAAAGTGTAAAAATATGCGAGCTTTCGTTGAAGAACACAGGTAATCACAAAAAGGCAGTGGATGAAGAACGTAGTTCCTAGAACACTAAGCAATCTGACCGATGTGAGGAGAACCTGCGTTGCCTGTAAGATCCCTGCTACAATAACGCCTTTTGCTTCGTGGTTCACAGGGACAGGAGTCTGAAGGAGGCCGATCAGATCTTGGCCATCGATGGGCAGCCGCTGGATCAGACCGTCTCTTTGCAGCAGGCTGTGGACATGCTGCAGAATGCATCGGAAAGGGTCCAGCTTACCGTGGCCACAGGCCTAATCCCAGAGCTGGATAGCCCCGTGGTGTCCGTCAAGCAGTTCTCAGCCAATACCCTCCCGCCATATCAAACCACGGTGACGCCCCTTGGCTTTTTGCACCCACATTCACTAACAAAGCAAATCCTTTACTTAGTCCACTTGCACTGTATTATCTTAATTTCATTTCACTAGCAGTTCCAAGCTCAAATTGTATTTTTATGTCATTACATTACATTAATTTATTAATTTGTATCCAGAGCGAATTCCATTGTAAAAGAACATTTCCAGACAAGCAAGTATACATGCAACGTCATTAAAGCACTAATGTAAAATATCTACGGTAACTAAGAACCAAATTACAAATCCTGACGTAGAAGCATAATGATTATGATGTTTACATTTTCCTCATTTGATTTGTAAATCTGACACACTGCTTTAGCTCCTGAGCTTTCAAAGGGAAAAAAATTCCCTTTGACCTTAGAAAAGACAGCATGGATCATTAGCTCCATTTCAATTCAGTCAATTCAGGATATGAACTGAAATTCAATGAATTCATTGAACAATCCTAATGGAACATTATGGACACTTTTCAGTTTGTGAAATCAATGGTTAGTTTCCTGTGTTGACGGTAATGAAATTAAATGAAACCTGACAGTGGTCATCCTGTGAAGTACATCTCCTCACGTACAGCTGTGACAGTGAAGCTACTGTACGGTTCTGCCGATGCCATTTCTCTTCCTTTTTAAAAGATCCCTGGTGGTAAAACCTCTCCTCGTAATTACGTAAGTCACAGATAAAGGTCTATCTATTGTTATCATGCTTGACTGGGCCCTGTCCTTCTGCAGAACCAGAGAGAGAAGATGGAGGTCATAGAGCTGCATAACAATGGTACCAGCCTGGGGTTCGGCATCGTGGGGAATAAGCCCAGCGGGGTTGTGGTAAAAAGCATACTGCCTGGGGGGATAGCCGATAAGGTACGTGGAGAAATCCCTTCCCGCAACTTTAGATAATTGCCTACCCATGATCCCACATCCACAATATGAATACCGTTTTAAACCTGGTGTTGCCAGGGAGCTGGTTTTGTAAAATCTCATTGTACTTTTCATCCAATCATGAGGGAGAAACATTCTGGCAAGACGGGGGTTTATTTTTCCAAAGCACATTGGCGGTCCGTACTTTTAATCCCCTATATGGGTATGCTAAAGTAATAAAAGAAATGTGACCTATATTAAGGTCTTGCTTTTTTTTATTCCCCAGTTGATTAATTCAATTGAACTGTACCCCTTCCAGCGAGCATCAGTTCACTCAACATTTCATAGTTAGATAATAAGAAAACTCACATCTCCAAAAATGTAATTCTCAGGAACACAACAGAAAGTTCCTATATTTTATCACATAACAGCCCAACATTTGAGTTTACTCGGATGGAGAGCTGCATTCATTCCTTTAGTTGTTGACAGCATGCAGAGCTGGATGAGTATATTGAATATGCTTACAAAAGAGTGAGCCATGGATGTTTTTACAGGAAACATATTATATACAATTGTGCGGGGTGAGGGGAAAGGGATTCCCCTCACCCCGCAAAGGGATTATTGGCAAATTTACGATGGCGACGTGGGTGCAATGTGCCCCCTCCAGGATGGTAGGCTGTGCAGTGGGGACCACATCCTAAAGATCGGGGACACAGAGGTATTAGGGATGAGCAGTGAACAGGTGGCCCAGGTGCTGCAGCTGTGCGGAAACAGGGTCAAGCTGGTCATCTGCAGGGGAATCCCGGACGAGACCCCCAGCCCCATTCTGACTGTGGACCCAGACGCCAAGCCACAGGTGATGTTGCAAAGCCTGGTTTTTATATTTCATAACTCATGTGAAGTTATGTCTGCAAAACGAAGGTTCTCCGCTAATTACCACATATACCTTCTGTTGTCATACAGCATATTTGGTTTTTCATTAATATCCAGTTTTATTTGATGAATAGGCCAGGGCTATTTTTAAGAGGTTTGGTATTTGGCAAGAGTATGGTATCCTGACATTGAAAGCTAGGCCAATAGACTAATACAAATCATTTATAGCTTATTGATTTCTTAGCAAAGATTTAAAAAAAATTAAAAAAACACTGTAAGTGTCTTTTTGTCATAAATGGAAGATTGTGGAGTGAAATTATCCCACTGTGCTGGAACGCTGTTCAGTTGACAGGGTGTCATTTGTACCTCCATGTGGAATGGTGTGTCTGCATGTGGAATCAGGAGAATTCAGAATGACTGGCCAGCTCCCTGCTAGCGCTGCCTCAACCCAAGCCAGCCCACCATTTTCTGATTCTCATTGTAGGGTTGTGGAGATGAAGAGAAGGAAGCATTTGATGTGGAGCTCACCAAAAATGCTCACGGATTAGGGATAACGATCGCCGGTTATATTGGGGAGAAAGACTCTGGTAAAACTGTCCATTTCTTTTCTATATGTCAGACGAACGAAACCTATGCCTTTAAATGCCTAAATATCTAATATTCTTCTTCTTCTTCTGCTTTTATTATTATTATTATTATTATTATTATTGGAAGTAGTGGTAGTAATATACTTGAGGGGGGTACAAAACATAAATTTTTACATCAGTCCATGTTCCAGATTTAGGAGAGTTCCGGGTTTTACTCAGCTTACTTTGTGTAGTTACCCAGTTAACTCAGTAGTACTGCTCAGTGCAACACCCCCCTGTACTGTGCAGCTGCCCTTATATTGAGCACAGGCATTCATGAAGATTACAGTGAAGCAAGTCTGTGAATATACAACAGGTTTATAGTGTCATAGAGTGTCATTTACCCCAATGGTGTGTGCTTCTTGATACAGAACCTTCCGGAATCTTTGTGAAAAGCATAATAAAGGATAGTGCTGTTGAACTTGACGGCCGTATCCATGTTGGTGACCAGATCATAGCCGTGAGTATTTTTTTTTTTTCACAGAATGTTGCTTTCTACTGTCCCCTATGCTCACTCACTCTTGAATTCATAGATTTGATTTCCATACAAAGTTGTATTAATTTCCCCATTCAATTGTAAATGATTATCTCACTGTGGATAATTTGTGGACAAAAAAAAAAAACCAGAGGGTTCATGAGTGAGTGAGAGAGCGAGAGAATGGCATTAGATAATTGCAGATTTGATGATTCATTTGATTATTTTTTCAGAAGTATTAATTATACGCATTACATTGAGATAATTAGAATTAGTGGTTCTGACAAGGTTTAACATTTCAATTGTTGACCCACTCAAGCCTAATTAAAAACTGGAGAATAATTTCCTGCTCGTTTTGAATATTAAACAAACTATGCTAATATACACTGATATCCCATTTTTACAATTATTAACTGTTTTTTATTAGTTTTTTATTTTGTTTGTTTTTTATTTTTGGTTATCGTTCATCTGACAGAAGGTCCAACCAATTCCTTTCATAATGTTACAATAATGTTTTTATTTTTATTTAGATTAACATGACTCTCTATTTTAGGGTTATTGTTTATAATTATTGTGTGTGTGTGTGTGTGTGCACATGCCTGTGTGTGTATGTGTGTGTGTGTGTGCATTTTTGTGTTCTTGTGTTCATTTGCTATGCCCACATGGGTATGTGCGGGGGTACACGTATGTGTGTGTGTGTGTATGTGTGTGTATGTGTGTGTATGCGTGTGTGTTTGTGTGTGTGTGTGTGTGTGTGTTTGTGTGTGTGTGTATGCGTGTTTGTGTGTGTGTGTATGCGTGTGTGTGTGTGTGTGTGTGTGTGTGTGTGTGTGTATTTGTGTGTGTGTACGTACATGTGTATGTTCACCCCCGCAGGTGGATGGAACTAACATCCAGGGCTACAGCAACGAGCAGGCGGTGGAGTTCCTGAGAAACACGGGGCAGTCTGTTTCCCTGGAGCTTCTGCATTGGGGCTTCCAGCCAGGGGGGGCACCGACGTTATCGGCCCCAGTCACGGTGCATCGGGACCAGCCGCCGCCAGACAGGAAGGGCCTCCCCGTGCACATGATGAGAATGGACACCGTACGAGGTACAGCATCCAGGAACCGCCAGTTTAGTTGTAATCACCCACGAGGGTGTGGGCCCCATTCTGACGACATAGATGCTAGCACAAGCACTACTACCACAGGTAGAAGGCGTGTGTCTGAAAAGACGCTCGTCTGAATCAGCTTTCTGTATTTTAACAAATACACGCAGCACTGCAAATGAGGGGCGGGGTTTAGCGCAAGTATGGGTTAAAGGCGTGGCTCTGCCAAGGGACCGATCTTTCCCCAACCCTATTTTGACCACTTAACTGCTAGCACAAGCGCTACCACAGACGTGTATCTGAAAAGATGCTTGTCTGAATCAGCTTTCTGTATTTTAACTATGCAAATACACAGAGGGAGTATTTGGTATTACAGAGAGTAAGGGGCCGGGGTTTTCAGTGAGTAGGGGTTGAAGGCGTGGCTCTCCCAAGGGACCGTTTTTTCCCCAAGCCATCCACCCAGCGCTGGCGCTGACGCTGGTCCGAGCAGGAGCGCGACCGATTCAGAATCAAAGACCTGGAGCAGGAGCGCGACCGACTCAGAATCAAAGACCTGGAGCAGGAGCGCGACCGACCCAGAATCAAAGACCTGGAGCAGGAGCACGACCGACTCAGAATCAAAGACCTGGAGCAGGAGCGCGACCGATTCAGAATCAAAGACCTGGAGCAGGAGCGCGACCGACTCAGAATCAAAGACCTGGAGCAGGAGCGCGACCGACTCAGAATCAAAGACCTGGAGCAGGAGCGCGACCGACTCAGAATCAAAGACCTGGAGCAGGAGCGCGACCGACTCAGAATCAAAGACCTGGAGCAGGAGCGCGACCGACTCAGAATCAATGATCTAATGAACAGAGTCATCAAGGCGCTGCTTGACTTCAGGGCAAGGAAGTGAACAGTTGCTTGTTAGAAATTCAGTAGCAAGTAAAGGGGACCCTCTTCATCATCTACAGCGATTTGGGCTGCATCAAACCCCATATCTGAGCATGCACATCAAAGATATATATAAATATATACAATATGTGTGTGTGACAAATAGGAGTGCCTTTTTAACAGGAGGGGATTGGCTTTACTCCATTTCTAAGGTGTTTATGCTTGTCATTCAATCAGTAACACTGCATTGAATCATTTGTGAAAAAGTATCACAAGGTTGTTCTGAGGAACACAAATAAATGGTATAAATGTAAGGTGATTGTGCTAAACTGCGCTAAAATTAGATTGTATGCACAGGAATGTAGAGGAATGTAAAATGGAGATTTGAATATCTGATTTACTGTCAATGTCATATAGTATATTCTATATACAGTATATGCACCAGTTTTGATTTACATATATAGTATATACACCAGTTTTGATTTACATATACAGTATATACACCAGTTTTGATTTACATATATAGTATATGCACCAGTTTTGATTTACATATACAGTATATACACCAGTTTTGATTTACATATATAGTATATACACCAGTTTTGATTTACATATACAGTATATGCACCAGTTTTGATTTACATATATAGTATATACACCAGTTTTGATTTACATATACAGTATATGCACCAGTTTTGATTTACATATACAGTATATACACCAGTTTTGATTTACATATATAGTATATGCACCAGTTTTGATTTACATATACAGTATATACACCAGTTTTGATTTACATATATAGTATATACACCAGTTTTGATTTACATATACAGTATATGCACCAGTTTTGATTTACATATACAGTATATGCACCAGTTTTGATTTACATATATAGTATATACACCAGTTTTGATTTACATATACAGTATATGCACCAGTTTTGATTTACATATATAGTATATACACCAGTTTTGATTTACATATACAGTATATGCACCAGTTTTGATTTACATATACAGTATATGCACCAGTTTTGATTTACATATATAGTATATACACCAGTTTTGATTTACATATACAGTATATGCACCAGTTTTGATTTACATATACAGTATATACACCAGTTTTGATTTACATATATAGTATATACACCAGTTTTGATTTACATATACAGTATATGCACCAGTTTTGATTTACATATATAGTATATACACCAGTTTTGATTTACATATACAGTATATGCACCAGTTTTGATTTACATATACAGTATATGCACCAGTTTTGATTTACATATATAGTATATACACCAGTTTTGATTTACATATACAGTATATGCACCAGTTTTGATTTACATATACAGTATATGCACCAGTTTTGATTTACATATATAGTATATACACCAGTTTTGATTTACATATACAGTATATGCACCAGTTTTGATTTACATATACAGTATATGCACCAGTTTTGATTTACATATATAGTATATACACCAGTTTTGATTTACATATACAGTATATGCACCAGTTTTGATTTACATATACAGTATATACACCAGTTTTGATTTACATATATAGTATATACACCAGTTTTGATTTACATATACAGTATATGCACCAGTTTTGATTTACATATATAGTATATACACCAGTTTTGATTTACATATACAGTATATGCACCAGTTTTGATTTACATATACAGTATATACACCAGTTTTGATTTACATATATAGTATATGCACCAGTTTTGATTTACATATACAGTATATACACCAGTTTTGATTTACATATATAGTATATACACCAGTTTTGATTTACATATACAGTATATGCACCAGTTTTGATTTACATATACAGTATATGCACCAGTTTTGATTTACATATATAGTATATACACCAGTTTTGATTTACATATACAGTATATGCACCAGTTTTGATTTACATATACAGTATATGCACCAGTTTTGATTTACATATACAGTATATACACCAGTTTTGATTTGCTGTACTTTTATTCACTTGTATGTTCAGCTCCGTAGGTGACACGGTAAAGTTTGAAGTATAAATTGGCCTGGGTTTATATGGCGTTATGGATGGGTTCTGAAACGGGGTTCGTCGTCAGCTTCCACAACTGACAGTGCGGGTGGATTATTCGGGGAGTGTTTTTCTTTGGGTTTGTTTTTGTTTTGTTTGATTGTTTTAATATAATTACATTTTTAAGGACCGAAGTTGACTGAGGCTGAAGAGGAGAAATTGAAGAAGAAATGGGAGAACACACTTGGCCTCAGTAATGAAATTGTGGTATGAAAAAGAACTTCTGTCACTCATTTTAATACATTTGAATTAATTTCTTGTTTTTTATTGTCAAATTTGTTTAATATTCCTTAAGTAATTACATTGTTATTGTTTCCTTTGAATGTATTAGTTACATCCATACAATTTGTCATGCAGTGTAAATTTTACATGTATATAATACAGAATATATTTGAATATGTTTATTCGTTTTTAGTAATGGTGTTTTTGTGTTGGTTTTATTCCTGTAACTTTAAAGTATCCATTCTCAGCCAGCAGAATAATTCCACATGGTCACAGGGGAAATGTTAGCTTGCTGGCCTGATTTCTGGCAGATGATCAGTCTTTCTGTAGCATAAGGGGAAAAGGTGCATTTTTTGTGGGGGGGGGGTGTTGGCCTGGTGTGATTGGCGTTAATCAGTGCCCCCCCCCCCCCCCCCCCCCCGTGGCCCCAGATCGCCCAGGTTGAGAAGTTCAGCGAGTGCAGTGGCCTGGGCATCAGTTTGGAGGCCAGAGCCAGCCAATCGGGACACCACTACATCTGCTCCGTTCTTCCAGAGGGGCCAATCGGACGGAGCGGGAGAATCATCGCCGGGGATCAGCTGCTTGAGGTAAACGCCGCACACAGCAGACAGACAGCTTCGTACTCAAAAATACGTACAGGAAATAGATGACGTGGCATTGTTGTCACTGTGGTGAGGAGTCTGTTTGCAGGTTTGCAATAAGGGGACTTGTGTATGGACTATGAAATATGAATATGAATATGAAAAAATATCACATGGTAGAACAGTTTTGATATTGTAGCGGAAACTCTAATACTGCCCACTAGAGGAGGATTTTATTATTGGTGTTTATTGCATAATTAACATGACATCTTTCACCAATCAGCAGTGCAACTTTTAAGTATCCATAATGGCCAGACATCCCGCGCAAATCCAGCGTTTTTGTGTTTACAAACGACATACTTTACATTTAAAAAAAGCTCTATATTTTTCTGTATATGCATTTTTTGAATTAATTTTGAATTCATTAACAATGTTATTAAACAAACATTTGGGAGGGAAATTTTCAGCCAACCCCTTTGCATGATTACCTTACACCGCCTATATCGGATTTCCCTGCAGCCATAAATAGCCACGCGCCTCTTCTCTGTCGTCAGCTGTTTCCAACACCCCCCCTCCCCCCCCTTCTACACCTTTATTCCATGTTGTATTCTCTCCCCGTGTCACTGATGTTAAAATGGGAGGGGTCAACAACCTCATCCAATAGCTGGGTGTGACCCCGCCCCCACACTCCATATCAAATGTATCAATGCAGTTCACAGCATGCATTAATTAAGAGACCCTTACAAATGCATAGCTGCTGTATGGAAATGTATTCTACTGAATTTAGCAAATTGCAGTGAAGAATATAATATATTTCAAAGAACACAATAACAACCTTTGCAGAAAATTCCCCAAAAAGTTCCAATTGTTTTTAATACAAACCTAGAACAAGGGTGTTAGAATTATAGTCAAAGTAATCTAATAAATGTAATCTAGTTAACTGAAGGATTAAAATAATATCTGCAATGCAAATGCGTATTCTAATTATCACATACAGTGTTAATTCAATATGCATATCTAACATGATATATCTATGACATCTCCCTCTGTGTTTAGCCTGTGAGCTAAAGCAGCTTTACTGCCTTGTGTTGGCACAGGTCAATGGGATCTCCCTCATTGGAGAGACTCATAAGGAGGTGGTGAGCATTCTGAAGGAGCTACCTGTGTATGTTTACATGGCATGCTGTCGCCCCGCCCAGACCGTGCTGAGTGACAGCAGAGTTGACCAATCCAGATTGAGAGCATCAAAAGCTATGTCCTCGACCAAGGTATGTCTGTCCATCCAAAGCACTGCTCTCAGCTTAGCATCGATGCATTTTTTTTGAAGTACATTTTCTCTAAGAGCTATGGCTTCATAAGTGATGTGACAAAATACAATTGTATGCCGTGTAGACACATTTTTATCCTTCTTTCTTATCGAGAATGCTTGAATTGCTTCTTGAGATATTGAGGGAATATACTGAAAGGAAGGCACTTATATCTTTCATATTCATTCACTCATCTTTAAATAAAAAAATCTGTATGCAGTCTCTGTCTAATGGAGTGGGTGGTTCTCTTCAACATTTATCATGTTAGGGAGCTTGATTCTGAGCAGAAGAACTTTGATATCATCAGTCCACACACAGCACAGCAGGGGCGATGCAACACAAGTGTTAACAAATGAAAAAAGAGCAACTTTATTCCACAGGAAGACACACATGATTAATGCAACCGAAACTGAGGCAAATTGATGAAACTGGCAACTAAGTCACATACAGAACTGTGTGCATGTGTGTGTGTGTGTGTGTGTGTGTGTGTGTTTATGATGCATATGTGTGTGTGTGTGTGTGTTTATGATGCATATGTGTGTGCATGTTTATGTGTGTGTGTGTGTGTGTGTGTGTGCGTGCATGCAAGCGTGTGTGTGTGTGTGTTTATGATGTGTGTGCATGTTTATGTGTGTGTGTGTGTGTGTGTGTGCGTGCATGCAAGCTTGTGTGTGTGTGTTTATGATGTGGGTGTGCATGTTTATGTGTGTGTTTGTGTGTGTTTATGATGTGGGTGTGCATGTTTGTGTGTGTGTGTGTGTGTGTGTGTGTGTGTGTGCGTTTTTGCGGGATGCATGAATGTGTCTGCGTGTATGTGCAGTAGATTTTTCATAGTCTATAATCCCGTCCTTAAGGTACAAGGAGAGCTGGAAGACTGCATTGTGTACCGTGAAGGAAGTGACACTTTGAAAGAGCACATGCCGGAAGAGTCCCCAGGGTCTCCTCTGGCCATGTGGGAAACCGAGATACAGGTTATCACGTTGGAAAAGGGGGATGCTGGACTTGGCTTCAGTATCTTAGATTATCAGGTGTGTGGATAAGAAATGGAGCCCTTTAATGAACCAATGGGAGGAGGAATGAATTACGTTAAATATCATTGTGTAATCATTCAATCAATTTTTTATTTTTTATCATGTGTAGTAGCAAGAGCTAAATTGAACCCAACTGTCCTTAACAATTACTTCCTTCTACGGTATCAAATGGGAAACAATTTTCCAGAAGCATGCAGTTGCATTGTGGAAAGTTTTCTCCTTTTTCAAGTCTCTTAATTCATGTAATAATTATTATGAACTAAAACTATATTATCATTATTATTAAGTACAACCACCAGGGTTGTGAATTAAAAAAAAAAGATAAAACACCCCTTTATTGTGAAGGCTCTGAGGAGAGTCTTTGGTAAAGTGAGCCATCGCATGCCACGTGATCCGCGCTCCGCTTATAGACGGATATCTACCTATTGTTGAAGCCTGTCATGCTGGTTGCGTCGTTTTGATCCCCGTCTCTGTGTGGCGTGTGTCGGCCAGCAAATTGAGTGCTGTAACGTGTCACCTGTCACAGGACCCGCTGGACCCAGCGAAGACGGTGACAGTAATCCGCTCCTTGGTGCCTGGCGGGGCGGCAGACCTGGACGGCCGTCTCCTCCCGGGAGACCGTCTGATGTTCGTCAACAACACCGACCTGCAGAGCGCCAGTCTGGACGACGCTGTGCAGGCGCTGAAGGGGCCGGCCTTCGGCACCGTGCAGATCGGCGTGGCCAAACCTTTGCCCGTAAGGAACTTAATCGCAATATTTGTGCCTAAAATGCAACAGATGCGCGTGCGATTTCTGCATTGTCTTTCTTTGTGTGCGTTTGTTGTGTGCCTGCGGCTTAGCAACCGTTAGCGAAGAGTCTGGTTACAGCCGGCCTGAATTTTTCATGCCGAGGGACTCGGAACGAATTTGTGGCACAGTGTCAAATTCTAGCCGGCTCAGTTCAGGAATTACTTGTAGCAGTCTTGCATTCGTTGCTCGACATCCTTACTCCTTTCATTTCGAGGCAAATTGTTCAATTTGCTGAAGGTCACGGTGCTTTTTGTTAGAAAGATGTAGGTTCAGGCCTCATTGTTTTGCATTGGGCGTTCCTCACTTTCAAGAAATTGATTTGTGTTGGATTCAATTTGCACGGTGACATGCGTTGCATACATTAGTTAGAACAACCCTTTCCTAGAAGATTCTACAGTGTCTGCTTAAACATTGGTTGTGAAAAGTTTGCCTTGATATATTAGTGGATTTTTCCACCCCACCAATACATAATATTCAGATTTGTATTTTTGCTGTTAGAATAATACCTGGGCAACATGAGCAAAAATAAATTAAACAAAAATTAATAAAATTAAGTTATTATAATTTGAATTGATTAACATTAAATTTGGTCATTCAAATGTTAATGAATAACACGAAAGAGCGCGCCGGTTTTTAATAGCATGCTAAACAAGCAAGCCTGTTTTCAATAACAGGCTAAAAGGTCTTCCAGATACATTAGCTCCACCCCCACAAAAAAACCTGTCTTCCACAAAGGACTTCACTTTCAGCACCATATGGCCAGGATGGCAGAATTCTCACCCATACTGAATTGGTAGTAGCTTGCGAAGGTTATGCGACCAGACTGATGAATGTCTTTTAGCTTTGGCTGTGGTGTTGATATTGGCATTCATGCCGAGCATTGCTCTAATGCTGTAGGTAAATCCGTGTTGACATTGCAGCTGTGTTGAAAGAAACACTGAAATATTATCTTATGTTGCCTTAGGGGAGTATTGCTCACATATCATCACAGCAGATGTTTTTTCTGCCATTAATATTTATTATTTATTTGCTTGATGTTTCCAGATGGACTACTATGATCTAGACATAATGAATGAGAAGACGTTTGATTGTTACCACGACAACACCCAGGCAGCCATGCTGGCTCCACATGGCAACAACAGCACCGGACACAAGGTATTCAGCTTAATAATTTTGCACAGAATTAATCTCAAGTTTTCCTGATAACAAGCATTGCAATGAGAAATTTGAGTATCTGCAAGTACAATATCTGTGAATGGAAAACAATTGCAAACAATCAGACACAATCGAAATGTCCTTTATTTTTATGCCATCATTTTTTATATTGGGTGTAAGCTCATTTGGGGAGGGGGTGACCTGTGCGCATGCTGGCATACGACACTGTTCCAGATATGCGTGTTTCTTGTTTTCTTAAACTGCAGGAATAGTTTGTGCATGGTGGTACAAGTCCATCAGTACTTCAAAATGACATTATCCAGTTTTAACCCTTTGAAGAGGAGGCTTTTTGGAATGTTTGTTTTCTTCCAAGAAAGCACCGACTTAGAATTCTCTCGTGTTCCTCTTTTATCGATGTATTATCTGCCATATTTAGTGTGTGCTTTAAAACGATTAATTTGGGTGAGGTCCCGAAAAATGAATGGGAGTGAATGGGGACCCATGACAACCGGGACTACCGGGGACTACAGCAGGGACATCTGACGTTGCTGGTATTCACGCGATGCAAATATAATGGGGTAGGCTCCACAAAATGAGTTCTGTCACACGAAGGTGAAATATCCCTTTAAAGGGTTGAAATGAGTTTTCAGAGGAAAGACGAGGCAAGAGAAGAGGATGTGATTCTGCATTAGGGCTTCCGTATGACTTTAAATTGTCTCCCTCTCCTGCTGAAACAGGAGGCTATAGGCCAGGAGAGCAGTACCCAAAGGGGGGCCACTGTTTAGTCATACATACATTGCGGGGTGTTTTTCTTCCATTAGACTGCCATGCCTGAAATGTAATGGATCTTGGATCCATTATAGATGCTGTAGATGCAAGACTAGGAGAAGGTTCTCCGGGCGTTCTCCAGTTTAACTGATTTCCGCTGTCTATATCATATTTATTTATATATGATAATATGCTGTACCCTAAGGTAAATAAAAGCATAAGGGAACACACACACACACACACACACGCTTGCACGCACACGCACACACACACACACACACACACACACACACACATTAATGTGTATAATTTTACCTGTGCATGACATAATTGTTTTTTATTTGGAATGCTGCCTTAAGCTGCAGTTCATAGATTTTACGCATCTTAAATCACTTAAATATACTCTTAAATATACTCTTAAATATACTCTTAAATATACTCTTAAATAGATGTAGAAACCCCCGAACAATAGACTGACCAGTCAACCGAATACAATATGAAACAATTAGCTGAGGTAGAAGGTCAAAATATTAATGAAATTAGACAAACGCGTGTGTCTTAGAACCGTTGCTAATTAATACCATGTGGGAATATTAGTTTAATATAAAGAAGGGAGAGCAGCATTAATATCCATTTCCAAAATAAGCAAAGGACACTGACGTGGAGATTATTGTTCAGAAATCCAGTGTAGGGGAAAAAAACAACAACAAAAAACAATGGAATACTGATGCTATGCTTGTTAGCTCATTTATTAAATTGTTTCTAGCTTTATAATGCAAGTAAAAATTCAGCTCGGTAAAATGATGTCACTTTCAAAGTTTCAAATATTCTCAAATAGACTTTCATTCCTGATGCGTTTGTATCTCAGTGTTTCTGCTTTAGAACGGCTAACTGGAAAACCAAACCATGGACCGTCAAGCAAGCCCAGGTCTTCACCCCGTAGCATTACGTTTCCGAATCATGTTCAAGGCAATTTTTCTGATTATGAATTCAATTCAATTCAATTTTATTTGTATAGCGCTTTTTACAGAGAACTATGATAAAGATGCTGCACAGAGAAAACAAGACCTGAACCCCCAAAAATGACTATGGCTATAATTTGTACTGTTCAGTTGGTACATGGAACAGGCTTGGCTCAGACATTAAAGACATTGCTCAAAGCAGCCTCCAGGTTCTCATATCACAAGTGGAAAATAACCGAACGTTGCAATGTGGTTTCTGCTTCTCAAATATGGCCTTTTTATTTCTGTCTCTGAAAATGGAACATTTTCTAAGTAAATCTCTCGCAATGCTGAGGTATCTGACTCCGCTCTCTCCCACCCCCTCACATCTGGTCCTCCACCAGCCCTGAAAAAAATAAAACAAAAAAATAAATAAAATAGAAATAGGGCCAGGGCTGAAGCACTCGTATATTACTTTTATTGTTATGCGTGCGATAATGGAAGGATCTGCAGAGTGATTCATGGCTATGCAGTCGAGTCTTGAATGCATCATATCTAAGGAGCAGAAACTGCTTTCAGCCTCCACGAATCCTCCAGGATGGGAGTTATTACGGTTGGAGATATTCCCCACTGGCCAGTAATGCCCGCTGAATGGCTCATTACTCGGAGTGAGATGTGACGAATAAAATGAATTAATTTTCAGTTTGGGTAATTGCGGTTCTAATCGACTGTAACCCTGACACTACAGTATGGTTTGTTTTATGTAGCGGAGTGCGCATGCAGACATGTTTGCGAACCCCCTCGTTGGCCGTGTCGGAATTTTGCTGATGAGGCGCTGCCTGCATCCCCCCCCCCCCCCCCGAAGGAAAACCAATCACGTTCTCTCAGCCTTGGAGACCTCGGGTCCGATGTTGCCATGGCGAGCCAGGCAGCTCGGGCCTGGCGGTGGCTCGGGGGTTTCTGGCACCGAGCGCTGAAGATGGCGTGTGCTGAAGTCCCACGCGGACGCTAATGACATGCGACTCGGTCCATGTTCATGTAGGAAAGGGACACAGCCTCTGGACGGACGCTAATGACATGCGACTCGGCCCATGTTCATGTAGGAAATAGATAAAGCCTCTGGAGGCTATACGATGAAGCAGGGAGATTCAGGAAGCACAGGTTCTGACAGGAACTGACAGTGGGGAAATGTTGTACATGGCTATGGTATAGGGATGAGGTTAGCATAGCCACGAGGGCTACATATCACATGGATTGGCCACTGCTGTTGGGTATTTGGGAAATATAACCTAACCTGAATTGCAGATATTAGCCAGCAGTACATATTTAGTGATATATAATATGAATACTAATATAATATATAGTCGTAGATGTAAATGCGCAAGTTCTCACTCGATCAAACTGACAGAGGGCATTGAGATTAATTTTAACATTCTTATAGTTGCAACCGAGCTTTGCAAACTGTTGAGAGAAATTGGTTGGAGAAATCTTGCTCTACACTTCTTGAAATTGAAATGAGGTTTAATTTGTTATTATAGGAAATGGGAAAAAGGCCAAGAGAAATGAAGGTGAATTCTGCATAAAGCAGCACCAAAGTGGATATGTGATATTTTATTCTGTACTCTTGTGCCATTGCTTTATAAACGGCTGCAGAACTATTGATTCATGGTCGCGGTTGTCATGATTCTTTTAAAAGCCAATTCAGGGCCTGGTGTCAAAACTATTCTAGGGTAAAAACACTATAATGCGTGCACAAAAAAACGATATTGTAGAGTGCATAAGCATTAATATTTATGCATATGGATTAAATTAATAAAATACATAAGAGTATATACTATATAATATCTAGCAGAGCATTTTCTAAAGTTGCCATGATGTTCCATATCGCCTAAATAAGTGTCATATAATATCCATTTGTAAATGTATTGTGGTTGTGGCTGTATATACTAGTGCGGTATTCCCAAAACCAAGATTTTAGTCACCACCCATAAAGGCCGGGCTCCTTCCTGTGGGGGTGTGAATTTGACCTGAAACCTTTGGGCATGAATCACTGAAGCGATTCATCCCCCTCACCTCTCCTTGTCACCGGCGACGGCCGCTGCACCTCCTCACAATAGCGGCCAATCTCGTCTGCGCTTTGCGTGCGGTAATTTGTCTTTCAGATACCGCCGAGCCGCACGCTCATATTGAAAAGGCCAGGCTTGATAAGGAATTGATGTTGATGTTCGCGACGGTGTGGTGTTTGTCATTGCGGTCACACAGGAGGAAGGGCTCCTCGCGGACGCCAGCGGCACGGACGGACCCGATAAGGGCCCCCCCACCTCTGGAACCCCTTTTGAGAAGACGATTACGGTTGCCAAGGGCAACTCTAGTCTTGGTATGTTATCTGTCTTTTTTATGGTGCTGTTTTCATTTTGTATGTACATAGTTACTATGGTAATGCTTAATGGTGTTGGTTTTTCTAAAGAGCTATAAAAAACTAAGTTTAACACAATCTGCATGAAAGAGGTGCCTTCCCAATGGTGGCCATTATACTAAACTAGTGTACTACCTGGTGTTATGCTAACATTACACGAAGAAAATGGCTGCCTGCTTCACTCTTGTGGGATACTTTAGCACGGCAAGTAAATTACGCATATAACAGCTTACAAAATGTAACAAATAAATAGGGCAATAAATGCATAAATAAGTAATTGAACAATAAACTTGGTGTATTTTTATATAAGATTTTAATCTCAGCTAGTCAAAATTCTAATGTTTTTTTTTATTGTTATTGGCTACACCTTACTGAACTGTACTATGGTAAATTCCAAAGTTTCCATTAAAATAAATTAATTGATGTATACAAAATGAATGGAGTAGTTTGTTTGCAGATATTTTTAAAATTAAGTGTATTCTGTCCAACAAATACGCAATCAAACATGTGGATCATTTTTTACATGCAATTCTGTATTCCTGAATGATTTTGATGACTTTTTTAAACATTTGTATATATATTTTTTTTACCAGCAGCTTTCTCATATATGAAATTGGTCTAGAATAAATGCTAATGACCAATTTGCAATCGAGAGTATTGACTTCAGCGGTCGTTTCCACATGCATGGTTCCGTATTTATTCAGAACAATACATTTACTCAGCATGCGTTCAGTTCATAAATGTGTTGTTAAACAATATGTATGAATATTGTTTAACATTGTATGAATATAAAACATGGATGAGTAGCATCTATTTAATGTTTACTTGAAGAAACTCTGTATGTTTCTTGCATAGACTTTATTAATATAACGCTAGACAGAAATAAACAGATTCATTCACAGAATTCTAACCTGCCCATAAAGGTCATACTCATAGTAAAGAGCTAAGAATAAACAGGAAACACAAATGAAACATTAGTGCTGCTCTCTGTCCTTCTTTCCGATTGCAGTCTGTGTCTATATCTCAGCTTGGTCAAAACAGTGAGCTTGTGCTATTAATTTCAGGATAAGAGAAAAACAGGACAGCAAATGTTTGAATAGAACATGTCCTTTACTTTTAAAAGCTTTTCGAAAATGTTCAGTGGAAAAACACACGGTAACAGCAGGCACTTGAATTATATTATTTTGAATTATAGAGAGTTGTTTTGCGTTGCGTCACAGAAACAGTATGGGGCTGTAGTTCACTCCTCTCCATGTATCACCTCTGGCCACAGCATTCCGTAATCTGCAGAACACTGATATACTGAGCGTCGGCAGGAGCACGTCGCTCTGTCTGTGTGTGTTTAGGAAAATGAAGTAAACATTCTGTTTCACTGTTTGAGCGCTTTGGCTTCAATTTAAATGTTTCATGAGTGACTGTGATCTGCTGAACTGTCATTGACTGCTGCATAAACACCGCCTCTCGTCATTTCTGACGGCGGGGGGTGGGGGGTGGTGTTGGTGGGGGTGTTTATGCACAGGTGATGACCAGTCCAGTGAAAATCAACAGATTAAAAATAGGGTGCACTAATATATAATTTTATTATTTAGTACATTATAAAGAAGTCAACACCAAAGTGTCAGTCAATTGTAGCCCATTATCTGGCAGTCCACGAGCACCCCACTAAGACATCATCACACTCTGTCTTTGTGACAGAAATGTGAGTTATGCATTTGGCCTGTGCTCAGTATACCTTATCAAATTGGATCATTGTTAATCCATTCAAATCAGTGTAGAGAGTTTTGTTGGAGGAAACCAACCTAGTATGTAAATTGATACTTGTGATTTCTTAATGGTGTAGCGAATGTTCTTACTGTCTTCAGGGTTATTTATACATGTAAAATACTATAAGAGCACTTTTTCTTTGCTTTTCATTTGTAGTGTATTTCCCTTTGTTTTCACAGAACAGTTTGTTTTTTTTCTTTGTTTGCTTTGTTGATATTGTATGTTTGTTATGTTATTTTATTATTTTATTTGTAGTTGAGTTTAGTATGGTATACAGTACAGTAGAGATAAGAAATATGGCCCTGCCCGGCCCGCTGATTTTTTTTTTATTATACCCCCCTTAATTTAATTGATTGATAATGAGAGAGATTGAACTCACCTGGTGTCCCAGGTCTCAGTCCTGATTAGAGGTGGAGAATGAAAGCCAGCAGTACTGAACATAACTTTTACTGAACAGGAAATCATTCTCAATCGTCAGTCTCATTTGTTTAATAATTATAGAAAACTGTGAAAATGGCTATATTTCGGATAGAATAAAATGGAATTTCAGGATTTGATTAACTGATCTGATCTATATTAAGTATATAATAACATGACACTTGCAGTGAAGTGCATCAGTGCATCAAAAGTGCTAAACATGTTGAGTCCTTTAAATATGTACAACTCAATAAACTGAGTAAACAAGCTGAATTAACTCACTCTTATTTTCCCCATGGCATTGACTGTTGCACACTGTTTGTTTTTAACTCCTTCATTACTGTTCAAAAGCAATGTATTTGACACACTATGATTGTATTTTAATTTGAAATGGACCGTTAATAAAATGCCACCTTTTTGAAAATTGTGCTGCCAATGATCTTCAAATTATGTATGAGCATAGTGGTGAGGCTAGGGCTATTGTGAGCATGCCCAGTAAAGTACCACCATAGTGGTGAGGCTCGGGCTATTGTGAGCATGCCCAGTAAAGTACGACCATAGTGATGATGTAGGGTGCGTCCCAATACTCTAAAAATGCACCCTCCTTTCCTCCACTACCACCTCCTCTCCTCCGTGCCCCGGAAACGTATTTTTGTGTTTTAATCTAATGTTGCTGATTACATCTTAATGTTGCATTAATGGTTACATATTTATTAATGTCTCGACGGAAACTGCAATGTCCGGTACATTGTATACTGTACATACAAATACTTGTACTCGAAACGTTCAGGCAGTTTTGCATACTTCTGGGTTGGAGAGGAGGGGTTGTGGGGGAGTGGAGGGAAGGAGGAGAGGAGTGGTAGTGGGGGAGTGGAGGAGAGGAGTGGTAGTGGGGGAGTGGAGGGAAGGAGGTGGGGAGTGAAGAATATTGGAACGCACCTGTAATGTACGACCATAGTGGTGATGTTAGAGGCTGTTGTAAGCATGCTCAGTAATGTGAAAGTCATCTAAAACCCTGTGTGTTGGCAGGGATGACAGTGAGTGCCATCAAAGATGGCTCAGGGATGATAATTCGCAGTATCGTTCATGGCGGATCCATCAGCCGGGATGGGCGGCTGGGTGTAGGAGACAGCATTTTAGCTATCAATGGAGAGCCCACCGTTAATCTGACCAACGCCCAGGGGCGGGCGCTTCTGAGGCGGCAGTCTCTGATTGGTCCAGACATCAGGTAAGGGGGCGGGGAGTGCGCGACGAGCGCCGTTTCTCGCACGCATCACAACCTTCGCTCGCCACAGCCGGAAGCACAGCCCAGCCTTGGCCAGAGAGGGATGTGCTCAGTCTAACCTCAGTGTGATTCAGCCTTAAAATGCAGACCTGAAATACAAGTGTGTGTTATCTGTTTACTGTTTTTCAATGAATATCAAATATTCACTGTTGATGAAATTATGAATCAAAGTAATTCGATATACCTTAAATTTCTTGTTAAAAAAACATAAATAAAAAGATAATTGCGGTTAAATTGAGCTAAGTCCCTGGCACCATTAGTAGCCACTCAGCAATATAGCAGTTATCCTACCATGACTGAAAGATGCCACAACAGTGTAGCCTCCAATGTATTATATAAGATACATGCTAATTTCTGCACATTGAAAATCAGTACACAATTGGAGGAATCCTTTCAAGGGATTGACTGTGTTGTGGTTCATTGCTGATTAATGCCCAATTAGTCACTATTTTTTATTTTATTTTATTTTTTACATACCATTACTCCAGTCGCTATGGTAACTGATAGCCCATTGAACCTATTTGAAGACGAAGCTCTGGTTTCCTGTTTTTTTGTATCACTGGATTGGAAAATTATAGATTTCTTACAGGAATTAAAGAACAGGATATACCAGTGCGCAGATATAACTGAACTGGTCTCACTGCGTGTGTGTGTGTGTGTGTGTGTGCGTGTGCGTGCGTGCGCATGTGTGCGTGTGTTGTGTGTGTGTGTGTGTGTATGTGCGTGGGTTTCTCATTGCTCTTTGTACAAACACACTTTGTACAAAAATAGACTCACTGCTCTCAAATATTTACCTACATTGATTTATTGTAAATGTAAACTTTACACAAAATTAGAAGAGAAAAAAAAAGGTATATTACCAGTACCAAAAATGGGATATGTTTCATTCGTGGTTCAGGAGTTGAAACTGACCAAAGGTGCAAATTGAGTACATCACTCCCAATGTTGGAAATACACTCTAATTGTGTTGTCTCCACTTTAATTAGTCTTATCTTTGATCTCATAATTGGTCTCTGTCTGTTTTAACTTATTTTGCTTGATTAACAAGGGTGACAATTATCCGGATAATGCATTGCCGAGTAGGGCCGAATCCCAAAGTTGTCTTAACTGTGTCTCTCATTGTAGCTTTCTCTTTCTTCCTCCCACATTAGAGAATTCAAACAATAAGATGACATTCAATTTAATGACGGCAGTTTAATCCTCCCAAAGAATGAACTTTTCTCATAAACAGGAAAACGCCCCTCTTTCACTGTACATCACATCAACTTTGGGCACTAAACCGTAATGAAGCCTATCAAACAAACTTCAGAAAAGACACGCACACACACACACACACACACACACACACACACACACACACACAGATACTATATATGATTGGTTTGCACAAGTTAATTGGATATAATGCTTAAACAAACTTTGTGTATTCTGTAAAATTTAATGGAATAATTTGCGCACCTGCTTTCTTTTACCCCTCTAAAACAACTGTTTTCTTTTTCAGTAATGATATGGAAATATACATGAATAATTCATTCATACTTCAGCATGGGGCACAGTAGACAGTGCACATTGAGAATAAAAATGTAACTTCCCTCCCAGATGACGATAAGATAAAATAAGTAAATAAAATTTCAACCCATTCAGCAGAATATTGAATGTGGTGAATGTGACCATGCAAGCCGATGTCAAAATCAACCTTCATTCGCGCGATAACCATATGCCCATACATTATTCACACGCCCGCCATGTTTTGGCTTACTGCTCCCTGTGGCGGGATCACGTTATGTGAAAAAAAACCTATTATTGAAGATGAATAAACAATTTCAGCAACACTGGGTGAAAGCCTTAATTATATCGGCTGCATCTCCCGTGTCCATCCCGTTTTGGTTCCATAAATCTATGGCCGTGGCTCACGGTGCAGCTGCCTCAGCGTACACACGGTGCACAAACAGCCCTGCTTGAACTTTCATTGATAAATGGGTGGAATTCCTGTAATTAGATTTTTCTTGTGAGAGCCAAGCAAGGGCACTGGCTAATAGAATAGAATAGAATAACTTTATTTTCCCGTTAGGGAACTTCAGTTGTAGCCACCAGCAACAACAGAAAAGACATAGACAGTGGGGCAGACCCACAACACACAAACAAACATATCGAATACAATCATCACAGTAATCAAACTAATTAAGTGAATTAAATGGAATAGCCTACAGCCAAACATCATGATTAAAAATAGCCCCCGCTGACCTGAGAAGTCCAGTGTTATCAAGCAGTCCAACACACAAACTCCGCCTCCACGACTTTCCTCCATACACGCAGCGTCGCGGTCTCTGTCCACTGTCAACACGGAGCACCGAACTGCGTCAGCCTTCCCACTCGTCGCCTCGCTCCTCCCCCGCATCATCTTCTCCTTCCTTTCCCTGGTGGCCTTTTGAAGATTGCCTGCAGTCCTCCTGGATCAGTCCCGACATCTTCAACTCCGGTGAAGAGCGATGGTAAACTTTGTAGCTGCAGATCCAACGGACATTCCCAAGCATATGTTGCGAATGTTTCTCCATGGTGACGACCACAAACAAAATTATCCCGTCTAGACAATTCATAAATATTATCAAAACGAGCAGCAGGAGTGCCCTGAAAAATCTCCAGCCCGCTTCCCCGTCCCACAACAGACACACAGCACATGAAAAAAACTAAAGACAAGAGCCAGACACAACAAAGCACATTCAAATTAACAAACATGAACACGAGAGACAGCTGGACTACATGTCGCCATTACAGCGCCACGTGACTAAGGAATATTTATGTGTGTCTCCATCTGAAATATGACATTTGGTAAATTCTCGCTCTGACAGATGTGATTGGATGGGTATAGCAGGCATTGGCACGAGCGGCATCAATGCTGTAGGCGTGGTTGGGCGGTTGCTTCTCTGTGCCGTTTTCTTTATGCTCACGATACCAGCGTGTGTTCCGCAATACCTATGTGCGTCAGCGATACCCGCGTGTATTCAGCAATACTCACATGGGTTCGGTGACACCCGCGTGCTTTCAGGGACGCTTCCGCAATACCCTTATGCGATGATGATCACATGCATTCAGCTACACAGTAAAATGTCCAGTGTTAATTCAACTCTAACATATGAGTACATATGAGCCTAATCTGGCCAGAGTACGTATGTATGTGCACGTATGTAGAACACTGACTTTTTTTACTGTGATACTGTGTGTATGTTCCAGTGACGACCTCATGCTTCCAGTGACGACCTCATGCGTTCTGTGATGGGTGTGTTTTTTACGCTGTTCTTTTTGTGGCCCGCGCTCTCCTCTTCTGCTCTCCCCCAGCGTGACGTACATCCCAGCAGAGCACCTAAAGGACTACAGGGCCACCCTCAGACCTCTGACCCAGGACGACGTGGAGGTGGATGCCCTGCCTGATCTGCGGTGAGTGGCGGGTCTGTGAATGGGGGTGAGTGGCGGGTCTGTGAATGGGGATGAGTGGCGGGTCTGTGAATGGGGATGAGTGGCGGGTCTGTGAATGGGGGTGAGTGGCGGGTCTGTGAATGGGGGTGAGTGGCGGGTCTGTGAATGGGGGTGAGTGGCGGGTCTGTGAATGGGGATGAGTGGCGGGTCTGTGAATGGGGGTGAGTGGCGGGTCTGTGAATGGGGGTGAGTGGCGGGTCTGTGAATGGGGGTGAGTGGCGGGTCTGTGAATGGGGGTGAGTGGCGGGTCTGTGAATGGGGGTGAGTGGCGGGTCTGTGAATGGGGGTGAGTGGCGGGTCTGTGAATGGGGATGAGTGGCGGGTCTGTGAATGGGGATGAGTGGCGGGTCTGTGAATGGGGGTGAGTGGCGGGTCTGTGAATGGGGATGAGTGGCGGGTGTGTGAATGGGGATGAGTGGCGGGTCTGTGAATGGGGATGAGTGGCGGGTCTGTGAATGGGGGTGAGTGGCGGGTCTGTGAATGGGGGTGAGTGGCGGGTCTCCGGCACACTACATCTCTCCAGGAGAAGGGTTTGAGTACTTTTGTCTTTAAGATGCACAACAGAGCTAAACTGGTTCAGATCAAGGCAATCTGGAGACCCAGGCTTCAACAACCCTGGCTAGACTGCCTGATTCCAGCCCCACGCGCCTCTAGCACTGCCATTGTTCAGAACCCAGTGTGAGTTGAATTAAGTTCTTTGGTTATTTATAGAAATAAAACACTGAACTGGCAGAAGGCAAACCTATGAATGCTTACAATTCTAAAGGTGCATTACAAGGAGCCTTACTACACATCCACGGTGCATTGTCCATGCTTGTACAGTAATGTTTCTCGTTTTCTGCACGTCCCGTGGATACCATGACACCGGTGTTTCTGATTGTTTAGTGGCAGGTGATGGAGGCAAAGATGGAGGCTCTTCTCTTTTTTCAAACATTTGACACAATGCAGAGGCTCGGGGAAAAGGGACCATTACAATTTGTCCAAATTGCTGCATTACCTGCAAATATATTCATGAGAATTTTTCTAAACTCATGAACCAAACTGTGGGCGTCCAATGCTTGGTGATGAAATCCACTGTGCTGAGCAATTTGTACCTGATGAATGAATTTCACTGATATTCTCTGTCTTTTTCATATTCATTATTTGAATCGCAATATGGTCCCTTGTTAGGGAGAAACAGTCTACTTTCTCAGAAATGTAATTCCCAGCACAGGGAATACCACCTTTTATTTACCTCAGCTTTTAAGATGAAGGTGTGGAGAGTGGAGACATATGTATATACACTCTGTCTGGACATCTTGGAATGAGAGTTGTATTGAGATATTGTATTGACAATAATAGAGATAAAATGACAGGTAAAATAGACGCGCATTAATATTTTTTTCTGTTTTATACTGAACCTCTGAGTCTATGGCCATTCAGTTACACGTTAAAACATGAGCTTTGCTGTGTACACAATACTTATATTTCTGTTGTTTTGGCAGGGGGATGTGTGTATTACAATTTATAACATTTGTTATTTTATATTTTTTTAACTATCAGTGTGCCAGAAACTCTTTCCCAAGGTTGCTCAAGGTTAAGGATGTGCAAAAATAAAAAGTGCATTTTGATGGGAACGAATAGCAGATTGGCTCAGTCAGTGATCAAATAACTCCAGCTGATCACACTCTGGTGGCGGGTTTCCATGGCAACAGAAACAGCTGAAGTACCAAGGAGGGGCTGCTGAACAGGAGCACAATAAGGAAGTTATAACTCGTAATGGGACGCTCCGTCTCTTCCGCAGAAGAAAGGTCACAGGACTTAAGGAGCGAGAGCACAGCGAAGGAGAGGAGACCGAACTCGAACGCGGCAGCTGGAACCAGCCAAGGAAGTAAGAATAACCAATGAGGTGCATGCTTTGTTGTGACAGGTTCCAGCTGTCCAATCAACAGCTGGAGCTTTCAGGAGTTAAGCGCCAGTTTTTGTTTGCTGCTGATGAATTAGTCATGGTTTTACTTTTAAGACTGTGTGTCTTTTGCTTGAAGGGAACCCAAGGATATTGATGGAAAATGTATTTGACAGTTGGGCACTTCTGGTGATTAATGGTTTCCATGGTAATGCTTTCAGTCCATCACCAAACAATTTAATTGTGCGATGTTAAATGATCCTAAAATCTATCATTATCTTTATTGCTCTGTACATATTTGTTCATTATTTCTCTCTCTATGGTATGGTGACTTATACCTACAGTCACACGCTGTGAGGCTTCATCCATTTTAAGTGTGAATTTGCCTAACAGTCAGCTTAATTTGAGTTATAGTGTTCAAAAGAAATATGTAAGAACAGGTTTGTAGTTCTGCCATCAGAACCCCCCCTCTCTCCAGATCTGATGACGTTTAAACATTGCATTAGGAAGCAGGATTAATTCAGCTCTGTTGAACACTTAACTTGTGTTATTGCATAATGTGATCTGGCTAATTATAGATATGCTCCTGGAAACAGCGATAACTCCTAAGAATCAACCAGCTGTGTAATATTCATAACTGCAGCCAGAAGAATTACAAACAGAGCACTCTATCAGTCGTTTACATTATAGGTATATTAGTTTAACTTCTATATGCAATTGAAGCTTGAATTTAATTACCTAAAAAAATGTCAATAGCATTTTGAATTAACTCCATGGAAAGAGTTAGTCATACCAACCACGTAGCGCACTAAGGCCTCGATTATCCAGTGTTACCATGGTTTTTGTGCCCACAAGATTGCAACTGAGTTCATGAGTGTGAGGATATTCACTAAGTATAAGCAGCATCATCTGCACGTATTGGCCATCAGAGCAGTGTTTATTTTTGTGCCTCAATGTGCCTTATTGGATCTGTAAAAATGGGTACTTTGATGCAGAAATATGTGATTCATGGGGACCATTACCAAACGAGACATCATGAGATTTATCTAAACTTGCAGGGACTACTCCAGATATGATTGCATGTCTTGTTTAAGGCATTTGAAAATCAGATGTAAATTTTACTTTAGTTGAAAGATATGAAAGACAGAAGAGAGGGCAATTGCAAACCAAAAGCATAATCGGTACACGAGTCTCATAAATTAGAGAAACATGCAGTCTTGCAAGCTGTGCAGTAATTGATTTACTCAGCAAAACAAAATCTGATCGGGTTGCACCAGCAATCCGTTCATCTGGTGCTTGCTGATTGCTTTATTCATTGTTAATTCTCTGTTGCTGAGTCTGAGGTTATAGAGATCTTAATTCAAAGTTAGCATTTGTTTTCTTATGAATTATTAACTAGACTTACTTTGCACTGTTTATGTATCGCAATAATGCAACGATAAACATTTTCAATTCACCAACACCTGTCACGAACAACAAGACAGATGAAAGGTGATATTATTGTACAGTAACCATGGCGATGGGTCATGTGACTTGTTTCCTTTGTAGAGTGGCGTTGTACAGAGAGAAGGGGAAGTCGCTGGGGATCAGCATCATGGGGGGGCGTGGCATGGGCAGTCGCCTTAGCAACGGCGAGATGATGAGGGGAATCTTCATCAAGCACATCCTGGAGGACAGCCCGGCCGGCAGGAACGGAACACTGAAGCCCGGGGACAGGCTTGTGGAGGTACGAGGGCCAGACACCTGTTACCTGTGGTGAAGTCACCCTTCATGATACAGTCCGCTGCTGCTTTAAAGCACAGCAATAACCTAATAACGCGATGAGGTCTGTTTTCCACCTCTCCACTGCTGTAGAACTTCAGTGGCCTAATCATTACAAACTACCGATTCGAGAGCCGTGACAGCAGGCAGATCTAAGCTGTTTTTATAGATGAGGTCTATGAGCTTTTTGCTCAGTCCAGGCACTTAAACACTTGATCCAGCCCATTGTTGTCGTGATCGATCACTTTAACCTTCCTCAGTTCTCACAGCATTAGTGATTTGAAGAAAGCTGGAAATCCTGCTGAATTACCGTAAGTGTGTCCAATCGCAGGGCTGAAGCCAACCAGAGGGCTCAGAGCCGTCCAATCGGCTGCAGTGTTTTATACCCACACCCTAGCGCGCTCGCGGTTCCTTCGCTATTCAAAATGTATTTTGGCAGGGGTAACAACACAAACCTGTCGGCCTGAAAGGAATGCACTGTTGACCATGTTTGCGTGTGTGTGTGCGTGTGTGTGCGTGCGTCTGTCAGGTGGGTGGAGTGGACCTCCAGGACGCCAGCCATGAGGAGGCCGTGGAGGCGATCCGAAACGCAGGGGACCCCGTGGTATTCCGGGTGCAGGACGTCATCTTGTCCCCTCAGGTGAGTCGTACGCTCGCCTCTTCGCCCCGTCGGACATTAGAGGCGAATGGGACATTTTATGCCTCTTTGACAATTTAGTATTTTAGCCCATTTAGCAGATGCTCGTATCCAGAGCAACGTGCACCGCTTTGCATTTTACAAACAGTCCATTTATACAGCTGAATATTTACTGAAGCAATTTAGGTTAAGTACTTTGCACGCTGGCAGTGCCCCAACCGGGAATCAAACCTGTGACCTCTGGGTTATAAGTCCAATTTCATAATGATTGCTCCGTACTGCCAGCCATCAACAATGAGCATAAACAGTCAAGTAGACCTCCACTGATGAAGTCAAGCCATCATAAATATGTATAAGTCCAAAACTAAATACACAAGGGCAAGGATTTGCCTCACATTGAACTTCTACCGAAATTGATGTCAGCAATTTGGTTCCTTCGCATACGTATAATTCACTCTGTGCTCTGATAATAAGGGCCTGATAAACACAATGCATTATACAATGTTCTGTTGACCCATGGAGTCAGTATACACAGTGTTAAGAGAGTGAGCAACAGGATGTGTGAACACCCCATTATGAGGACACGGGGATTAAAACCCAAACCTGCCCCGGTTTGTTTTTGGTTTGCCTGGGTGCCCCTCTGTCCCATGTTCCAAATCCCCCTTCACTTCCGTCCTTATCTCCCAGCCCACGTTTGACGAGGCGTTCCCCCATAGTTTACTAATTAGCACTGCCTAAAAGCGCTAATAATAACACCCTGAAGGCAGCTAGGGTGGTGCTGTGGTCAGTCTAAAACTCAGGGAACGCGGTCGGTCATAATTACCGTGCCTTACGTAATAAGCCGAGTCGGGCTCGGCGCGCTCGCGGTTGGAACCGCCACTGCCCTGAGGTTCGTTTGCAGAAACGTAGCGACTTTTCCCAGAATCCTGAAAAGCAAAAAAAATTAATTTCAAGCTTTGGTTAGATTATGGCCATCAAATGAGAACCGCATGTTGACTGGAACGGTGACGCAACGGTGATTTTGTAGTTTATCATGACTTACTGACCTAGCCATAGCTTACTGTGTTTTTCGATACTCAATGTTCATGTCTATGGACAGCTGCTACGCTATGATATAAATGTGCTTTGTCTGACCTGTTTTGTAGTTGCTTCAATGACCTTCGGCGTTCACTTATTGTACGTAGCTTTGGATAAAAGCATCTGCCAATTGAATGTAATGTAATTTCCAGGCCCCAGTTAAACGAAGAAATGAATGATTAAAGCCGGAGGTGCCGGAGTGTCGCGCGTAGCGCGTAGCCTCAGCCACCGTAGCTGAAGAGCCGCATGCTTTGATTTAGATAGTTTGTTTTTTTGGATGTTGTGGAATTTTAAAGGTCTGGTTTTGCAGTTTTCGAGGACAGTACCCCCTAAAGGACCCGCCATCTGTTCACCCTCTTTCTTCCCGTAACCGGGGGCGACCATACCCGAGCCGTTTTACGACCCGTGCTTCCTGTTCCTGTCCCCATCATCGATCGAACGAGGGGAAAATCCCCCCAACAGATGTGCCATAAAAAGGCAGCTCGTTGGCTTCAAGCAGATGTTATTGTGCGGGTGGAAACGGTGACGCCGTATTTTTTGATTACCTCAGAGGGGCGATAACCACGAGGGGCGAGCGGCACGAGGGACGCCAGATTGGGCCCGGGCCGCCGACGCTCTTCAGACTCACACGCTCGCGGCGTTACGCCTCCGCCTGGTTTTGGTCACGGCTGAGGCGGACTACGAGAGCTGCTATGAATGCTAATCCCGCGCATGCGGACGCATTTTTGCCCTTTGTTTGTGCTTCTGTTACACGACGTACAAACCCCTCTCATTGACTCCATGCAACCCCGGTCTTGTTTTCAGCTTAATCGTGGGTGTGGCCTCTTCCCTGTTCAAGTTTCGGCTTTGAGCCGTTCGTAACATGATCGTGGGGGCTCGTCCATGTCGGGAGCCAATTAAGCAGAAAACGATACGTGTAAAAAAAACCTGAATGCAGTTACAATACGTACCCAGTGCTGTGGAGTGTGTAATATCAGTGCGTCAGTCAGTTAAACAGAGTGATGTACGTTTGGTAAGTACAGACAAAGAGGGTGGAGGAGGAGCCTTTATAGTGGCGCTCAATCCGCTTTGGCTGCGACCACAAACAAGACCGAAGCATAACAGCGGCGTTTAGGCGCTCACGGTGTCCCGGGGGAGGCTAAACGGCCCCTTTTCACGGTTTTTGTTGCGTCTTTCTTTGTCCTGCCAGTTAAATGTGTGTTTAATGTATTCCTGTTTTTATTAATTTTCTTCATGGAAACGGCCTTCTACAGTCACCAGCGTCTGACCCCAGCAACGAGAGGCCAGCCGCAGAGTCAAACGCAAGGACCGAAAACAAGGTAGATATTAACAAATATATCATATCCTCCTAAGACCCGGCAACTAATTTCGGTTCTCTATGTGGAATATATAATCTCAAGAACCATATTCTATTATGCTGAAAACCTACACTACAAGGGACATTCAATAAAAAATTTAATAGCTAACATATTTTTATATATATATATTCACTGCAACATGTTTTTTTCACCCAAGACACTTGCATAATGTCAAAAAAACTTATAACTACTTGATGTCTTTCTGTGCCTGGTCTCAGGGACCCAGTGTTGTGTCATAGATTACATTCCCAGGCAGAGTGGTTGCATAAGAGTTCTGTATGTAAGATGGTGTGTTTATTATGTCTCCAGTGTCTTAAGTCTCTGTCTCTCTCTCTCTCTTTAGGGGGTTGAGATTCAGTGTAGACTCTTCCTCTCCCCTGTTAACCCTTTCACTCCCACGCCATTGAAGGTGGTGTGTTTATTTTGTCTCCAGTGTCTGAAGTCTCTCTCTCTCTTTTTAGGGGGCTGAGATTCAGTGTAGACTCTTCCTCTCCCCTGTTAACCCTTTCACTCCCACGCCGTTTAAGGTTTGTAGGACTGTATGCTTTGCGGTGGCCTCCTTCTCTCTCGTGTGCCTTGAGTACATGGCGTGTACATTCGTCTAACACCCTTCACTTATAAATACACATGCATATGTATGGAGGCTAATGGTGTGCGTGCCCTCTGATGGATTGGTGACCTGTCCGGGGTCGCTTGTGTTTCACAGTGGCCTCCTTTCTTGCATGTGTTTGTACACGCGTGTGCCTTGTGTACGTGGCGTGTACGTTCTTCTAACACCTTGCACTTATAAATACACATTCATATGTCTGGAAGCTAATGGTGTGTCTGCCCTGTGATGGATTAGCGACCTGTCCAGGGGGTATTCCTGTCTCTCACCCAGTGCATGCTGGGATAGGCTCCAGCCCCCCCTGACCCTAACCATGAATAAGTGGGTTAGATAATGGATGGATGGATGTATGGAAGCTTATGAATGTCCCATTATGGCATGCATATGAATGCCTATAAATGCTTTATAAATGCTGCGTTACCCCAACCTAAAGTAATATGTTTCTGCCATTTTAAATTCTCCTAAATGTCCATCTTTCCTCATAGATGTGTTTCTTATTTATTATTGTATGGAAGTAACAGATAGTAACAGAATAAAAATTATAATGAATAAATTATGATTTTTTACTGGCTCATTATATCTGTATTCTTTGTATTTTCAGCCTTTTTAAGAATGCATTTTTGATCAAACAAACCGTTAATTATGCAGACATATTGTTTAAAAATAAATGTTTAATACAATTTCCACAAGCTATTATGGACATATAAATTATGAAGCACGGTTCACAATAAGTTTTTTATCAAGGCTTTTATCAACATTTTGATGAGTTCAAAAAGAAAGAACACGATGAAAGGACAAAAGACATCAATGAATCCCGCAGAAAGATCATCTATGTTAATTCAGTAAGAACTCAACACAGAGGTCTTCAAATATAGGGAAACTTCGCATGCGTTTGTGTGTTTGTGTGTTTGTTTGTTCAAATCTGTAGCAGTCCCACTCTTGCTGTTATGTTCGTGTGATTCCTCACTGACTGGGATATTCCTTTCTTCAGCGTGATTTAGTCCCGTTTTCACAGTACTCCTCGTGCCCCACAGCTGACAGCCCAAAGGGATTTTGGGAAGATCTCTGCACTCGTTCCCCCGCCACCCAAGTGGCCTGTAGTCCCTCACACGGAGACGACGGACACCTTCGCCGTGACCGAGCTCCCGCGCAGGCCGCGGGCTCCGGAAGAGGAGGACCAGTTTGACTGCAGCTGGAGTGCGTATTTATGACTCTGTGGAGCTTTCTTACGTCATCCCTGTATGAGACCAGACCTGCCACTAGATGGCGCTATGCCTCAAAACTGCTTCTCCCATGTAATGTCTAAGTCAGGGGTCCTCAATCTTATCCAGTAAGGGCCGGTGTGGATTCAGGCTTTTGTTCCAACCAAGCAGTAACACACCTGAGTCTACTAATCAAGGTCCTTAGCAATGACTCTAGAGGTTGATTAGTAGAATCAGGTGTGTTTCTGCTTGGCTTGGTTGGAACAAAAGCCTGCACCCACAATTGTAAATACGAAGTAAATGTATGTGTGTGTGTGTGTGTGGATGAGGATGAGAATATCTGCTCGACAAAATAAATTATTCAATATAAATCTGTCAAAAAAGTGCAAGGTTTATAACTAGAAATGACCTCTAAAGAGGTGTTGTAGTCCCCGCTGGGTGAAAGCACAGGCTGTTTAAATTATAAATCCCTGCTCTGGGGGTTTAGGGCCCTGCTGCCCTACTTCTAGTAAAGGCCTTGGCGGGCTGGCGGCTTGCAGAGAAGGTTTGATCCCCCTCGGGAAGGGGGAGGGGGGGTATTTGGAGTCCTGAGCAGGCTGGGTTTTTACCCCCCCAGGGAAGATGATGGACAGATACGGAAGCTTGCCGGGTGAGCTGCACATGCTCGAGCTGGAGAAGGGCGTGGCGGGGCTGGGCCTGTGCCTGGCGGGGAACCGGGACCGCGCCCACATGAACGTCTTCGTAGGAGGGGTGGACCCGGGCGGGGCCGCGGCCCGCGACGGCCGAATCGTGGAGGGGGACGAGCTGCTGGAGGTGAGGAGGCGGGCCTGGGGAGGGGGAGGGGGGGTGCTTTATTTTCTGTGTGTTTTGACTTTTTCATGCATTATTTTTTGTGTGAGTTGCTTTTCATGTATCAAAGATGCTGTATGACAAAAATTTTATTGTTATTATAGCAGTTGTAATAGTAGAAATTGTAGCAGCAGCAGTAGTAGTAGTAGTAGTAGTAGCAGCAGCAGCAGTAGTAGTAGCAGTATTAGTAGTAGTAACAGTAGCAGTAGTAGCAGCAGCAGCAGTAGTAGTAGTAGTAGTAGCAGCAGTAGTAGTAACAGTATTAACAGTAGTAGTAGCAGCAGTAGTAGTAACAGTAGCAGTAGTAGTAACAGTAGTAGTAGTAACAGTCATAGTAGTAGCAGTAGTAGTAGTAACAGTATTAACAGTAGTAGTAGTAGTAACAGTAGTAGTAGCAGCAGTAGTAGTAACAGTAGTAGTAGTAGCAGCAGTAGTAGTAGCAGTAGTAGTAGTAGTAACAGTAGTAGTAGTAGTAGTAACAGTAGTAGTAGCAGCAGTAGTAGTAACAGTAGCAGTAGTAGTAACAGTAGTAGTAGTACCAGTCGTAGTAGTAACAGTAGCAGTAGTAGTAGCAGTAGTAGTAGTCAGCAGTAGTAGTAACAGTAGCAGTAGTAGTAGCAGTCGTAGTAGTAACAGTAGCAGTAGTAGTAGCAGTAGTAGTAGTAGTAACAGTAGTAGTAGCAGCAGTAGTAGTAACAGTAGCAGTAGTAGTAACAGTAGTAGTAGTAACAGTCGTAGTAGTAACAGAAGCAGTAGTAGTAACAGTAGCAGTAGTAGTAGTATTCACTACAGTAAGCTTGTGATGAGATTATAAGAACAGAATCTGTAGAGGAGAATAAGGCAGAATAACTTAGACATGGAATCTAAGTTCGTCATAATGATGATGATGATGATGATGATGATGATTGCCAGTTGCATCCTTAGATTGCAGACTGAAATGAGTGTGCATGCTTTGAGATGAGATAATGCTTTTTTTTCTTCTTTCTGTGAGTAGATAAATGGACAGATTCTGTACGGTCGCAGCCACCAGAACGCCTCCTCTATCATCGACAGAGCTCCGTCAACAGTCAAAATCATTTTTATCAGGTAAAGACATAAAGGTACAAGGTTTTGAGTACTGAAAACCTGCAATACTTCATCCTTACCAGCAGAGGTCGCTCACGTCTTTTAGAACTGAGGGGAAACGGTAGCTAATCTAGCGTCACTGGAGGGGAACAGCACATCTGTGCCCTCTGTGTGCTGGCAGAGCTCCAAGTCTTCCTGTCCACTATCAGTAACGTCACTGCTGTCAGCCAGGGGGCCAAAACGCCACCCAGGCCGGCTGGAAACAGAACACCCTCCAGCACAAATCCGTCACCGAGTCAGATCATTAGAGATACTCAGAGATATCCCACTGCAGTGGAAAGAAACAAGATGCCTACAAACTCACACAGATTTGGATTTTTTTTTTTACCAGGAACACAGAGGCGCTGAACCAGATGGCGGTGGGGCCAGGGTACGCGGACGTGCAGGACTCACTAACAGAGGTAACGTAGGGACATGGGGAAGTCCTCCATTTTATACCCTGCAAACACAGCCAGCACCGTCGTAAGTGAGGAGAAAGGTGACAGTTATTCTAGGGGCCCAAATCTGGGTGGCGGTGGGAGGCACAAAAATATAAAGTAGGACCTTATAACTTCATTCAATGGCGGGGCCCAATGTGAGAGCTTTTAATGGGGCCCAAAATCACTGGCAAGGCCCCTACACACAGCACTCGGATCACTGCTGTGGCTCCAGCACAAGAGTCGTAATCACGCTCCCGTTCGGCAGAAATTATCACCACTCTTCCTGCTTCAAAAGGGTTTTACACTGTTATCTTTACCTCACAAGATTAAGTTTTAATATTTTTTTGATGTAAGTCCCAGCAATCACAAATAATGTTTTTTTTTTTTTACCATGGTATGTTGTGGTGATTTATAATGATTTATGATGTGGTATTTAATTTATTATCTTGCTATAGCATTATTTTTCCAATATGTTTTTACCACAACAAACCACGCACTTCCAGCTATGTCATTAATATGTCTTTATGAAAACGTTGACAATGTTGCTGCTCTGTGGTCCACAGTTCAGCTGTTTTATGGAAAAGGTTGAAATAACATAAAAATGTATTTGTGTCTGTTTCAGCTGGACCAGTGTGCAGTCGTTTCACCCTCTGCAGTAAATGTTGACATGTTCAGATATGTCCAGCATATAGATTTGCCCAGGGTAAGCGCTAAAAGTCACACAGGTACATTCCCTGGGGTTGCTTTCTCAGGTTGTACACGCTTGGGTCATAACCATGGACGCATTGTAATTACAAAGCCTTCTTTTTATTGGATAGCTGACATATAGCTTAAAACCTGTCTCTCACCTGGCAAGCATGATTTAACATCTATTAGAAGTTGTCGTTCATTTAAACTTACATCTCTCATGAAGTGTGTCCTGAGCTCACAGTCTCCTGAACATTTTTTAAAGTGGCTTGAATGACAAAAACATGTCGTAGGGAAAATATTTTCAAAAATACTATTTATTTTGTTTTCATTGAATGTCCCTTGTAGAGTCGGTTTGAGCATAGCTTCTTGAGATTAATATCAGAGACGGATGTCCCCTACAGGGGACATAAATTAATTGCTGGGTAGATTATAGTTGTTTCCTGCCCCTGTGCTCCTGTGAATGGGTGGGCGAGATGGGGTCAGGGGTTAGAGTTTAGGAGCGGGAGTTGGGAGTGGAGTCAGTTCAGAGCTGGAGGGATATAGACGGGAGGACGGCTGTGGTGTGGGTGGGGGTAATAGACGGGAGGATGGCTGTGGTGTGGGTGGGGGTAATAGACGGGAGGATGGCTGTGGTGTGGGTGGGGGTAATAGACGGGAGGATGGCTGTGGTGTGGGTGGGGGTAATAGACGGGAGGACGGCTGTGTGTGGGTGGGGGTAATAGACGGGAGGACGGCTGTGGTGTGGGTGGGGGTAATAGACGGGAGGATGGCTGTGGTGTGGGTGGGGGTAATAGACGGGAGGATGGCTGTGGTGTGGGTGGGGGTAATAGACGGGAGGACGGCTGTGGTGTGGGTGGGGGTAATAGACGGGAGGACGGCTGTGGTGTGGGTGGGGGTAATAGACGGGAGGATGGCTGTGGTGTGGGTGGGGGTAATAGACGGGAGGATGGCTGTGGTGTGGGTGGGGGTAATAGACGGGAGGACGGCTGTGGTGTGGGTGGGGGTAATAGACGGGAGGACCGCTGTGGTGTGGGTGGGGGTAATAGACGGGAGGACCGCTGTGGTGTGGGTGGGGGTAATAGACGGGAGGACGGCTGTGGTGTGGGTGGGGGTAATAGACGTAATAGACGGGAGGACGGCTGTGGTGTGGGTGGGGGTAATAGACGGGAGGACCGCTGTGGTGTGGGTGGGGGTAATAGACGGGAGGACGGCTGTGGTGTGGGTGGGGGTAATAGACGGGAGGACGGCTGTGGTGTGGGTGGGGGTAATAGACGGGAGGACGGCTGTGGTGTGGGTGGGGGTAATAGACGGGAGGACGGCTGTGGTGTGGGTGGGGGTAATAGACGGGAGGACGGCTGTGGTGTGGGTGGGGGTAATAGACGGGAGGACGGCTGTGGTGTGGGTGGGGGTAATAGACGGGAGGACGGCTGTGGTGTGGGTGGGGGTAATAGACGGGAGGACCGCTGTGGTGTGGGTGGGGGTAATAGACGGGAGGACGGCTGTGGTGTGGGTGGGGGTAATAGACGGGAGGATGGCTGTGGTGTGGGTGGGGGTAATAGACGGGAGGATGGCTGTGGTGTGGGTGGGGGTAATAGACGGGAGGATGGCTGTGGTGTGGGTGGGGGTAATAGACGGGAGGACGGCTGTGGTGTGGGTGGGGGTAATAGACGGGAGGATGGCTGTGGTGTGGGTGGGGGTAATAGACGGGAGGATGGCTGTGGTGTGGGTGGGGGTAATAGACGGGAGGACGGCTGTGGTGTGGGTGGGGGTAATAGACGGGAGGACGGCTGTGGTGTGGGTGGGGGTAATAGACGGGAGGACGGCTGTGGTGTGGGTGGGGGTAATAGACGGGAGGACGGCTGTGGTGTGGGTGGGGGTAATAGACGGAGGATGGCTGTGGTGTGGGTGGGGGTAATAGACGGGAGGACGGCTGTGGTGTGGGTGGGGGTAATAGACGGGAGGACGGCTGTGGTGTGGGTGGGGGTAATAGACGGGAGGACGGCTGTGGTGTGGGTGGGGGTAATAGACGGGAGGACGGCTGTGGTGTGGGTGGGGGTAATAGACGGGAGGACGGCTGTGGTGTGGGTGGGGGTAATAGACGGGAGGACGGCTGTGGTGTGGGTGGGGGTAATAGACGGGAGGACGGCTGTGGTGTGGGTGGGGGTAATAGACGGGAGGACGGCTGTGGTGTGGGTGGGGGTAATAGACGGGAGGACGGCTGTGGTGTGGGTGGGGTAATAGACGGGAGGACGGCTGTGGTGTGGGTGGGGGTAATAGACGGGAGGACGGCTGTGGTGTGGGTGGGGGTAATAGACGGGAGGACGGCTGTGGTGTGGGTGGGGGTAATAGACGGGAGGACGGCTGTGGTGTGGGTGGGGGTAATAGACGGGAGGATGGCTGTGGTGTGGGTGGGGGTAATAGACGGGAGGATGGCTGTGGTGTGGGTGGGGGTAATAGACGGGAGGATGGCTGTGGTGTGGGTGGGGGTAATAGACGGGAGGATGGCTGTGGTGTGGGTGGGGTGTGGTGTGGGTGGGGGAAATAGACGGGAGGAGGGCTGTGGTGTGGGTGGGGGTAATAGACGGGAGGATGGCTGTGGTGTGGGTGGGGGTAATAGACGGGAGGATGGCTGTGGTGTGGGTGGGGGTAATAGACGGGAGGATGGCTGTGGTGTGGGTGGGGGTAATAGACGGGAGGACGGCTGTGGTGTGGGTGGGGGTACTCCACAGGAATGTCCGCTGCAAGGTTATCAAGTGTCACAAGCGTATAATGTGATTTAGAAGTGAATGTAAAGACCTTATAAAAGATCAAGTACCCCAGCGTATCCTCGTGGAGCGGAGAACTGGTGGGGCTGGAGGTGGAAGGTTTTAAAAATGAAACAGATTAAATTACATATCCTTCTGAAAGCCGGCAATTTGTGTCCTCTGTAGGGGACATGAGTCTCTGGCCTTAATCTCAAGAACCATATATTCTACCATGTTGAAGCCTACACTACCAGCCATTCAAAAAAGAAATGTGTATATATATAATGTATTTTTAAAAATATTTTCACTGCAACATGTTTTTCTCAAGTAAGACATCTATGTCAAAAAATGTAAATACTTTTCCCGCCAGGTTTCAGGAGTTTATAGAAGTAGATACACTCCCACATTCTGAACCATGTTACCTGTTGTAATATGTTATCGGTTACCTGCTGGCTCTATGTAATGTGGTGCTTTGTTATGAATGTTCTCTATGATTGGTGATCAAATCCCTTCTCTGTCTAAAGGACCCAGGTGGGTTTGGGATCAACTTCAGTGACGAGGACACGGGGAACGGGGTTGTGATCCAGAGCCTGTCGGAGCACGGGACAGCAAGAAAGGTTCGGCCGCAGGTTGAAGGTGTAAAATAAACAACCTGAATAAAAAATTAAATTTTACGATGGTCATATCCACCATGACATTTAGTTAATTATTTTCCAAAAGTCAAAGTACCTTACTGCATGAACATACTAATTTTGCTAAAACATTCACCATCTTATTTGCTCTCCGACTCTGGAAAACACATCTAAGTAATCGTAATATAAACTGAAAAAAGCTTCTTCTTTTTTTTTTTCACTTGGTCAATTGAGTCTGTATGTCTTTGTAACTGCCGTGATGGTGAGGAAGGTTTTGTTTCGTAGAATAGCCAACTGAAATAAAGCACAGAATGAGTTATTACCCCGGATTACACTTTGCAGACACACTTATCTAAAATGACTGCCACAGCGAATGCATTGCATGGCATCCATTTATACTGCAGTGCTCAGTACTTACGTGGGGGATGCAACAGCAGCATCTCGTTTGGGATTCAAAGCTGGTTTTTACATATGCAGGTTTTAAAGTAGGGCTGTATCCTCAGTGCTTTCTCTTTTACAGGATGGCAGGATAAAACCCGGAGATAAAATCCTGTCGCTGGACGATGAGACTGTTATTGGACTCCCTGTGGGAAAGGTGAGGCCATTGCTGCTCACGCTGTTTCTGCCGAGCATGCTGGTCATTGTAGTTTCTTTCTCTAAAGACCTGGTAAAACTAAGCGCAAATGCACAACTTTCCAAGGCCTCTAGTTGGACAGCCAAACTCGTTAGGCTGGCATAAAATATATGTTTGGGTTCGTTACACCATAAGGTTTTCAGTGGTAAATCAACTGGAGTACATTTGGCTCTGATAGAGTACATTTGACCCCTGTTGTATTCAAATAAAGTATTTTATGTTAAAATGAACACTGAACATTTTAGATAGATAGACAGACAGACAGACAGGCAAATGGATAGATGGATAGATAGATAGATAGATAGATGGATGGATGGATAGATAGATAGATAGATAGATAGATAGAATTCTCTCTGAAATGTGTGTTGGAAATGTGCAGTGACCTCATGTTGACCTCGTTTGTGATCCCAGGCCGTTGGTCTGCTCCAGAGGTCCAGGAGCCGGGTGAAGCTGACCATCTGCACGGACAACAACACCCCGCCTTCCCTCTCTTCCTCCTCGTCCTCCTCCTCCATCTCCTCCTCACACCCCCGCCCGGCGAGGGGGGGGTCCGACGGACAGACCGCCAGCGCCCCCGTCCTCCCTCTCCTTTACGAGGGGCCCCAAGGCACGGAGCCTGTCAGGCGTAAGAGTGATGCATCCTGGGAACGGCCCCCTCAGTCGCTTGGTGCATTAAGCTTTCATACTGAAGCTGAGGCCGTGCATTTGTGATAGCGGGGCTGTTAGCACTGCCCTTGAGCCGTTCTTTCTCAACTGAATTATAGATTCAATAAGAGAGACATTTAAACAACATCTTACGCTGAAACAGACACCATTGATGCAGCCCCTTCAACTATTTAAGATCAGCATGTAGGCCTTGTTCATTATCCTCCCACAAAGTAACGGCTGTATTTAAAATAAATAGTACATTTCCTGTCCCTCTCATGTTAGAGAAGACTCTCATTTGTTTGTTTTAAGCGCGTGTCAGTCGGTTAATCGCTGTCGTCCTGGTGCATTTCCTGTAGGTTTCACTTGTTCCAGCGTGACCGCTGACCCCTTGACCTGCCCCATTGTCCCTGGCTGTGAGAGCAGCATTGACCTCTCCAAGGGTCATACAGGTCTTGGTTTCAGCATTGTGGGCGGCTCTGACACACTGCTGGTAAGCACATACAGGAAGGGCCCACTGTTATGTACTCCATTACATAACAGCATTTAGCAGATCTTAACCAGAGCGATTTACACAACTTCTTATTACATGTATCCATTCATACAGCTGGATGTGTACTGTAAAAGCAATTCAGAGCGGTTAAGTACCTTGCTCAAGGGTACAACGCAGTCCTACCACCCTCCTGAACCTGCAACCTTTTGTTACAAGTCAGTCTTTAAGTCCAGCTCCTTTACCACTACTACCGCAAGGAAGGAAGGGCCCACTGTTATGTACTCCATTTACAAGTAATGCGATTAGTACATCTTCACATTATGATTTAAATTGTGTTTATTTATATATAATACATGTATTGTGCATGTGTGTGTGTGTGGTGTGTGTGTAAAAGCTTGATTGAGAGCGGATATGATTTTTTTTGAAGTTTGATCTGAAAATAATTGTCAGAATATGAAAATATCTCAGTGAAATATGAAAATAACTTGGAATGCCAGCAGTAAGCAGTGATTACCGTTGCTTAAAACTGTAATAGAAAAAAAAACCTGTGGCAACACTTGTGAGTGACAGGAGACCTGTCCTATCCAGGCCTGGCATGTGACCCCGGCGGCTCGGCGTTAATTAATCTCTCTATCTCTCCCCCTCCTCCCTCTTTCCCCCCCTCTCTCCCTCTCTTTCTCTCCCCCACTCTTTATCTCTCTCTCTCCCCCCCCTCTCTCTCTTTCTCTATCTCTCCATCTCTCTCTCCCTCCAGGGGGTCGTCGTTATTCATGAGATCTATGAAGAGGGTGCCGCTGCCAAAGACGGGAGGCTGTGGGCTGGAGATCAGATTCTGGAGGTACACAGTAGTTCTATGCACTGCACACGCCCAGAGACTCCTATACAGGGGGATGCTGCTGTGGCCTTGTGCCTCACGTGAGATCTTATAAACCCATTCATTGTATTAGCCACTGAATTTAAATCTCCATTTATTACTAATTAAGACTCCCCTAAAGGGTATAATTGCAGATGTGAGCACCATGTGAGATTTGTTTAATTTCTGTATATTAATAATTTAGCCATCTATATAAAGGTGGGGAGGGCTAACTGTTTCAGTCAGTCATGGTGCTTCCTTCAGTAGCTCTGGAAACTACCCCTTGGCCCTCATTTAATTGCCCTTTTAACAAGCCTCCTGCCTTTTCAGTGACCTTGGGGATAGGGTATCTACCCTGACCCCTGCAGGTTGTGGGTTAACCCCCCCCCACACACTGCATACCAGAGATTTTCAAAATGGCACCCAGGGGCCCTGCGCTATCCACTTGTCCGTAGGAGTGGATGTTGGGTATGGGGCCTGTGTTAGCCAGCTGCCCTGTCTCATAGTACGTCCTCCGTAAGACCTGAAGCAGATGCACAAATTCAGTGGCTACGTACTCCCACCGCTAGATCGAATGCTATGAAACTTTTTTGAACTTGGGGTCCAGTGCCATTGCACTTTGACATTATGTCAGTACTAGTGTCAGAGCTATTTCTGTGAAAATGGACCACAGTGAATTCATACAAAATGTAAGTTAATTTATGCTAAATTAAACGGCTAAAAATGGATGAAAGTGGGACTTCCACGGAAACTGCCTTCATTCCAAGGCTAGTTAGCCCTCATTCTTGGTCTATTTTTCTGTGAGAAAGAGAGGTTCACTTCGATCAGTCGCTGCCTCGTTACCGTCACGTGCTATCTAAGGTGATCTTCTGGGAAATCAGCTTCCCGTCTGTGCACTTCCTCAATAATGGATCCCTCTTTCACAAAGTACGTCTCACGGAAGCACAAGCTGTGGACAGGTGCCCTGCAGGACCGAACCAACACAAGCTCCTCCCCTTTTCCCTGAGCAGGTCGGCGGGATCGACCTGAGGACGGCCACGCACGACCAGGCCATGAACGTCCTGAGGCAGACGCCCCAGCGGGTCCGTCTGACCGTGTGGAGGGAGGAGGGCCAGTACAGGCAGGAGGATCTCTGGGACGTCTTCACCGTGGAGCTCTCTAAAGAGTCGGGCCGGGGCCTGGGCCTGGGTGTGGTGGGGAAAAGGTTGCGAATCTCTACATCAGGAATCGCTTCTGTAGTTTGTGTCTGAAGTTGAGGTTTGTGGCTGGATGTTAATGGGAGAAAAAACGATTATATTGCAGCAAACAGGGTTCCGACTAAGCTCGAACACTGGATCTCCCTGAGGAGAGGTCGTTGTGTTAACGACTGCGCTAAAGATGAACTTAGTTAGGCCGCCCCCTTCACTGGCTGCAATGCTCCACCATGGGCCTGAATTACTAAGACCTTTAGCACATGCAAAACCAATAACAACCACTGGTTGGTGCAAAACAAATACCATGACCATTGTTTGTGTTATTAGTTGTGCATGTGCTAAAAGGGTTTTACACATGCTAATGGCTTTAGCAAATCAGGCACATAGTGTAGCATTACAGCCAGCCAAGGGGCGGCCTAGCTGCCCTGCTAACAGTGAAAAGTGTTGGAAAAGCCTGGCACACTCTAATAATTTCAGTGCACAGAATATTTTAAAACCTAAACGCCTGGTTAAGTTCCTGCTTTCTCACATTTAAGACTTAAGATTTAATCTCCCTTGCACTGAAGCCTCCAGCGCAACAAAATGAACAAGTTCCGTCATGTCCTTGTGCATCTCGACAGGAATGACACGGGCGTCTTCGTGTCGGACATCGAGCAGGGCAGTACGTCCGAGGCCGACGGCAGGCTGTGGCCGGGGGATCAGATCCTGTCGGTGAACGGCGAGGACGTCCGCGCCGCCACGCAGGAACGCGTCGCATCCGTGCTGAAGGCATGTGGGATTTTTTCTAGGGCTTTCTGTCTGTCTACAGCACAGTGTAGAGAGACAGGAAGAATGGGGAGAGAGTGAGAGACATGCGACGAAGGTCGCGCGGCCGGATTCGACGTCGCGGCTCGCAGTGGGCGTGTGAACGGTGCCAGTATTCGATAGGCTATGCCACCATACCTCCCATGTCACATTTATAATGCCGGCAGGAGAAGGCGGGCCATCCTCCAGGAAATACAATTTTAAAACACACAGAATGTGATTAATGATTATCGTGACCGGTGGCTCTTCTAAAGGTACCTTCTCATGCTCCCTCTTTCAGAGTTGTCCCGGGACGATACATCTGGAAGTGGCGCGGTACAAAGCCGGGCCCTGCCATTCTGAAAAGAGACCCTCCTTCTGCAGCCAGGTAAAGTATCATTATACTTCCATAATCTCATAATCTTAATAACTTCAGCCTGCACTCGCTGCCACTCATTCATTGTTCATCAACGTTGATGTTCGCTGTAAGATAATAAATTGTACACGTGCCGTTGTGTTTGCATGCTGGAGTTCTGCTCTGTTTTTTCATTGTAACTGTTGTAAAGTGAAGGTTCCCAATCCATGCTATGAATGTCCAGCTCCTGAAGAAGACCTTGCTAACAGTGAACAGAATATGAAAAAAAGGCACAGTTTAGACATACATGACAGTATCTGCTCCAAAGGAATGAACGTCTATCGATCTTATTTATTTTTCCGCAAATGTTTTTATTAACGCTTCGCCTCTGAAAGAAAGAGTGAGCTTAACGTGGTTTAACATGCTGTTAACGTGATTTAACGTGGTTTAACGTGCTATTTAACGTGGTTTAACGTGCTGTTAACGTGGTTTAACGTGCTGTTAACGTGGTTTAACGTGCTGTTAACGTGCTGTTAACGTGGTTTAACGTGCTGTTAACGTGATTTAACGTGATTTAACGTGCTGTTAACGTGATTTAACGTGGTTTAACGTGCTGTTAACGTGGTTTAACGTGCTGTTAACGTGGTTTAACGTGCTGTTAACGTGGTTTCACGTGCTGTTAACGTTGTTTAACGTGCTGTTAACGTGGTTTCACGTGCTGTTAACGTGGTTTAACGTGCTGTTAACGTGGTTTAACGTGCTCTTTGGGCTTTCGATCCTGCAGGCCAGCGACATGAGCAGCTGTGGATCGGCTCCTTGCGGCTCATTTGAATCCCGAAGCCTCCAGGGGGCGCCAGATCGCAGCCGCAGAAGCGATAACTGTGAGATCCTCTCTCTGGCAGTGGCTTTATCCCCTGACTTAGCTGCTTAAGAACCTGCAAACACCAAGTCAAAAAAACGTATAGCTCATCAATGTCCAATGACTATATTCTAATTACCAGTTTGCCAAATTACTTTTTTATGGGGTTTGGGGGAGGCAAAACAAATTGAGATTAACCACAACATGATCAAAATCAGGGTGATTTCAACAAGTCAGGATCCAGGAAGCACAGCGTCTGGTGTTCTCACTGTTATAGTCTAAAATATGCAAGTATAGCATAGATGGTGTGATGTCTTTTTGCAGTTTTATTTAGTCTTACATTTTCTTTTTTATGATTTTCCCACAGCATCCGATGACTGTATAGAGATGAGAACTGTTACACTTACAAAGGTTGGCTTTCTCTTACTTACCAAATGTGGGGTATGGTGTGTGCGTGTGCATGTGCGTGCGTGCATGCATGCATGTGTGCATGTGTATGTGGGAGTGTGTGTGTATGTGTGAAGGGTCTGGCACCGGGTTTATTAACTAATTTTTACTGTCTTTAAAACCTGCACAATTAAGATTTATTAGATTTGTTCGATGTGTATTTAATATATACTATACCAATTAGAATGGCTCATAAAATGATTGCACACGGTGCACTATTCACTGGAATCAAATTTTCATTCAGAAGATATGCATAAAAAGGACTTTTATTGAGCCGTGCTGTCTGTACATTGTACTTATTGAACATTTGATATATTTAACTTTGGCTGCTTGTCTGGAGGTGGGGTTGCACCTCCGGATGTAGGACGAGGTTGTTGGACCCCCAAACCCCACCCAACCCGACCCCCCGACAGTATAATCAAATACTTACCAGTAAGAACAGACACAGACCGACGCAAACATACATGTGTTTGTTTCTGCGCCTGCAGATTGGAGACAGGATTGTCAGCGTATGCGGGACATCCCCCGAGGGTATGAGCCAGGAACGAGCTGGGGCCCTCCCGAGGAACACCTCGGGCAGCGCGGAGCTGCAGGTGGGGGCGAAAGACGCCTGACTCCTTAAACTCCGCTCCCCGTTTACAAAACACGAGCCTTATCGCGGCCACCACAAACAGCGACAGGGCCGTCGTGCGGAAAGCACGCCGTAAACAAAGGGGGGAAAAAAGAGCTGCTCATCCCTTATCGTGTTTGGGAGTAAAAACATCATGTCTTCTTTCCTCTTCAATGAACTATTTTTCTTTTGTTGTTGTTTTTTACTGTTTTAGTCTTTATCTTGAGTTCTGTTGCCATGATTTACGAGCGAAATGTTGCTTCTTGGTTTGTTGGAATGTTCTCAAAAAACGGCTTTTGTCTGTGTGTGTCTGTGTGCGTGCTTGTGTGTGTGTGTGTGTGTGTGTGTGTGTGTTTAGGTGGTGGCTGGGGGTGATGCCAGCGTGACTGGGTATCCAGAGCAAGAGTTGGATACCCACGTGTTCCACAGCGACCTTGGGTAAGGTCCTTCACACACACGCACACAGCCAATCATCTCACACTATAGCCTACATTTGGCTGTCACAGGGCTACATCTAATGCATCTAAAAGCTAAAGGTTTTGGAATTTTGGCTGATAGGCCCTGTGGAATTAGCCAACCAGTAGCTAATATCACATGTGTGAAAATCCCAACCTGCAGCACCAATTCCTAGAAGCAAGTGTCATTCATTAAGCGGAAAAAATAACATGCGGGTTTGGACTGAGAGTGAAACCGTGACTCGATTTCAGTATTTGTTTTTTTGGTTCATAAAGAGCCCCGTTATTAGCGCATATCATGTTTCCCCCACACTCCAGTCCCTCTCAGTACAGAAGGATCACCCTGGACCGGGGTTCGGACGGACTGGGCTTCAGCATCGTGGGTGGGTTTGGCAGTCCACACGGAGACCTGCCCATCTATGTGAAAACTGTCTTCAGCAAGGTGAGTAAGACTATCCACTGGGGCAGAGAACCATTAAACCAGGGGTCTTCAATCTTATCCAGAAAGGGCCGGATTGTCCTAATCAACCAATAGAGTGTTTGCTAAGGACCTTGATTAGTAGACTCAGGTGTGTTACTGCTTGGTTGGAACAAACGCCTGCACTGGCTCTTACTGGATAACATTGAGGACCCCTGCACCCACACTGGCTCTTACTGGATAACATTGAGGATCCCTGCATTAAACAAACCCCTGAATTATTTTCTTTGTGGGGTGTCCCTCAAATGTGTAAATAATGTCTTGTTCAGAGGCCTGTCCTTGTTGTTAAGCCCTTGGCTTTTCTGTTCACTGCTGTGGATCACCCTACACCAGGGGTCTCAAACTCCAGCCCTGGGGGGGGGCGCAATCTCTGCTGGCTTTCGTGATTTCTTTTCAATCAGCAGCTCTTAAATGCAGGGACTCATCACAAACCAGCAGACACAGCGGCCCTCCAGGATTTGAGTTTGAGACCCCTGTTTTACGTCGTCGACGTCAGTAAAAATAAAGGTGTGTCTTATGACAGGGCGCCGCCTCCAAAGATGGCCGACTGCAGCGTGGAGATCAGATCGTGGCAGTGAACGGAGTGTCGCTAGAAGGAGTCACTCACGACGAGGCCGTGGAGACGCTGAAGAGGACGAGGGGGACCATGTCTCTCACTATTCTGTCATACGCAAGAGATTTTTCTGTATAAAACACACACACACAATACACCCCCCCCCCCCCCCCCCCAGACAAACACTCACACACACACACCCAGAAACACACCCTACACACACATGCACACACACCACCCCCACACACATACACACAAACACGCCCCCCCCCCCCAGACAAACAAACACACACACACACACACACACACACACACACACACACACACACAAACACATACACAGATCCTCCCTCCCCAGACACACACACACACCCCACATGCGTGCACACATTTTTACTTAACTTATTTTACACTACCTTAAACTTTACAGTATCTACCTGATGAAATCTTGTGCACCAGACAGGTTCATAGTATGTTAGTAAGTAACTGTGACCGAACACAATGGGACTTTATTGGTGTTACATTTTTAAATGGCTCGGACTGCAGTGAGCCACAGTTTTCCACTACAGCGGCTGATTGAGTCAGAATTATTGTTTGTGGGTCCATTCATGGTAAATCTTACAAATATATTTATTTTTTTAATAGGCCGTGTCTGTTTAAACATTAGTCAAAAAGAATCCCTCTTTTGGATTGTGTTGTACCATAGAAATTCTGTGAAGCAGACCTCTTAAGACACTGTGTTACTCTGAAAATACGAACAGCAAGATGTATATTTCGATGACTATGGACAGGGAGTAATCCCGACGGCAGTGCTACTCAAGTCACGGTCCTCAAGGGCCAAATACTGCAGGTTTTCCACCCTCCCTTTACCTGGGAGTCAGGTGTGAAGACAGTCTGGCCAATCAGTAGCACTAATTGTTCAGTCAATAACTGGGAGAAAATAAAACCAGGGCCGGATTTGAGGGCCAGAGTTGAGTATCCATGCCCTATGGTATGGGGTGGTGCAATGCACCATGGGAAGAGTGCTTTCTGAGGGGGTGGGGGTGTGGGGAGGGGGGTTTGGACGTAGGTGGAGTGCAAAAGTGTGTGTAGAGCTGCTCACTCAGATGTGTCTTAATCATTAAGGATTTCATACAAGCCTCACTCAGTTAAAGCAAAATTTAACTTTGGTATAACTTTGGGATCGAGTAACTACTATACATACAAGCAAAGGTAAGCTTTTAGTTGTTTTTAAAATGGTGCCATGCATTGTGCACGGATGCAGGAATAACAACAATCCCGTCTGGAAGAAAGTTCCAAATAAAATACAAAAAAGCCAGGAAAGGGCCATTTAATTTTCTCAAAGAAATTTGTACGACGACTGGTTATTGTTTGTGTTGACAGAATCCGCTTTGTTCACATTCGTATATGTGCCAGAAGTGTCATTTTGAGACCGTTTTAGCTGCACTATAGAAGTGAACGGAGAGCGACAAATACCCTATTCTGGATTATCACCCCAGTGGAGCACCGAGCAACTAATGAACATATTTTGCCACCGTTTGGACTCATATCATGGCCAGGTAACTACACTACCCAGAGTTCCACCAAAGTTCAATTTTGCTTTAATTGCTGTAAGAAAAAAAGTACTATTCTGCAATATTGATGTATAGAATTACAGAGTGAAATGATCTAATTTATTAAATATTTGAATGTGTTTTGACATCCAATAAGGATAATACTTTTTCATTTGTAGTACAAGATCACCTGAGTAAAGTAACTTTTAAACTACAATGTTTTTTGTTTTTTTCTGAGTGTACTTTTTTTGGCATGACAATCATCAGTCAGTCAGTCAGTCAATATCATTGAGTTATGGATCCATGTCATGGAGGTGTATGTTTAAAGGTCATTCTCCAAGTGGAGTTCAGAGTTCATGACTAGAAATAGAAACATTTTCTCGCAGTATCCATCCTCTGTGTATTTGGAACCTTGTGACGTTTAACACGAGCACAACTAGCTGTAATATCTTCCACATTCACATATTCCATAATCAATGTTAAGCTACAAGCATGGTTTTGGTTCAGCTGTTACTGTTGTCAGTCAGCCAGCTGCCCCATACTTTCATTACCTCGGCAACAGCAGCTGTTGAAAACCAGTCCTTTCACTCGTACGATGCCATGTGGCAAAACATTTAAAGTATTTTGTGCAAATCAAGGCTTTAGCTGTATTTAGACTAGGCAACTAGTACTCTATATACACTGAAATATCTGAGATTTAAATATTCTCTGTTTTAAGTGAACAATAACTCATCAGCGTGGGCAATTAGGATAGCTGAAGTCATTTGGTAACAGTATCTGTCCTGTTCATTTGTTCATGACTGTTGACATGCTGCAGGACTATATCACATCCAGCTGCCAGCATCGGTCTCGCTCACAAATGAAATCCATGCGAAGCGGTGAAAGGATCTGTCTGTGCCGTTATGCGCCAGTTACTCAACAACTTTCAAATTAGAGAATTCGAGAATTAGACTGCGCTGCAGTGTGTTAGATGAGAATTAGACTGCGCTGCAGTGTGTTAGATGAGAATTAGACTGCACTGCAGTGTGTTAGATGAGAATAGACTGCAGTGTTAGATGAGAATTAGACTGGACTGCAGTGTGTTAGATGAGAATTAGACTGGACTGCAGTGTGTTAGATGAGAATTAGACTGCAGTGCAGTGTGTTAGATGAGAATTAGACTGCAGTGTGTTAGATGAGAATTAGACTGCACTGCAGTGTGTTAGATGAGAATTAGACTGCACTGCAGTGTGTTAGATGAGAATTAGACTGCACTGCAGTGTGTTAGATGAGAATTAGACTGCACTGCAGTGTGTTAGATGAGAATTAGACTGGACTGCAGTGTATTAGATGAGAATTAGACTGCACTGCAGTGTGTTAGATGAGAATTAGACTGCACTGCAGTGTGTAAGATGAGAATTAGACTGCACTGCAGTGTGTTAGATGAGAATTAGACTGGACTGCAGTGTATTAGATGAGAATTAGACTGCACTGCAGTGTGTTAGATGAGAATTAGACTGTACTGCAGTGTGTTAGATGAGAATTAGACTGGACTGCAGTGTATTAGATGAGAATTAGACTGCACTGTAGTGTGTTAGATGAGAATTAGATTGTACTGCAGTGTGTTAGATGAGAATTAGACTGCACTGCAGTGTGTTAGATGAGAATTAGACTGCACTGCAGTGTGTTAGATGATAATTAGACTGCACTGCAGTGTGTTAGATGAGAATTAGACTGCAGTGTGTTAGATGAGAATGAGACTGCAGTGTGTTAGATGAGAATTAGACTGCAGTGTGTTAGATGAGAATTAGACTGCGCTGCAGTGTGTTAGATGAGAATTAGACTGCACTGCAGTGTGTTAGATGAGAATTAGACTGCAGTGCAGTGTGTTAGATGAGAATTAGACTGCAGTGCAGTGTGTTAGATGAGAATTAGAGTGCAGTGTGTTAGATGAGAATTAGACTGCACTGCAGTGTGTTAGATGAGAATTAGACTGCAGTGCAGTGTGTTAGATGAGAATTAGACTGCAGTGTGTTAGATGAGAATGAGACTGCAGTGTGTTAGATGAGAATTAGACTGCAGTGTGTTAGATGAGAATTAGACTGCACTGCAGTGTGTTAGATGAGAATTAGACTGCACTGCAGTGTGTTAGATGATAATTAGACTGCAGTGCAGTGTGTTAGATGAGAATTAGACTGGACTGCAGTGTATTAGATGAGAATTAGACTGCACTGCAGTGTGTTAGATGAGAATTAGACTGCACTGCAGTGTGTTAGATGAGAATTAGACTGGACTGCAGTGTGTTAGATGAGAATTAGACTGCACTGTAGTGTGTTAGATGAGAATTAGACTGCACTGCAGTGTGTTAGATGAGAATTAGACTGCACTGCAGTGTGTTAGATGAGAATTAGACTGCACTGCAGTGTGTTAGATGAGAATTAGACTGCACTGCAGTGTGTTAGATGAGAATTAGACTGGACTGCAGTGTATTAGATGAGAATTAGACTGCAGTGCAGTGTGTTAGATGAGAATTAGACTGCACTGCAGTGTGTTAGATGAGAATTAGACTGCACTGCAGTGTGTTAGATGAGAATTAAACTGCACTGCAGTGTGTTAGATGAGAATTAGACTGCAGTGTGTTAGATGAGAATTAGACTTTTTTCTTGGCTAGTACAGCAACCACAAAAATAAACAGTCTGTAAATAGAAACACTACTCTACTCTCTACTTACTATAAAACTGTAGACTGTATACATAAAAGGCTTTTATCCATAAGACCTTAAACTCACAAAATAACAATAAAAATGTCAACAACAAAAAAAAATTGATAATGTGTGGCTCAGTCAGCTAAATGCCACGCTCTTAAGCATTCTCCCCCCTTCTAGTGGTGACTGGCCGGGGAAACCAAGCGAACAGCACAATTCTCCATAGTGTCACTAGATCAGCTGATGTATTATGGTGAGTAAAAACAAGTTGCTGGCTCCATGCGTGTGGAGAATACGCGTGCTACTCGGCACTCTCCTGGATTAATAACGGATATCACAGCGCTGGGCATTCAAAATTGGGAGAAAATAAAGACAATTATTTAAAGGGGGAAAAAAACGTTGCTTAAGTGAATAGCTCAAAGGGACACTTTGTGATTATATTGACCGGAGGCTTTTGTGCACAGAGGTTATGAAAGACTGAGTATTCATTAAACAAGCTCAATGGATGCTCTTACAGTTTTTATACATATTATTCTCTCTCAATGCCCATTTGAGTTTTGTTAACAAAGAATTTATTCAGTTTCTTCCATCCTTTCAAGAAACCTTGAATGTAAAATGCAAAAGAAAAAAAGAAAAACAACTCCATGTCTGCCTGCTAAATTAAACAGCTGGGGAACAACTAGAGCAATAAAATCTAGATTTTTTTGAAGTATGATAGAAAATCATACATTAAATATTAGATACAGACACACAGCTTGACTCTGTTTATGGTGTAAGCATAGAGAAAGTGTTTTTGTGCGTGACTGTTTCAATAAATGCATAAAGAGCTTCGCTCTTTACGTCATTAAAGAGAACAGAACCATGAAACAGCATTTCCACATTAGCTGAATGTTCAGAAAACAGAAGGAGAGGCGTAAAGTCAGTGGCTAAGAACAGTAAACTGTGGGATATAGCCATGGCTTCCCTCACAGGGCCCAATCAAGCAGGATTTTACTGGATGTTTACTGGTTGGAATACCCAATGGCACAATAGTCAAAAAGACTGTGTTTAAATTGGTTTAACACAGCCTTCTGCCCGTAAATGTTTCGCACTTTAATATTCTGCTACCGTTTAATGCACCTTCCACTCACTGGTGTCTATGGTGCCCTTTCTAAGTCTAGAAACTTCCTTCTGAATTCTGATGCCTTAAATATCCCCAAGAGACCGCACAGGTCTCTTTGAAGCCCTCTCTTCTAGTAATTTGAGGGCTTCTTTGTAATAGTGAAAGTGGTAATTTTGAGGTTAGTGTGACACGGTGGTGAGGAAAACCGCGCCGTTAACTTTTAATCGCTTCTGCCATCGTTCCACTGAGTTTCCAGCCAAAACGCCTCATTACTGTTCACCGTGATTGCCATTAAACTCACTCTATATTTATTTATTTTTTGTAAGTTATTTTGAGACATTTTTAGTTTTGCGTAGTTACATTTAGGTGAATGCAGAGGTCTGAAAAGTCCATATCTTATGCAGGATGTATCATTTACATGCGTAGATACGTCATTTGTACAGCTTGTTCAGTTAATCACCTCCAGATTCACTTTGAAGAGCTGAGATAACAGGCAGCTTGAAGACCACACTCTTGTGCCAAGATGTCAGTCATGGAAAATGTTCCTTTGCCACTGTGAATGCAGGTTGTTTTAACTAAAATTAATAAAGATGTGGAGCAAAAAGAGCAGTCCCCTATGGGAAGAATAGAGTGACTGATAGCTGTCACATCACTTAAGAGGCCTGATGTTTCAGATCTCCATGATTGCAGCATTAATTATAGCCTTGCTTATATTTAATATCACGTAAGTGCTTATTAGGTATTATGCGGTACAGTCACATCAGAGTTTAACGTGCCAAGTAATCAATATCTTCCGCTTTGATTCGCAGCTCGTCCCAGCATGTTCATTGGCTGTACAGAATATGATGCAACTCTACTTTGAGTGACCCGAATAGGTGCAGACAGACGAACGTAATTACAGTATTATTTGTTTCTTTCAGAGTGATCTCATGTCCTTTCTGTATGAAGCACAATGTCACACTGTGATATCTGCTGACAGGTTATATTGGCGTTAGTACGGCGCTGTCTTTTTATGTGAAAAATAAACATGCCTGTCATCTGTTGAGTCAGAGTTAAAAAAGAAAAAAGAAAGCTGTCGATCAGGTTAGACCTTCCTCGTTGTGTTTTTCTTCTTTAATCCAAGTTACATTATGCCAAAAGTGTAAGACACCTGTGTTTGTTTATGTGTCTTTTCACAAACATGGGCTATATTGAAACACAATTGTAGCTTACTGTCAAATTCGTCTTTTGGGAATATCAATCCATGTCAAACCCGTTTGAGTTTTTAAAGTAATGTCAATTTATCAAACAATAATGGAATAAATGTCCACACTACTAAAGCAAGGAGTTTTTAAGGGCCAAAGAGTGGTTTGTTCTTCACTGGCCAAGTCAATCACCTGACCTGAATTGAATTCCAAGTTCCAAACAGGAACTGAAGTTGGCTGTAGTACAGGCCTGTACATCACCACCTAGCATTGTCTATGGGTCACAAACTTCAGGCAGTCATTGAATGCAAAGGTTTGCAACCAAGTACTAAATATGGACTGCACTTATATAGTGCCTTTATCCAAAGCGCTTTACAATGGCCTCTCATTCACCCGTTCACATGCACATTCACACACCAATGGCAGCAGCCACCATGCAAGGCGCTAGCCTGCTCATTGGGAGCAATTTGGGGTTCAGTGTCTTGCCCACTTCGACATGTGGACAGGAGGAGCCGGGGATCGAACCGCCAACCCTGCGATCAGCGGACGACCTGCTCTACCTCCAGAGCCACAGCCGCCCCGGCTATAAATATGACTATTTAAGTTTATGTTAATTTGTCCACTTATTTCTTGTCCCCTAAAATAGGGGGACTATAAAAAATGGCTGTAATTTCTACTTAGATCACAGGATATGGATGTGAATAGGCCTCCCTACAAATTAAAGCTGACAGTCTGCCCTTTAACCATATAGTCATAGTACAATGTGCAGGAGTACAGAGCCAACACAACAAAAATTGTATCACTGTCCAAAGACTTACAGACTGCACTGTATGCTGGGAACACCTGGACAGTACAAAGACTTACAGACTGCACTGTATGCTGGGAACACCTGGACAGTATGTGTGGGAAATGTAGTAAGAAACGGTGCCATGACACAGGAATGTAGCGGTATTTGAGACTGATTATTGCCATCGTGTCCAGAAAGCTTTGGCTAAGCAGCGATACAAGGGTACCCTACTTTATTTCCAAGGAATAGATATATGATATTTCATAGTATACACAGACATACGTGGCCTGCTTGCTGACCCCACTTTTAAACTGGAGAGGAGTGGGCTTTCACTCTGTAGAAACAGACAAATGTGGCTGACAAGCGCTATGAATTTTGGGGATTAGATTGCAAGTCATACAACATTCCACAGCAGTGTGTGTAGGACTTCATTATTGAAGCCTGACATTCAATCACTGCTGAAAAAAACACTTTTTAACACAGAGCAGTAAATTACAGAGCCTTTAGTAAGTTATGGACCCCAGCACACCATCATTTTAAAGTAAAAAAAAGAGTAGCTAATATTCTTTCAAAGATAAAACTGAGGAGAAAATGCACTCCGATGTTATTTTAGAATTGTGATAGACGCCAGACAAGATGCATACATCTGGAGCAGAAGGCGTAGCATAAATGCCACACAGCAAAGAACATGGCGACAGAGCTTCCCTACTGTCACTGTTAGCATTTCACATTTCATAAATCACTAGAAATATAAACAAAACTGCCCAAGTTGTTGCTGGTAGTTTTAACAAGACCTGGAAGATATGCAATACTGTAAAAATGCATTGCTTTAGTCAATAACTCCTATAGTAATGTATGATCATCTTTCCTTACCTCTTACTGTCTCAGTAGAATTCAATGCTCTTGTCCAAAATAATAACATTATCAGGTCTCGCAGCGATTTGGAAGAGAACCCATGCAGGAAGTGCCACCTGGACTTGGAAGAGAAGAGGTTTGGAAGAGAACCCATGCAGGAAGTGCCACCTGGACTTGGAAGAGAAGCGGTTTGGAACAGAACCCATGCAGGAAGTGCCACCTGGATTTGGAAAAGCAGCGGTTTGGAAGAGAACCCATGCTTGTCTAATGATGCTTTGAGGTCCATGTTTACTTAGAGGTGTCAGAAGGAAGAGTAAGTTTGTGGAAATTCCATCACATGAACTGGCCATTGAGCAGAATAAGCTGCTAGTCAAAGTTAAAAACATTTTATGGACTTTTATGGATTCCATACCAATGTCTCTATTGCGTGACTGAAAGCCTGTGATACAATGAAACAATAGCTGGGTGAAATTGACTGGAATATGAGCACCCGTTCAAATACCAGGGTAGAAACTCACATTGCAGACTCCCATTGATGTGACAAAAGTGTAATTGTCCACATCAGAATTCAGTTTTCCAGGCATATCTGACAGTTATATGTATGTGTTCATTTAGTATGCATGAGAGTAATCAGTAGCTACATGTGAAAATTGGGTAAGTTTCATTTATTTGGCTGAAGAGGATATTTCAACCAGCAATGGTGTACATAATACAAACTTACTGGTGAAAGTATTATTATTATTATTATTATTATTATTATTATTATAAATGTATTTTTACTATTGATTTTTTGAGTGAGGGTCCACATGACATAAACCCATCAGCTTTTAATTATGGCTTTTCAAAGTGTGGCTCGTATTCGGCTTTCACTTAGAGTCTGTATGTCCGTGTGCGTGTGTGTGTGTGTCTGTCAGTGTATTTTCTTTGTGTCTGTACATCTACTCCACAAAATCCACCCTGTGTGAGCTCCTGCTCTGCAATCGTAATCTTTCTATTAACAATAATATACACACTGATCCCTCAGATGATGTTCCACAGACACAGTGCACTCTGGGTAATGAGGAGAGCGATACGTACGCGGAGCACAAACAGCAGCTGGGTCAGCTCTCAGTTTACTGCTTGGGGAAATGGAGCCAAGAGAAGTTCCATGAGTGCCATGTTTTGTGTCAAATGTTTAGAAATGTCCATATAACTCCACCCTGTATGAAGAAATCTTTTTTTTTTTTGTTGTATTAATAGCTTTAGACTCTATTTCATCTTGTTGCATTCCATTTTCTGTGTATAACCAGTGTCAGTTAAATCAATTGCCTTTTAATTGTAATTGTCTGCATTATATGTGATGGTATTGCAGTATTCCAGTTAAAGGTGTGAATGTAAAAAAAATGCCGAAGACAAAGTCTGTAGCTTTAGCTTTGTCTAAAATGTTTTATTTATCATCCCGCCTGGCTTTTGTTTGTTTTTTTAGGTACACAATGCAGTGCCCATCGTTGCTATAGACTGGGATCAGAAGCTATAGCATTCAGCCGGTTGCTTAATTACCAGTTCTCAATCTATACCTATAGGCATGCTATTTTCTGCTCCTGTAATATGCAGTGGACATCTCTTGAAATTCACACTGGGTCTCATGTCTGCCAAATTAAAAATTAATAATTCATGTATTCTTCAGGAACACAAGGGTGCTACCTGATGGCAAGATAAATAATGCACAAAATTAATTGGATGGAAAAGGATACGCAGATTAGAAGGTACAGCAGCATCACCATGGAAATGACCGTTAGATAACCGATAGCAATGCTATAAAATGGATACAGTGTTTGTATAAGTTCAGCTGGACTTGTTTTTCCATTTGCCCTCTGAAGTGTGGCATGATGGGAAATGGTGACCTTTGGTGACACAGGGGTGAAACTGAAAATCAATAGACAGTCACCATTTATTGATTGATTTTTTTATCAATCAATAAAATATTTGATCTGCTGTGGATCTTCCTCAGGTTAAGACTTGAAACGTTGTCAGTAAATGGATAAATGAGAAACAAAAGCAGAGTATTCAGGATGTATTTTGTATGTCTCCATCAGCCCAACACCTAGCATTGGGCGTGCCTTAGCTTCCTTGATTTTGCTTTGATGACATCACGCCTGGATTGTTAAAGAGATATTTCACTTTTGTGATTTTGTGGAGCCTACTCCATTATATTTGCATAGTGTGAATACTAGCAACATCAGCTGTCCCTGCTGACCGCTAACGGCATCCCCGTTAGTCCCGGTTGTCAGGGTCCCCATTAATTTCCGGGACCTCACAAACTAACTACGGCGGATAATACATCAATAAAAGAGAACACAAGGGTGAAAAGGTACGTGTTTGTTTATTTTTAACATCTGGCCAGGGATCCAGAACAATGTTTGTTTTGTGTTTTTACATTACCCACAGTCAGAAGCAACCAGCTGAAAAGCTAACACATTCCTGGCATAAGCCTTCAAACCATCCCCTGGTTTGCTTACTCATCTTAACCAATAAACATCCATTATATTGACAGGATAATAAAATGATTCTCTGTCATGCAAGAAGCATGCTTCTGATTGCACTTTGTCCTGTAATTGGAGCTCCTGCTTGTGGGTGTGAGAGCAGAGGAAGCAACCAGAGGGAAAGTGGCCTTATTTTAAAATAAATACATACGTGAATAAATACAATCTGATTCTGATTCATTCAGTAAGGGACCTGTGCGATTTTCATAAGTCATGATTACAGAATTGAATCAATAACCAAGTACATGATGGCTTGGATACAAGATAGTATACAATGGAGAAAATTGAAAACCATCAATATGAATATTCCAAAACTGTTCGAGAAGATTTCTGCATTTCAACAGCCTCTCATGTCTCGAGTGCTGATGTGTTAAAGCAATTTAGAGGTAAAAACAGTAGATATTCCAAGTTTTAAGACCGTGCACAGACTTTATGGAGGGCACATGCTGAAAATCAGGCACGGAGGTCTTGGGATTGGGATTGAGATTACGGCCCGGAGGGGAGAGATTGCGATGGCAAAGGGCACCTGTGGTTAAAAAAAAAAGAATGGCCTGAGCCAAAATGGCACCTTTGCAGCCTCTGGGCAGGGGGATATGCTTCAGGATATGTTGCTGTCTGTCTGTGCAAAGGCCTGGCCCAGGACATCTTAATCCTGTCATCTCCGCTGTAATTACAATCAGGAGAAATGCTGTGCTGCTATCGTCCTCGGTTTGGAAATCGCAAGTACGCAGAGGAGAAGCCGCAGGCCTACTGTCTGTCATATACGGCTAGTGTGTGAGAATCAAGTGAAGTAATGTTGCTTTAGTTTAGTTCACTCATGCCCGCCATACCAAGCATAATGCACAATTAGTGAATGATTGTTTCCCACTGTTTAAAATGGAAGGGTAAGATGTGGATACCGCCCTTTTCATTCATGCCAAAAAAGTAATTTGGCAAGAATGGGATGGATGAGTGATGTGCTTTCTGTTAAATTTAGGGAAAATAGCCCAAATATGACTATTGTGCTTGTCATATGCAACAAACTAACCAATTATTTTTTTAAATACATTTTGGAACGATACAACACATTCTAATCTATGCTAACAATCTACAGTCTTTGTACAATCACTCATGTTTTTTTTTTTCCCTTACCAGTATTCAAGGTGTATAAATCTCAGTATTCATGATGTATAAATCCCAGTATGCATGATGTATAAATCCCAGTATGTATGATGTATAAATCCCAGTATGCATGATGTATAAATCCCAGTATGTATGATGTATAAATCCCAGTATGCATGATGTATAAATCCCAGTATGCATGATGTATAAATCCCAGTATGCATGATGTATAAATCCCAGTATGCATGATGTATAAATCCCAGTATACATGATGTATAAATCCCAGTATGCATGATGTATAAATCCCAGTATGCATGATGTATAAATCCCAGTATGCATGATGTATAAAACTCAGTATGCATGATGTATAAATCCCAGTATGCATGATGTATAAATCCCAGTATGCATGATGTATAAATCCCAGTATGCATGATGTATAAATCCCAGTATGCATGATGTATAAATCCCAGTATGCATGATGTATAAATCCCAGTATGCGTGATGTATAAATCCCAGTGCGGAAGACAAGGAGAAGCTAAAAAAACAACAACCAAAAAAAACGTTCTCTTCCTCTGGGTTCCCATGAAAGAAGGTCAAACTTGGGTCGGAGAATAGACAGGCTGCTCTTCGGTTTTGACAAACACCCAGGCTCCCACGCTCGGATGTCTGAGGATTACGGAGGAGAGGAGACGCAGTTAATTCACTGCGACAGGTACAGTCAAAGGTAACTGGTGACACAGCGGAGCCTGACGGATTCTGAAACTCAGTCATGCATGTTATTATGTTATGGTATGTTTGGAGTGGTAAGTGCAGGAAACTTTATGCATGCAGAAATTCCCTGATCTTGAAAATTGCATTTAAAATAATACACTTCTGATTGGCTCAGGGATGGCCAATCACTCTTTATGGAATCTTAAAAATTAAAAATCCCAATAGTCTCCTATTCACATCCAACTAAACCTTTGAATGAATCGGTCAGGGTATTAACATGATTACATGTAAATATGGGAGTGCACGTAAAATTGTCAAACCGCATATTGCATATTGCTTATTGTGCCAACTATTATTTCCAAACCCAGGTTTGCCATAAAAAAATTTTGTGTGGGTCATGGAAAAACTGGCAAAAGCTTAAGTTATACCTCTTCCACAGACATTCACATGAATATGTCCAGCTACATTTTAATCTGAATAAATATAAGGTCCTAGAAACTGTATTGCTTCATTACATTGGCCATGGGCTTGGAAAGTTTAGGAATTGCAGATGTACAGCAAGCAATTTTGGGACGGTTCCCATGCATAAGTCTGATTTATGCCCGTAGAGCATAAATCTCCCGGGCAGTCCAGCGGAACTCAAACCAAGTGGTGCAATCATGTTGCAAGTTGAAATCCTTTCACAGGCATTAGAGAAAATGTCATTTGCTATAAGGGAATGTGTCTTCATGTAACTTTGTTTTATTTAGTTTAACTCAGTAAAAATCTTCTCTTGATGTTGAAACCTTGTTAGGAGGTTCACAAAAATTATGATGTCACAACATGTGGGCTAAAATGGCTGAGGTTTTACATGGTCTTGATCGTGGATGGAATCTGTGTAATCCGATAGACTACCAATATGACCATGCAAAAGTATTTCCTTGTTTCACAATGCTACCAATACATGACTCACATTGGTTAAAATCCAGCGTCTAAACATTTGCAGTGAGAAAGAGATGCATGCATTAGCACGTTAGCTATTTTTTGTGGAGCAATGGAGGCCTGTATTGCTTTATGTGCATTATGGCTATTGACAGGTTTTGCTCAACCAGGCTTGTTAATGGATAGCGCCATTGATTCAAATAGTCCTCTGGGTGTTATAAAAATAGTTATATTTGTCCTATTGATTTGGTGAAATGAACCACAGAAAAAGCGTGTTTGTCAATTCACAGATTTAGTTCCACTTCACTTTATTTAGGTCATCGTCTCGAATAGCTACCATGTGGCATGGCGAGTCGTCATTTAATCCCTGGAACTCAAAACCGTGCCAGTTTAAACATGGTCCTGAAACCAAGCCACCGAATACGCGTTTGTTTAACTTCCAGAATGTGTGCTGTTGTTCCTGAGTGTCCTCGCCCAGCCAAATGATTTTGCGGACCTGAACTTCAGAGCAGTGGTGTGAGAAGCACAGACAGATCCTTTCTCCAGCCTGTCACGTGTCATCCAAACAGCACATAACTCTTGCATAGCCCAGGCCTGATCAGTCTCAATTTAATTTTTCAAGCAAAAAAAATATGTGAAATGTTTTGTTTTGATATAAATTATATAATAAACAACTGTTTTCACATCATGTTTAAAGGATTAAAGCTTTAACTTTTCTTTTGATCAGAAAGTAGAAATGGTTGCCATAATTACGTTCAAATAAAATTTGCAGCCTTATCTAATCGACTTCTGTAGGTACTCTCTCCGACCAATGTTACTGCTCTACACAAACTCCTCTGACCAATGTTACTGCTCTACACAAACTCCTCTGACCAATGTTACTGCTCTACACAAACTCCTCTGACCAATGTTACTGCTCTACACAAACTCCTCTGACCAATGTTACTGCTCTACACAAACTCCTCTGACCAATGCTACTGCTCTACACAAACTCCTCTGACCAATGTTACTGCTCTACACAAACTCCTCTGACCAATGTTACTGCTCTACACAAACTCCTCTGACCAATGTTACTGCTCTACACAAACTCCTCTGACCAATGTTACTGCTCTACACAAACTCCTCTGACCAATGTTACTGCTCTACACAAACTCCTCTGACCAATGTTACTGCTCTACACAAACTCCTCTGACCAATGTTACTGCTCTACACAAACTCCTCTGACCAATGTTACTGCTCTACACAAACTCCTCTGACCAATGTTACTGCTCTACACAAACTCCTCTGACCAATGTTACTGCTCTACACAAACTCCTCTGACCAATGTTACTGCTCTACACAAACTCCTCTGACCAATGTTACTGCTCTACACAAACTCCTCTGACCAATGTTACTGCTCTACACAAACTCCTCTGACCAATGTTACTGCTCTACACAAACTCCTCTGACCAATGTTACTGCTCTACACAAACTCCTCTGACCAATGTTACTGCTCTACACAAACTCCTCTGACCAATGTTACTGCTCTACACAAACTCCTCTGACCAATGTTACTGCTCTACACAAACTCCTCTGACCAATGTTACTGCTCTACACAAACTCCTCTGACCAATATTACTGCTCTACACAAACTCCTCTGACCAATGTTACTGCTCTACACAAACTCCTCTGACCAATGTTACTGCTCTACACAAACTCCTCTGACCAATATTACTGCTCTACACAAACTCCTCTGACCAATGTTACTGCTCTACACAAACTCCTCTGACCAATGTTACTGCTCTACACAAACTCCTCTGACCAATGTTACTGCTCTACACAAACTCCTCTGACCAATGTTACTGCTCTACACAAACTCCTCTGACCAATGTTACTGCTCTACACAAACTCCTCTGACCAATGTTACTGCTCTACACAAACTCCTCTGACCAATGTTACTGCTCTACACAAACTCCTCTGACCAATGTTACTGCTCTACACAAACTCCTCTGACCAATGTTACTGCTCTACACAAACTCCTCTGACCAATGTTACTGCTCTACACAAACTCCTCTGACCAATATTACTGCTCTACACAAACTCCTCTGACCAATGTTACTGCTCTACACAAACTCCTCTGACCAATGTTACTGCTCTACACAAACTCCTCTGACCAATGTTACTGCTCTACACAAACTCCTCTGACCAATGTTACTGCTCTACACAAACTCCTCTGACCAATGTTACTGCTCTACACAAACTCCTCTGACCAATTGTACTGCTCTACACAAACTCCTCTGACCAATGTTACTGCTCTACACAAACTCCTCTGACCAATGTTACTGCTCTACACAAACTCCTCTGACCAATGTTACTGCTCTACACAAACTCCTCTGACCAATGTTACTGCTCTACACAAACTCCTCTGACCAATGTTACTGCTCTACACAAACTCCTCTGACCAATATTACTGCTCTACACAAACTCCTCTGACCAATGTTACTGCTCTACACAAACTCCTCTGACCAATGTTACTGCTCTACACAAACTCCTCTGACCAATGTTACTGCTCTACACAAACTCCTCTGACCAATGTTACTGCTCTACACAAACTCCTCTGACCAATGTTACTGCTCTACACAAACTCCTCTGACCAATGTTACTGCTCTACACAAACTCCTCTGACCAATGTTACTGCTCTACACAAACTCCTCTGACCAATGTTACTGCTCTACACAAACTCCTCTGACCAATGTTACTGCTCTACACAAACTCCTCTGACCAATGTTACTGCTCTACACAAACTCCTCTGACCAATGTTACTGCTCTACACAAACTCCTCTGACCAATGTTACTGCTCTACACAAACTCCTCTGACCAATGTTACTGCTCTACACAAACTCCTCTGACCAATATTACTGCTCTACACAAACTCCTCTGACCAATGTTACTGCTCTACACAAACTCCTCTGACCAATGTTACTGCTCTACACAAACTCCTCTGACCAATGTTACTGCTCTACACAAACTCCTCTGACCAATGTTACTGCTCTACACAAACTCCTCTGACCAATGTTACTGCTCTACACAAACTCCTCTGACCAATGCTACTGCTCTACACAAACTCCTCTGATCAATGCTACTGCTCTACACAAACTCCTCTGACCAATGTTACTGCTCTACACAAACTCCTCTGACCAATGTTACTGCTCTACACAAACTCCTCTGACCAATATTACTGCTCTACACAAACTCCTCTGACCAATGTTACTGCTCTACACAAACTCCTCTGACCAATATTACTGCTCTACACAAACTCCTCTGACCAATGTTACTGCTCTACACAAACTCCTCTGACCAATATTACTGCTCTACACAAACTCCTCTGACCAATATTACTGCTCTACACAAACTCCTCTGACCAATGTTACTGCTCTACACAAACTCCTCTGACCAATATTACTGCTCTACACAAACTCCTCTGACCAATGTTACTGCTCTACACAAACTCCTCTGACCAATGTTACTGCTCTACACAAACTCCTCTGACCAATGTTACTGCTCTACACAAACTCCTCTGACCAATGTTACTGCTCTACACAAACAAAAAAATAAAAAAATAAAACAATGGAAAAAAATTTAAATCATGGTTCACCATAAATCATAGGCTATATCATATATATTTTAATATCCCCAAGTGGTTTACATTACTGTGCAATCGCATTGCAATGCATTATTTTCTGTTGAGATGTAATGGATTTTTTTCCTAAACTTTATATACTGTATAATATGATCATAAAATACAATAAAATAATTTAGATGACCTAATGGTAATGGAAACATGCCGAGAACAGGACTCGATACTTTAATATCTTTGGCTGTGTGTGGCGTTGCCAAGCACCTGTAAGGTTTAGAGTTCTCACAGCTGTTATTCTGAGACCAACCCCAACCGCAAAAACACCACCCTCATTCCAGTGTGGTGAAGCTACTCCACCCACTTTCCCTTTAAACAACCACCACACAATACATATTGAAGAACTAAAAGGTTTATTTATCACATACTCATGCATCATTAGCATAAACCACAATTGGGAGAGACGCCAACTATCACTCAGGGCAGAACATTGTTGTTTTCATAACATCGGTGTCTCATAGATTCTTCTCGATCACACCACACTTCTATTACTATAGCGAGGCTATAAGAGGGCTCCTAAATTATTTAAATCCATACCTCAGAAAGAACAAAGATGTGTACAAAAACGTTTTATCATCTAAAATCAACATTTTAAGAGCGGCTGAATTATCATTAATAACTAAATATAATTTATTGTTTTATATAAAAAGGTTAATAATTTAACCTGAGCTGATTAAGAGAAGATGATTCATGGCATTCTAATCTTGTGAATTTCTGTTCCGTGTTCTCTCATTTGCATTATTCTGACCCCAAGGCAGTCGACGGTAGCGTGTTCTCGTCCCTCTGTACATACATGATTTATGGAGCAGGTGCCTTTATGGAAGGAGATATCTGTGCATGGAATTCCTTCCTACACTTGCCACCAGTCTATATATCCACTGTTGCAACACATGAAAAGATGAGGATATTACATATGGTTCAAATATGTGGCCGAATTTCTCAGTAATTAGCTGAATACCAGTGGTCATATTCCCAAGTCGGTGATCACATTCCCAATCGAGTGGTTGAGTTCCCAATTTGGTGGTCACATTCTCAAGCGAACCATAGCATTCTAACAGTACCATTCCCAAGCCAGTGGCCACATCATCAAGCGAGCCCAATGGAAACATTCTCTCGTTAGCCATTGCATTCCCAAGCAAAGATCACATTCCCAAGTCAGTGAACGCATGCTCAAACTAGCAGCCATATTTCCAGACTGACCATCGAGGGACAAGCATTGGAAATGAGCTGTAAATATTGCGCAAAAATTCATCGGATTATTGTTTTGCAAAATGTATCTGCACCAACATGTGTCTCGATTAAATTAATGCTGAATAGATTTTTTTATATTCCCAGGGAAGTGGTCAAATCACCAGGCCAACATTCGCAGCATGGGTTAGGCAGAGGAACAGCGCTCAGTAAATCTTTTCTGATAGTGAAAGTATTAAGTGTTGAATGAGGAAAGAATCTCATTGCATAAGTAGTGCTTCCTGAAATTCCCTTTAACAATTCTCACCGTACAAATGCGTTAAAATTACTTTTGAGTAAAGTGTTTGTACCCAGTGAGCCAAAGCCCGGAATCTAGATGTCTAAAGGGGTGAAAATCTAGGTTGAGAGACATTTTAACATAAGCAGAATAGGTTAACTTCAATATAACTCAGGTTTTACCCGGATATAGGCTGGCTACATCCTAGTCGACTAGAAAACTTTTACTTTTCAACCAAATGTATCCAGGTTTTCACCTGAACACCTAGACAGCGTTTCATACACTTTTCACCTGGGCACACTCTCAAAAAAAAAGGTACAAAATATACCTAAAAAGGTATATTTTGTGGTGGTAACCTATAGGTACATAAAATTGTATTCCTACTCAACAATGCATAATTAATTTGTACTTTTTTTTGCTTGCAAAGGTACTTATTAGTACCCACATAAAACATTATTGTACTTTCAGGGTACATTTGAGAAATCTGTACCTTAAAGAAGAAACATGTACCTCCACTGTATCTTTACTTATGAGAGTGTAATTTTAGTTTTTAACTTGTTTAGCTGTATTTTTCTGTGCCCTTCATTAGTATTGAGTTGTTTCACTCCCTGGGCTGAGTGGAATTCTGCTCGTTTGGTGTGGTTTGCTGCCCCTGACCCTGTTGCTTCTGTGGTCAGTGAAAGAGGAAAAGTCCTCCCATCGAGGTCCACCTTAGGTCAAAATTCCTCATGAAGTGAGCGGGGTCCACATAGTTTCCTCGAGACCAAGTAAACGCAGCGATGTCATTTAAAGGTGCAGTAGGCAAAAACAAAATTATATAATTTTGTCAAAATTATTAAATTTACTCATTATATTCCAGCAGCTATCAATAAATAAAGTGTTCTGGGAAACAATCTGGTTTCTGTGAGTGTCCTGGGCTCTGTATTAGGCTGTCAAACAATCTCAACCCGGTTTTCTAAAAACCAAACAATCAGGGCTAGCTATGTTGCTACCAATCAGGGCAACTATCTACAAGGGGGAAGTCTTTTTGCCTTGTATATTTTCAAACTTGTCTACTGCAGCTTTAAAGATGCACTGCCTTTAAATGCAAATATGCCCATATAATGCGCTTGATCTGATCCTTTTAGCGAATACCCAGGTCACTCACGCATTCAGGCATCTTGAAATATGTAGGACTTTGCAGTTCCTTGCCAAGGCTAGATTTTGTTAGTTAGAACTTTGCTTGGTAATATTGCATAGTGGCAGAATTTATCTTGATGTATGCTGTGTAAAAGCTGAATTGCAGTGTCTCATCCATTTAAACACAAATGCATTATTGTGTGCAGTCTTGTGTGTAGTCTTGAGCGGTGATTGTGTTCGGCATGACTGTTTCCTTCCTCTCCAAGTCGATTTGCAGTAGTTGTTAGCTGTTTGTGACACAAGAGATGAAAGAACTCTCCCACATATGCTCAGTTCAACCAATTAAATGAGACCAGCAAATTCCAGTGAAGTGGAGTTTCAGTTGAGCTTCATCTTCCAAGGATAGAGAGTGAGTGTGTGGGAGTGCAATAACAGCTGATATTATCCAGGGCCATTGAGTTGATTTATCTGTTTTCTCTCTCTCTCTCTCTCTCTCTCTCTCTCTCTCTCTCTCTCTCTCTCTCTCTCTCTCTCTCTCCCTCTCCCTCTTTCTCTCTCTCTTTCTCTCATTCTCTCTCTTTCTCTCTCTCTCTCTCTCTCTCTCTCTTTCTCTCGCTCTCTCCCCCTCCCTCCCTCCCTCCCTCCCTGTGTACTGAATGGTGTTGGCTTACTTTAGAAAGAAAAGGAGGGCTTGTGTGTGTGTGTGTGTGTGTGTGTGTGTGTGTGTGTGTGTGTGTGTGTATGTGTGCATGCACATGTGTGCGCGCTTGTGTGTGAATGCGTGTGCGTGCTTTAACATGTGGGCTGACACTGGATTCACAATTCTCTGAATCTTCTGGCATGTAAGCTTATACGTTGGTTTAAATACCATTTCTCCACTTTCAAATGATGCCAACCAAAATGTTATTCACATGCGGGGCCATTTCAAAAATTTTATTAAAGAAAACATTGCATATTTTCATTCTCCCCCCCCCCCCCCTTCAAAAAAAAAGAGTTTTATTTTAAAAATATTATATTTTATATATACACTTGTGTGTTTGCTGCAATACATGTATTAACAGCTTGTGATGGTGCTAAATACTTCCTCATTCCATCAGCTTCTCCACAGAGAAGAAAGCCCGCTGATTAAATGGTGAGTAAGTAAGATGAATGGGACCAGAGCACGCTGCCTTTGCCTCTGCACGTCCTTCTGTTTGCATGTAAAGGCACCGTACAGGAAGTGGTAGATGAGTTGACAGGATTATTTTTTCGGGTAGAAAGCAAAGATTAATTCCTTCAACTTTAGAAACAGCATGAAACATTACTTGCTTGCGGTCGATAAAGAAAACACTGTCTTATCACTCATTCTGTGTGAAAATAAAGGTAGACTTGGAGAATCAAAAATAACTGCAAATTAATGCTTATTAATGAGGCTAGGCCAGTTTGAGAGGTTCTTCTTATAACTGACCAAAACATTTAAGGCAGGATTTTAGCTTAATATACACTAATATGTGTTAGCCTGCCCTACACATCCACAGAAATCACTATGCTGTAAAACAAAATAAACAAATTTTTCCTAAACTACATTTTCTACATTGCGAACAAACTCTAATTCCAGTGGATCAGACACCCGCATTAGCTGATATTATGTGCCGACTGCGTTGGGGTGGTTGGGTCAGGCTGGGCCAGGGCTATACCTAAATAGCATCCTGGACCCACTCATTTACCTTAGCTGAACCACCCCACCCAGTTGTGAATGCACACTTCTGGCTCACCTAGTTCTATGCAGGCCTAACTGCATGAATATTTCTGGCTACGGTGCTGTTATGTACACATATAGCTATTTCTATACGCTACAGATTGTAATTTCTGGGACACCACACTTTTTGGCAGTCTGTGGTAAAATACGCAAACAGACAGTTCAGCATGAATTTGTCAGCTGTGGATTCCAGAGAACTCACCCCCATGAGATAACACCTGCTATATTTACATTTCAAAGCCATCTTGACCAGAGATGTGTTTTTATGTTTTTCGGACAAACCGAATTACTGTTTCCATAGGAACGCTTTATGAGTTGGTTGAGAGGATCTAGTTAATCTTTAACTCTGAACTCAGGATCTCAATCTCGGAAACAAGAACAGCCATGATTAGTTTCCTACACTTAGTTTCCTACAATTTCAAATTCATGGATTAGCCCACTCCAGCTATAAACTATAAACTAAAAACACTGTCCATGTCACATGCGTATCCACACATCTAAATCAGGCTACGACGGGATAAATATAGAGGATTCCCATTCGCATAATTATTGAACATCGTGCTTCAGGGTTCCAGGTACCCAATTTACACTTGTTAATTGAGCTGTGAGCCTTCCGCTGCGAGAGAGAAGGCAGCCGAAGTGTGAAGAATAATTAGAGCAGGGTTCGTCCCGATCTCATGTGGCTCCTTTCAGATCGGCTGAGACATGTCCACTGGCGGTCAAAGGCGGAACAGGACTTGCATCACCTGCAAAAAAGCACTTCTTTTTCCGATCGTCTCCGTAGCAATGGCTAAAACTGCTAAGTATGCGGTGGTCTGATCAAGAAACTTGCTGCCCTTACCAGCGATGCCACGCCAGTCATGGAAAGCAGAATGCTCCTTCTTAACCCCAAAGTCATAGCTGACCAGATTACTTTGTTTTCAACAAAATTGAGCAGTCTCAACACAAATCATAGAATAAGTCGGTTGGAATGGTACTGTTAGGAAACACATTGGAAACACAACCACAGTATTGGGAATGTGAACTCATTTGAAAAGAGTAACAAAAGAGTTTAACTTTAAAAGGTACAGACAAGTGAATACTTGAACAAATTAAGATGTACTACTCAATCGATTCAGGGCAAATGGCTTTGAGTAAATCAAATGAAACAATCACTTTAATCCCTGATGTTTAGAGATGATGTTAAAGCCAGAGGCTCACTGGAGGTCAACAGTTCCTCTGAGTTGTCTCGAGTCACATTAAACAGCCCCATTATAGGCTTCTTCTGCTGTGGCTTATGAATGCTATTGTGATATATCACGTCCAGACATGTTTCCTCTTGAAATATCAGAGTTTTTATGAAATGTATAATGTACTGAAAGTCATTTTTACTGTTTACTGATAGCAAAGTCTGATAGCAAAGTACAATAGCAACACAACGAGAAAGCTCACATTATTCTGCCAATAGGGCTGTGTGAGTGAACGTTTTGATTACAAAACATCAAATACAATATTAAGACTTGGCTTATGGTGAAACTGGTAAAGAAAAAGTAAGTATATAGTGTTGCAGTGCATCATATGTGTAGATTAAAGCGATGGCAGTCTGCTGTGTGTAGCTGTGGTGTTCTCTTCTGTGTGCAGAGGACATATTGATCTATGGAGCATTCCAGGAATGCGAGTTTAGGTTAGCCTGCCTCTCAGTCAACACTGTTCCCCACTGCTGGCCAGAGAAGGTGACAGAAGTTACTATATAATAATTATAGTTCTGGTAAAACGTATCCAGTTCAGATGAAACAAAACCACTCCATATAGCTACTATAAACCAACAATACCTGGTTGTGCAGCATTTAGCATCTATTGTAGCCAAGTTAAAGCACTAATGCTGAGCACGATTCCTACTGTTTCTGTGAAGCTGTTTGCAGCATTGAATGACCCTTCATACTTACTGGGTGTTATTTCAATACGTCACAGGAGGGTTGTTTTTCAGTGAATATTGGTAGTTTATCAAATCTCCTGAAAGGTGCTACTTGAGTTTAAACTTGCGAGGATTTAAAATATGTATTAAAAAAATCCTCCAGCGGCTTGGAAAGTGCTGTACAGAGCAATAAATAGCGCTCACAGTCTCAGGCCGTGACGCAGAACGCAATAATTACAGCACCTCGCTCTACAACAACTCACTCGAAAACTCAAGCAAGAGAGCTAAATCAGGCCTAAATCATGCAGTGTGTGCCAGGCTTTAGGGTGTGCCAAAAAAGCCATGCATTAATAACCAAATACCTATATTATGACTGTGGATGGTTTCTATAGCCAGCACATTCTGAATATGTATAAAAAAGTATAAATACAAATAAAGTATAAATAAATAAGAGTTCTCAATTTAAATAATCATCATCAATTCTAGCATTAGGATTTTCTAAAAAAAGTTAATAATTTCCTGTGATGTGCAATTTTGCTTGATTTTTTTTGTTAAGTAAATATTTAGTTTCCAGTTAAATGTTTTAACACTTAACTGCATCTATACATTTTAATAATTGGCTGAATATTTGGATCTTCAAAATCTCTATTTCTCTCTTTCCCTTCTCTTTGCATTCGCTATACATATGTTATTATAGCACATACACGCAGGCTTACAGTATATGTACGTTATTATAGCACATACACACACGCTTGCAGTTAAAACACCAGTACGGAGATGTGGAGCGTGCACTTTGCAAGCCTTTGATTCCTAATATAGCTCTCAGAAAAGTACTGGAAGGAAGATCAATCCAGGAACTCCTGACCAGGGAGGCCTCTCTGCTCCAGCATCACAGCGCACAGTCCACACGGCTCAGGACTTTGAATCTGCATGGACACAGAAAGCCAATGGGAGCCACCGCCCTCTCTCCTGTTCTTCATCCTCCTCCTCCTCCTACTCCTACAGACTCCCAGTGGAAGGACCCCAGCGGGCGAGAGAACCATGTGTCATGAGATGTCCAAACAAGGCACTCTGACTTCAGACTCTGGCAGAGGCAAAAAAAGTTTATTTAACTTAAACTGGGGAAGCTCTTCCACTGTCATTATTCCCTCCAGTAACAATAAACATCCCATAAAAGTCTTTGGCAAGGAATTCTCCAAACACTTGCAGGAGCCACTGTACGATCAGGCCACACGTGAAGCAGTATTTAATTTATTATTGGAATACAGTAACTTTCTAAGACCTGGGAATTAGTTTTTTGTCCCCTGTAGGGGACATGGGTCTTTGGTCTTACTCTCAAGAGCCATATGTTCTACTATGCTGAAACCTATACTACAAGAGGCATTCAATAAAAATTTTATTAATAGTATTGAAAATGTCTTCACTGTAACACGTTCCTGACATCCAAACACTTGTATTATGTAAAAAAAAAAAAAGTATACTTAAGGAGGATATTAAGCATAACAAAAGTGGGAAAAATCATATTCAAGGATGTGCAGACATAGAGAGCAACTGCCCATCTTTCATAATAATTTTTCCAAATGTTTCCCAAAAAACAAATAAGTAGCTTTTTTTCAGTGTAATTGAAATGAGTGGATATTTTTATCATTTATATAATCTGCTGAGACCCAACAGAAAAAAAAAGTTAACGTTTTTTAATGTTTTGACATAATACAAGTGTCTTTGCTGATGAAAACAGTGATGATATTTTCAAAAATATCATTTATTTTATTTTTTATTGAAGGAGTCAACACTACAACACAACCCCTGCTGAGGTCACTCCACTGGCTGCCGGGCGCAGCCAGGGTCAGGTTCAAAGTTCTGACCCTGGCCTACACTGCAGCCAATAGGACAGGCCCCTCCTACCTGCAGGACCTAATCCAGCACTATGTTCCTGCTCGACCACTTCGCTCTTCTACAGCAGGGCGACTCGCACTCCCCCCACTCCGTGTCTGACTGCGGAGCTTTTCCACCCTAGCTCCTCAGTGGTGGAACGAACTTTCCATTCCCCTCCATTCTACTCCGACTCTGCCTGCGTTCCGTCGTTACCTGAAAACACACCTCTTCAGACTCCGCCTTGACTGATATACTAATCTAGGACCTTTTCTCATAGTACCCGTTTGCTGTGTTTTTTTATCTGTAACTGATGTAGTTTAGAATAGTATTTTTAATAAGATTATAGTATAGCTGATTTACCCACAGCTTACTGTGAACTACACTCAATGTTCATTACTAGGGATAGCTGCTACGTTATGGGAAGGATGTGCTTTGTCTTATCTGTTCTGTAGTTGCTTCGATGATCTTCTGTATGCACTTATGTCGCTTTGGATAAAAGTGTCTGCTAAATAAATGAATGTTAAAAAAATTCTTTATGTAACATAGTAGAATATATGGTTCTTGAGATTAAGTCCAGCGACTCATGTCCCCTATAATTTACAATACAATTTAATTTTCAGGTCTTAGAAGGATATACATACAAGGCTTTTTTTATACATTGGTCTACGTCTTAAATGATCCGTTCAGTGTAGGATACACAAGTGATACACTTTATAGTCGCATGCAGTGTCTCATTAACAAGTCAGCATTGTTAGGTATGTCGGCCATTTTGTCTGAAACGTTTTTCATCTTGATGCTCCAGGAACTGAAACGCCGACAACCTTCTCCACGCTGCCGGCTACAGCGTCAGCCTCCACCCAACAGCAGGGGTTTGCTTCCCAGTTTGTGGCAAAGACCCAACAATCTTTTAAATTTGTCATAGATAGGACTTGACTGGAGGATTTCTTTCCCCCCCCAATTCACAAGTGAAATCATTCGGCAGAAAGGTGAACAAAAACAGGCCGTTGTTGAGCAGAGAAGTGGCTTTTTCACACTTTCTGATCTGTGGCAACATGCTGCGATGTGAAATTGGCAGCCCTTTCTGAGCTCGTATGTCATTCATGTGTGACATTTATTGCGCTTACCTGGCATCCTGTCTTTGATCCATCGAGAACAGAGAATTACCTGGTGATTAAAATACGCCCTGAAGGCCGTTGTCGTTCAACCTGCAAATACTTGTTCTTACCTGATGTATTGTGTTTAAAACGGCACACAAGAAATCATTCATGCACACTGTATAGGCCGATGTCTTACTTTTTTCTTTTTTTTTTGTTACAAACTTACATTTCCTCAAAATTCATCATTCTGTTTAGCTAAAAAAAATTGCATAATAAAAAGCGGTCACGAATTATTAAACAGAAAAGTATGCAAATAATACATAACTCATTTGGCAGGAACTCTCATCCAGTGCAACGAACATACCTTGCATTCTTTTAACATACAATTCACTTACACAGCTGCATACTTTACTGAATTACAGTTGAGATTTAGATGGCAATGGCCATCTCTGAATTGAATCCTCAGTTACAGGCATTTATCTGACTCTCTTATCTAGAGCGTTTTAACACAGCTTTTTTTTGTCTTTAAACAGCTGGACATATACTGAAGCAATTTAGGTGAAGTTCCTATCTGGGAATCGATCCTGCAACCTTTTGGTTCCCTAACCATTATACTACACTGACTGCTACACGAGGAATTCCCTGATCTTTGTTCTACAGTGCTGCCCCTAGTTGTCTTTCACCGGTTACAAAATTGAGCAGGTGAATGTCAACACTTCATTAATGTGAATGTGCTGACATTACATAAATGTGTCGGGCTGAATGATTGCACACACAAAAGCACCACGGAGGAACATATATACTGGTTAGGCTAAATACACAGTATATATTATAACCGTTAAACCTTCACATCCATTCATAAGCCCTTTCTGAGAAGCCAACAGTTATATGTATGTTGGATCATCCCCAAGCCAAAAGCAGGTTTATTAATAGCTTATATAAAAGCAGCAGTGATGTAGGTATATGTTTATTCTGAACAGGTCTCCCCAAGTACTTCACAGGAGTTGGGTAGCTGGTGATAAAATGGCCTGTTCCTCTCAGAGAAGTCATTAAAGTTGTGTAATGTTTTACCGGCAGTCAACGGGACATTACCATCTGCATGTTTAGTGTTTCACTGGCAGCCAAAATAACTTTAAAATGAACATTTTACGGTTGTGCGGACATTTGTTTTCACTGTTTAGTTTCGGGGGGGGACTTATGCCACAGTCACAGAATTAAAGTGTGTGTGTGTCTGTGCGTGTCTGTGCGTGTGTGTGCGTGTGTGTGCGTGTGTGTGCGTGTGTGTGCGTGTGTGTGCGTGTCTGTCTGTGTCTGTCTGTGTCTGTCTGTCTGTGTCTGTCTGTCTGTGTCTGTCTGTCTGTGTCTGTCTGTCTGTGTCTGTCTGTGTGCGTCTGTGTGCGTCTGTGTGCGTCTGTGTGCGTCTGTGTGCGTCTGTGTGCGTCTGTGTGCGTCTGTGTGCGTCTGTGTGCGTCTGTCTTTCAGGTCACTTTCACAAGAAGGACATCCCCCAGGTGGGAACAGACAACAGATTCAGAAACCATCACACAAAGTTGGCGACTGTTTGTTCGGACCTTAAAACTTCAAAACTTCTTTCCAGAGTTTAATTACGATAACGCAAACCAACTACAGAACACCAACGCAGAGGACACAAGTTGGACAATATCAAATGAAAACATTCAACAAGCTTAATGTTCCACTGAGAAACAAGAGTGTAGTTACCAATGCAGATGAGGACATGAATATCCAAACACTGTGCTCTCAAACCGCTTATTTTCTGTTAATTCATCACAGACAAGCAAATGAGCGCTTACTCGAGTCAAAACCAATCAATGCTAAAGCAAAAATTTAAATCCCAATTGACCTTAGTCAAAATCTTACTGGAAATACACTACAATACAACATATTAGTTTTTAAGCATTGACAGAACACTAAATAAATTATTCAAGTTTTCTTAATATTTACAATATCTTTAGAAAAATACTTGGTGCGAGGAATTAATATTATTTCAATCTGAGGAAGCTTCCTTTCAACAAGTGGAAAAAAATGTATTTGGGGATTCAAGTCCAGGCAGGTTTAAACGGATTGTTCCCCAATGCTAAGGTACATTTCAGATGTACTTATCAAAAAGAGTCCTCTGTATTATATGGCATACACCTTGTTGTAAACTGCACTACGTTTATAAATGCTTTACAGTCCTGGCTGTACCTAGAGCCAACACACCAAAGAGGCGGTCTCATAAATCCATCACACAGCAGGAGTTTACTAATGCCAAAATAATCACATAATCCCTTATTGCCAATTACTTACATCAGAGAGGCTCTTAAGTAGCTGGCTCTAACAATGCCCTGCATGGGGTAAATATAATCAGGGACAGGAACTCTGGAATAAAACGCACAAGATTATTGACTCAGCATCAAGTCTATTGTGATGTGCAGCTCAGACCTAAAATGCCCATGAAACACTCGTACTTCCATAAAGAAATACAGCTTTGCCTTGAATCCATTATCCTGCAGGTAGAGGTGGTGAATAAAAGCACTGGGTTGTTAACCATAGAAACTTTGGATTACAGTAAACAGAGATGTCATTCTCAGTTTGAATTTGTGCGATACTATTTGGAAGGGCCTTTTACTGTGTTCAGACCTCCTTAAAAAATCAGGCTACAACCTTATTTCCCACTGGCCAACACGAGGAGCGCCACGATGACGTGCAGGTCTCGGGACATCCCGATAGGTCTCAAACGTCTGGGTCTGGGTTATCCAAAGCAGTAGTATTCGTCCGAGTTCGCTTTCTTGTCTTTGCAGAGGGGGGTCTTGTCCGGGATGACATGGACGGCGGGTTGGTCCGAGAAGCAGTCCTGTTCTGTGGACGGGAGGTCCTCAGCCAGGGTGTCCAGGTAGCTGCCGATGGAGACGGCGTCCAGCCCGTCGCTGCCGTCGCGCAGGCTATCGTAACTGCCCCTGAGGGAGGTGTCCTGGCTCTCCGACAGGCTGTAGAGACTGCCTGCCAGGCTGCTCTCCCGACTGCCTGCCAGGCCACCCCTTTCCTCCATCACCCACTTGATGGATTCGATCCCTTCATTGATGGACAGCAGCTGCCGCATCAGTTTGATGTCGATTGCGCGGAGGCGGGCCTGATTTCCGACAAAACAAAACAAGACATTAAAACTAAGATACAGTCACATTTATTTGATTTTATTTAGCCTTTGTTTATACAGGGCAGGTTGGCTGAGCATGCATATTCTTTACAGCAATAACCTCCCCCAATTATTCAATACATGCAAATATTCACACGGCAGATACTATACCATGACGTAGTATAAATGAGCATGTAAATTATTAAAGTAAAACCAAGATTTTGTCAAATCAAACAACCAGGAACTCATTATTTCTCCAATATGTTACCAAGACCTTTCTATGAACAATAATCACTATTCACTACCTTCCCCAACTTCCAAGTATAAACTATTTCAGCAGAATCCCATTCAACCCTCAAACTATACTTCTGAATGGATAGCTACATACTTTAAGTAAACCCAGAGATTAAGCAATGTGAAGATTGTGTTGTCAATGTATGCCATTGAATAGACTACAAACCAAAGACAGATGTTGTGCGTATAGACTATTTATTTAGCCCTATGGTCGAACCTGTACAGCAGGTTTACTGTGCTTTCTCATCAAATACATTGCAGAGCACTTCACAAGTTGTAAATGCACACTTCAGTGATTACGTTTCATTAAGTTTTGAACTATTAAGAAGCAACTGGTGTACAAGAGGGCAGTAAAAACGATGGTACAGGTGGCTTTTATAGGGAAAATAATTAACACTGGTGCAAGCTTGACCGGTTTCACCTCGTGGAAAGACCTTCACATCAAAGACAAGGCTGGCCTCTCTTTGACCTCGTGAGTGAGCCGGGTAGCGGTGCCTTCAAGTGGTTATTCACATCTGCAGGAGTCCCGTTTCAATAACATCTGTTGTCTGGGCCAATTCTGCCGCTGTGCCAAAAATGACATGCTCTCTGCCATCTCCGTGAAATGATACCCGCGGTTCACTGCTATTCAACCTTGTACTTTGAGCGGTGCGTTCACGCTAAAGCATGCGAGAGCTATTCACTACCAGGTCAATTATGTCCATGTTTATGGGAACAATCAGGACTAATTAACCATTATGAAGCAGGAACCTGTGTAAACGCAACTTTTGACCTTTCTGGCCTATACAGACTTACATAATCCTAAAGAAACACAAACTTGAGGGGTTATTCAGAATAGTTATCAATATTTCTTGGACAAAACAGCTGATGCCACCATTTCCAGAACGTTTCTCTGAGACATTAACGTCGGTCTTAGATTTTTGCCACAACGAAAAGACAACGAAAAGAGCTTAATGTTTGCATATCATTAAGGTGAATCATAAAATGAATACACAAAGCTAAAAGTACCACCTGCTCTTCTGTGGTCAGATAGAAAGAATATCCTATTTCATAAATCAGAGTTTGGCTCCACTTTCACTCAGAATTACCATATTGTGATAATTGATTGCAATGTGGTTTATGGCATATTTTTAATGGCATTGCTTTGCAGAAACACCTGCCAACCATTTAACACTTGTAATGTACTGTTAAATTGCGTTGTAATCTATCATGGCATGCTTCAATGTAAAAAGTGTTTAACAATTGAGGCTGCGCAGTATAGCTCCACATTACATGATGTTACAGTCATTTAGCAGACGCTTTTATCCAAAGCGACAAATTTTTGCATAATTTGCACAAGTTCCCTACAACTTACCCTCCTACAATGTTAAAGCTATTGCTAGCGGCAGTGCATTATAATGGTTAAGATTGTATGTAAAAATGTAATCGGTGTAGATTGCTCTGGTTAAGAGTTTTTGTCAAATGCCATAATGTAACACAGACCATTTGTGGCTCTCTCTGAGACTACTGGCACAAGTCATTGTACCAGTGAAGTACATGGCAGCCAGCATCTTGCATGCCCTATATAGCCTACCTGTCAAAATCGTTCCTTCGCCATTTCAACAATGTTGTGTTCATACAGGGTTTCAATGGTTGGCATTAAATGCATGCTAATGTGTTGTGTGCAGTAATTACAAGCTTACACTGTTTCGGTAAACAATTAGATGCTAGCTACCTCTGTGAATCAGTAACAACTACAATCGTGTGGATTTTACGAAGCACATAAATGTTACTGGAAACATTTTCTACACAGGTTGTTCTTTATAATGAGAACGCAAATTGAAATGAGCACGATTTGGCCAACGCTCTGTTGATAATTTAACTATCTCAACTTATTGCTTTATTGTGTTCAGTTCCAATCTCTTTTTTTCCCGATGGATTACAAACAGGATCGCAGGCAACACGTCTGGGGCGGCAGTGTAGGATAATGGTTAAGGAACTTGCCTTATAAACGAAAGGTTGCAGGTTCGATTCCCAGGTAGGACACTGCCGTTGTACCCTTGAGCAAGGTACCTAACCTGAAGTGTTTCAGTATATATCCAGCTGTACAAATGGATAATATGTGAAAAAATGCACACAAAAAAAAGCTGTGTAAGTCGCTCTGGATAAGAGCGTCTGCTAAATGCCTATAATGTAATGTAATGTAATGTCTCAAAAACTGATCAGGCAAAGCACAGTCTCTGAGCTGCAACAGGAAACCATCAGTTATTTCTAATTTAACAGTCCTCAATAATTCATTTCCTCACCACACAAAGAGAGATTGCGGAGGTCAGGAGATCGGGTGGACAGTTTCCATGTTACTTTGTGTATTGCAGACGAGCTGTCTTGGTTAGCAGCAGCCAGAGTGTTGACAAATGGCAGGACTCTTACAGCGTTTTCAGGAACACTTCAGTAGGTCTGATAATGGGAGACCAGCTCGGAAGAACATTCTGGAAATTTGGCTTAATGACACAGAACCGTGCTTGGAGTCTATCACAATGTGCCAGTTCAGCTCACAATGTGGTCAGTGTTTGCTTAATGATAGTTGCCACTATTAATGGCTAGGCCTTCTCACCATGACAGCTAACAGAGCGTATTCAATCTCATCTAAGCTGACAAACTGAGACAAACAAGGAGAAAAATGTAGTTCTGAAAATAGCCAGAAACCCTTTAAAATTAAGCACACACACACACACACACACACACACACACATACACACACACAAATTATGTAGGCCTTCTACATAAAATAAAATAATGGGAGGGGCAGGTATTTTGGTGAAAACGGAACTGAAGAAACAAAAAATAACACCAGTTCTGATTCAAACGCAAGGGCAAAAGTTTATTGTGTCCAGGCCGTCGTATCAACAAGGTCACTCACCACTGGAAGAAACGCGCGCGCACACACAAAAAACTGCTTTTGTTGTGGCTTTAAATGTCTTATTGCTTTGCTTCTGCTACATATAGGACACCGGCTGCTCTTAAGGTTATGAAAACACTTTGTCAGCAGATGTTACTATTGGTATAGTCTGCGCAATACTTTAACCTCTGTGTCAGTGACATCAGTTTTACTGGGACGTGTCTCGCGCTAACGGTGACGTGTGAACTGCGTCGCAGTTGTCACCTCTGTCGATAAAGAGTGGGTAAAGCCAATAGAAAAAAATCAACATGATAGATTCAGATGAGACAATCATAATTATTTAGCGTAAACTATTCAGACTGTTGGTGCATCTCTTTAAATATTGTAGGACAGACATAAACGTGCCGTGCGTTATTTTGTTTTCATTAAAGTTAAACTACACTCAATTTAACTTTATTCTTGAGGAAACTGTAACCGCAACTGGCAAATTACCTGCTTAAAGTTAGAGATGCGTGAATTCAGCAAACATACAAATTTGGGTTACAACCTATTGTGAATCTCGCTCCCTGCGACCCATGTAACAGATTTCGAAATTCCTATTTTCTGCCCCAAATGAGTGAAACTATAAATTGAGATTAGACATATCTGGTTACATAATGTAGCCTACAGCCTCAGTGGAACAGTGGGTCGATGCACTTTTTCCAACACGAGAAGACAGCTGGATCTAAGCCCAGAAATGTGCTCGCATTCATTTGTAAATATTGATGTATTCGTTTCGCCAAAGAGGTTGACTTATTTCCTCAGTTGGATAACATTCCAATTTCACAGCAATAACTAAAACGCGTTTTTTAAAAATGCATTTCTAGAATCGCCAACTAACGCAAAGATAAAGCTGCCAGCACATATACTATACTGAGTCTATACTGAGACCAGGCGAAACGCAAGTAAGGTAAAAGTGCTAAAGTACACTGCAAACGAATGTAGTCACCTCGCTTCCTACCATGATGTAAACTTATAAAGTTCATGGCTGACAGCCGTTGTCTACATGTTAGCCAACACACATTGAGGAGGTTTACCTCTCATAGCACCCCACAGTAGGCGACTCACCATTTCTTGCTTCAGAAACGTCAGCTTCCTCTGCAGGCGCACTGAAGCGTTTGTGGATTCCTGGTCAAAAGGCACAGACGGTGTCACCGGCGTTTCATCCATTGTGTCTTCCAGCCTCCCTTCTGTGATTGATCGGATGAGGCTCTCAGGGATTTTTCGTCCAAGCTTTGTCTCGATGTCCTTAAAGTCCAGACCGACGTTATCATCCATTGCACAAGCAGCTGCGGATCTAGCAGAGATATATCTGGTAAGCAGCACGTGATACACCGAACACAACTTCGCGCTGTCACTAAAAAGTAATTACCTACCTAGTAAATTAACACGTGAAAACAACTATTGGCTTCCAAAAGACGTGTCTAAACGTAATTAGAAGTATCTAAGAAATGCCATGTTCTGTAAAGATCAAAAGCTCACGTTTGAAGATACATGTTCATGCCGAACTAAAATCCTAAATTAGATAACATCACCATTCACCCTTAAAAAGGAAACTATTCCAACTTAATGTTTGCTGGACACCCTGGATGGGATAAATATGTGAATTGCATCCATGTATGTCTTGCCAGTTGTTGCTGTAACCAGTCCATGGGGAACAGAGGTTAACAGCTCACAATGTGCGCTGTAGCACAGCGCTTCCTCATCTGTTGAAACTTTACGCCCTCCGACAGGTGGGCAGCATTAGCCACGCCCACTTACCGTAAGTTTGCAAAAAGCGCAAACTTTGCGAGGCCAATTGTGATTTTTATTCGGATAAGATTATTTACAAATGGCTTATTTGTGCATTAGTTCAACGACGACAACTCGAATGCTTTAATAATAAAATCAAACAATCAAAATAGTACATTTAATTAAGAAGATAATTTAATCTTACTGTTGAATGATTGCTATGAACGTATAATGGCACATTATGGCAGTGTAAAAAATTCAGATGAATCTCACACATCTCTCTCTCTCTCTCTCTCTTGCTCACACACACACACACACACACACACACACACACACACACACACGTATCTCAATCTGAAATTTTAAAACAAATACATTCCGCAATTTTTATGTATTTGGTAGATGTTGTTCACATATTACGGTTACGTTAACTGCATATGGCAGCTGTGGCAATAAATCTCTGCTGTAAAGACGATTCACTCACCTGTTCCGCTCCAGAAGTAACTGCTACAGTCTGAGCTCTCAAGCTCTCGTAAGTTACGTCTTAACAGCTTACTGTAACTTAAACCAAAATACAAACTGAGAGGGTCACTCGATGAATAGTCAGCCTTTCCGTTTAAAGTAAAGGTATTTAAAATAAATAAATAACTCATTAATATACAGTGCAGTCCAAAAGTATTTTGAAAATGACACATTTTGGTTGTTTTGGCTCTGTACTCCAGCATGTTGAATTTGAAATTGTGAAACATTGAATATGAAGTTAATGAGCAGCTTTAATTTGAGGGTGTTTACATCCATATCAGGTGAATCCTGTCGCAATTGTAGCCATTTTTATACATAGTCCCCCATTTTAGGGGACCAAAGGTAATTGGACAACTAAACATAAACTTAAATTAAGTCATCATACTTAATATTTGGTTGCATATCATTTGCATGCCTAGACTTCCTGATGTCTCAATAACATCAACAGATTGTTGATATCTTATTTCCACGTACTCTTACAAGCGATACTATAGTCTCTCTGCATTTGAATGGATGTCTGTGTAAAATTACTTTTGGTCCCTTAAAATGGAGGGACTATGTATATAAAGGGCTACAATTGCTACACGGTTCACCCAGTACGGATGTTAAAGCTTTAAAATGAAAACTGACAGCCTGCTCTTAAACCTTATATTTGTTTAATTTCAGATTCAATGTGCTGGAGTACAGAGCCAAAACAACAAAAATCGTGTCACTGCACTGTATAAGTGAGGCCGATTGGGAAGTTTAAATTTGTACCCGATTTCAAGTACGTACTCCAGATTACTTTCACGCCCCCTGGTGGACAATGTGAAGCATGAAAGAAAAATCACACAATTTACACAAATACACGTGTCCTTGTTGTTCTGCGTGTACACGCGTTTACAGATATATTATGTATTACAATCATACCAGAATATGTGCAGAAACACGAAACACACTGGAATAGTACTGTCACAATATATAAAAAAATAATTGGTGGATGTCAAAATACTTTGAGCCACATGACAATGTTATATATAAACTTAAGTAAATATGTGGCCTAAGATAATTACCTCATGACTCTACCTCAGGATTTAGTCATGATCAAAGCACTACTATAATAAAGTGTATTTCTACGTTACATTATGCATGCTTTGTATGTAATAATATATTTTCTATATTTTTGTTATGACACACTTACCAGACAGAAAGTTGCATACAGCTGTCTCTATTTACATTTAAAATGATCCTACAGCTACACATTTGACTGTATAAAATCACAAAGGCAAATCACAACCTGTTTAGGGGCAGAAGAGTGTATCAAATATCAATTATACCCGATCTCATGTTGTCAATTTATATTTACTATGAGATGAGAAAAAGTATTCAGCCCCCTTAGACATTTTCATATTTTGCTGTGTACCTACATTTGATAAAAATTGATTTAATCAGGATTTTTTGCTGGCATGCAACACAAACAACTCTATGAAAAGAAAACATAAATCCTGACCTCTCCATCACTTTATGCAAAAATGTAGAAGATGCCAACTCAGTAACTTGTTCCTGTCTGGTTTTACTATGGAATACCCCCCCACCCCCACAGGGACTGGTCTCAAATGCCATCCATGAATGAACAATATCAGATTTGTGATGTCCATTATACTTTCTAAAATCCCACTAGAGGGACCTTTGGCTTTGTTACTAAGAAATACAATATTAACACACATTTAAAAAATATATATTGTTCAACATCCCTAAATACAATCTAAACATGATGTCTGGGCACTTTATGATGTGCAATTTTGAACAGAGTTTTGCCTGTATGGCTGTTAAAGTACAATGAAGCAAGGGGGCTGAATACTTCAAGAATTGATTGTTTTCAGTTTTATATTTATAAATAATTTTGGAACAAATTGTAGATTTTACTTTTCACATTGACATCGTAGAGTTGTTTGTGTTGAATACCAGCAAAAAAGCCTGATTAAATATTTTTTTAGCAAATGTTCGTACACGGCAAAATATGAAAATATCTAAAAGGGCTGAAGTTTTTTCAACCAACTGTACTGAATTTTGGTTTTGATATTAACTTAAAAAACTGCATGACTAAACATCATGATAATAATAATTTGTTAAGAGGCACAAAATCAAGAGGATTTTCGTATTCAGATTTTTTAGATATCTATCTAGCAGGTGTACATGCCACTAAGCCGATGCCAGGATACATTACATATGGGGACCTCTATGGTGCAGTATGTATTGCTGAGATTTACATAACTGAAGATGTGAAAGCCCGTGTCTTTTATGGATGTGCCTTCTGTAAGGACAATATGGAGGACAGTATTTTTGAGAGATTCTCCCTTTGACTGAGTAATTATTCAGTACAAAAATAATAGACAAGGTAACCTCTTAATTTTAAAACTTTTATTTTCTGTAGCTGAACTAGAATTTAATATAAAAAATGGGAGCTTTCTGTAAATATTGGTGGGGAAAATAGCAGTTTCATAAAACAAGAAAGTATTAGGCATACCATGAACATTTAAAGTGTTCCACAATGTAATTAATATATACTGTATATGTATATTAAAAAAAGAACAGTCACATTTAATATTTGGCAATGTTGGCTAGCACTTTTGATGTCCATTATTACAAATAACTATTCCACTGTTATTTAACAGTTAGTCATGAACTACAGGAAACAACTTCTGTCACAGAAAACACTTGCGCAACTGCATCTTTATTGCGTTTAGTAACACTCCTCCTTCTCAGACCACGGACTGGGTTTTGTCCTGTCGGAGGCTGTGGTCGTCCGAATACCGTTGGTACTGTTCTCCGAGCAGAGGCTGGCAGCCCTCGTACGACCGATAGGACCGCACGCGGACGGCACAGGTGGTCACGACGCAAATGACGGCCAAGGCAAGCACGGCACCCACGATGGAGATGGTGAGGACCTCCGCCATTGTTAATGGACTAGCTGCTCAATAAGAAAAGAAAGGGTTTGAATTGGAAAACAAACAGGATATTGAATAGAATAGAATAGAAGAACTTTTATTTTCCCGTTAGGGTACTTCAGTTGTAGTTTACAGCAGTAAAAAAAAACGTATAAGACATATAAGATGACCTGCTGTCATGAACAACTCACACAGAGTCTGTGCTTTCCCGTGATGATACTAATGGAACTAAGAGAGGCTCGTTCTACGTTCTCCAACAATTTACAGTGTATTACAAATATAAACATAACATGCAAGCTAATTAATATGCTTCAGAAACAACACACATCTGCATTCTAATAGTCTATATGAAATAATAGCACGTTACATTCTATACTGCAACGCCACAGTAGTTTACTTCAGTTAAATATCTCTATAGTTACATATTTCTATATTGTTGAGTTATGGAGTGATGTACTCACTTGGCCATTCCACCTCGTACGAATAGCCCAGGGATTCAGGAGCGGTCACAAACATCTCCGCGTTGGTCACGGGAGGCCAGAATGGAACCATGTTGAAATCTCTGTTGTGGCCGATGGGAGCGTTTTCCACGGGATACACGGCGGCACCTGGAAGAGAAAAGTCACACAGTGGGTGCGTCTCAATACTCGAAAAATGAATCCTCCTTTCCTCCACTACCACCTTCTCTCCTCCGTGCCCCGTATCCTAATTTAATGTAGCTGATTACATATTAATTACATATTAATGGTCACATATTAATTAATGTCTCGACGCGAACTGCAATGTCAGGTACATTGTATACTGTACATGCAACTATTTGTAGTATAAACCTGCAAGCAGTTTTGCATACTTCCAGGTAGGAGACGAGTGGAGGAAAGGAGGTGAGAAGTGAAGAATATTGGGTTGCACCCAGTGCTTTCGTCTGAGAGCCTCATCCAAAGTTACACCCCTAAAATGGATGCTATCGTCCCACCTGCTATGACGTAACATGACTGCTAGACTGATGACTCTGAGAAGACCTGTTCTGTACTGTTAATGTTGCTAATAGTTCTAATAGCTATAAAAAAAAAAAGGGGTCAACAGCTTACCTGGGCTGTGCCTTCTAAGCCACTCGTCGAAGATAGCGTCGGTAAAGGTGTGCAGGAGGACAAAGATGGGGTCATTCGGGGACAGGTGAGTCTGACCCCCAGTTCCGTTGAGGAACAGATGGGCCAGGTTGTGCAGGCTGCGGACCACAGGGTCATAGTTTCCTTGTGGTGCACTGTACCCTGGACACGAAACAATGACCATGGGTCCAAAAAAAAAGCCTCAGCCTTGTAACCAGATGTAAGGATGGATAAGTGTGTAAACACAGCAGCTGACAGGAAGACAGGCGGTTAGGGGACTAGACTTCCAGAAGCTTCCAGTTTGTGTTTCACTGTTGTGTTAGCCGGCAGCAATGTTTTAAACAATTCAGTCAAAAAAATAATTGATGTATAATAATATGGGTGAATAATATGTGCGATAATATATGGCTGAGCCTGATATATGAAAGATGTAATATCCATCTAAGACCCAGCAATTCATTTTTCTTTCCTGTTGGGGACAAGAGTGGCCTTAATCTGAAGAACCATATATTCTACTATGCTGCAACCTACACTTCAAAGGACATTCAATGAAAGTAAAATATTTTTGAAAATATCTTCACTGCAACATGTTTTTGACACCCAAGACATTACATTACATTACATTATAGGCATTTAGCAGACTCCTTTTCCCCAGCGACGACTTACATTTTTTTTTTTGCATTTTATACATATATCCATTGATACAGCTGGATATATACTGAAGCAATGCAGGTGAAGTACCTTGCTCAAGGGTACAACGGCAGTGTCCGACCTGGGAATCGAACCTGCAACCTTTCGGTTACAAACCCAGTTCCTTAACCATTATACCACACTTGTATTATGTCAGCAAATTAAAGTACTTATTTTTTCTACCATGTTTCAGGGGGATATATAATATGTACCAGGTTTCAGGGGGATATATAATATGTACCAGGTTTCAGGGGGATATATAATATGTACCAGGTTTCAGGGGGATATATAATATGTACCAGGTTTCAGGGGTATATATATATATATATATAATATGTACCAGGTTTCAGGGGGATATATAATATGTACCAGGTTTCAGGGGGATATATAATATGTACCAGGTCTCAGGGGGATATATAATATGTACCAGGTCTCAGGGGGATATATAATATGTACCAGGTTTCAGGGGGATATATAATATGTACCAGGTCTCAGGGGGATATATAATATGTACCAGGTCTCAGGGGGATATATAATATGTACCAGGTTTCAGGGGGATATATAATATGTACCAGGTTTCAGGGGGATATATAATATGTACCAGGTCTCAGGGGGATATATAATATGTACCAGGTTTCAGGGGGATATATAATATGTACCAGGTCTCAGCGGGATATACTGTATAATATGTAAGTCGTTCTGGATGACGGACAGCAGTGACTGTCTCACCTTCGACGGTGTTGCGGAAGCTCTCGGACGACGTGGAGTAGAAGGGGGGAGTATCGAAGGTGCTCAGCTCCAGGCAGTCGGCTACGTCCTGAGGCTCGGGCAGCCGCTGGACCATGGGGCGAGCAGAGTTCCCAGCCGGGTTCCTTCGGATAGGGCTGCTCTCCGTACCTGCGGCAGGAAACGCGTACACGAGGCGATGCATGTCAGTCATGCGCAGGGGCGCACCAAACACCAACGGAAAGTATGAGATATAATCCCAAAATGCAAGGAAAAGAGGCACTCCATCAATAAAGAAACTATTATCTGTACATGTTCACTCTTGATTGTACTTAAGCCACACTTTTAAGCTTTGAAACACTGTCCTTTTGTGTTTAAATATCATCTCTACTATAACCAAAGTATGTCAGATTATAAAGAAGAATATGATGGGAAAACAATTTCTCTCAGTATGTCACAAGTTTCATTAATTTTGCATGCTCTTTTCCCCAGTTGACGTCACTTACACCATCCTGTTTTGTCCATTAGAGGGCACCACTAATTAATACAAAACTCTATGGTTACAGAGAAACAAATGGCATGTGAGGGAGTGTTGGATTACAAGGTTGTGTCTGAATCAGAGCCCTATGTACTTGCATGCCCTATACTGCATACTGTTTAGTGACATGCATTATGCAAAAATTATCCCCCATACTATTATCTGCAAAAACCCGGAAATAAGCATATCATCCAAGGATATTAAGAACACAATATTTTTGCATACAGCTTTTTAAAAAGTATACTCAACTGGAATACTCAATAATAAGCAAGTGCGCTGGTGCGGACATGGTCCAGGTTTCATTCAGTGTCAATCCTCTCTAAACAAAGCACTTGGCTTGTTAAAATTGAGAGCGCCAATTAATAATCGAGGTCAGCAGGTATTTATCCTGGTCTGGCTCCAGCCAATCATTCCATCCTCCCTTCATTAACTGCTTGTGATTGGTTAAAGTAACCATGTGACCATGTTGTGAGAGTCAGGAGTCCATTTTGATTTCTGATACATAAGAGGATTAAAAAGAGTGGTAATTTAGTAGTAAGATTTTTTTTTCCTTTCAGAAGAAGAATTATGGTCATAATCTCACTTAAGAAGGATGTAGTATGTACACATCCAACTGGCTTGGTCAGGTGCAGGGCAAAAAGAAACGGATTTGGATATCAAACCTTTGCTTTGAATGTCTTGGGCCGTGTCCGAATACGACCCCTACACCCTTTTGGGGGCGCATATTTGAGTCCACTTTGTCAAAAAGCTTTTGAGTGGGCAAATTCTTCTCAAAAATGGGGGCACTTAAAATACCAGGATGAACCCCTTATTTCCGGGGTTTTGTTGAAGGAATTCAGGAGCACACTCATCTGCAGAACGGTGCACTCATCCAACAATTTCAATAAGTAACCCGGAAGTAAAAGCGTAAAAAACATAGCGTGTATATGGTATAAGGTTCATATTACAAAATACTCTTTTAAATTTTTGTTAATTCTATCTTCATTCATAATCTACACTTTGTAACAATCGTCATATGTTAACTGATTGATATTCTCATAAAAAATTTTTTTTAAAATAAATATTACAAACTACTTCCTCACTAGCTTGGAAAGAGTTTTGCGGGATATTTTTTGCACACTGCTTGCAAATTGAGGAGTCAGGGCACATAGGGACAGGGGTCTGAGTGAACAGGGGACAGTGGACAGGGAACAGGGGTCGTATTCGGTCACGGCCTAGGTGTGTGGCCTTGATGTCTCCCCCTAGTGTTCGGACTTAGTTTATTCACTCTGTGATCATGTGTTCTTTCTTTTTTTATCCTACAATTATTGTACATTTATTGTCCACACACTTGCATACTAACCTAAAAACCTTTCATACATAACGTGCCAATACATCCTCTGTATGTATCTGTTATTCATTAGTTTTTTTTTAACGAAGGTCTTTATTATGACATGAATACAGATAATGATTGTGTCTACAGTAGGGGTGGGCAACTCCAGGCTGCATGGGCCGGTGTGTATGTAGGTTTTTGATGCCACTATTTACCCTGGCTCAATCAGCTAATTGGTCATATACACCAACACTGATTAACTCGTGAGTTAGCCCACAATAAATGCATACAGGCATAACATTCATTAGCTGCTGTTCATATCATGTAGCTAAAATATCAGATCATGTAAATTATTGTACTAATTAAATAATTGGTAACTGGCAGCAGCGAAAACCTGCATACACACCGGCCCGCGAGGCCTGGAGTTAAACCTGCATACACACCGGCCCGCGAGGCCTGGAGTTAAACCTGCATACACACCGGCCCGCGAGGCCTGGAGTTAAACCTGCATACACACCGGCCCGCGAGGCCTGGAGTTAAACCTGCATACACACCGGCCCGCGAGGCCTGGAGTTAAATCTGCATGCACACCGGCCCGCGAGGTCTGGAGTTAAACCTGCATACACACCGGCCCGCGAGGCCTGGAGTTAAACCTGCATACACACCGGCCCGCGAGGCCTGGAGTTAAACCTGCATACACACCGGCCCGCGGGGCCTGGAGTTAAACCTGCATACACACCGGCCCGCAAAGCCTGGAGTTAAACCTGCATACACACCGGCCCGCGAGGCCTGGAGTTAAACCTGCATACACACCGGCCCATGAGGCCTGGAGTTGCCCATCCCTGGTCTAGAGTGTTAAGTATGCAAACGTGTATGTCTATATATATATCCCCCACTTCATTCACATGATGTATGCCTGACAAAAACCTCTTTGGTCTCTTTGGTGTGTGAGTATCCTTTGTTCTTTCATAATCTCACTTAAACCTTGAGAGGAAAAAAAATGTATGCAGGCTCAAGTAAATACATTTTTGGTAGGGTATTTGGCATTGAATTATTGTACATTTAAAACTTTGCATTAAAACTCAATAATAATAATAATAATAACAATAATAAGGTTGGATACCCTGAGCATTCATGAACCAGCCTCTTTTTGTTGTGTTGGATCTGTGTGTGCCAAAAAAAGAAAATCCACGGCCCAGAAGACTACTTTCATTCATTATACTTATTTTCAGCTCTGACCAGCTGGGCACATTATGTGGCCCTTTTTGTTGGCAGACAACAATGGTCAGGTTACAGGCGTGACAGAGCAGGGCACTCACTGTTGCAGATGGTCCCCAGTGTGTCGTAGTCGTCCACGCTCTCGCAGATCACTCTCCAGTCCGAGAGCAGGGAATTGGAGCTGATGGCGTTTGAATCGAAGGTGCTTCTGGCTCCCAGCAGGTCGTCTGTACAGATGTCACAGCTGCTGCCGCCAATGGCAAAGTTCCAATAGGGCAGAGCAAAGCTTGGGTCCTGGAGCAGGTCCTGCATATCACAATAATAATAATAATAATAATAATAATAATAATAATAAATAACAATAACAATAACAATAATAATAATAATAAATAACAATATAATACAGCAAAAACGTTGGCATAAATCTAACATTGCTGGTGTACAGTTAACACCCTAGGGTGTTATATGTACATCACAATTTTTGCTGTGTAATAACAATAATAATAATAATAATAATAATAATAATAATAATAATAATAATAATAAATGCAGGCTACATGTGGCACAGTATTTAGGCTATGTAATTTGCACAGTACAATTTTAATTGAAATCGAATATAAATAATTTGAATCCAGGAGGAATCAAATGTGCTCTATCAGACTAAAATGAACTACTATATCAATGTATTTGGGTTGATTTAACACTGAACTATTTACTGTGTGCACACTCCAGATTCTGAAGTACTGCACAGAAAATACCATTTTTTCTAGGTTTGGGGTAGAGGAGTAGGCCTGTCTATATCCTATCTCCCCTGTGACATATTGAGTGTGAACATATGTATACTATTCCCCAACATAATGTAATATAATCAGATTGCTATTTACTACACTGGAAAATCACATCCCTGTAAGACAATATACATATCTTATATGCGTAATACATTCAGCTCTAGAGTATAAACAATTATAAAAAACAAAGCATGCCTGCATTAGATGTTTCATTATCTGCTGCAAACACCTGCTTGATTTCACATTTTAATCTTTTGACTCATAACAATTAAGGAAATTAGGGATAGTTACATGGGCTAAAACAAAAAGCCTGCCAATGCCCACCTGCAGAGCAGTGGCAAGAAAGGCATTAATTAATTTTAAACTTAAAAAATAATAATTTATGACTATAATTATTCTGTTGTTCGGACATTCATTTGGACATTGCATCACATGGATAAATAAACGCGAAAGTCCCCTCCAAAAAAAAACTAAAAACAAGCGTTTTCTCTCCTCTCCTCACCTGCATGTCTCGCTCCAGCTGTAGTAGGTGATACCTGTGCCAGGTAACAAAACCGGGGCCCTCGTGCGAGAAGTCCACCCCTCCGAAACTTTGCTGTCCTGCTCCCAGGAATGTCTTGCTGACAGAGTAGTAGTGTGTCCACACAAAGTAGTTGTAGATAGTGATGTTCTCAAACTGCATGGTGTTGCCGTCTGGACCGAACACTTCTTGGTATCTCCTGGTGGCGATGACGAGGGTCGGGTGCACCGTACGTTTGGCCTGATCCAGTGCGTTAATGAACGCTGTCTTTTCGGCGGCACTCATTTGCATCACGTTTCTCCTGACTGGGGAAAATGCAGGTGCGCAAGCGTTTCTTGCACACAATAATTATTCCGCACGTTTAGGTTGTGTTACGCAGAATAGGCCTACGCATACCTGGCGTTAGGTGATGTTTTCCCAGTGTAACATACAGTAATTTGTTATTTTGACTACTGTTTTCTGCAGTGGAGATGTATCATGCAATGGTAAAAAGGTTAGCTTATTTGAGTGAGAGTAACTCCCTTGATGCTGCTTGAAACGTTACACTGGGGAATTTAAGCACCGTAGCTCCACTACATAGGCCTATGCGATGTAAATTAACTGCCTTTCCTTGTCCAAAATGCAACCCATTTTAAAGCCAACCTGGTTCCCTGACAAACCACACTTTAAAAAAAATATAACAATGAGGACGAGCTTGATATTGATTAATACGGGAACTAATAATTCATCAGCCTTCCTACATAAACCACATAATTTAAGTTTATCTTTATTTTATTTATTCTGACAAAATTATATAAGCTTTAAGTGGGGAAAATGCAGTTTTCCAGTGGTCTTACCTACAGAAACCCGCAGGTCACAGTTAACTCCAGTAAATCCGTGCCTACATCGTCCGCAGTTGTAACCGGAGAAGTTTCCGTTACATTGACAAGTGCGATTGAAGAACCTGAGGGGCCAGCGCTCGCGGTCATCCCGGCCGTCGTGGGGATACTGCGGGCCGTGGGGTCTTCTGTCTGCGCTGATTGATACACATTGTCCCCTTCCTGTGCTGGCTCCGCACTCATCATTCGGTAACCCTCTTGGTGACGGACAGCACTGACCACTTCGAAGCCCCTCCGGAGTTACACATTCTCTTGGAAACTGGGCGCGCACTAGTACTGCGCTAAAGGTAACCAGGAACCCATATTTCCACATGCTTACAAAAGACAAAAAAAAGATCTTAAATATAGCAGTTTCCCTTTTTGAAATGAATAAATAATAATGACTATGTCGTTTTTCTTTTCTTTTTTAATCAATCAGCATTCGAGTAAAATCTGGATTAAAACCAATAATAATTTAACATATTAAGTTATTATTCATATGCAAATGAATACGAACACAACAGTATCAAAATAGAAAGTGTTATCTACTTTCTTTCATGAGAAGTTCTGCACAGTTCTGATACCCCTCGTCAGAAGAAAAAAAACGAGTGCTCTTAAATACCCCATAAATGCATGACTGCCGGGATTTCAGATCTTGTGATCACATCACTCCTGCAGAAATAAATAATCAGTTTTTACCAACGAGAATTTGTGAACATCTATTTATACCATTATAACGAAAACAATTCGTGGAATTTGGATTGCAGTGCCTATATTTGTATATTTATAATTATTAGTGGAATAATAGGCTAAAACAGGTATGCGGCCCTATAATGGAAAACACAAATTGTTTCAGAACCTCCTAACATTCCTAATTGGTTTATCAACGTTACCTTTACAGGTTCATAAATCTCAGATTAATGATGAATGAGTTTTAAATATTTGATGAGATTGCCCACTTGCGTATTGATTTGGGTTTCCATTCGCACTCGCAACATCCCCCCCCCCCCCCAACACACACACACGTTCTTTAAAAGAAAAACTTAAAACTTTTTGAAAATTCTTTTATTTCATATTTTTATCAACATGCCAATTGGGGACAGGGCATAAATCACATGAGTCAAACTCAAGTCCTAGAGGGCTGCAGTTGCCGCAGGAATGTGTGGTTTCCTTTCAATCAGCAGCCAGTTCAGCTCTTGGGAACAAGGCGTGTGGATTTGTTTTTTAACTTAAATGAATCATTGCGGCTGAACGTGTCAAAAAACCAGCAAACACTACAGCTTTCCAGGACTGGATTGTGATCCCATGGTAATCGGTATAAATGTAGGCATAATCAATGGTACGATGGTACTTTTACACGTTGTAGTTAAAAATATATCACTTTTACGGTTTTGTTTACACGTAGACCTACAATACTAATTGTTTTTTTTTGTGCTTTTTTTGTGTTAACTTCCCTGAACTACAGTAGTTTAGAGATGGACCCAGTAACAAATAATTATTCCCTTTTCCACAATTCAGTATATTACATTTTACAGTGTGTGTGTGTGTGTGTGTGTGCATGTGTAACTGTGGGTGAGAGACGTGTGCAAGTGTGTGTGTGTGTGTGTGTGTGTACATGTATGGATGCAAATGTGTGTTTGTGTGTGGACGTGTAGATGTGTATGTTTGTGTGTGAGTGTATTTCTCTTTCAGTTCAGAGGTCAGAGTTGATGTATTTAACTGAAACATGAGGTAACTTAAATTATGTAAATAACCGCACAGCCAAAAAGCAACACATGGATGTACACGTACAACAGGAAACAGAACAATAATTAGACAATCTGATATAAGTACATAGGGACAGGCAAATGTGTATCTTGACACGTTGTATCAACAAACAAACATTTAACAATATACAATGCAACATTTATTTTCTTGCACAATGAGTGAACTACAGTTGATTTAGCCACACAGCACAGAATTATCTCACCTAACATGGATGCTAACGCAGCAAGACAGTCACAAATACGGATTAGAAAAAGAAGGCGGAGAGAGCTAAAATGGAGGGGTTCTACAGAACAGAGGTGCGCACATCATCTGTTGGTTCCTCAGGACTGGACTCCGCGGGGGGGTCTAGAGGAATGTCTGCCATTGTCTCCTCTTGTTGAAACTGCGACATATCCAAAGATTCCGCGATATTGTTTCTGAAAACATTGTAGAAAAGAAAACAACTGCATTTGTAATTCAAACAGGTTATAGGGTTATGTTAAAGTACGATTTTACAGCTTGGGAGAGCAGGTCTTGATCTAAAAAGACACTATCTTCTGAAGTACATTCGTAAAACACATGTTAAAACAACCCATAATGTGACTTTTTGTTCCAAACCGATGTGCTAAAAATAACACGACATGACAGGACATGAGTTGTTTTAACAAGCGTATGAGCAGGTAGGCTACCTGTTTCAGCAAAAGCAAAACTCTTGGGGGATGAGAAGTGGATCTGCTCCCGCAAACTCAGAACTTCAGAAGCGAAACTAGTTGAGTCGCATGTAAAAGTTTATTATGCACTGCAAATAGTACTTTGTTGTGACATTACCGTTCACTTTAAAAGTTATACTCCATTGATTATTACGCAGTAAATATGCTAATGAGCGCTCGAGGCTTCGCGGCACTGGCGCGTTGAGCTTCGGTCTCGTCTCGTGCCCATCAGCTGCTTCGCTGGGCTCAGTGGGCTGAGGCGAGTATTAAATTAGGCGACTGATAGAGCCGCCAGGAGAGATTAGACTTGTTGGTGGGTAGGTTATGCTTCACAAATTTTGGATAAAAATTGTTTGGAATCGCCTTTGTGCCCATAGATTTAAATTCACGAGGGTTATTTTTTAATTTATGTATTCATTTTTTAAATCTGTGAACTGGCCATGCGAATCGCGCTTACCCAAAAACGCTTTCAGTGTTGTTTTGTTGTACTCTCACCGTTGACAAACAGTCAAAACACGGCGTGGTATGACATAAAAGAGTGCCAACAATCCGGAATTCAAAATATTATCAGCAAAATAATTTGAAAAGCTTTGAACTAACGTACAGCTGTAAAACCATGCCGCTAGTTTACTGAAATACGTTACATTTAAATCGTGTCTCGGTGGTGACAACGTGCTCTTAGATACTAAGTTCATTAAGATGCTTCGTTGTTGTTCTGGGTCAACCTTCACATCTCAGATTCGCCAGCTTTCTCTTTCACAAGGTAATCCCTCTGTCTGAATTATATCTGCATAGTAAGCTGTTCATGAATACGATACAGCCACCTTTAGATTCCGCCGTTAGTCTGTGTGCAATATGCCTTGACGTGTGTGGTGTCTTCAGAATCTCAACACTGACTACTAACAACTGGAGAACCACTCCCAATACTAAAATGGGAACGCACCATCTGAAGCGTTTTCAATATGCTGTGTACCACAGTTCAGTTATGTGTGCACACAGTTATTGAACGCTACCCAGAGGTATCTAGGGGTTTGGTGAGCCTAAACAATTATGTTGTTGTGGGCCCAAATGCTCCAACACAAATCACACCCACTACTTAAACTTGAATTGTGTGGCCCAGGGATGGTTGTGGCCCTAAATGACTGCATAGTGGTTATGCTAGCGGCCAGCTCTGAAGCTACCCCATCTACCAGTCCACCCGATTCAAATAAGTATTCGTTATTACGAAGCTGAACACCCTTCTTAGTATCAAAATTTGGATATTGTGGTTGTGCAATTCAGATTTTGGAATATATTCACAGTAATCACTGTCAAATCTGAGATATAGCCTACCATTTTCAAATTCAATAATGTGGGTTTGCGTGTGATCCAGTCAATTTATCCAGAACTTGGAAACTAAGGTTTATCAATTGTGTTAGTTCTACTGTCCTTTTTGTGGACATATACTCCGTCCTTTAAGGGGACATATAATTTGTAACTGGCACTATTTAAAAAAGAAAAAAAACGTTAGTGGTGTCATTTTTCACCCAGTTTTAGCAAGCTACCGTCCAACATTGCAAGTAGGTGGCTCTTGGATTCTCACCATATTGTGAACACGCGCATTTCGGTTAAAATGCTTGTGGAAAATCGCGGTATGCCTGTCCAAACAAATGGTCCAGAAGCTAAAATTTGAACGTGCAGTAGTAGCCCTACACGATAAAGACTGGGTCCATAATTGGTGGTCATTGCAAAACAAAACTAAATTAATATCCATTGCATATCTTTGTGTAATGTATTGAATAATCAAGGAAACTATAGTGATTAAAGAAGGAAGTCTTTCAATAAGTGCATATTGATCTACACATGCCAGTGATTTGTCGATCGTTGTGATGGCGGGGCTTGTTTGAGATCACATTTTCAATAGCAAATTAGTATCTGTGAACAGCAGCAAATCCTTTATGACAGTAACCTTTTTTTTTAACTATACAGTCATCTGTAAAAAAAAAAAAGAAGCTTATTGAGGTGCGTTTTGAAGTTGAATTGTAAAATATGCTTATTTGTACACATGCATGCATGCCTTGTCACATGTCTGTATGCATACCATGCAGGCAGGCATTTGGGCGTGTGCCACAGAGCGAGGGTTTGCACATACTGTTGTGTTGGGTCTTCCTCAGCAGCTGGGCTGCTCTCGCTGGCCTCTGCAGTGGTCTCCGCTGCTTCACAGTCTTCAGACGCCTTTACTGGCACGGCCCCACTGAGAAAAAACCCTCCTTCCTTTAAACTGAAGATCTAAAACCCACTACTGGAGTCATTTACTCCTGTGGTGGGACCCATAGAACAGCATGGCGTGGTGTTGTGATTATTGAATGGGCCAGTGTTTTTTTTAGATTCCCAATATCCTAAAAAATACCTTTTAAAATTAGATTCCGTAATTTAAAATAAAAAAAAGTGTAAAACATGGCAGGCCTGTAATTCTGTTATGATTTAAAAAATAGGCGTACATCTGATCAGTATCACCAACACAGTCTTTGTGCTTGCGTTTTTCTTTTTTCAGAACTGAGAAAATAAACGCCTACCTGACTGTTTTCTTCTTGCACTTGAGGATATAAACAATAATAACAATTGTTTCCAGAAAGAGAAACACAGCGGCGGAAATCGCGCCGATCTTCCAGGCTTCGAGACCCAAGGCGGCTCCCTCTGCAAAGCCAAATGAGGTAAATGGAAAAGTGAAATCGGAGCGCCATTATCAGTCCTTACTCATATATTCCATTACTGTAACAGTCTGGGTCATCCAGTTTGCATTACTGGGGGTAATATACAGGGGGGAAATGTGTAAGGAGGATTTTAAGAATCATGTTATTGTGATATGGTCTACTGTTAGTCTACCGATGGTCTACCGATAGTCTACCCTTAGTCTACCGTTGGTCAACCCTTTCCATTCAAACTCTACTTCTGAGCTGTACTTTTCGAGAGGGATGTCGTAACCGTACCGTCGGCAGTGGCTTCTACCGATTCGCCCGTAACCGTCCCGTCGGCAGTGGCTTCTACCGATTCGCCCGTAACCGCCCCGTCGGCAGTGGCTTCTACCGATTCGCCTTCTTCGCCCATCTCCTCACCCATGAGGGGCGCGGATGCTGTGGCCGGGATCACCTCTTCATCCTCCTCCACCTGTTCCTCCTCCTTCTCCTCTCCCGCCCCCTCATCCTCAACAACGACAACGACGTTGTCGAGAGTCGGCACTTCCTCGGCGGGAACCGGGTTCAAGAGTTCATCTTTGGACGTGATAATCTCGTTGAAGTCATTTGACTCCTGGACGTTCTCGCCCCCCACGTGGTTGGTCTCCTCCCGCGAGCCGGGGATGGCGGGGATGGCGGGGCCTTGTGACTCTGGTGGCACGTAAGTATCAGCTGGCCCCGGAGTCAGGTCTGCGAAGGGAGGCAGGCATTTAGCAATCCCGCAAAAATTACGCAGAGGCCTCCCTCTGCCGCTCCTGTGGCCTTTGGAATGAAGATAATGTACCCCCAAGACATACTGTAAAATATGCCCATGACCCTAAATCCCAGTGCTGTTTCTGCTCTTGGATGGGCCTGGGCTGGCTGAAGTAAGAGAGCGCCATGTTACATATATAACAAGCAAGCTAGTCAACACCTAGAACTGTTCAGCTGTTTACTACTATTAAATACGGCTAACCACGTGGTATAATATGCATGGAATGTTTGTATTCATATATTCTGCAATGAGGGATATTTTTGTATGGGAAATGGCTTTAAGGGGAAAGAGAATTTTAATGAAAATTAAAAAGCGTACTTCCTGATTTTAAATGTCCTACAGTGTTTGAATCTGAAATCCTGTTGGAGAGATGAACAGAATTATTCTGTACAAGGCTCGCTCGCAGCTGGTTAATACCCAGGGGAATGGTCTTCCCCGCTGGAAAAGCGTCCCCGCTGGAAAAGCGTCACATGCTCGGCCCTGCGCTAATCTGTCACATGAAGCAGAAAGGAGGGGCGAGAGATTTAAAGGTAGTAAAATCATATTTGGAAATGTGAGCCGTGCCCTCGCTGTTGGCCCGTCACATTCCTTCTCTCTAATTGCACCTAACGAGAAGGTCTTTGAAGCACGATTTAAGGGGCCAGCGTTGTTATTATTAACATGTCAGGCTAGTATGCTGCGCAGGGAGGGCAGTATAATATATGCTTTATGCCAATCTCAATATGGGTAGGCGGACCATTTTCCAACTTTTAGGCTCAATTTGAATTAAAAGATAAGTTATTGTTGGTGATGGTGGATAATTGCTGTAGGTATATTCCTTAAAATATTGTAAGGAATTCAGTAGTTCTGTAATAAAGTACACAGTAGTTCTGTAATAAACTACAGTAGTTCTGTAATAAATTAACCCAATGGTGTGGTGGTGCTGTCAAAGAGGAAATGGTTTGCAGGAAACTTAAGGCAAGTTAAGGTAATGCCGGTTTTTGTTTTAGCCCAGCACCAAGACACCTGATTCAACTAATTAACTAATCATGGCCTTCAATAAAGACCTTTGATAAGTAGAACCAGGTGTGTTAGTGCTGGGCTAAAACAAGAACCCGCACCCACACCGGCCCTTTTCGGATGAGGTTCCCCACCCCTGCCATACAGTAATAGGCTGATAATGCTATTCATTCCCCAATTTATACACAGATATGTTTGTCCTCCAATATAGATTATTTATTTATTTTGAGTGCTTTAATTATAACATATTTTGAGCTTCAAGGGCAGAAAACCTGTATTTATATAATAATACATGAATGGGAAGTTAGTTAATTGTACGGTCCAGACACAAAAGGTGGAAGTTACCTGGTTCTCCAGTCTCACTCGCCTGTGAGGCACCTGTTTCATTACTGTCCACTACCACCTCCTCTGCAGTTTCTACCCCAGGCTCTGTGCCGTCCTCTACCGCCTCCTCCACTGCAGCCTCCTCTCTGACCTCTTCCACCACCTCCTCTGCAGCCTCCACCACGGCTGGCTCTGGCACGGCCTCCTCTTGAGCTGGCTCGGCCGCGGCGACCTGCTCCCCGGCGGCTTCGGCGACCTCCGCCTCCTCCCCGACCGGCTGCGCCACCTCCTCCACCACCTTCTCCTCGGGAGCCGGCTCCTCAACTGCCGCGATGGAGGCGGCTTCCTCCGGGACCTCCGGTGCTACCTCCTGGCTGACCTCCCCGGCGGTTTCCGCTTCCTGCTCCGCTGGTTCCAGTGCATCGGCGGCGGCTTCGGGAGCGGCCACCTCCTCCGCCACCTCCTCCACGACGGCCTGCTCCACAGCCACTCCAGCGTCCTGCACGACGTTTTGCTCCTCATCGTGCTCGACCCCCGGCGCGCTCAATGTCAGCTCCTTAACCTCCGCCTCTTGGGCCATGACCTCCGTCAGAGGCAGGATGGACTCTGGCGCTAGAGGGGTTTCCGAGGTAACCAAAACTAGCCAGCGTGAAGGAGAGAGAGCGAAAATAGTCAAAACACGATTGTTTCACTGCCGCTAAAAATGAGAGCTATTATACGTGATGTATGCATCATTCAGAAAATAATGAGGGAACTTAAAACTATAGTGATATTCCTTTGTTTACAGTAAATTGGGTACTGTGCACAGATCCTGAAGTAGATTTTAAAATGTAGACACATTAAAGAAAAAAATAACTGTATAATTCATGGTTTCCATGGAAACATTTACGTCTCTAAAACATCCTTCTGATTTTAACCTGAGAAGCAGAACCATAAGTACCTGGGAGATGATAATCCATTTCTCTTTCAAATACAATTTCCTTGGAAGCATAAAATAAAAATGAATCACATTCATCACCAGGAGTAGATAAGAAATACAATAGCGCTGTTATTTAAAAACACATTATTCAAGTGAATAGAGCTAATAGAACCACTTATTAGTTTAGACTTTTAATTTCTCGAGGAAATACTCTTAAAACAAAGAAAACAAAGTGGGGCCAGCGTACCTTGACACACGCAGATATGCAAAAGTAAAATGGAGAACAATCCTTTGCGAAGAGACGCGTCCATGGTGTTTGTAGAAATCCTCGGACTCTCCCGTGTTGTCCGAAAGTTGGATGAAGCACAGACCTCTCTACTGCCAACAGTGAGAAAGGCACTTTGGGCGGCGATATTTAGAAGCCAGATCTGACGCCATGTTACATATCGTCTTTTGGGTGCCCTGGGTGTGCTGTACTCTGGAAAAGTGGCGGGTTGCCGTGAAATACTTAGCGGGATCGTACGACTGGACCTCCGCAAGCCCGGCGGTATGTGGCACACACACACAATAAACGGTAACATAGCAATTATATGTGAGCTGTGACATGGGCAGTAATACTTGATATTTCAAGCGCAGGAAAAGCGTGGCGGTTTGTATGTAAAATGTCCTATTTGGACACTAAACGCAGGTAATACAATTAATTCAAATGCAAATGCACCACATGTATAATTGAGATTTAGTTTCCACCTTTTTTGTGTTCCATATGTTTCCCATTCTGAACGATATTTCTCATGTACAGAGACTTGGGCCTCCAAATGCAATTAAATGCAAGTGCAAATGCAAATGTACTACACAAATGTCACTTGGCAAGTTGAGTGGTTCCCAAGTGATTTGCAGCATGTGCATTTAAATGGGAATTAAACCTAAATGCAGTGCAGTCTAGGAAATGCATAAACTTTTTTTCATTTTGGATGTGCCTCCATTGCTGATAAAGGGTTTTAAAGGGTTTAGAAAAAAATTCAATGAAGGACTGAGAAATTTGCATGCCAGTGACGTCAAGCATGCTGTACGCTGTCATATAACGTAGCTCGCAACATTTCCGCCTGGTTCTGCCGATAGAATACCAGTGTGTGCGACTTTTTAGTGTAAAGTTAGTGTAAAGAATATCAAGCTTTACGTTTTTTACAAATTTGTAGATTAGTTTGCCTCACGTGGTGCTTTAAGCATTATTTTTGAAGTTTAAGACTGTGTATGACAGCAATGCAGAAATATTCCCTTGGTGTTTTTGAAAGCAAGATTTTTTCGAAAACTTTCTGTTGCTTTTTTATTTTTTATTAAATAAAATTTCACTATGCCTTTCTTGCTCAGAGAACACGAGTGTTGCAGTGGAGATTCATATTCGTGACCCGTAAGCGTCTTTGTGAAGCCGCGACTTTAAAGCAAAAATATTTAAAGAAGTCACATGCATTTCACATCGTGCCTTTCCATACCAGGCCATGTATGACTTTGTGATTTGTTCGTGACTGTAGGGGATTACTGGCTTGTGAGCTTGCGTACCATTCATACATTCACTCACACACTGAGCACACACACACACACACACACACACACACAGCGTGTATGCTGCTTGATTTATGAGTGAGAGAATGAGCTTTTATAGAAGCAGACTTTGCCGTCTCTCCCAGGAGCTGTGTTAATGTTAAGCATCATGCTCAAGTCACATGAACTGGCTTGCTGAGTAAATAATCATAGATAAAAAGAGTTTGAAAAGAAACCGATGACCCTGAAAGATCATTTGTATTTGACCTTACAAATATATGATTTAATATACATGTATTAGTAGTACCTTGGGGGGGTCCAATAGACATATAATGATGCACCAAAGGGCCAGTGTTGAGTTCCACCACAGGGACACTTATGAAATATTTTGGGTTCTACTGAGGAGGCACCTGTGGTGGCTACAGATATTTACTCAATCTATTCTAATCAACCTTCCTCCCAGTGATTCAGTTAGTCTTAATGCTACAGTATATTAGCTGTACGCATATATAGAGGCAGTGAATTTAATTGTTAAAGAGAGCCGTACCTCTTGGCTATGTGCATACAGTAACTATGATTACCTTGGGCACTGTTTGCACGGAAGGTGTGTAACAGTCTTCTTGTTGGAGTTCTGTGACTGAGACAAGTAAGTCATAGTAAGATAGCTAACGATAATGAAAGTACAAAGAGTAATGGTTCACGGTGCACATTTCAAGTAGTCGATGCAGGTTAGGTAACGTTAGATAACTGGAATAGGAAGAAGAAGAGAACAAAATGATGAATACCCCTATATGTAGTGTGGCGGGTCATCAAAACTCTGCCCCACCGACCAGTTTTACCATAGATATACTTCCTAATACAGTTCATTACATTATTCCTCCTGAAAAGAAACAGGCTGCCTTCAGCTGCAAACCTGTCAGAGACTGGGTATGCTGAGACGCCTGCCATACATGGCCTGCTGTTTAGATGCCTCTAGTGACATAGTCATGCCTCTAGTGACTAGTGTCATAAATTTAACACCCATAGCATACATGCTACATGACGTCCTAAAAAAAGTACCCATAAAATGTATTTATTTATTTAAATCCAAAACCATGACATAAAGGCAAAGGACCATCTGTTCTTAACAACAGTCATAAACGAAAACACCTTCGTAACGTCACCCGAATAAATCGTTCTCCGTATACAAAACATTCAGGCGGTATTCCATACCTAAGAAAACAGTTGACCCCACATATCTTTCTTTTACCTTGCAGTAACACATTGCAAAGGGCCTTTTAAATTTTAAAATACAACCTGTTTAATAACCAGTACCTCTTATTCTTTGTTTAATTTGTCAGTATGATATGTGTTCATCCACCTATTTGTAACCCAGTCTGATGTGATCCTCAGGTTTGGCAGCAAAGTTTGTAGCTGCGTTGGAACGGGGGTGGCTTTTCAGGCGAACTAAGTCATCACGATCGTACGTCATTGGCCGACACCTGAGGCCATAGTAGCTTTTTGTTTTTCATGACTGGCTTCCAGGGCCTCCTGTACGGAGCTCCTGGGGGCCTCTGGCTGACTGATTATGGGGTCGTCCATTCCCTCGCTCGAGGGTTGAGTGAGGTGATCCATAGGCATGGCCAGCTTCCGTCCATAAAGCATTCTTGCTGGGCTAATTCCAGTGCTCTCATGAGGGGCTGTCCTCAGCACAAGACTAATCTGAAGGATCTACTTGTCTCAGGACGTGTGTTTGTCACCGACATAGGCCCAAATGGCCGCTTTCAAAGTCTTGTTCACCCGTTCAGTAGCATTTGTTTCCGGGTGATAGGCCGTAGTAAGCCTGTGTTCAGAGCCTAGAGTTTTTACCACCTGATTGAAGACTTCCCTCCTCTATCCGAGATGAGATACTTGGGAGCGCCATGACGCGCAAAGTCATCGTTTTTGCTTGCCACAATTTCAACAGCGAGGGCCCCACAAAATCAACCCCCACATACTCCCAGGGTTCTTTTGCATGGATTGGTAACAACAGGCCTGCCTCGGTCAGCATGCTTGGCGTAGTTTTTTATAAACCTACGGTAGTAGCTTGTGAGACCTAGAAACTGTTGCACCTATCTCACATCAGTGGGAGCTGGAAACTCAGACACAGCCTTGACCTTATCCATGTCTGCCAGGATACCTTGGGGGGTGAATCTGTAAGCCAGCAATTTGAGCTCTTCCAAACAGAATAGACATTTTCATAGTTTCAGGGTCAGGCCAGCTGACTGAAGCCTGGAAAAAAACACCTTGCGGTCAAGAAGATGTTCCTCGAACGTGGGACAGGCAATGACAATGTTATCGAGGTATATGGCACAGCACTTATAACTTAGACCCGCCAACACAGTGTTCATTAGCCTTTGAAAAGTGTCTGGCACATTGTACAGGACAAATGTTGTTACTCTAAATTGAAAAAGTCCACAGTGTGAGGTAAATGCTGTTTTGGGTTTTGAACTCTCCTCAACCCCCACCTGCCAATATCCTCAAGGGTGCTGATAAACATCCCTTTTGCTAGGAAGTGAAGGGAGTCATCCACCCTGGGTAAAGGGTATCGGTTATTAACTGCTATTACCTCGCAGGAGTCAATCACAGGCATGCATTCCATGCACACTGCACTCAACTGAAGTTTCACTTCCCTGCAGAAAGCAGTCGCGTGCAGCAACAAAATTCCACCGTTCTAGCAATTAAACTCCACGTTGAATCACAAAGATCCCCAAAAATAAAATACCAAAACAAACGTATCCCTCTGTGATGTCCATGAATATTCAGCGAAAATGAGTAGTCTCCGCCACCAACACAATAAATGTTTTATTTAAATAAGAACCTATGGTAAGATAGCTAACGTTAATGAAAGTACAGAGTAATGGTTCACGGTGCGCAATCATGCTGTTTGTTATTCTCAAGTAGTCGATGCAGGTTAGGTAACGTGAGATAACTTGAATAGGAAGAAGAGAGCAAAACGATGAATACCCCTATAGATGTAGTCATAACTCATAACATCATCGAAACTCCGCCCCACCCACAAGTTTTATATAGATATACTGTAGTTCCGAATACAGTTTATTACAGATGTTCCTGTGTGCTTTTTGGTCATGTGAGATAAATGTGCTTAATGACTACTATTGTACGTACAGCAGGGCTGAGTTAGCGACTGTGTGTTTTTTGGCTTGTTAGCCTAAATGTGTCAGGGGTCACAAAGCAGCAGGGCTTTGGTCACAGGTCAGCTCAAAACATTCTAGGTGCTTATTTTTTGAGGCTCGCCCCTGTCGTCATCAGGAGAATTGAGCAAATCAGTCACTTCCAAAGGGTGAAGACAACGTGTGAAGTAGTCATTGTGCAAGTAACTCTTCAACTCTTAAGGTTTATTTTTATTTGGACCTTGTAGATAGTTTTGTTGTAGTATTTAAATATTTTGGGCCTGCTTATGACTTGGTGCTTGTTTGTAAAATGAAATACCCTGAATGAAATAAAAAAATGACACATCTCTGATATCCATTCTCTATACCAGGGATACTCAAATCTGGCCCTTGAGGCCAAGGCTACATTCTTAACAGAATTTTATGCTTTCTTCCTGTAGTTCCCTTCTTTTGCTTCAAGGGGGGGATTCCCAATATGCCAGGATGAAATATGGCAGGCGGATCAAGTGGAATTTGGTTCCAATTTAAGAAAGGGGAGAGAATAATTATATTCCCCTCACTCCCTCATTATCCTCCCTTTCACAAGGGTATAAAATGCAAGCTTCCAGGAATAAGGAAATCCCACAATGCAATGCTTCACACTGATAAAGTGGGCAGTCACGTTTCAGCTCTATGGGGTAGCACTTCCTATGTCAGTTGCGAGGGACATTCAGTTCCATTTTGGTTTCTCGTCTATCCTCCCTTGCCGAGCACCTGTTTAGTTAGCTTGCTGTCCGTCACAAATGTCGTCACAAAATAGCTCACTCGAGGGAAGAGAGCAAGGGAAGGGAATGCGTTCAATTTTATCCGAGTGCCGCCCTGTAGTATTGCTGTTTTTCTTTTCTACCTGATAGTTTATTGATGGATTAAGGCCACTGATTGGCCTGGTATTCCAGGTTTAAATCAGTCCTGATTCGAGGGGAAGGAAGAAAACCAGCAGCTCTACTGGCCTTGTGGGCCAGATTTGAGTATCTGTACTGATTCTGGTCCCTGGAGCTCCCAGAAAAGCACCTTAATAAATTTTAATTTAATTTGAATAAGTTTTATAAAAAAGTTTTGGGTATTTAGTCATTTAGAATCGTTTAACAAACAGACAAAAAAAAAGTGTCAGCCTACTTTAGCAACGTGCAAATTAAATGTGACTCAGACCTGCGACATAACAAAAGGCTTCTGTGAAGCTGTTTTTGTGAAGGTGCTTTTGTGAACTTGGCAAAACAGAAAAAGAAAATCCTGCAAAGCAGCACATCATGTGAGAAGCTGTGACTGTAGCTTAATGTTAATCCTCGCCTTCGGCTAAAAAAACGCCAGACAGAGATCTATGAGCACATACTACGCACGCCTCACATGACCCATTTGTGTGGTTCAGCCATCCTTCATGTGATTACTGATAATTGCCCATATTTATCTGCAGTATGATATTTATGTACAGGATTATACTTCAGTTTGATGTAATAGGCAGACCATCTGAAATAGCCTAAATTAGTTATTATATTCTTATGTTATTATATCTGTGTCATGAGCATTTTGCATTCGCTGAATTCGTAATCATTTTCTGAGCTGAATTAATGGCATTACGACCTTGTAACCATGCTTGTATTTCTCACTTTGCCAGGAGGAAGGGTTGTCTCGCCAACGGATGAAGTGGAACTAATATTCCTGTCATAAAAATGATAGGTAACCTACGGAGACCAAGTCAAATACTTCTTTGATTAGACAGCCTCTGCCTTTTCCTACATGCGAAAAGTGAATGCGCTGCATCAGGATAAAAGTACACATTATTTTGGCCCAACAGTCACAGCTCGTTCCTGTCCTTAAATGCAAACATAGGAACTTATGGAGCATACTTTATACTTTTTCACTCCTTCCCTGATAAAACATGTTGCACTTTTCAATTGAATTTTTAAAAATCTAATTGCACAGCAAAAGTAGGCCAAATTGACCAGCTAATACAAGCTCTTATACCTCAGCTTATCAGATCCGCTCTCTTTCTTAGCAGCTCTGATCTAATTCAAAGTGGAAAGAAGTGGAAGAACTTTCTGACTTCCCGGCCGTGCGCTTGTTTGCGGCACCGCTCAAGATCACCCCCCCGCCCCCGCTCCTGCCGAAAGGTCGCCCCGACCTCATGATGGGAACCTCGAGGAGGAGGACTGGCGCAGAACCGTTTCTTCAGAAGGTCAGGGGTAAGACCGCAGGTTTCACCACCGCAGCAGCGCGCACGCTAACCGTTAGCTGCCCCCGCCCCTCCCCAGCTTCACTCCAGTAGCCACAGAGCCCAGAATCCCATGCATTTCACAGCCTGCTGCTGGAATTCCAGATTACTCCTCCCCTTCTATTTTCTCTTCTCTTTGTCTACCCTGCTGTACATGCGTTTGGTGACACTAATGCCACGAGAATACAGCCTAATTTACCTCTAAGTTCTTGCAAAGCTACGTCGGACCTCAGAACACCACTCTTACAAACATTGTAATACACTTCCATTTACATATTAATTGTCATGCACTGTATTATAAAATGTGTGTACTTATACTGTATATCCCCGGGACAATAAATGTTTAGTGACAGACGGAGCTCACAAAGCCATAAAAACAGGTACATTCAAATGAGAACTTGCTTCCGCTTGACCCGTGGTAGAACAGTGCCTTCCAACATACACACACGCACACCACACACACACACACACACAGCTTTTGTAAATGTGCCAGCTACTCTGCAGATAGGGTGGGCAGCGTGGGCTGATCTCAGACAACCTGAGGTAAACCTCCACGGCCCATGGGAATGTCAAATCTCAGCCCATTCGACATAGAGACTGCTGAGAAGACCTTTCAAAGTACGCTTTAACCCTTACTGCATGCTAATGAAATTATCAGCTATATCAATAATAATACATTCTGGAATTATTCATGTGGTAATAAGTCATTTTGGCTTACCGTTTTAAATTTATTTGCAACTTTATTAACTCTCGTGAATCAGGAGCGTGAACTACCAAAAGCGTAGGCTGTAATTGCTGTTATAATCGGAAACATTTTTGAATGTTGTGTTCTTAGCTCCCTGTATTGAAATTAAAGAGGAAAATTAAATGAAAATGAACTAAGAATGAGGTAGGGGGCAATTGTTTGTGTGTGTATGTGTGCGTGCGTGCGTGCGTGCGTTTGTGTGTCCTCTCTACCCTGAGGAAAGGAAGGGTAGAGCTTGCCAGGAGCATGTCAAGAGGCGAGAGAACTTAACTGAGCACACTTCTCAGTAAGCTGAGAGTTGGGTTAATAAGCAGGGCTGTATTTTTACACAGAGAGCTGAACTGTCTTTCGGAAATGAGTATGTGAAATATCCTCACTAAGCAAAAAGGCTTAGATCCATGGATTTAATGAGCCACACTAAACCACTACTTTCATAAAAAAACACACACATGCAGTAAAAATAAAACTACATCTAACTGAAAAAGGATGAGGAATGAGTTTTGGAAAATTGCAACTACTGTATAATGCAAACCATCGGCATGTGATTTATTATATCCAATAAGGAGAATGACATTTAACTGTAGGAACTGTGCTATATTGTTACCAGTGGGCTTCCCTGTACTGCTAAACCAACTAATCGGAGTTATCCCGGGTTAGCTGTCCATTGCAGAATTATTATCCGTATTTTTAAAATTGACATATTTTTTCTGTCACTTTCAATGTTACACACTGTTCCGAAGGCCGCCCATTAGTATTCAGGAAGTTCTACGGGTCTGTCTCACTGCACTAAATCCAGAGATTGCAGACAAGCCTTCAGCTTTCACTCTCTTTTTAACGCCATCACATTGGAGGCTTTGCAGATCGTACCCAGTCGGTGCTGGCAGTATGCGAGAGCCCATTTGACCGGAGGAATTGCCTTCGCACGCTGAGACGGGCGACTGGGTTTGCCAGCACGGCCAATCGCGTGCCACGGAGCTTGGCGGTCAGACGCAGTTGCTTAGGCCATGGCTGAGATTTGATTCCAGAGCGCAGTGGGTACGGAACGATGCCGAAACCAGTGTTTTTAGCGTGATAGGCCACCTGACAGCCAAAGCGGGTTTTAAATAACACGACTTTAGTGTGACCTGGAGGCTGGAAACATGGCCTGGTTCATTAACTAAACCCATGAAAATTTTTCAGAATGCAGCAGTAGGTGTGAGCCATGGTACAGTTTAAATAGGTGTATTTTCAGTCTGAGATATAGGATGGTGTTCAGTCTTTGTACTTTTAAGCAGAATTGCCATAGTCTTACTGGAAGTCCAGAGAGAATCAAGTGTTCACTCATTGTCTGGCACATACAGTGAATTTGACTTAGTTAAATTCAGTGTTCCGCTCCTAAAATAGCCCTGTCTCCAAAGAAAAGGTTTTTGCTATTCAGGTGAATGCTTTCCCCAATTTTCCGCTGTGCGCTGTAGTTCCGTTATTTACTTTACAGTCTTCTCTTCACCACCGAGCACTTTTTGTCCCAATTCAGCATTAAAAGAAAATAAATTTCAGTTTACATTAACACACACAATCACTTCCTACATTGAGTCCATAGAGGCCTACACTGCTTGCAGTGGAGTAGTGCTCATTTCCAGCTGACTTATTGAGCACAGTACATGTACTTTGTGTTTGGTTATTAGGGCGTAAGACGGAAGCCGAACGGCCGCATCGCGTTTTCACAAACGTAGCGCAGCCCACAGAACATTCATTTACGGTTTGACATGGCGGCCACGTAAAATGTAATGTTACGTCACCGTCTACACCTTTCAGGGTATAAACGCACCAGTGAGTAGCCTGTCAGGGACTTAAGGGCCAGAGCTGCCTGGCAGCTGCTCGCTCTCTCTCTCTCTCTCTCTCTCTCTCTGTTGATGAAAATGAAGGAATAAGAGCAGTTGGATGAAATGGCGGAGGAGAGAAGTGAAAGAACACAAAGAGTGGTAACTCTTGCAGCACTGAAAAAAACGTCTATCTTGTAATGAGACTTAAAATCTTATAATTTTCTTTAAAGTGGAAAATATTAGCTCATTTGAAGACAAGTGAAATCATCTTACCCCACTGCAAAATCTTGAAATCAGTAAAACTATCTAATCCCACTGGCAATCTTTTTGTCTTGTTTAGCAAAAAAGTAACAGAAATAAGATTCTAAAGTCTAAATATAAGATTAAAATGCTTGTTAAGATTATTTTTTTGCTTGGTGAGTTTCAGTGGACAGCCATTTGACCCACTCATGGGAATAATACAGTAATGTTTGGTTTTAGACCGCCGGGAGTCAGCTGGTGGGGATGATGCCTACTGGTGCCTAGCAACCCCCGGCGGCGGGCGGGCGGGGGGGGGATTGTGCTTTGTTCCTATCTTTGGCTTTGGATAAATCGAGGGGGTGGGTGAGCAGGGGGAGTAGCATTAATGGGAAGAGCAGAGTCATGGGGCCGATTCATCTTCACACGTGTATTCAGGCTAATGCTAACGCACACTGAAGGGGCGGAGTCAGAAGACCCCTCAGAATCTTCAGCAGGGAAGCTCATTATAGGCTCTGGCCAATGGGGTCATCGGTAGCATTACTGTCATAATGGGAAAATAAACCCATGATTTTTAAATACCCAATCACTGGATGAGAAAGAAAGAGGAAGTCAAGGCTAATCAGTGTGGTCAGGAACCGGGGCTCCCATGTTCTGATCACGGATGCCTTCACCCTATAATCTTATTGATTAGCAAGTACTAAGTGGGGGCACAATTTTTAACCTTTGGTTTTTGTGATCGGATGTTTTAAAGTGAAACTGTGGGGTCAAAAGGCCCTTTTCAGTTTAATTCAGTGTAAGTGCAGTTCAGTCGTAAATACTGGAGGCACTGTTTGCTCGCTACTTTTAAGTTGTAATAATACATCCTTATTACTTGACATTTATTATAAGCTGTCAGACAGATTACTATATACACATTTGATTGTAACAGGAACCATTTTTATGCAAATTAATCTTAGGAATGTTGATAATTATGCTTTGAATGAGGTTGTGGAGTTTTTTTATTCTTAAAAAAGTCAATTTTGATGTAAGATGTGTACGTTATATTCAGAACATATAATTCATTATATGTTGTTTTGGGTATGTCTAACCTGACATGAAAAAAGGATAACAATAGATCCTAATTTAAAACTACACAACCTTTTGCGAGACATCTATTGGGTGCTACTTCCTAATACATGAATAATTATAACATTGTGATTATGTTTTTTTTTTTAACTTGAGTTGAGGTAGCATTGCATTTGGATGGTTTAGAACCTTCATACTTTTACTGTATCACTCGTGTAATTGTGTAACATCTTGATTTTGATGTTGTAGTTTATCGTGTCTTAATGACTTGTGACTTACTGTGTGAACTAGACTTGATGTCTATAGATAGCTGCTATGATAGAACTGCACTTTTATCTGACCTGTGTGTAGTCGTTTTAATGATCTTCGGCATGCGCTTATTGCACGTCGCTTTGGATGAGAGCGTCTGCTAAATTAATGTAATGTATAGTAAACACGAGGACAGGTTTGGGAATGCTGCCAGCCCAGGTGCCGTTACCTTGGCGTTCCGAGAACAGGATATCAGCAGCCTTCCCTGCCTGCGATGTTCTGGGAGACGCACGGAACGCCAAATTGTATTTTGCCGCCCATAAAGCGCATTAGGAAAAGTACAATATTACAGCAGTTAAATAGAATCCAAAGTACAAACAGATGTCTACTCTCAGAGTGGAGACTAACCACGGGTCCAGATGGTAATACAGACCACAACCACATTCACAGCCACAACCACAGCCACAACCACAACCACAGCCACATCCACATCCACAACCGCAACCGCAACCACAACCACATCCACAACCACAACCACAACCACATCCACAACCACATCCACATCCACAACCACAGCCACAACCACAACCACAACCACATCCACATCCACAACCGCAACCGCAACCGCAACCACAACCACAACCACAACCACAACCACAACCACATCCACAACCACAGCCACATCCACATCCACAACCACATCCACATCCACAACCACAACCACAACCACATCCACAACCACATCCACATCCACAACCACAGCCACAACCACAACCACATCCACAACCACAGCCACAACCACAACCACATTCACAACCACAACCACAGCCACAACCACAACCACATCCACAACCACAGCCACAACCACAACCACAACCACAACCACATCCACAACCACATCCACAACCACAACCACATCCACATCCACAACCACAACCACAACCACAACCACAACCACATCCACAACCACATCCACAACCACATCCACAACCACAACCACATCCACATCCACAACCGCAACCGCAACCACAACCACATCCACAACCACAACCACAACCACATCCACAACCACATCCACAACCACAACCACATCCACAACCACATCCACAACCACAGCCACAACCACAACCACATCCACAACCACATCCACAACCACAGCCACAACCACATTCACAACCACAGCCACAACCACAACCACATCCACATCCACAACCACATCCACAACCACAACCACATCCACAACCACAACCACATCCACATCCACATCCACAACCACAACCACAACCACATCCACAACCACAACCACAACCACATCCACAACCACATCCACAACCACAGCCACAACCACATCCACAACCACATCCACAACCACAGCCACAACCACAACCACATCCACAACCACATCCGCAACCACATCCACAACCACAACCACATCCGCAACCACATCCACAACCGCAACCGCAACCACAACCACAACCACAACCACATCCACATCCACAACCACAACCACATCCACAACCACAGCCACAACCACAACCACAACCACATCCACAACCACATCCACAACCACATCCACAACCACAACCACAGCCACAACCACAACCACAAAACAGATTATGCTTTTTGCCCTTTCACCATCTGTATAATTAATATACAGTTAAGGATATACCCTTCATGGTATAAATTCACGAAGCAATATTTTCATGATGACCTCATCTGATACGCCTCGCTGCCCGGTGCAATGTCTATGCACTAGTATGTCACAATTAGGGAGTGATTCACCTGTTTTTATCTCGCTTGTTCTGGGGAGCAAGTCATTTTCTTTCTCTCCATTATGTCACCTATTCGAATGTATTCCGTTTGTTCTGTGCGTAGGCCGTTCGCCGCGAAAGCGCTCCTGCAAATTTAATTCTTGCCGAGACGGAAAATTGGACAGGCTTCTGGGCTGCGATGTGCGCCGTGTCACAGAACCGCTGACGTCTTCCGGAGATTAATTAGAATTAAATGGCGGAGCTGGTGTCAGCGGCGGTCTTTGTGCTGTCCACATCCTGTCCTAATCGGAGTTTGAATTTCAGGAACTTTCACAATGTGGTTCAGTCTATATGGAACCTAGAGAGTTCATTTACTGAGCAAATGAACCCCAGAGAAAGTTTTAGTTAGACGCACAATATGAAGCTTTTATAGCGCAAAAGTCCCGAACTGAGCCTTCTGGACTCATGGACTGTGGACTTGCAGAATTGAATGCCGTATTTCCGTGGGCAGGTATTGATGCGGACTTGCAAAAAGGGCAGGTAGAAGGCTCGCAAACCGATATAGGAATTACCCCATAGAGTTGAAACGTGACCTCCCACTTGTGTGGAGCATTGCATTGTGAGGGAACTGAGGCAATATAATTAGCCAACTAATTATATTGATATAATTACTCCTTCCCCTTAAATTGGAAACGAATCCCACTTGGTGCGGCTGCCATATGTCATCCTGGCATTTTGGGGATTCCCCCCTTGAAGCAAGGGAAGGGAACGACAGGAAGAAAGGATAGATTTCGGATCCGAATGCAGCCCTGGATTACGCCAGTAAATCAGCCATTGACTTGCTGGCCCATTAAAAACGTTTCTGGAGTTTATTTCTGACAATGTATTTACCACATAAACCCTAAACATTGGTTTCAGTTCCAATTAGAAGGATTTAAACTAATAACTGATCATTAAAAGGTACAGTTAGGCACGCAGTGCCCTTCAGCTTACAGAAAGTCTTATTTTGAACTCTGGAACTTTTTCAACTCACCAACTCTGGATTACAATTTAATTTTAATGATGAAGGCCTTGTCGCTATGACTCTGCACCCAAAGTATAACAAAGTTTAGATTGTAATTATATTCACTGTGTATATTTTTCTGAAGTATTCAGTGCTTGTAAAGATAGGAAGCATTAATTCCCATTAGTAGGTCTAACAATAAAAATGAAAGGGCAAGTGAAGCTCTGCTGGAACGCACATTAAAAAAGAAAATTGCAACATTATTATACATGTTAAGATAAAGATCTTACTAGTAAAGAATGTTTCAAAGGACACTGTTGAAGGGGATTGTTGAAAAGAAGCACGAGCAATGATGATTAATATCTTAGATCGAGTGTGTTTGTTTCAGCATTGGGGTGCACACTAGTATCTCATTAGGGACACCATGGTGCTGAAACCAGTGTTCATTTATATAAACTGTGGCTTTATCATTAACTCTGGAGCTCCTGTTTTTCAGCGCTAATACAGCCGCAGCACTTCCTGAAGAGTTGACTATAGCCAGCCTATCTGCTTGAATGCATGGGGAAAACTGGGCTGTGTAACACAGAATGTTACCCAGTCTTTTTTTCAAAATTGTACTTTATTGGAAGTGTAGTGAGCCGTTGTATTGGGCCGTCGGATCCAATGCCACCTCCTAAACCAGGGGTGGGCAACTCCAGGCCTCGCGGGCCGGTGTGTATGCAGGTTTTTGCTGCCGCCAGTTAACAATTATTGAATTAGCCCAATCGTTTACATGATCTGATATTTTAATCTACATATCCGCGATATGAAAAGCAGCTGATGAATGTTCTTGTGCCGGTATGCGTCAATGCGTGTATTGTAGCATTTTATCGTTCTATAATTTACAAGTGAATCGGTGATTGTGTGTATGACTAATTAGCTGATTGAACCGTGGTAACTGGTGGCAGTAAAAACCTGCATACACACCGGCCCGCGAGGCCTGGAATTGGCCACCCCTGTCCTAAACCATGGGGTCCCCAATCTTATCCAGAAAGGGCCGGTATGGGTGCAGGTTTTTGTTCCAACCAAGCAGTAACACACCTGATTCTACTAATCAACCACTAGAGTCGTTGCTAAGGACCTTGATTAGTAGACTCAGGTGTGTTACTGCTTGATTGGAAAAAAAGCCTGCACCCACACTGGCTCTTACTGGATAAGATTGAGGACCCCTGCACCAAAACCGGCCCTTTCTGGATAAGATTGAGGACCCCTGTCCTAAACGATCAAAACAAGAAAAATAATTAAAACTAACAAACAAATCCGCGGTAATGAGACTATCGGACCTCCCACTGCAAAATGAAAGATAATCATAACTTAAAGGAATGTCATGGCAAAACTAAAGACGTGGCTGCTGTATACCAGGGCAGAGCCCCTCCTCTCCCCTCTGGGCACGTATATACAGGCGTCCCCCTGCTCCGCTGTCACCAATTAATCAATTATGAGTGCATACAACAAGAGAGAATGAAAGAGAGAGCGACGTGCGAAAGCAAGGGAGCACGTAACAATGTTAATGACAAAGCACATTGAGCGATTGATTTAGACCACTATCTATTTCTACCATACATTGTTACCCATTGACTACTAATATGCCAAAAACTTAAAGTTGCATCTGCAGAAGGGCTGTAAGACTATATCTAAGAAAGGACAGGGTTACAACACACAACATATAATGAGCCTCAAGAGGACAGCTCCAGCGGGATGATGTAGAACAGGATCAAGGTGAACCTGGAACTGTAATATGCACAGGCTAACTTTGTGCAGTAGAGGGCGCTGTGCAGTAACATTAGAACAAGTTGCTGGGCTTCATTTTGCCTGCCACTATGTGAGCAGAGCTCTTTACATTTTTTTAATAACACATATGAGACCACATATTACTCAAATAATTGTATGATAATTAGGTTGACACATACAATATAAACATTACCTGTTGAAGATGTAGCATTTTCCATTTAGAGTGACCTCCATTTATGCATACAATGGCACATTTAATTAAGCACATTTATATTTTAGGCATTTAGCTGACGCTGTTATCCAGAGCGACTTACAATGAGTGCAAATGAAGTGATTCATAAATCACAAGCGTCCCAAATAGTGAGTAATGAGAGATGCAATGGTTGGGCCATAACAACCCGGTGGTACGTAATCCTTTGTCACTGGAATTAACATGCGGAAGGGATGGTCGAGAGAGATGGGAGATTGAAATAAAGGAAGGATGCAGAAGAGGGAAATGGGAATCAGGGTTGAGAAGTATAAATTATTTAGTATAAAGTATTGGCACCACAGTAGGAACATGTCCAGACCAGAGTAGAGTGTAGGGGCTGATTGTATTCGTTTTGCCGGTTGTTTAGGTCTTAGGTGAAAGGTTGGGTCCGTGCCACAGTGTTCTTGGAGGAGTCGACGGTTGTGATGGGAGCGTGACATCTTAACACACCTCTTAATGGGTGGAACTGTTAAGGCACAGTTTGAGATGGGCCCCCACGGCCGGGTATTGAATCCGGACCGTGCTAGTGGAAACTGTGGCTGGCAAACACAGGGGGTGCGTCTCAATACTCGAAAAATGCATGCTCCTTTCCTCCACTACCACCTCCTCTCCTCCTTCCCCCGCAAATGGATCTTTGTGTCATAATCTAATGTTACTGATTTGGCTACATATTACATACAAATAGTTATAAATTTATTAATGCCTTGACGCAAACCGCAATCTCAAGTGCTTGAATACTGTACATGCAAATACTTATACTCAAAATGTTAGGCCGTTTTGCATACGTCTGGGTAGGAGAGGAGTGGTAGTGGGGGAGTGGAGGAAAGGAGGAGAGGAGTGGTAGTGGGGGAGTGGAGGAAAGGAGGAGAGGAGTGGTAGTGGGGGAGTGCAGGAAAGGAGGAGAGGAGTGGTATTGGGGGAGTGCAGGAAAGGAGGAGAGGAGTGGTATTGGGGGAGTGCAGGAAAGGAGGAGAGGAGTGGTAGTGGGGGAGTGCAGGAAAGGAGGAGAGGAGTGGTAGTGGGGGAGTGCAGGAAAGGGGAGGGAAGAATATCAGCCTGGGAAACAGGTGGCTCTAGCATCGGCCCTGGCTGATAAAGGCTCTTCTGACAGCCTGCTCACTAGTGACCCCTTCTGGTCAAGTGGGTGTGCACACGTCTGCCTGTTGAGCTGCACTATGTGTGTGTGTGTGTGTGTGTGTGTGTGTGTGTGTGTATTATTGCTTACGTGAGAAATGTCTTAATGTCTTTTCATTTCTGTTTTTATTCCCCTTTGTTCCCAATAAAGGCTCTTCCCATCGATTCTGACAGTGTGTCAGAGTTTCACTAACTCTCTGGTTTTTTAAGTGCACCATTTTTTGATATTTGAAGTGTTCTACATGGGCACCAAAGCAAAGGTTGACTTCTTCTTTTTTTCTCTCGCTCAGCTGAGTAAATCCCCAGCCAGAGATCAAACGGGTTCTTTAGGGTCTCTCTCACGGCTGCAGATTACGCACTGTCGCCTTTGGGGATTTGGGTTGGAGCGATGCGCTCCGTGTCCCCGGCTCCTCTCTCGTGGAGGCCGGGCGCGGGCGCACGTACGCCGGGGCTCAGCCGAGGCACAGCCGTCTTGGTTCCTTAAGCGTCTATCCTGGCCCCGCATCGCAGGTCTAAGCGTTCATTCAGAGATCAGCGCATAAGCCCCTGATTTCCAGGCAGCCCGTAGAGTGGAAAGAAGATACAGCTGATCATTAGTGGATTTACCACCATATCATCCTGCAGTCTGTAATGGCCGCACCACAATTTGGACCAATTTTACGAACCTGCAGTAAAAAGAAGGACAACTTCTGCACATTTTCTTCGTTGTATTTCCCGTTTAACGTTGATTGAAAGCGAGCTTGGAGTCGCCCTTCTTTTTGAACTCGCCGTTCTGCCTCCAGCACTTTTCCCTGAACTCTTGCGCTCGTACGGGTCGTCCTCTCTATCTATGAACGTGCGTAATAACATTTTTACAAATAAGAGTATTGAGGAATTGACTATAACTTATGAATTTTAAAACTAGCGTAGCGGATGCCAGACCTCAGGGCGCATAGCTAAACTAAGCCAGTGCTTTGGCAGTGTGAGCAGCAGGTGAGCTGATTTATGAAAACGAGGCTGCCTGATGATTCACCCCTTGGTGTCCGAATGGGTGCCAGTGACCTTCGAGACATCCCTCTGTCCCGAGATTCAGAGTGCATCTAAATTAGGAAGCTGCTTCTCTGAAAAGCCCTCGTGGGCCATTTGCATTTCTGTTATCTGTGCACAGATACTCAAACAAAGCACTGGGAGAGCCATAGTCTCAGCACCTTCATTAATTCTCTGAATAAAATGGGAAGGATCTTACAGACCCTCCTCATGCCATCTTCTTTTTAGATGCATTCTGAAATACTCAGGATGTCACATCACTGGAGGAGGATTTAGAACTTTATTGAATGACACATTTATGACTTTTAACTACGAATAGAATTATTGTGATTTCTTGCTGTATTTATGGTATTGTTGTAACTGTTATTTCTGCACGACAGTGATGCCATTCGTTTTACCGCCCTGCTGTTCTGCTCGCCAGGCCACCCTCGCAAAAGAGGTTTTTAACCTCAAGGGACTTGCCTGGTTAAATGAAGGTTAATAAAGAAAGAAAGAAATGACAGGTTAGGTAACAACCAAATAGGGGTACATGAGCTGCCTTCTCTAAGGGACCATTCTAGGCATCAATTTGGGACTGAATGATTTTAGAATGTGCCCCTCCCCCCCTCCCACTGGGGAGCTTATTACCTCACTTTCTGGTTTTTGGGGGTTTAGCCACTTTTCAATTTTCCTCTTTCCTGTTTTTTTGTGAAATGTCTTAGTGTAAAAGAGTCACTTAAAATGTAATAACATTAATTTAATTGAAACGTGAAGTAAGTGCAGCTCTGAAAATAAAGTTGCTACTGGAGTAAATGTGCCATTAATGGGCACGCAGAATCTCCAGCAGGACTCAACGCAAGGCACATAAACGTATTGGAAATTAAACATGGCTCTTCTGTTGGCCTATCCCCTGGCAAAAACACATCTCGTATCCAATTATGGCCATCTGAATTTTTAATTAAGGCATGACTCGATACAATCAATTCCGCCATGAAATGTCACGGAAAGTCAAGTAGCCATGTCATTTAATACGTTGTGTAATAATAATTTCATGCCTGCATGACCTTTGTACCGTGCGCGTATGGAATATGCGTTTCTAAAAACCGCACGGCAAGGCGTAATAATGTCATTATTCGTTAATTTTACAGTGCTTGATTTTCGTTTCGGTCTCTGACCCTATTTGTACATAATATGAGTTGAATTGTGAGCTGGAGGGTTGAGCTGAAAACATATTAATGACATGTTCATGCAGGAGCACGTCAGTTGCATGTTGCCATGCCGATGCGGTCGAGGCGCGTAAGCCGTTTTACACTGTCCGTGTTCCGTTTCAATCTAAACGAAACATGTGGGTGTCATGCGGGGTTAATCATAAATGCGGCTGTAATATGCATTAATCGTCAATTAAATGTTAGAATGTCTAGAAAATGTGCTACACCATTATAGTATGGAAATTTAAGGGGACTTTAACTGCCTATCTGTGTACATTTTAAGTGGGGTTTTTGACTTGCCTGCATATAAAAACAATGCAACTACAGTGGTCCAGGCACTTATTTGAGAGAATATGCCTGGTCAGTATTTTATATCCACTGTGCTATCCAGCATAGTGGCATAAACAAGGGGGCCATTAGAGTCTTGCAGTTGATTGATTGACAAGGGTGTCCAGGACATCTTAAGTTCTTGTCTCGGTCCTTGGATAAAAAAAGACCTCTGATTCCCCCCTACTGCAGAAAATAAGCATCGGTACACTTTCTGGCTCAACGTCCTCATTTAATTGCCCTTCCAGGTCAGTACCAATTTCTGGTAAACTACCTCTTTAACTGCTCCGGCACTGAAAAATGGCAGTCCTTGATCTCCAGCTTAACGTTAGACTGAACCTTAAGGATGCGGGGCCTTTCTATCATTTGAATGTCTCAAGACCAGGCTTGACGGAGCACTAGGTGTTCTCTTGACCATAGCTCTCAAACTCCAGTCCTGGAGGGCCAGAGTGTCTGTCTGCTGGTTTCCTTTCAGACGAAAGGCAAATTACACCTTTGGAATAAAGGTGTTTGTGGCCTGCTTAGCCAATCAGCACAGACACTGCGGCCCTCCAGGATCTGAGTTTGAGATCCATGCTCTAGGCAGCTGGTAATGTTACATGCCATGAACAGAAAAGTTGAAAAGGAGGTGGGCAAGCTTTTAGACAATGGGTAAGGCCATAACCTACTTGTATTGAACAGTCCTGGCATCGTGCTCCATGGGGTAAAATCTTGGCAATACCAGTGTGAGCTGTGGCTTACATCACTTCCTGTGGTGTTTGTTCTATATAGCAGTGTAGCATAATTGGCCAGGAACTGGGCTTGTCACCTAAAGGTTGCAGGTTTGATTCCCAGGTAGGACACTGTTGTTGTACCCTTGAGCAAGCAACCTTGGGTAACCAGCTGTGTAAATTGATAAAAAAAGTTGTTCTGGATAAGAGCGTGTGCTAAATGCCAGTAGTGTATTGTAATGTTAAGTAAAGGGGCTGCTGATAGACCAGCCCTGTCTACTTCTCTTACACTGGCAGACTGCAGGGGCCACACATTTGATGTCAGCCGCTGTATGTGGGTCATAACTTGATTTCAGGCAAATCCAAGGCCAGCAGAAACATGTCTGTGTATAAAGGTGAAGATTTATCACGTTGAGAGGTGGAGCCTGTCTGCTGAGTGGGGAGTCTCTAACCCAACACCCCCCCAACCTCCCTTCCACAGCACCGCAATATTTCCCACAAAACCCAAAACACGGGCACGCTTCGGATTGCAAAACAATAACCTATCTGTTTTATTTATATGGAGCAGTTACGTAACTCACCATTGCAGATTACGTAAGACGGTCGAATCAATGTTTATATTCTGCTTCCGTTTGATGTGTCTGTAATTGGATATTTATGTATAGCACTTTCTCCGAGGTCTTTAATGCTCTTTTTGCGTATTATCCTCACTGTGACAGGCACCAAAGGGGCATGCGTTCGTACCCCTGTCTAACAGAACATTTCTCCACAGTACAGTACAGTCCACACTGCCTGGAGTAAACAGCTGGAGTTTTTCTTTTAATTACAGCAGCACAGAAAAGCCTTGCTATATATATACATTTTTCAGAAACGGCTAGTGGGATGTTTCCAGAAGCCAGCTGTGTGAATGCTGAATGTAATACCTGCATGGGCATTTGGCAGAATAAGTACATTTAAAAAAAATAAAAAGGTGGAACGAAACAAGTAAATGGAAGAGAAATTGTGGGCTGCTGAACTCAGTGAGACGAGGCCCATGGGTTATGTTTTAATGATGAAGCAGCCAATGCTATGCTATGTGATAGCCTAAAGATGGTCTCCAGCCAATGCAAGGAAGTCAAGTTCCTTTAAGTCTCAACTAATGAGACCCAGACAAATCAATGGAGAGATTGTGAATGGTGATATGTTGTGCATTCCAGTAAGTTCAGCAGTTACAAAAACTCATGAGTTAGAGATTAGCTTTGGGGAAAAAAACAGTCTCTTCAAGAATGATCCAAAAAACCAAAAATTTTTGTAAGCTTGCATATTTCTTCTCATGCTTTAAACATGCTTTTTAATATCTAAGACACGTCTCAGGGCTCATTGTCTTAATTACGTCAAAAGACTTGTCGAAAGTCTGTTTAAAGCCCAACTACAATGCTTGCGTTCCTTAACATAGGGTAAGGACAGGTGTTTCTCTTTAATGCCCACAGAACAACATTAGTACAGCCATCACTGAAATTTAAGAAAAATGTGTGTAATGATATGAAAAATAACAATATGCATGATGTTTATGTTTATTACTCAAAGGACAAAGAACAATGATTTGACTAATGGAGCCTTGTCCACTGTTTACAAACCTTGAAAACCCTGTCTGTGCAGTTATTGCTCGTGTTTTTCCATGGCTAGACACAGAGCATTAAATTTCTCACGTTTTCCATTTCGTTCTTTATTCATTTTGAAAAACAGACTTAATATCTTGTGCACTTGTTCACCATCAGAAATAAGGGGCCGGAAAAGCCCTGGAAGGACAAATTAACAGGAAGTGAACAAATCTTTTCATCATAAACAACCAGTGGCCCAGAATCCCGGGATCTTACATGCCTATATAAATCAGGGATCACAAATCGACCGAGGGCTTCCAAACGTTATAACCCATGTAAAAGGTTAGTAAATAAATAAAAAAGAGCCTGTTAAAAACATATACGGTCATTCATTGGACAGGTATGGTCGTAGGTCAAAGCCGTCATAAATAACCTGTTTTAAGACCTTACAGTAGGCTAAGGCTCTGACACTGCAAGTGCCTGCTTAACCGAGACGTCCATCGGTGCACGTGCGGTTCTTACCTCAACACGACAGCAGATGGAGCCCTGATATTTAATACCAGAGCGCTGTGAACGCTTGAGCTCGAGACCACGGAGAGTTTCTTTTTTTAGACATTACATCATCAAACTCCTCTGCACTTTCCTCAATACTTCTCTCAGTTCTGCAGATATGTGGCAAGTAAGTCCACCGTGGATACCTGTTCCCGCTTAGCTTACGTCATTCTACCCCACAAGTTTGGACAGTTTTGAACATATTCAGGATCACTTCTTACGTGTTTGGGCATATGGTGTGTGTGCGCGTGTGTGTGTGTGTGTGTGTGTGTGTGTTCAGCCAAGCACTAAATATGACGACTTTATTTAAGTGTTAATTTGTCCAATTACTTTTGGTCCCCTAAAATGTACGTGTAAAAAGAGCTGTAATTCCTACATAGTTCACCTGATATGGGTGTGAATACCTTCAAATTAAAGTACACAGACAAATCGTGTCACAGCGTACGCACCAAAAAACGTACGCACTGCACCGTGTGTGTGTGTGTGTGTGCGTGCGTGCGTGTGTGTATATATATATATCTATATATCTATAGAACATGTGGGCTTCCTTCAGAGTAGCCTGAGACCTGGTATTTGGGAACTGAGTGCTGTAGAAGAGGCTTCTCTCTGTTTTTTCCCCAGCTATTAATAAGCGGGAGATTGAATATTCTAAAAAATAATGGCTTAATTTCCAGTACACAGGTTTTTGCCAAATATATCAAGCATATTTTTTTCATACTTCCAAGAAATCGTACAAAGAACTCTTTGATGAGTAAATATGACCTGAGATAGGGATTTGGATACCAGCTAAATGTCAAATATAATTGTTTCTGTCATCATTAAATGAGCCTTTTCAAAAACCTTTATGAATGTTTCTCGTTGATCGTGGGCAGGCAAACTGCACATTGTAAATAGAGGTTTTTAAATGTTACACATTTACCTTGGAAGGATTTATGTGGGTGTGCCAGTATACACTATGGGCCTGATTTACTAAGACACCTTTTAGCACATGCACAACTAATAACACAACCTGTGATTGGTGCAAAACAAATACCATGACCAATCATTGGTCATGTTATTGGTGCTCCGTGTGCTAAAAGGCTTTGCACCCGCGAAAGGTCTGAGTAAATCAAGCCCTAAGCCCAGATGCGGGTGCTCACTGTAACACTCCCTGTAAATATCACCTCCATTCAAATCAGGTGTTATATAAGAGGGAAAGAGAGAGAGGGAACAAACACCATTTTCATGGAAACAAAGAGAAATAAGGATGGATGGCAGTATAAAGGATTGTGGGTCTGTGTGACCCTGCAGGTAACAGGTAACTGCTCCAGTCGGGTTATAAGGTGTGTCAGAGTCCAAACATGGATGCCATATGTGACTGCGTTTTTATCTTTAATCTGGATTTAATCTCGTTGGAAACAGCAGTGGCAAGATTGGTTCAGAAAAGTGTGAAAACAACCTATTGAAAGTCTACTGACCATGTTAAAAGTAATTATGTAGTGTGTTTAATATATTGCACATTTTCTCTTAAATCAGTCGGTTGGTAAAATGGCATGCGGGAGTGCATTTGTGATTTAAACACTGGAGCTGTTTTAACGGTTTTACAGCATTCATTAATATGCATTGCGTAACAGTATGGAGTCACAGCGATCCTCCGTCCAGACTGCTTTCTGCTACAATACGCCAGTAATCCATCACAATTACAAACAGGCCAGAGCAAATCTCTGCTTTTAACCTTTTTTCACGGTTCAGATTATGATTTCATTGTTCGAAAGCATTTTTTAAATCTTCAATGCAGGTCATGTAAGGCTGTTTCTTTTTTTTTTTTTTAAAGGGAATCATGGCAATCCCAGCCATCGTTTGTTTCTTTCTTGATAGTTCTACCGTCATAAAATGACCTCCATCAACAAAAAGTATAATTAGTATAAACACTGTAAAATACATGCTAGCGTTGATGCGACTGATCAGGCGTTTTGGTAACAGTTCACCTGTGTGTTCACCTGTGTGTTCACACGTTGAGCTGAGATATGTTCAGAGGGAACATCACCTGTCAAGTGAACTGCAGTTATAATTGATGTTTGTTTGCTATTTTCCATTTCTCAAATGAAACATTCGTAGCAGCCCGCTTTCATCTTTCACAACATCACCTTGCAGGGTGTTTTGCTCGATGCATGAGTGTGTTATACTCAGCGCTAACAGGAGGGCTAGCCTTTTGGTGATTGACCCAGAGAGAGAGAAGCTAGGGTGTTTTGCTCGATGCATAAGTGTGTTATACTCAGCGCTAACAGGAGGGCTAGCTTTTTGGTGATTGACCCAGAGAGAGAGAAGCCAGGGTGTTTTGCTCGATGCATAAGTGTGTTATACTCAGCGCTAACAGGAGGGCTAGCCTTTTGGTGATTGACCCAGAGAGAGAGAAGCCAGGGTGTTTTGCTCGATGCATAAGTGTGTTATTCTCAGCGCTAACAGGAGGGCTAGCATTTTGGTGATTGACTCAGTGAAAGCCGGCCTTTGTCCCATTGTTTGGGGGGGAAGACATCATAGTGTAGGCTACTGTTGATAGAAGTTAAGCATTGCTTTATATGCAGTGTAAAATTGCATGGAAAAGATGGCAGCTTTGCTCCCCCCCCAAATACTAATTGTGTCAGAAATTTTATTGTTCTATTAATATAATAACAAAAGACAAAGCTGTTTTCTTGATTAATTTCGTTTTACAGAAACTATCACTATTATGCATTTACAATGTACAATTTCACTACCTAATGGTAGTGAGCTACTGTTTGGAAGCAATGCAGCATGTTTACCAGGTGGAGAAACACTGAAATTGAAACTCAACATACATTCTTGTTCTCCTTTCAATACCGACCCGTGGGTCTAGCCATGCATGTTCCTCACGTCTGTTATTCTACAGCTGTTTCTCCATCCACATACAAGCCTGTGTTATTAGCTGTTTCATATACCGACCCGTGGGTCTAGCCATGCATGTTCCTCACGTCTGTTATTCTACAGCTGTTTCTCCATCCACATACAAGCCTGTGTTATTAGCTGTTTCATATACAGTATGTAGGGTACGGGACTTATTGACCGCAGATAAAGATGGCCGATGTTGCTGCTGCATTTGCACCAATGATTTTACAAAATGGCTGAAATGCGTTGCATGTAGCGCAGGAAGTGGTCCCCTCTGTGGAACAGGGCTGTAACGTATGAGCGACTCGCACAGCAAATAACGGTAAAAGTGTGATAAATATTGCATCCTCTATTACCTCTCCCATTTTCACATGCATATGGAATGTTTAAAGGACTCTTCACTGTGATAAATTCACCCCGGTGAATAGGTTTGGAAGCAATCTATACCTATCAGGTGAGATTCTGTAGACAGGTGAAGTTCTAATAGGTGAGGACCTGCTAGGCAGGTGAGTTTCTGATAGACAGATTAGGTCCTGATAGACAGGTGAGGACCTGATAGACAGGTGAGTTTCTGATAGATGAGGTCCTGATAGACAGGTGAGTTTCTGATAGACAGATGAGGTCCTGATAGACAGGTCAGTTTCTGATAGACAGATGAGATCCTGATAGACAGGTGAGTTTCTGATAGACAGATGAGGTCCTGATAGACAGGTGAGTTTCTGATAGACAGATGAGGTCCTGATAGACAGGTCAGTTTCTGATAGACAGATGAGATCCTGACAGACAGGTGAGGACCTGATAGACAGATGAGGTCCTGATAGACAGGTGACTTTCTGATAGACAGATGAGGTCCTGATAGACAGGTCAGTTTCTGATACAGATGAGATCCTGATAGACAGATGAGGTCCTGATAGACAGGTGACTTTCTGATAGACAGGTGACTTTCTGATAGACAGATGATGTCCTGATAGACAGAAAAACTAGTGACAGTCTAGGTCACAAAGATTTTATTTTTAAGTAATAAAAACATTCTTAGGAAAATGATTCAGAGCCATTTGTAGCTTTAAATTAAAAATGTATTTATTTTTGCAGTGCATTATTTGAGTGCTGAAATTCCATTTTGGAGAAACGATGAAAGGCCCATCAATCTATTGTGCCAACTGAGCCTCAAGCAATGAAGCTTAAAACATTGACCTTGAAGTTTTTACCTTGAGGAGTGTGATGTGGAAAATGGGATCCTCTACTCTATGGTTGGAAGGGCTTCCAGAAACAAGTCTTTATTCCAGAAAGATCTCCGAGGCACTGGGTATAGGTGCGTCTCATGCAATTTCTTTAAGCAACACACAGGCCACGTCTAAACTTTTGAATGAAAGAAGATCTTGTTGATGCTGTACTGCATTAATTTTACACTATGTCAGGTTTGAGGTTTTCATACACTTGTATACAGTTTGATGATGTGCATTATAAAACAGAGACAGGACCTTGTGAACAACATTTTTCACATTTGAACTTATTTGAAGCTCAATGTTTGGCTCTTCGATTAGAAATCATACTAACGCATCAAATGGCTGTACTTGTACGATTAAACATTAAACCTGTTATCTGTTGTAAGTGTTACCCTGGACACAACCCTAATTTAACCAAATGGTTTTCCTTGGATCTGAATTGTGGAGTTGGTTTGTGTTATTCCTCATAGTATATCTTCTCAGCTTTAGAGAGAATGGTGATCATAATATGATATGGTACAATAGGTTATGTTTTTGACAATTACTAATAAAACATTGCGGATTCCATTAATTTTTCATGATAGCTTTGCTGCTTTATTACATTTGTCCTTGAATAAAACAAGTAAATTAAAACAAAAAAAAATTCACCTTTGGGGGGGTGGCTTTACTTGCTGAGTAAATAACATTCCGGAAAATATCCATTAAGTGTCATTGCTGGAAAAGTCCCCATTGAACAAACGTTGAAATAACCTTTCGATCTCACCCACAAGTTTTCCCTGATCAAATATTTCTGGCAGAAACCATTGTGTGCCCAGTTCTTACCTTGTAGTGATTTTTTCTGACCTATTAAACAGAGTGGATTTGGAGCGAACAGGGCTGTTGGATTTCAGTAGCAAAAAAGGACAGCCTTTGATGCCTATTCCGCCTGATCACAATGGTTGTGATTAACTTTGAGTAGCACATGTGAAAGAATCTGCTACTCTTTTGTTTCTTGCACAGCAGTATGAAGTTACTGCCAGTCCATGAAATTGCATGAAGGTGCCGTGCACCATGCTAAGCAAATGCATTCCTATTTCAGTATTTCTTCAGGAGAAAGATATTTATAAAAAATATATTTAGAGAAACTTGCGGAGGACGATTTTAAGTTTTTTGGTATAAAGTAGGCGACGGCTGTTTGTCGTTCTGATTCTAGATAAATGAAGGAACTTTAACCTATTCACTTTGAGCTCAGTTTACTTGATTGTGCTAGAGGCCACACGTGGGAATGGAAGCAGGACAGTTCTCTGGGATTTCCAAGATGAAAAATGTGGCACGCCGTGTTCAATGCAGTCATCCCAATAAATCATTTCGGAAGGGTGAGGGAACTTGGGATGATAAGTGCTTCAAAAAGAGCTCTATCTCGACAGGGAAAATGGCTTGTTTTCATCTCCATCTCCTTCATTACTCCAGTAATGCTTATCCATACTAGGGGTTGGACATTTTATCATTTTGTCTACATGATGCCAGGCGGATTTGTCTTTGCGATCACTGGTGTAAAACCGTGTACTTTGGGGGGGTCTTATCCCCCTAATGTTGGAAAAATACCGATCTGCCCCCACCCCATCCAATATTCAGTAGGCTAAATTTGTTAATATCTTTTCTCTTATGAATGTGGCCGACTAATCTTTATTTTGTAGTAGTATCCCCCATTCAACAGATGGCGCTGTGACAGGTTGGTATCAGTGCAACACTGTCACACAGCTATAAGTGGTGCTGTGTATGTTATCAGCTTGGGAAAGTGGCAGTGCTATAGCACAACATATATTTCTACAGTACAACCATGCTGTCTTGAGCTTAGTGCTCAGCTCTCCCCTGGCCTACTGGCTGTTTCAGTGAAGTGCTCCCCTGGCCTACTGGCTGTTTCAGTGGAGTGTTCCCCTGGCCTACTGGCTGTTTCAGTGAAGTGCTCCCCTGGCCTACTGGCTGTTTCAGTGAAGTGCTCCCCTGGCCTACTGGCTGTTTCAGTGGAGTGTTCCCCTGGCCTACTGGCTGTTTCAGTGAAGCGCTCCCCTGGTCTACTGGCTGTTTCAGTGAAGTGCTCCCCTGGCCTACTGGCTGTTTCAGTGAAGTGCTCCCCTGGCCTACTGGCTGTTTCAGTGAAGTGCTCCCCTGGCCTACTGGCTGTTTCAGTGAAGCGCTCCCCTGGCCTACTGGCTGTTTCAGTGGAGTGTTCCCCTGGCCTACTGGCTGTTTCAGTGAAGCGCTCCCCTGGTCTACTGGCTGTTTCAGTGAAGTGCTCCCCTGGCCTACTGGCTGTTTCAGTGGAGTGTTCCCCTGGTCTACTGGCTGTTTCAGTGAAGCGCTCCCCTGGCCTACTGGCTGTTTCAGTGGAGCACTCCCCTCTTGTCAAAGCAGCTGTGTTTACGCACCCTTGTTTTGGCTTTTTTCATTTTTAAAAAGGAACGTCACGTGCCGTAGCAGCTCGGCTACCACACTCGATTTATTCTTCAAAGCGAGTGCTGTGCTTGCAGCTCTCCAGACTGAATATATAAAAATAAGGAAAAGAAGAGAATGAAAGACGATGACGAGAGTAAATTGGTTGAAAGGGACACAGACTTAAGTGTTTAACAGACTAATCATTAGCCACTGAACACAATTTTACGCCAAAATGTTAGACATGATCCAATCCTTAGTAAGTGGCACACAGGCACATCGCCAACTTACGCCAAAACCATATGGAGGGTTCTGCTTTTCATTTCATATTTCAGTGGGACAAAGAGAGAAATGAGCAGGCAAATTATTTGAGCTGGATTGTTGTATTTTTTATCTCCCTAAATTGAATTACGTTCTCTTGGTATCAAACGTGGCTAATTGCGTGTGCACTGAGGTATGAAGGAGAGCAAACAGGGCCATTAAGAACAGTGGAGTCTTCAGGCCTTGTATGGGGTCCTTTCTGAATGCACTTTTAATTGAGCTTGCGTGAGGCTTGCATGAGCAATAAAAGAAATGGCAAATTTGTGCTTCGGGGCTGTAACTTGTTTTCTTTTTCTTTTCCCATTCATAATTGTTCTCATTTTATGGTAAATTTAAACTGATTGTATTATTTTTGTGTGTGCTTGCTCAGTGTGTGTGCATGCGTGCATGTGTGTGCGTGCGTGCGTGCGTGTGTGTGTGTGTGTGTGGGTGTGTGTGTGTGTGTGTGGTGTGGTGTGTGTGTGTGGGTGTGTGTGTGTGTGTGTGTGCGTGCGTGCGTGCGTGCGTGGGTGTGTGTGTGTGTGTGTGTATGTGTGGGTGTGTGTGGTGTGTGTGTGTGGGTGTGTGTGTGTGGTGTGTGGGTGTGTGTCTGTGTGTGGGTGTGTGTGTGTGCGTGCGTGTGCGTGCGTGTGTGTGTGTGGGTGTGTGTGTGGTGTGTGTGTGTGTCTGTGTGTGCGTGCGTGTGTGTGTGTGGTGTGTGTGGTGTGGTATCTGTTATTTGAGTTATTGTTAGTTGGTTGTAGTCAGGTTGTAAAAACCAGAAGTAGATGAAAATACATTGAGTTTTAGCTGTAATTATACTGTATATTCATACAGGAATAATACTATTTTTGAGCCATGCATATATCCAGCATTCCTGTGTCAATTTACTGTGTAGCCCACCATCCATAAATCAGGGGTACATTAGTGAGACATCAAAGTGAGAGAAGCCTAGGGAATAGCATGGGGAATTGTTATAAGGGCATAAACAAGAACAGTCTGACAATGTCTGTCTTGTAGTAGATAACATAATATTGTAAGCATGAGCTGATTTACGCCCACGGACGAGAGAAGTTCCTTAAAGCTGTCCTCGTCTGATCCAACCGGACTGATCATGCGACGATCCAAACCCACGGACGACAGAAGTTCTTCAAAGCTGTCCTGGTCTGATCCTACCGGCCAGATCCTTCTTTCATTTCAACGTCATCTCTTCCATCTTTTTTCTCCAGCTAATGTATTCTGACTGATTCAAAGGCTGGTAATTTGGCTTACGTGGTTGTTAGGGGACCAGTTACATTCACAAGTTGTACGTCGATTGAGGCTCAAAGATTTCGAACGCTTCCAAGTTTTCCCATCAGCCAGAGTTGACCTGGGCAGAAATGAAAGAGGGAAACGGCGGCAGAGTTTCACCCAGAACCCTTCATTTAACCCCTTTGTCATAATGAATCCAGTGCTTTGGAAAGATCTTACAACAACACATCACAGCGGAGGAAGATTGAATCTCACGCACATGGCTTTTGCTCAGAAATGTGTTCAGATTGCGAGAATACCCCTACAGGTCCCTCCTTGGGCCCCTCCGTCAAACGGCTTTAATAGTCCTGAGCTGAGGATGATTTTAACGGGTGTGGCATCTGTAACCCCTTCACCCTTAATTACCCTGTGCAATCAAAAGCACAATTTTGTAATAGTTCTATTATGCATATAATAATACAAATAATACAGTGTTAAGCCTGTTTTATTCAGGTGAAATTTTAATTATTATTATTATTTTAAATCCTGAAAGTAGGAAAGCTGTTATACAGTCCACTACAGGACGATTTGGTATTGTTCATATGGAGACTGTTGGTTGTATGAAGACTGTTTTGGTCATACGGAAACTGTATTGGTCATATGGAGACAGTATTTGTCATATGGAGACTGTGCTTGTTATATAGAGACTGTGTTATAATGAGACTATTGGTTGTCATAGAGAGACTATATTGGTCATATGGAGACAGGGTTGTTCATATGGAAACTATTGGTCATATGGAGACAGTGTTGGTCATATGTCAACTGTATTGGTCATATGGAGACAGTGTTGGTCATATTGAGACTGTATTGGTCATATGGAGACAGTGTTGGTCATATGGAGTCAGTGTTTGTCTTATGGAAACTGTATTGGTCATATGGAGACAGTGTTTGTCATATGGAAACTGTATTGGTCATATGGAGACAGTGTTGGTCATATGGAGACAGTGTTTGTCATATGGAAACTGTATTGGTCATATGGAGACAGTGTTGGTCATATGGAGACAGTGTTTGTCATATGGAAACTGTATTGGTCATATGGAGACAGTGTTGGTCATATGGAGACAGTGTTTGTCATATGGAAACTGTATTGGTCATATGGAGACTGTATTGGTCATATGGAGACAGTGTTTGTCATATGGAAACTGTATTGGTCATATGGAGACTGTATTGGTCACTCTGCAGTGAAGAGCACGAGCCTCTAGCGCACAGCTATCGATGTTCCACACGGCCTGGACAACGGGGCTTTCAAATCACTAATGTCCTGGACTGGCGTGCGTGTGTGCGTGCATGAGTATGTATTTGTATGTGTGCGTACATATGTGTGTGTGTGCATGCATGAGTGTGTGTGTATTTATGTGTGTGTATGTGTGCATATGTGTGTGTGTGTGTGTGTGCGTACATGTGTGTGCGTACGTGCGTGCGTGCGTGTGTGCGTGCGTGCGCATGCATGAGTATGTATTTGTATGTGTGCGTACATATGTGTGTGTGTGCATGCATGAGTGTGTGTGTGTATTTATGTGTGTGTATGTGTGCATATGTGTGTGTGTGTGTGCGTGCATGCGTGTGTGTGTTTATGTGTGTGTGTGTGCATGCATGCGTGTGTGTGTGTGTGTGCGTGTTTATGTGTGTGTGTGTGTGTGTGTGTGTGTGTGTTTACTGGCTTTTATTCACACCCAGTCCTATTTGTTTCCTCTTCTCCCAGCACTACTGTAGCTGTGACCCGTATCTGTTTCAAAACATCAGAGGCATCAGCTCCACAAACATACAGCAAAATCCCACCGACTGCTCCCTCATTTCTGGCCTTCTCAGCTGTTCTGCTTTTCCGCACGGCCCTGAAACGAGCTGCCCAGTTATTTCAGTTAACAGGTCAGCTCACGGCGTCGTTACAAACCGTACTCGCTTTTCTAAACGTACGCGAAGAGCAAAATTCCTTCTCTCGTTCTCATTATCTCGTTGCCTTGAACCTGTCACAGCTTGGGGATATGACTGTACGCGCTGAAAAAGACAAGCATATGCTTCAGCGACTTACTCTTGTAGCGCCGTTGTTCGCTGACATCACCAATTTACTGTCAGATTGACTGTATGGCCCAGTATGTGGTGGGTAATTAGACTCGGAATGCTTTTTGAAAGCTTTCTGTATAATGAGCTTGGAGATGAACCTGGAGGCAGCAGTGGAAAATTGAAATAATACGGTCATAAGGAGCTGTTGGAGAGATTTGTAAAGAGAGATACACTGCCTGGCCAAAAAAAAAAGTCGTCGCACACTCTAATATTTTGTTGGACCATTACGGTGCGCATTCGTCGTGGCGTTGTTTCGACAACCTTATGAAACGTCACCACATTTATTTCCATCCAGAATTGCATACATTATTGGCCGAGATCTTGTATTGACGACGAGAGATTCATGTGTGAAAATGATTCCTCATGCTCCCTGAACCACTCTTTTATAATTTGAGCCCGATGAATCTTGGCATTGTCGTCCTGGAATATGCCCATTGATGGGATAACCTGGTCATTCGGTACATTCAGGTACTCCGCTGACTTCATTTTATTGCTGCATAGCGTTGCTGACCCTAGACCTGACCACTTGAAGCAACCCCAGATCATAACACTGCCTCCAGAGGCTTGTACAGTGGGCACTATGCATGATGGGTGACTTTTTTTTGGGCGAGGCAGTGTTTGTGTAAATGACGGGTTATTGTGTCAGGTGGGTTTTCATTAACCTCAATGCGTCCTTTCCAAGCCATGGCACAGGTTATCGGGCCAAAGTATACAGCGATGCCCGCATTAGAAAATAAGGAAGCCTAGTGCGTCTAGGCAAGGCAAGGGTGACCTTTGTCACATGTTTTTCTCTCTCTCTCGCTCCCATTTCCTCTGTCTCTCTACACTGTGCTGCCAATAAAGCTGAAAAATCCCAATATTTTGGCATTAGACAGCCTGACTTCTACAAACATGCAAAGCCTACTAGGTGAGTGGCATCAGTTTTCACTTAATGAATTTTGTATTGACATACCGTATAGCTCCATATAGCTGATACAGCAGTACCTACATACATAACCTGGCTCTCAAGGTCAGTAGTACTGCTGGCTTTCTTTTCTACCTGAAAGTTAGACCACTTGGAGGAAGCGGTGCTTAAGCTGCAGCCATAGCAGGGGTCAACAGCTGAGCCAAATAGAGCCAACAGAAATGGCGAAACCATTTTATACATTATATATTTAGTGGGTTGTTAACTGGTGAAATTTCACTGTAATGTCTGAAAACAGGTCACATGAAACTAAAGGTATACGTAGCAGCAGACAGTATTTGTATCAGGCGTTAGGTGTGTGGTTAGTTTACGGGGTTTGATTTTGGGGTTAGGTTCGGAAAGCGAATCAGTATCAGCAAATACAAACTGAACACGGTCTGTTGCGGGTAAACGCTAGGGTGGAGATTTCGAGCCGCCATTTAAAAGGGCACTTCCAGAGTGATCTCTCTGGCTCCAAAGATCACACCCTGCTACTCTACATTTTCACCTCTGCTCGATGAGTTGCTCCAAATCTTTTTGATTTTGAACTTTTACCCCATCCTACCGTGACAGGTTTTATAGTCCAATGGAAATCACATCAAATAAATCTTCTGTAACACGCCGTCTGTACCAGCGCTTTCTCACACACTCCTGCTGTCTGTACCAGCGCTTTCTCACACACTCCTGCTGTCTGTACCAGCGCTTTCTCACACACTCATGCTGTCTGTACCAGCACTTATTCACACACTCACACTGTAACATGCTGTCTGTATCAGCGCTCTCTCACACACTCACACTGTAACAGGCTGTCTGTACCAGCGCTTTCTCACACACTCATGCTATCTGTATCAGCGCTCTCTCACACACTCACACTGTAACATGCTGTCTGTACCAGCGCCTTCTCACACACTCCTGCCGTCTGTACCAGCGCTTATTCACACACTCACACTGTAACATGCTGTCTGTACCAGCGCTCTCTCACACACTCATGCTGTCTGTATCAGCGCTTTCTCACACACTCAGGCTGTCTGTACCAGCGCTCTCTCACACACTCATGCTGTCTGTACCAGCGCTCTCTCACACACTCATGCTGTCTGTACCAGCGCTCTCTCACACACTCATGCTGTCTGTATCAGCGTTCTCTCACACACTCATGCTGTCTGTATCAGCGCTCTCTCACACACTCATGCTGTCTGTATCAGCGCTCTCTCACACACTCATGCTGTCTGTATCAGCGCTCTCTCACACACTCAGGCTGTCTGTATCAGCGCTCTCTCACACACTCAGGCTGTCTGTACCAGCGCTCTCTCACACACTCATGCTGTCTGTATCAGCGCTCTCTCACACACTCATGCTGTCTGTATCAGCGCTCTCTCACACACTCATGCTGTCTGTATCAGCGCTCTCTCACACACTCATGCTGTCTGTACCAGCGCTCTCTCACACACTCATGCTGTCTGTTTCAGCGCTCTCTCACACACTCATGCTGTCTGTAACAGCGCTCTCTCACACACTCATGCTGTCTGTATCAGCGCTCTCTCACACACTCATGCTGTCTGTAACAGCGCTCTCTCACACACTCATGCTGTCTGTATCAGCGCTCTCTCACACACTCACACTGTAACATGCTGTCTGTACCAGCGTTCTCTCACACACTCATGCTGTCTGTACCAGCGCTCTCTCACACACTCATGCTGTCTGTACCAGCGCTCTCTCACACACTCATGCTGTCTGTATCAGCGCTCTCTCACACACTCATGCTGTCTGTTTCAGCGCTCTCTCACACACTCACACCATTTGTGTTTTTTTTTCTTCACTTTTGTCTTTTTTTGTTTTTTATCTGGAATTAATTTAACTGCAGATCTCCACGGCTATCTTTGCAAATTGGAGGCACATAAATGTACCTTTTCCTTCTGCAAATAGATGTTGTGTAATGGAAATGAGGACATTTGCATAAAATGCAATTAATATTATTACTTGGTGCATAGTTGAGATTAGAGTATTTAAATGAGTCTGGCTTGAAATGTTAGACAAATGGAAAGAAGGTATTGTGATACTTAAAATACTTACTAATTATGTTAGTCCCGAGGGGGTGGGGGGGGGGGAGATGATGAGGAAGATGAGCAAAGACAGGTTGAATGAGTGGAAGTAAAAGAAGAGATGAAAAGGCAAAGCACAGAGAAGGATGCTGAAGAAGATAATGATCACCATGACAATGTTTACCACGGCGACGTGAAATAGACAGACAGCCGGAAAGGTGGGGGAAGAATAAAGTAAAGAAAAGAAAAGATGCTGCAATGGGGGCTGAGATTCCGGGGGGTCGGGGCTCGGTGGAGATGTCACCGCGTATCCCCACACTCAGCATTAGTGATATAACACGGTGACAGAGCCGCGCAGTGGATGTGGGGGGATGTGGGGAGCAGAGTCGCGCAGTGGATGTGGGGGGATGTGGGGAGCAATCAGTATGCCTGGCGAGGGAGGGACAGGCCCGGGCTCGCGCGTAGGCAACTCATCAGCGCCAGACACTGACTGATGGCTCATTCCACTCAGAAATCCATCATACTGACCAAGTGGTGCTCGCCCCCTTTACCTCAGCAGACCGCCCGACCCAGAGAGAGAGAAGCCAGGCGCCTAAGCAAATAGGTCATTCATTCTGTCTAATACGCCATCCCGAAGTTTAAATCTTCTCCCTGTGAGAAAAAGGGCTGTTGCTTCCTTCTCTTTTAAAATAATAACTAGATAAATATATACATATAGGTATATATATATATATATATATATCTCTATGTATATATATATATATATATATATAAATAATACATTTAAAAAGCGAATGTGCTTAAGTGAGCATCCCGCCATTGCTGATGCTCAGGATTTAGTGCGCCTTGTCAGGATTCCGTCCTCCTGCCTGAAATGTCACCGGCGATTAGATCTATTGAGGCATTTATTAACATGTTAATTAAAAGAGACGCCGGGATAAGGAATGATGGACTGGTCCAGGTGGTTTATCGCTCCACTGTCCCCTACCTGTACGGGAATGAAAGTGATCTGTCTAACTGGGGAGCAGAGGACACCTTAAATATGGCCACCATCAATGTGTGCGCATCAGTGCGTTCAGTCGGTTTCCAGTGGCCTGTAACCAATATGGTGATATGATTGTGTATGATTTAAACTTGATGTGGACTGATTGTGCACGATTGAGATGACCGTGGTATTAATCACTTAATAACTCAACAGGTGCCTGTATATAATAATGTTTTTCTTCTTTTTATGGAATTGGCACTGTGTTTGCTATCTTCCCAGGAACATTAGATGAAATTTAGCTTAAGCCTGATTGCTAATGGGACTGTCGTTTGGCTGTAAACTATCCCTGTCAAATAAATTAATTAATGGAACTCATATAATCAGCATAAAACCCTGTTTGGCAGCCTTTGTCTTGCTTTTATTTGGGGGTGTGGTTTCATAACATATACGGAGATGCTGGTGTTTGATTGGCTGATTGTGTGACAGTCTGTCTCACTGTGAGAAATGGAATAAATGTGGTCCTTTTTGGCACGGCTCCAGCTCCTGTAACAGGTCTGAGGGCCAAGCGAGCACAAGAGCTGCTGTCAGTTTGATGGTCCTCTCCGTCCCGCAAGCCCCGATGCAAACCGCTGTCCTCCCATCACGGAGAGAACAGACACACACCTTCTGATGTTAAGTTTGCACGCGATAAATTGGCAATTCAAAGTTCTTTTCGTGGGATGGGACCGATTAAGTGAAAATTTCCTTTAAGGCACAAGCCGACACAGTTGGAAGATCTTTTCATGTTTAATGTACGAGCTTCAGACAACTTGAAAGACAATGAAAAATAAGGGTTTAATAAGGGGGATTTGTTTATAATGCTCTCTGTTCAGATTTCTTGTGTGTGTACTCACATTTCTGATTGCACACGCATTGTGTGTGTGTGTGTGTGTGTGTGTGTGTTTGTGTTCACACTTGCAGGTCGACAGCTCTGCAGAACAGGACGCACTTAACGGATTTGTGGAAAATCATTAGAATTCGGTACGAAGTATATTTGATCAGTTACACTGATTGCACATACTGATATCGCACCATTAAAAATGCCCCTGGTGGAAAAAAAAGAAATTAGAACAACTGCATTCAGCTAATGAAGAGATAATTTGTTAGCGCACATGAAACAGAGCTGCTTAACCAAGATAAACTCGTGCGGGGCGAGAATTTACAATAATTTACACACCTTGTCATTTTAAAGTGTTACTGCAGGAAGTCTGCTCTTCACTTAATTAGCAAATTAAAATCTTGTGCATCTCGATTCCCGACAGATCTTGTGAAGAAGCTTCATTTCTGGGTGTGTGGATCAGCACTCTGCACGCATTGGCTTCTCTGCTGATTTCATTCAAGTAAAGAACCTTCTTATTTTTATTCAGGCTAACCCTCAAAATGTATGTTGTACATACTATCCATGAATATACCGGCATATGTCCGGGCCATTTGGGTTAAGTACCGCAGTTCGGTGCCAAGAAGCTGAATGTGCAAAATCCAGAAAACGCTAATGTCTTAACTGTGATGGTGATATTTTTCTAAGAGAGCTAGAGTTTATCACTCACCTGGGTGATGCTTAGCAGCCATTTTGCACCAGATACTCAGCTCACCATACATTAGCTTAGCTGATGAGACAGGCAGTTACCAGGCACAGTTAAACTGGGGGAACAGCTTTTAGGCAGCAGCTTGAGATGGATACAACGGGACCACAGTGAGCCAGGACCTCATCTGAAAGACAGCCTCTCCTACAGCACAGTGTCCCCATCGTAGCACTGGGGCATTAGGATTTACGTGGGCCTGATGGGATAACTGCTACTGCCCCACCATCACTTCCAACTGGAGCCTCCTAGGTTTCCCATACAAGTACTAGCCAAGCCCACACCTGCCCAGCTTCAGCCGTTTGGAAGGGCCAAAACCTGTGCTTAGCAGTACATCTGCTGCTGCAAAAAAGTGCGTAATTATGGATTTTGATTTCATATTCTTCATATTGCCAAACGTTTGACATAAATGCTAAAGTATGAACTCATTTTAAGAAGTAAGTACCCCCAGATAAGTCTCTTTTTAGACATATTTAGACACATGGATATTTGATCTTTATTCCAATGATTTTACTGTTTACGGTTGTCTAATTTAACATAGGACACAAATAAATTATGCTTTTAAATGATTTATTTATCAGAAATCAACAGAAGTACAATTATTCTGTGAGTAAAAAGTAAGTACACCTCTTGCTTCAACTGGTGCTGCCCCCTTTGGCAGCCATAACCTCTTCTGGGTGCTTCTTCTAATTGACTAGAAGTCTCTTACATCGACTGGGAGGACTGTTCAGCCATTGTTCTTTGCAGTACTGCTTTAATTGTGTGACGTTAGAGGGCTTCCTTGAATGCACAGCCCGCTTCAAGTCTCCACAAAGCATTTCGATAGGATTGAGGTCTGCACTTTGACTTGGCCATTCCATAACCCTCCTTTTTTTCTGAACCCATTCTGTTGTAGATTTGCTTGTATGTTTAGGATCATTATTCTGTTGGATGATCCAGGACCTTTTCAGCTTCAGCATTTTAACGGATGGCCTCACATTCATCTCAAGAATGGTCTGGTATAAAGTTGAATTCACAGTTGAATATATTATGGCAAGTTTACCAGGCCCTGAGGCGGCAAAGCAGCCCCAAACCAGCGTTCTTTCACCTCTACCTCATTTCACCGTTGGAATGAGGTGCTTCTGCTCAAAGGCAGTATTGCATCTTCACCAAACATGACATTTTACGTGGCGCCCAAACAACTACAACTTTGACTCATCAGTCCAGAGTATATTTTCCCAGTAGTTTTGAACTTTATCCAGATGTTGTTTGGCAAAGTTCAGTCATGCTTTTATATTATTTTTGTAGAGCAAGTTTGTTATTTTGTAGGCCAAGTTTGTGCAATCTATTTTTGATTGTTGACTCAAGCACTTTCACGTTAACTGTGGCAAGTGAAGTCTGTAGGTCCTTAGATGTTACCCTTTCGTTCTTGGAGACTTCTAGGAGCATCTTTCGGTCAGCTCTTGGGGTGAATTTGGTGGAATGACCTGTCCTGCATAGATTTCCGGTGATGGTGAATTTTCTCCATTTGGATATGATGCGTAAACCAGTTGAATGATGTACTTCAAACTGCTTTTAAATGGCTTTGTAACTCCTCCCAGTCTCAAAGAAAATCTATAATCTTTTTTTTCAGGGATCTGGCTTTTGAGCTAGGCACACATCTCGATGGTTCGGTTCAAACCAGACCAATTGTCTGCTTTTATGTAAGCATAGAACTTCCCAATGATTATCTAATAATTGGACAATCATTTGCACCTGTTCTGTGCACCAGATATCAATTTTAATCAATATATTTGATAGTAAAGGTAGGGGTGTACTTACTTTTTCCTCATGAGGAATTTGCACTTATGTTCATTTCAATTGCTTAAGTGAGTCCAAAGCCTACTTTTTTAGCATCATTTGTTGAATGGGTTTACCTTAATCAATCAACATGGTTGAAATTAAAATAAAATAAACTTGCGTCCAGATATGTAAAAAAAATTACTATCGTTTGAGGGTGTGCTTACTTTTTCACATGACTGTATATTTGGATGCTGTCATTCATATATCGATGTATTTAGTGTTGGGCAAGCTACTTGGAAAATATAGCATGCTAAGCAACTGCTTACTCTACAAAAACCATGGCTTAGCTAGCAACATAAAAGCTATCCCTCAGATCCTCAGCTGTCCCTCAGACTAAACATT